>JBBGZY010000175.1:0-600000 GCA_037952925.1 Lithobates clamitans | reverse complement strand
AATCCATACCAGACCCCTTTTCGAGCATGCAGCCCGGCCGGTCAGGAAAGGGGGTGGGGACGAGCTAGCGGCCCCCTCCTCCTGAACCGTACCAGGCCGCATGCCCTCAACATGGGGGGGTGGGTGCTTTTGGGGAGGGGGCGCCCTGCGGCCCCCCACCCCAAAGCACCTTGTCCCCATGTTGATGAGGACAAGGGCCTCTTCCCGACAACCCTGGCCGTTAGTTGTCGGGGTCTGCAGGCGGGGGGCTTATCGGAATCCGGGAACCCCTTTTAATAAGAGGGCCCCCAGATCCCGCCCCCCACCCTATGTGAATGAGTATGGGGTACTTTGTACCCCTACCCATTCACCTAGGGAAAAAGTGTCAATAAAAAAACACACTACACAAAGCACGCCCACCCCAAAGCACCTTGTCCCCATGTTGATGAGGACAAGGGCCAACCCTGGCCGTTGGTTGTCGGGGTCTGCGGGTGGGGGGCTTATCGGAATCTGGGAGACCCCTTTGATAAGGGGGCCCCCAGATCCCGGCCCCCCACCCTATGTGAATGAGTATGGGGTACATTGTAAAAAGTGTCAATAAATAAAACACACTACACAGGTTTTTATAGTAATTTATTAGACAGCTCCGGGGAACTTCTTCTGACTTTGGGCGTCTTCTTCCGACTTCGGGGGTCTTCTTCCGACTTCGCCGCTCTCTTCGGTCTCTTCTTCCGGTGTCCGGTTCTTCGCCCACTCTCCGGCCTCTTCTCCCCGTGTTCGACCTCTTCTCCCGGTGTCCGGTTCTTCTGCCGGCTCCTCCGCTATCTTCTGCCGCTCTTTTGCTAGTGGTGGCCCTGACTTCTGCGTTTTCTTCTTCCCTCTTCTCTTCTTCCGATGTTGACACGACGCTCTCTACCACTGTAATGCTGTGTGAGTGCTCCGCAATGACTTATATAGGCGGTGACCCCGCCCCCTTGCCCGGGGCATGCTGGGACTGTGACATCATAAGGGGGCGTGGTCCCCAGGTTATGTTGACCATGCCCCCTTATAACGTCACAGTCCCAGCATGCCCCGATACTGTAAGGGGGTGGGGTCACCGCCTATATAAGGGCGGGGTCACCGCCTGGGAGAAGAGGCCAGAGAGAGCAGCGAAGACAGAAGCAGAAGTTGGAAGAAGACCCCCGGAGCTGTCTAATAAATTACTATAAAAACCTGTGTAGTGTGTTTTATTTATTGACACTTTTTACAATGTACCCCATACTCATTCACATAGGGTGGGGGGCCGGGATCTGGGGGCCCCCTTATCAAAGGGGGCTCCCAGATTCCGATAAGCCCCCCACCCGCAGACCCCGACAACCAACGGCCAGGGTTGGCCCTTGTCCTCATCAACATGGGGACAAGGTGCTTTGGGGTGGGCGGGCCGCAAGGCGCCCCCTCTCCAAAAGCACCCACCCCCCATGTTGAGGGCATGCGGCCTGGTACGGTCCAGGAGGGGGGGTGCTAGCTTGTCCCCACCCCCTTTCCTGACCGGCCGGGCTGCGTGCTCGGATAAGGGTCTGGTATGGATTTTGGGGGGACCCCCACGCCGTTTTTTCAGCGTAGGGTGTTCGCCTTAAAATCCATACCAGACCTAAGGGCCTGGTATGCCCCGCGACGGGGCTCGCAAGGTGTCAATCTCGCCGATAAAAGCGGCGAGATTGACTTCCTTTTCTAGTCCTGTCGTACCCGAGTCACGTTCAAAATGAACGCACTTGTTCATGTGTGGGCGAGTCTGTTCATTCGGAAAGTCCGTCGTAACTCCGTCGGGAAGACCGACGGACATAGTCTGCCGGAAAGTCCGGTCATGTGTAGGCAAGTCTGTCCATAGTCCGGTCGTGTGTAGGCCAGTCCGTCCGTAGTCCGGTCATGTGTAGGCAAGTCCGTTCGTACAAAAAAGTCCTTCGGAAGTCTGTCAAAAGTCTGTCGGAAAGTCCGTTGGACCAGTCCGGTCGGAAAGTCTGCCCGTGTGTACACCCCATTACACTACAGATCCCAAAATGTACTTGTAGAAGGAGAAGTGGAGATATGATTAAATTAAAATGCCTGGGAAACTGACTTCCTCTTGGTACTGAGGGAGTGAGAAAGAGAGTACTGCTATCTGGATATTTGCCTGCCAGCAAAAGACCATACCAGCAGAGATTAGAGCCTGAGACTGGGAGTGAGGACACCAGGGGGCAGCGCAGCACTGGCCACATTACATTACCTGCACCACTGTTACAGGGAGACTGGCGCATCCACTTACCCTCTGCTTCCCACTGCTAGTTACTGGAGGCTTTTAGGGAGAGAGCGAGGGGTCTTTCCCCTTCTACAGCAAGAGGTCACTGCAGCATCTGGGGACTAGTGACAGGGCTATTCACCCATTGCTGATACTGCTAGCAAGGACTGATGCACTGAGAGCAGAACACCAAGTATACCCAATTCATACTGCATACATACTGCACTCTATACTTCACTTATTCCAAAATTATACTGCAATTATATATATGTAAGACCTGAATTTATGGGAGGAGCCTGGGGGGTATTTAACCAGTCCATTCGCCTGTGCTCTTCGTCGGTTTCCTGTGCGCGATACCACGTCACTAGGCCGACTCTTCGAAAACTCATTAGCGTCCGTGAGTTATCGTGTTTGAAGTTTTTCGAGGCTCTCGTCTCCGTTCGCAGTTACGTACAACGCGTCTGGCTCGGCTGTCGCAGGTAGGGTTTCGGTTGGCTTTTACATTTCACGCATTGTTATATATCTTGTCACTAAAACTCGATATCAACTTATGAATCATTCGTAAAAACCCTACACATAGCCGCAACGTCTGCCAATCACTCACAACGTTATCATACCAAACATTTCTTCGTTTTCACGTACCTCACACTGACGCAAAGACATCGATTCGTTTAGGCGTGTCTCACCGTTTTATGCTCCACAGACAAATCAATGTCCTTTGCAAATTTTCTGTACAACGATCGGTGCCCTATCAAGGCTAAACCATTTCAAACCATTTCAAACCATTTCAATCATTTCAATCATTTCACTCTCACGTACCGCGCTCCGATTCTAATCCAGTCGCATCCACGATGCACCGATTCTTTCCGGTGTGCCCCAGTTGTTTAAGGCCTCATTTCAGTACATGCTCCAGAGTCACGTTCGTTGTCAGTCGCAGGTTGCGGCTCACCGATTCATGTCTCTGTCATGGCACATCATTTCACTGTCACGTATCATGTTCAGATACGAATCCAGTCACATCCAAGATGCACCAATTCGTACCGGCGTGCCCCAGGTATTTTCCGCCTCATTTTATTACATGCTCCAGAGTCCGGTTCGTTGTCAGTCGCAACAGCGGCACGACCAATCGTGCCTCTGCCATGGCAATCAATTTTATTTCACTGCCACATACCGCCCTCCGATTCAAATCCAGTCGCATCCGTGATGCACCGATTAGTTACGGTGTGCCCCAGTTGTTTTTGGCCTCATTTCAGTACATGCTCCAGAATGTGGTCGTTGTCAGTCGCAGTTGCGATCCGTACTTCTTTCATGGCAAAAAAAAATAAAAAATTACCTGCCTCTATCAGGGCAAACATTTCATTCATTTCATTGTTACGTACTGCGCTCCAATCCAAATCCAGTCGCATCCGAGATGCACCAATTCGTTCCGGTTGGGCATTAGTGTTTCTTCTTTTGCCTCATTTCAATGCATGCTGCAGAGTCTGGTTCGCTGTCAGTCGCAGCTGCGGCATGACCGATTTGTGCCTCTGTCATGGCAAGACATTTTTATTCATTTCACTCTAATGCCCTGTACACACGGTCGGATTTTCCGATGGAAAATGTCCGATCGGAGCGTGTTGTCGGAAATTCCGACCGTGTGTGGGCTCCATCGGACTTTTTCCATCGGATTTTCCGACACACAAAGTTGGAGAGCAGGAGATAAAATTTTCCGACAACAAAATCCGTTGTCGGAAATTCCGATCGTGTGTACACAAATCCGACGGACAAAGTGCCACGCATGCTCAGAATAAATAAAGAGATGAAAGCTATTGGCCACTGCCCCGTTTATAGTCCCGACGTACGTGTTTTACGTCACCGCGTTTAGAACGATCGGACAACTTTGTGCGACCGTGTGTAGACAAAACAAGTTTGAGCCAACATCCGTCGGAAAAAATCCTAGGATTTTGTTGTCAGAATGTCCGAACAAAGTCCGACAGTGTGTACGGGGCATTAGGCAAACATTTAATTCATTTCATTGTCACATGCTGCGACCCGATCGAATCCTAGGGGCATCCGACAGACATCGTTTCATCCCGGTAGGCCTCAGCTTATTTAGCCTCATTTCATACTGTGCCTCACAGTTCGATTCACAAGTTTGTCGCAGTCGCGAACCATCGATTCGTGCTTCCATCAAGGCATAAACATTTTACTAATTTTATTTCAAATTCATGCACCGATCGCTTAAAACACATTACAAATCAATTCTCCATGTTAGGTAGTCAAACCCTTCACCAGTTGTCAAAAAAGAAAAAAAAATGCCCCAGTTAGCTTGGTCTCATTTCATTCCATGCTCCACAGTTTGACTTGTAGCTTGTCCTCCGACTCATCGTTTATCGCAGTCGCGCCATACCGATTAGTGCCTATATTATGGCAAAACATTTCACTCATTTCATTTCACACATTTGTCGCTCGAGTCAAATCCACCCAAAACAAAAACGCATCGATTCGCAACCGTCATTTCAGCCTTAAAGGTATTGTTCGCATGTTGCCTGTCATTCCCCCCAAGTCCGGCAGTCACTTCATATCCAATCCTTTGTGCATTTTTTTTTTTTTGGTAAACACAAATCCATGGATGTTCGACCTCTGACGCCTCTACGACACAAAAAAAACCCCCCACACCCCGTCTTCCTTCGAAGTTCAGTCAGAGTCTCGATTCATTCGTTAAAAACCTTCGCCTCACTGCTACTTCCCCTTATAGTCGCACAATCCGATTCATGTTGGTTTCATTTCATACACTATACAACTGATTCGTATCAGGATTCATTACATACAATTCACAAAAGATTCGTATCGGTTTCATTTCATACACGCTACAGCCCGATTCGAATCCTGTCGCGTCGGCGGCACATCGATTCGTATACCGGATACATTTCATACTCTCCACAGTCCGATTTATATCGGATTAAATTCATACACTCTACAACCAGTTTGTATCAGATTCATTTCATACAACCGATTCGTATAGGATTCATTTCATACTTACAACCGATTCATACTAAATTAATTTCATACACATCCAAGCACAACTTCTTACAATCATTACAAACACGCATCCATTCACAACTTCTTGCAATCGTCGCAAACATGCATCCAAGCATAACTCCCTGCAATCGTTGCAAGCACGCATCCAAGCATAACTTCTTGCAAACATTGTAAGCACACACCCAAGCACAACTTCATGCAATCATTGCAAGCACGCATCCAATCACAACTTCCTGCAATTGTTGCAAGCACGCATTCAAGCATAACTTCTTGCAATCACTGCAAGCACGCATCCAAGCACAACTTCTTGCAATCATTGCAAGCACGCATCCAAACATAAATTCTTGCCATTATTGCAAGCACGCATCCAAACATAAATTTTTGCAATCGTTGCAAGCACACATCCAAGCATAATTTCTTGCAATCGTTGCAAGCACAACTTCTTGCAATCACTGCAAGCACGCATCCAAGCATAACTTCTTGCAATCGTTGCAAGCAGGCATCCAAGCATAACTTCTTGCAGTCATTGCAAGCACGCATCCAATCACAACTTCCTGCAATTGTTGCAAGCACGCATTCAAGCATAACTTCTTGCAATCACTGCAAGCACGCATCCAAGCACAACTTCTTGCAATCACTGCAAGCACGAATCCAAGCATAACTTCTTGCAATCGTTGCAAGCAGGCATCCAAGCATAACTTCTTGCAGTCATTGCAAGCACGCATCCAATCACAACTTTCTGCAATTGTTGCAAGCACGCATTCAAGCATAACTCCTTGCAATCGTTGCAAACACACATTTAAGCACAACTCTTGCAGTCTTCGCAAGCACATGCAGTAATACGAACTTCTCACAGTCACTACAAATGCATCTCCAGTGACATAAACTCCCTTGCAATCGTTGCAAGGCACGCAACTTAGCATACCTTCTTGCAATCGTTGCAAGCACAATCCCAGAGGCACACAAACAGCCACACATCATTTTCAGTGGCACTTAATTGGCCACTTGTCTCCAGTGGCACTATCATTCGAGCCACTCACCGTTTCCTATCCGTCATTTCTCCCTTATCACCAGATCACATTTTATGACCAATTTGTGCAGAAATCCATATCATTACAAAAGGGTTCACATACTTTTTATTGCAAATGTATATATATATATATATATATATATATATATATATATATATATATATATATATATATATACATATACCTATATATGTAGACATAACCTTTACCGCATCTGAACCACATTTAATGTGCACCTGTGCCAAGACTATACCATACATTTATTGTACCTTTACTGTATGCAGGTAAACTGGGACTATCGGTAAGTTCACCGACTCTATTAAAGGGATAGTGAAAGTGATATTGTATGTTTGTACACTCAACCTAGTGTGTCAGAGAGACTGAGGTTCTTGAGAAGGTTGAGGCAAACAACAGAGGACCCATCCTATTTAGTGGCTCCTATGGGGTAGCATCATGCCTTCAATCCAATAAGCAGTCTGAAAGAGTGATTCTGACTGTAAAACTTCCTTTCAGGAAGAAATGTGTAGGGATCTGCTACCCTCTACTGTCAGCCGCTAGTATCCCATTGTTATGTGAAATTATGTCTATCACTTCCTGACTCGGGGGTGAAATGGCAGCCATATACTGGGACAAATTATATTTAAGAGAGAAAAGGTCTCAGTCATATGTCCTGTTAATGCTACTAATATCAGATCAGAAGAGACAATTATGCATGTATTTCTATGTTCTAATAGTTTCACTGCAGATGCCCATTGCTTTTGAGTATATTGCTGAATCCTCATGTCAAACAGTGTATCTCTGTCCCATTTACTATCTCACAGTGTGAGATAACTAGGACTGCATTCCAGACTGGTTGGGTAAGAGCTAGAGAGTCTTCTCATCGGATCTTGTCTTCAGGCCCCTGCACCTAGACATTGCTGCACCATTCATCTGGAGGTATGCAGGTATCTCTGTAAATACCTATATATACCTGGGAATATGTGCACAATTCCTATAGGCAGGGCCGATCCTAGGCGGGTGTTCTGGGTGCAGTGCACCCAGGCGCCAGAGAGGTGGGGGTGCTGAAGCACCAGAGTGCTCCCTTCCCCTCTCCTCCTCCTCTTGTTTGTGTCCAGAGGCAGCTCTCTCCACCGGTCACCGCCAATGTGTTTCCTGCTCAAGCCCCTCCCCCCTCCCTCCTCCTGTCAGAGAAGGAGAGCAGCCGGAGATGAGATCGGAGGCGGAGCGGCCTCAAGGGAGCAACGGTTTTCACAAAGCTTGATTTGAGAGAGGCTTACAATCTCCTGAGTATTAAGGAGGGCGATGAGTGGAAAACTGTGTTTAATACCAAAACAGGCCATTATGAGTACCTTGTAATGCCTTTTGGCCTTTGTAACGCCCCAGCAGTTTTCCAGGAATTTATTAACAATGTCCTCCGAGATTTGTTGCAGTTATGGGTGGTGGTTTATCTCGATGATATCCTCATATTTTCCAAATCCCTGGAGAGCTACCACACAGATGTCTGTCGTGTGCTTCAGAAACTAAGAGAGAACAATGGAGAAGTGAGAGTTCCATCGTGAACAAGTTAAATTCCTGGGCTATGTCATTTCCACTGCTGGTTTTTCGATGGACCCAGAGAAACTTTCGGCAGTCCTACAGTGGCCTCGACCCATGGGTTTACATCCTCTGCAGCGTTTCCTAGGTTTCGACAACTATTATCGGAAGTTTATACGTAGCTTCTCGTCTCTGGTCAAGCCCCTGACTGATATGACCAGAAAGGACGGTAACCCACAGAGTTGGTCTCCGGAGTCCATTAGGGTCTTTGAGAGTCTCAAGGCTGCTTTTGTTTCTGCTCCTGTGTTGGCACATCCTGATCCTACGTTACCTTTTATCCTTGAGGTTGATGCTTCTGAGACTGGTGTTGGCACCCTTCTGTCTCAACGTCCCACCTCTGAGAGTGCTACTTCCTTGTGGCTACTTTTACAAGAAATTGTCACCTGCGGAGTGCAATTACGAGATTGGTGACAGAGAGCTGTTGGCGATCATTTTAGCCCTGAAAGAATGGAGACATCTCCTCGAAGGTACCACTGTGCCGGTTCTCATTCTTACTGACCAAAAGAATCTCACATTCTTGTCTGAGGCTAAACGCCTCTCTCCCAGAAGGGCATGATGGGCTCTTTTCTTGTCAAGTTTCAATTACATTGTCTCATTCTTACCTGGTACTAAGAATGTAAGGGCTGACGCCTTGTCACAACAATTTTCCTCCACTTCCGAAGTGGAGTCGGTTCCGGTTCCTGTGATTCCTCCAGATCGTATTCTGGCTACGGTTTGCACCAGTCTTCTCCTTTGGGCGACAAAATTCTTGCTGCTCAGGTCGATGCTCCCTCTGAGAAACCTTGTGACCGCTGCTTTGTCCCAGAGTGTCTCCGTATTGCCGTGCTCCAGACTTACCAATTCTCCCAAGGCAGCTGGCCACCCTGGGAAGAATCAACTCGTTTGGGCCATTTCCCAACAATTCTGGTGGCCTAGTCTACGTGCTGATGTAACTGCCTTTGTAGCTGCCTGTTCCGTGTGTGCTCAGAGTAAGACTCCACGACACCTTCTAGTGGGCCACCTACAACCTATACCCAATGGAGAGAGGCCCTGGACCCACCTGTCTATGGATTTCATTGTGGAGTTGCCCAACTCCCAAGGCAACACTGTTATCCTTATGGTGGTTGACTGGTTCTTAAAGATGTGTAATTGTATTCCACTTAAAAAGTTGCCTACTTCTAAGGAACTGGCTTCCATTTTTGCTCGGGAGATCTTTCGCTTACATGGGCTACCCAAGATAATTGTCTCGGACAGGGGCAGTCAGTTTGTCTCCCGGTTCTGGCGAGCCTCTTGTGCACAGTTGGGAATTCAGCTTGCTTTCTCCTCTGCGTATCACCCACAGTCTAAAGGGGCCGCAGAGTGAGCCAATCAGTCCTTGGAGCAATACCTATGTTGCTATATTTCTGACCATCATAACAACTGGTCAGACCTATTACCATGGGCAGAGTTTGCTCACAACAGTGCCTTGAATTCTGCCTCCTGATTTTCTCAGTTTATGGCGAATTATGGTTTCCAACCTTCCATGTTGCCTGACTCGTTTGTTCCGCAGAGTATTCCTGCCTTAGAGGAGCATCTCCATGGTCTTCGTTCCACTTGGGCACAAGTTCAGGAGGCTTTGCGTCATGCTAATGATAGGTACAGACTCCATGCAGACCACAGACGCCTGCCGGCGTTGTCCTACCAGGTTGGGGACACGGTCTGGCTGTCATCTCGCAACCTCCGACTTCGTGTTCCCTCACTGAAGTTCGGTTTACTGGGCATTTCCATATCCTTTGCAGGATTAACCCAGTGGCTTATGCGTTGAACCTTCCTCCTAGTATGCACATCTCAAATGTGTTTCATGTCTCCTTATTGAAACCGTTGGTCTGCAACCGATTTACCACCTTGGTGCCACGTCCTCACCCTATACAGGTTGAGAACCATGAGGAGTATGAGGTACAATCCATTGTTAACTCCCGTAGGTTCCGTGGGTGCATACAGTACCTGGTACATTGGAAGGGATACGGTCCAGAGGAACACTCCTGGGTCTCATCCTCGGACGCACATGCCCCTGCCCTCCTCTGGGATTTCCATAGACGTTTTCCCCTCAAGCCCAGTGATCCTTCGAGGGGGAGGGGTCATTGTGGAGGGGGTACTGTCAGGGCTGGCTCAGACCTTCCTTCTCTGAGCTGGCCGCTCAGCTGTCGGCTAATTGTCAGCTCCCATCTCTCTCCACAATTACCCAGCTGTTCCTGATTCTGCTCGTCTGACCTGCCTACTTAAAGCTGTCCAGCTCACTTCATCTCTGCCTTCGCCTTGGTCACATCACAAGAAACCATCTCTTGCATTCCTGTTTTAGGACTGGCTTTGCTGACATACTTTCTGGCTCATTATACTGCTTGCTGTTCCTCTACTTGGATCCCTGACTTCTGGCCTGGCTGATTATCCAATATGGTTACTGAACTCTGGCTTGGCTGATTACCCGATCTGGTTACTGAACTCTGGTTTGGCTGACTACCCGATCCGGTTTTTGGACTCTGGCTATGCTTTGACTACGCTTACTCTATTTACCTTTTTATTTTTATTAATAAATAAGTGTGATTTTACTGTACTTCTGTCTCAGTCTGGTTCATGGTTTCTGACAGGGGGTCTGTCCTGGGGGGGTCTGCACTAATGGAGGGAGGGGCCTATCCTGGGGGGGTCTGTACTAATGGAGGGGGGTGGTCTGTCCTGGGGGCTCTGTACTAATGGAGGGGGGTCTGTCCTGGGGGTCTGTACTAATGGAGGGGGGGTCTGTACTAATGGGGGGCTCTGTCCTGAGGGGGTCTGTACTAATGGAGGGGAGGGGGTCTGTCCTGCGGGGTCTGTACTAATGGAGGTGGGGTCTGTCCTGGGGGGGTCTGTACTAATGAAGGGGGGTCTGTCCTGGGGGTCTGTACTAATGGAGGGGGGTCTGTACTAATGGAGGGGGGGTCTGTACTAATGGGGGGGTCTGTACTAATGGGGGGGGTCTGTCCTGGGGGGGTCTGTACTAATGGAGGGGGGTCTGTCCTGGGGGGTCTGTACTAATGGAGGGGGGTCTTTACTAATGAAGGGGGGGTCTGTCCTTGGGGGTCTGTACTAATGGAGGGGGGTCTGTACTAATAAGGGGGTCTGTACTAATGGGGAACGGAAACTGCAGCCCACACAGCATGCTTAGTTGAATGGGAGAGAGAGAGAGACAGGAGCCTGGGAAAGCTTTCAGGGAAGTGCACCCAAGACTCCTGAGGGAGCGGACAGTGCTGAGAGAACACCATCAGAGAGAGAACACCGCTGCCCTGCGCCACTAGAGGGAAAGCCACACAGCCTAGTGACATCCCTGTTGGAGAAAGGAATGGAGTCATTGCAGGAATACAGATCTGGGTGCAACCCAGCGGAGTCACCACGGGCAATTCAGCGTGAGCTGACTCCTGATCAGAGGAACCATTGCTGTATCGCTGGGTCAGGTGAGAGGGCTGATTGGCCATTATCTACTAACGTCCATAAGAAATGCAGTCTCTGACCATCTCCTGTACTATGTCTGCCGTCTCCGACCATCTCCTGTACTATGTCTGCAGTCTCTGACCATCTCCTGTACTATGTCTGCAGTCAATGACCATCTCCTGTACTATGTCTGCGGTCTCTGATCATCTCCTGTGCTATGTCTACAGTCTCTGATCATCTCCTGTACTATGTCTGCAGTCTCTGATCATCTCCTGTACTATGTCTGCAGTCTCTGACTGTCTCCTGTAGTATGTCTGCGGTCTCTGACTGTCTCCTGTAGTATGTCTGCAGTCTCTGACTGTCTCCTGTAGTATGTCTGCAGTCTCTGACCATCTCCTGTACCATGATTGCAGTCTCTGACCATCTCTTGTATCCTAACTACAGTCTCTGACCATCTCTTGTATCATGTCTACAGTCTCTGACCATCTCTTGTATCATGTCTGCAGTCTCTGACCATCTCTTGTACTATGACTGCAGTCTCTGACCATCTCCTACACTATCATGCAGTCTCTGAATGTCTCTCGTACCATGTCTGCAGTCTCTAACCGTCTCCTGTAGTATATAAACCTTCGGCCCAGTATGAGATCCTGAGCACTCTGGAGAAGGTTTTCGTCCAGGATATCCCTGTACTTGGCTGCATTCATCTTTAATTCGATTGCAACCAGTTGTCCTGTCCCTGCAGCTGAAAAACACCCCCACAGCATGATGTTGCCACCACCATGCTTCACTGTTGGGACTGTATTGGACAGGTGATGAGCAGTGCCTGGTTTTCTCCACACATACTGCTTAGAATTAGGGCCAAAAAGCTCTATCTTGGTCTCATCAGACCAAAGAATCTTATTTCTCACCATCTTGGAGTCCTTCAGGTTTTTTTTAGCAAACTCCATGTGGGCTTTCATGTTTCTTGCACTGAGGAGAGGCTTCAGTCCGGCCACTCTGCCATAAAGCCCCGACTGGTGGAGGGCTGCAGTGATGGTTGACTTTCTACAACTTTCTCCCATCTCCCGACTGCATCTCTGGAGCTCAGCCACAGTGATATTTGGGTTCTTCTTTACCTCTCTCACCAAGGCTCTTCTCCCCCGATAGCTCAGTTTGGCCAGACGACCAGCTCTATGAAGGGTTCTGGTCGTCCCAAATGTCTTCCATTTAAGGATTATGGAGGCCACTGTGCTATTAGGAACCTTAAGTGTAGCAGAAATTTTTTGTAACCTTGGCCATTTCTGTGCCTTGCCACAATTCTGTCTCTGAGCTCTTCAGGCAGTTCCTTTGACCTCATGATTCTCATTTGCTCTGACATGCACTGTGAGCTGTAAGGTCTTATATAGACAGGTGTGTGGCTTTCCTAATCAAGTCCAATCAGTATAATCAAACACAGCTGGACTCAAATGAAGGTGTAGAACCATCTCAAGGATGTTTAGAAGAAATGGACAGCAAATGAGTTAAATATATGAGTGTCACAGTAAATAGTCTGAATACTTAGGACCATGTGATATTTCAGTATTTCTTTTTTAATAAATCTGCAAAAATGTCAACGATTCTGTGTTGTTCTGTCAATATGGGGTCCTGTGTGTACATTAATGAGGAAAAAAATGAACTTAAATGATTTTAGCAAATGGCTGCAATATAACAAAGAGTGAAAATTTAAGAGGGTCTGAATACTTTTCGTCCCCACTGTATGTCTGCAGTCTCTGACCATCTCCTGTACTATGTCTGCAGTCTCTGACCATCTCCTGTACTATGTCTGCAGTCTCTGACTATCTCCTGTACTATGATTGCAGTCTCTGACTGTCTTTTGTATCATGTCTGCAGTCTCTGAACATCTCCTGTACTATGTCTAGGGGCTCTTTTTAACAGACTCTCTAACAGAAGCCCCCTCTGTGTGCATCAGAGAGACTCCCCTCCAGGTCTCATTAGTGTACGCTCTTCCTGTATTTTCTTTATTGTTAAAAGATCATGGGAGGAGCCCAGGGTAAAGAAGACTTCTTAGGGGAGCATCTCTGTGTTTGAGTGATTGCCATAGAAACATTTTTAAAGGGGAGGAGTTGGTAAGATTACCCCGCCCATGTGGGGGCGCCAGAAATATTTCTGCACCCAGGCGTCTGTGACCCTAGGATCGGCCCTGCCTATTGGGTACATTGCTGTTAGTACACAGGTTGTATGTACAGTTATTACTCTCTTCTTACTATATATAAAGCTTGTGTTATTTCCAAACTGATGTGCATCCATTTACTTATGGTTAATGTTATATGCTGGTTGCAGTAGTTCCTCTGCTCCCAAATACCTTGATTGGATCACTGGTTATTTTCCCAGGAAGGGAACCCCTCTTTTCACAGAGGCCCTGTCCTGGGTAAAGTCATAGCAAACTTTATCAATAACCCCACTCTTCCACTTCTGGTTCTCTTATTCACCTACAGGTTTAGCGCCATATCCTGTTTGGGGGGTCATTTTTTTAAAACACTCCCAAAAGAAGGCCACAAATGTAACAAACAGAACATGCAAAAGAAGAGGCTTTATACTGACCAATTCCCAAGTCCATTCCACTGCAAGTTCCTTCCAATCTTCACACTGTTAAAGAGCTACAGCAGCCAATAGAATCACACTCAACACTTCGAAGTTTGAATAGTTTACTATTTCTGCTTACCCTACCACGTATTTTGGTGCTTTCTGCTGACCCCTACGTTATTGCCCTGTTCTGTAGTCAAGTAGGCACCAGGGAAAGTGATTACAGAGTACAGCTGAGACCAGACATTGCCCAAACTAAACAGGCCATTGCTCTGCCAGAGAGCATAGATTGATGCAATAGACATCAGGACAGGTGGGTACAAAGATTCTTTTTTGCCAGGTACTGCTTTGTTACAACTTTTTTAACCATGTGACAGAGTCACTTTAAAACTGAACTCCATAAATTATCTGGATTGCATACTTACATTGGTCCAACTTGACACAATATAAGTATTCAACTAATACCTGATGCACTGTTGTCATTCATAGAACACCTTGAGTATTTGACTTTTTGGCCAGAGTTGCCTTTTTAATATTTTGAAGAAGAAGCAATTTCAACCAATTTTTACAATGAATGTAATTAATAGCTCAAGCATCCCACTTGCATTACTTTCTTTTTAACTGTGGCATGTAAGTTCGCCGATCATCTTGACATTGTAATATTTTACAATGAAAAGCTCTGACAGCCTCACGTAATCCAGCTAGTAGGTGACAGATCAAGGAAATTAAGTATCTGTTTCACTCCACTAACTCCCGCTTTGACCCGGATATTAGGAATGTCAGTTTGCTTCTTATAAGTGTTATGAATTGTCAGACAAATGAAATTAAACCTTAGGATGGCAACATTAAAGGGAACATGTCACCGGGATATACGGAGGTTTTGTAATGAGCATTATACAGTATATTGTCTCTGTGTAGTGGGCAGTAAACTGGTAGCTAATATGAATGGAGGGCTGGTTGGATTTATGTTAGGTGAAGCTCAATTTGCAACCACACTTTTGATCCAAAAATACTAGGCTCCCCCTCCCGACCCAATTTAGATAATATGTCCTAGTCCTTACTTATCCGACATGCTACTGTTTGCCAGCGGCAGCTGGTGCTCAAAAATTGGGGGGGGCGCCCATCAATTTCAGCCTCATTGTGCCCAACATATGCAGCCTCACTGTGCCTGTCACAGTAGGCCAATCACATCTACATTTCAAGTAAAAGAAAATAAAACCACTTAACTTAAGGTGTCCTTATCAGAGCCCCCTTTTAGATCAGATGTCCCAATCAGAGTCTCCCTCTACATCAGATGTCCCCATCAGAGTCCTCCTTTACATTAGATGTCCCCATCAGAGTCCTCCTTTACATTAAATGTCCCCATCAGAGTCCTTCACATTAGATGTCATCATCAGAGCCCCCTTTACATTAGATGTCACCATCAGAGTCCTCCTTTACATTAGATGTTCCCATCAGAGCCCCCCTTTACATTACATGTCACCATCAAAGCCCCCTTTGTATTAGATGTCCCCATCAGAGCCCCCCTTAACATTACATGTCCCCAGCAGAGCTCCCCTTTACATTACATGTCACCATCAGAGCCCCC
The DNA here is from genome assembly GCA_037952925.1 of Lithobates clamitans. Lineage (NCBI taxonomy): Eukaryota > Metazoa > Chordata > Amphibia > Anura > Ranidae > Lithobates > Lithobates clamitans. The sequence continues at coordinate 584,552 of JBBGZY010000175.1, read as the reverse complement.
TCTACATTACATGTCCCTATCAGAGCCCCCTTTACATTAGATGTCCCCATCAGAGCCCTCCTTTTCATTACATGTCACCATCAGAGCACCCTTTACTTTAGATGTCCCCATCAGAGCCCCCCTATACAATACACGTCCCCATCAGAGGCCCCCTTTACATCAGATGTCCCCATTAGAGCCCCCCTTTACATTAGATGTCCCCATCAGAGTCCCTCTTTACATCAGATGTTCCCATCAGAGTCCCCCTTTATATCAGATGTCCCCATCAGAGTCCTCCTTAACATTAGATGTCACCATCAGAGTCTTCCTTTACATTAGATGTCCCCACCAGAGCCCTCCTTTACATTACATGTCACCATCACAGCCCCCCTTTACATTAGATGTCCCCATCAGAGCACCCCTTTACATTACACGTCCCCATCAGAGCCCCCCCCTTACATTACATGTCACCATCAGAGCCCCCTTTACATTACATGTCCCCATCAGAGTCCCCCTTTGCATTAGATGTCCCCATCAGAGCCCCCTCTTTATATCAGATATCCCCATCAGAGCCCCCCTTTACATTACATGTCCCCATTAGAGTCCCCCTTTACATTAGATGTCCCCATCAGAGCCCCCCTTTACATTACATGTCTCCATCAGAGTCCTCCTTTACATTACATGTCCCCACCAGAGTCCTCCTTTACATTACATGTCCCCATCAGAGTCCTCCTTTACATTACATGTCTCCATCAGAGCCCCCTTTACATTAGATGTCCCCATCAGAGACCCCCTTTACATCAGAGGTCCCCATCAGAGCTCCCCTTTACATTACATGTCCCCATTAGAGTCCTCCTTTACATTACATGTCCCCATCAGAGTCCTCCTTTACATTACATGTCCCCATCAGAGCCCCCCTTTACACTACATGTCCCCCCTCACCCCCCCTCGTACTCACAGCTCTCATACAAGTACTGTCTTCCACCTTCATACTGGCCTAGATGAGTCAGAGAAACTGGAAGTGAAGGCACAGGACCCGCCAATTACTATCCACAGCATGGAACGATGCTAGAAAGAGTGTTCTGGGCTCATCCCCCGAGGACTTTGTAACGGAAGCCAATAGCGCTTCTTATTTGCAATCACATGATTGCAAACACGTCATGCTTCCCATAGCAGCTGTGTGTTCGCCTCCCTGCACACAATTAAAAGGCCATTTAAAAAAAAAAATTTTTCAGTGATTGCAGCACATCATGCATCCCATACACCTGTGTGTCCGGCATCCCGCACACACTTAAAGTGACAGTATTTTTTTTTAAATTTTTTATGATGAGTAGTTTCAGGGGGGCGGTGCCCCTGCGCCGGCTATGGGCGGGCCGCTACTGCTGTATGTGATAAAATAAACACAATCTTTTCACAATCTTTTCACAACCTTCTTTAGAATGTACACTGAGCAGTGTACATTCTCAGCACACCTTGGTATAAATGAACTCCTGAGCACATGCACAGGTATTATGTCATGCCACGCCTTCCAATCATCACAGCCAAAGACCCCGCACCTGGAGAAAGCCAGGGAGAAGATGTCAGCTGGAAACAAAGTCAGTATTTGTGGACTTTAGTTCCACTTTAATGCTCCAGTAAAGCTTAAGGGCTAAGTTTGCCTTTTTTCATTTTCTAAATTCCAGCTCCCCTATGCGCCAATATAGCATTCATTCATTCATTTTCTTGCAAAAAAATCAAAGCTTTCCGTAAAATCTGAAGACACGTACCTTACTGTCCTCCATCCATGATTCCAAACGTATCTATTGCTTCCGCCTTACGTCCTTACAGACTGTAGGTCATGACACAGGAAGGAGTTGACCAGCTGATCTCATTAGCACACACCCTGCATCATCCACCCTCCCATTCCCAGCTGCACGTTTTTTAAATGAAATGCAATCAGTCAGTGATCACCCTTCTCACTAAATACACAATCAGATTGCATAGTGTATGGCCATCTTTATACAAGTACATGGCGTTTTGTGGGTTGTGTGTTTTTTACTGTGTGTTTTGCAGCATTTGCCACCCGTTTTTTCACATGGCAAAATGTGCGTTTGTTTCTGTGCTTGGTGTACCGTTTACAATTAATGGCACTGAAAGCGCAACTAGTAATTTTATGTGTATAAAGGTGGCCATACTGGGGTTCCCACCTTTTGTTCAAGCCAAACCTGAACACTTTAGCGGTCTGGAACACCTTTGTGTGCCCCGAGGAGAGTAGTGATGCGGTGTACATAGCGTGCCGCAGCAAACCATGGGTGTGGCCAAATTGCTCTTGCTGACATCACCCTGCACGCCATGGATGCCGAACCTGCCCCCCCAGACAGCCGCCCACAGCTCCTGGACGGCAACAGATTTGTGTGTGACTATCTCAGTTACTGGGGGAGCCACAGCCAGGTCTGAATAATGTGTCCAGGTTTCAGTCGGCCTGAAACCCGGAAACATGATTCAAAACCCGGACAGGTGGCAACCCGAGGCCATACACTATACAATCTGATTGTACAATCTCCTTTAGCTTTACCAAATTTATATAATAGGAGGAAACACCTATCTAGCCAATCACTCTATATCCAATCAGGCAGGCCCTTGCACTACATAATTGATGGCAGATCTAAAGGGGATTATACAATCAGATTGTATAGTGTACACCTATATGTACAATTATACACCTAAAATGACTAAAACGGCAACATGTCCCAAAAGCCATATGCACAGCCCATTTAAATCAACAGGCTGCCTTATGCATGTCACAGGAAAAAACGAGAAAATGTGTGCTCCCACTATGCTAGATTTGAATGGGGCCTGAAAGTGAAATTGGTGCAGTAACACAAGAACGATGAGGCTCCATTCACATCTGTGTGTCTCCTTGCATTTCAGAAATGCGCTGCCCCAAAAATCGCAGTAAAAAACGCATATTACCAACCCACCAGTCCGATCCTCCTTTTTTCATAATTTAGTGGGATATTACCCATGCAAAAAGTGTGGTATATGTCAACACAACACACGGGGTAGACCTAAAACTATGGAGTTCAAATCCAACATTTCCGATCGTGTGTACCCTATTAAACAATTCTGTACATGTGCCACTAGGCATGTTGTCTATTTTATAACCTGCCCTTGTGGCAAACAGTATGTTGGTCGAATGATCCGTACATTCACGACCCGAGTGAATGAACATATCGTCAAAATTAAGAGTGGTGACACTAAGCATTATGTACCTAGGCATTATAGACAGCATCATAACCGTGACCCTAAGGGCACAGAGTTTCTTATCATTGATAGGTATATCTCCCCTTGGAGGGGGGGAGCCATGACCAGAGGAGTCTCACACCTTGAGACTTTCTGGATTTTTGAGTTACAGTCCCACTCCCCACTCCGTATGAATGTGGAGTGGGACATTAATGCCTTCATTAATAGAGCTTAAAGTGGAGGTCCGCCGACCATTCTTTTGTTTTGTTTTTTTCAGCCATTCTGACACTTTGCTAAACACTATATAACACTCACTTGTTTGGTGTATTAATTCCCCCGATGTTCGTTTTCGATTATAAAATGAACTAAAAAAATCTTATGATGGCCGGTTCCATTTCGCTTGTGGGCATGTGAAGCCCACAAGCATTGATTTCCGGGATGCGGTGAATGCTGCTCATTCCCGCGCATGCTCACTGTCTTGTCGATATGGGTCCCTGTCGGATAATGCGCAAACGGTACCGCCGAAAATCTCAGAGGATGATAAACAGCGGTTCATCGTCGGCAATTTTCGGCTGCTCCGTTTGCGCATGCGCAGTCCAGCCCGGGCATTATCCGAAGGGGGACCCATATCATCAGAACAACTGGATTTCACGGTAGCGTTCCGCACTGACTCATGAGAAGCATGACACTTAGCTCCCAGGAGACAGTGCTCCTCAGGGGAAAACAAATATACACAACTACTCCCGCAGGAGTGACGAACAGGAAATGCCACAATACAGACAGATTCTACGGTAAATACAACACCAACATTTTTTTTTCTTTTCATTTGAGCATCTGTTCATAGCGCTAATGGGGAGATGGGGATAAGGTGAAGTTAAAAAATTGTGTGGACCTCCGCTTTAAATTACTAATATCTTTGGAATTTCTGGGTTCACATTTTTATTCAAATGATTTTTTAGACTTTTTTATCTAAGTATTATGTGTGTATATTATCTATTCTTGACCCCATTCGAGTGTCAGCCCCGTGGTGTGTGTCAGAAATATAATACACTTTTTTTTTTCAACTTGCATAGATTTTTCATTATTTATTTTTCTATTACCCGTTCTTAATATTTTACATGGTTAATACCATCATGTATGGTAACCAGCCTCTAATGATGTTACTGACACAGGTTTTGCCTCTAGCATCTATCCTATTGAGGCTATATCTATGGCTGTCCATAATGTCTGTGATTGACAGCGTGGGGATGGCCATTGGATACGCTCAGTTTATGTGAGGGTTGATCCGTTGTTATCAACACTGCCTCACACGGAGACCAGCTTGATTTTGAAGGCTAGGCTTGTCTCGCATTCTCAGCATCTGATAATGAGGCTTGGTTTAACATGGCATTGAAAAGTTGACGCTGCTGCGCACTATGATCCACCTTTCAGAGCAAGGCTTGTATCACATGCCATTGCGCCATTTTGCCGAAATAGAAAGCTATTCACTCTTCAGAGTGAGGCTTGAAACACATGCCCCTGCGCCATTTTGCCGGAACAGGAAGTGATTGCCTTTATATACATTTGTTAATGAGGAGACACCACGGGTCTGTTTCTCGTTATGAGGGCCATACCACTTTATTTAAACGCAATGATTGCACCCCAGATGATGTCTTTTTAGATGAAACGTGTTAGTACGGGCTCCGCTGATGCCATTGCATCAATTGTACCAAAGCGCTTTTTTATCTTCACAAATGTGAGTGTTCCTTTTTATTCAATAAATACCCCTTTACTCAATGGAATTACACTATGTGGCCCTATATTCTTCTTCCTAACTACATTATACGGGAGAGTTTATCCACCCCACTCCTTGATTGACTACCCTGCAGGTCACTGTCCTGGACAGCCATCAGAAGGACCATAGGAATACCTGATTCCCAGCCAGAGGTCGCCTACACGGATACCCTCATTTCTTGGTGTACTTCACCGCAAGCTTTGTTGACTCATCAGGCATACGTCCTTTTGAGTCCAAGCCTATATGTTTGTCACATGACCACTACCGAATCTTAGTTTATTCTGAGATCATTTATTAGCGCTGCACTTATATTTGTCTTTCCTGCGCTACTTTGGTCCGACTTGGGCGCGATTTCAGCCCATTGATTTGAATGGAAATCGCATCCAAGTCAGATCATCATCTTAACTGATCCAACTTGTGGCATGCGACTGGTGCTCTGAGATCAAGTGTAGCATTGTTAACAAGGTAAAATCACCTAAAAAAACTGTGTGGCATCCCCCCCAAATCCATACTAGGGCCCTTGAGTCTGGTATGGATCTTGAGGGGGGCCCATACGCCAAAAAACAGACCCTTCGGTCTGCTAGGGATTGTGAGGGTAAATTTCCTCTTCTAGAGTCCCCCACAGTCGCTCTCGGGTCCTTCTTTTCTATGGGGGCAGACATGCAGGCTCACTCCCAAGTCAGGTTGTGTGCGTGGATTGACACACATGAAGCGGTTCGGCCCTGCCTCCTCTTTCTGCTCACAGAATTTGATTGACAGCAGCGGGAGCCAATGGCGTAATGCAAACATGCAGGTAAACTGGATTATACAATTTTACAGACAGAACATTACAAGTTATATTTACATGGATCACCAATGGGTGTCAGCACAAAGGTCTGTATACATTACATGTATAAAGTGACGGAAACATCATAAGTATTCCAGAACAGTCCCGTAGGTGGATTTACCTTCTGTATTGGTCCTGTTTACCATTATCACCGAGCGTGAAAGTGAAAGAAAATCCCAAATTTTGGGTTGTCACCAGAACAGGAAAAGAGTTGAAGTATTGCAATTGGGACACTAGTTATGATGACCCTGGTGACAACCAGGGAATCCCTCACTTCCTGTTTTGCTACAGAACAGGAACTGAAGGGCAATCTCCCAATGGGAAACATACAGTATCTTACAAAAGTGAGTACACCTCTCACATTTTTGTAATTATTTTATTATATCTTTTCATGTGACAACACTGAAGAAATGACACTTTGCTACAATGTAAAGTAGTGAGTGTACAGCTTGTATAACAGTGTAAATTTGCTATCCCCTCAAAATAACTCAACACACAACCATTAATGTCTAAACTGCTGGCAACAAAAGTGAGTACACCACTAAGTGAAAATGTCCTTATTGGGCCAAAAGTGTCAATATTTTTTGTGGCCACCATTATTTTCCAGCACTGCCTTAACCCTCTTGGGCATGGAGTTCACCAGAGCTTCATTGGTTGCCACTGGAGTTCTCTTCCACTCCTCCATGACGACATCACAGAGCTGGTGGATGTTAGAGACCTTGCGCTCCTCCACCTTCCGTTTGAGGATGCTTAACAGATGCTCAATAGGGTTTAGGTCTGGAGACATGCTTGGCCAGTTCATCATCTTTACCCTCAGCTTCTTCAGCAAGGCAGCGGTTGTCTTGAAGGTGTGTTTGGGGTTGTTATCATGTTGGAATACTGCCCTGTGGCCCAGTCTCAGAAGGGAGGGGATAATGCTCTGCTTCAGTATGTCACAGTACATGTTGGCATTCATGGTTCCCATTCGTGTACTCCTCACCTGGTTGCCGCCACACACGCTTGACACCATCTAAGCCAAATAAGTTTATCTTGGTCTCATCAGACCACAGGATATGGTTCCAGTAATCCATGTCCTTAGTCTGCTTGTCTCCAGCCATTAATGTCTAAACTGCTGGCAACAAAAGTGAGTACACCACTAAGTGAAAATAAGCCAAATAAGTTTATCTTCTCATCAGACCACAGGATATGGTTCCAGTAATCCATGCCCTTAGTCTGCTTTTCTCCAGCAAACTGTTTGTGGGCTTTCTTGTGCATCATCTTTAGAAGAGGCTTCCTTCTGGGATGACAGCCATGCAGACCAATTTGATGCAGTGTGCGGCGTATGGTCTGAGCACTGATAGGCTGACCCCCCCCCCCCCCTTCAACCTCTGCAGCAATGCTGGCAGCACTCATACGTCTATTTCCCAAAGACAACCTCTGGATATGACGCAGAGCACGTGCACTCAACCGCTTTGGTCGACCATGACGAGGCCTGTTCTGAGTGGAACCTGTCCTGTTAAACCGCTGTATGGTCTTGGCCATCATGCTGCAGCTCAGTTTCAGGGTCTTGGCCATCTTCTTATAGCCTAAGCCAGTGATGGCGAACCTTGGCACCCCAGATGTTTTGGAACTACATTTCCCATGATGCTCAACGACACTGCAGAGTGCATGAGCATCATGGGAAATGTAGTTCCATAACATCTGGGGTGCCAGGCTTCGCCATCACTGGCCTAGGCCATCTTTATGTAGACCAACAATTCTTTTTTTCAGATCCTCAGAGTGTTCTTTGCCATGAGGTGCTATGTTGAACTTCCAGTGACCAGTATGAGAGAGTGAGAGTGATAACACCAAATTTAACACACCTGCTCCCCATGCACACCTGAGACCTTGTAACATTAACGAGTCACATGACATCGGGGAGGGAAAATGGCGAATTGACCCCAATTTGGACATTTTCACTTAGGAATGTACTCACTTTTGTTGCCAGTGGTTTAGACATTAATGGCTGTGTGTTGAGTTATTTTGAGGGGACAGCACATTTACACTGTTATGCAAGCTGTACACTCACTACTTTACATTGTAGCAAAGTGTCATTTCTTCAGTGTCGTCACATGAAAAGATATAATAACATATTTACAAAAATGTGAGGGGTGTACTCACTTTTGTGAGGTACTATATGTTAAAAAATAACTGACAGAAGTAATAACCCTCCTTTACCTTATTCAAAATGAATAAAGTTTTGCTTTGGGTTTTACTTTAAAGTGGAACTTAATTGTAAAATAATAATAACTAATAGGGGATACAGCTTTTTGGTAGAAGAGACAATACTAGATTTTTTTTTTGAAGAAAAAGAGAAATATGATATAAAATAACTTTATCATTAGCATTTTGTTTTTTTTTATATTTCTGCATTAAAATTACTGTATACTATACAATCTGATTAGATTCTTTAAATCTGCCAAAGCTAATTAATGCAAGAACATGAGTGATTAAATACAAATTGAATGGATTGTTTAGGTTTGGCCTAATATTGCAGACTTTCTTTGGCCATTGGGGGATCCACAATGTTGTAAATCCCACGTATGCATGCTGGAATTACATTATCCTGGCAGCCACATTTTATGGAAGTGCTGAATGTGTATACTGCATTGTGTGCACCACAGACACTGTACAAAACAGAAAACAGAAAAAAAAAGCACAAAGATTTGTGCAGAAGAGGCATATTTCCCTTTGTTGCAGCATTTTACTTTCGCCTAGGGTGCCTGGGGTGCGTGTGTAATACAGTGTGTGTTCTTGGTGCCAGGGCAATGTCATTTCAGCTTGCGTGTGTGGGAGTTACTTCATTAGTGGCTGCCCAATGGTCATACAAAGAAGATGCCATAAGTGCCAGAAAAATGGCATTGGTCGGTGTCAATGGAGCGGTGGCCGCGATCCTTGACCTGTCAGCTCTTAAAGAGGGCACTCTAGGTGGTAAACCTGCTATGATGTTCAAGTATGCTGTGCATCTTGTACATTATGGCAAGAGCCTCCTTGCCCATCCCCCAGCACAGTTCTGAACGCTTTTCAAGTTTTTCCAGCATGTACCTGTGTTATTACACAAATTAACCTTGTTCCATCCATATCTAAGCTTTAATGCTTATATCTGTCACCAAGAACCTTCAACCCTGTGTTTTTTTTCTTTCCTGCCTGTTGATTTCTCTTTCTCAGTCAATTTATTGATTAGGATAATTGGTAAGAATGAACTTGCATCAGGCACTGTGTGGCGTTCGAAGGCTGTGGTCACTGAAAAGTGTTTTGCTCTTTTAAGGCATTTGAAATTCCCATCAGGCTCATTAACTGCATCTGCAAGGAGACAGATCCGAGCGGTGTCAATACTTTCAGTAAACCTACGTAGAACAGAGTAGTGGAAAGGCACTTGCTAGCAACTCTCATACGATCATTATTCCCTTGTCTTTATCAAGTCTGCTCTGGGGCATAGAGCAGGCCTAGCTAATGGGAACACACTGAGGCTGCTCTATAAAAACTAGGCCAGGGAAAATGATAAGCCGCTGCCAAGATCAGCCAATCAGAATTCAGATTTTATCCTCTCTGCATAGCCTGGAAAACTGAAGCTGGCTGGTATTGATAAGGACCAGTCCAATGCTTGCTTTGGTTCACTTTTATAGTTCTATAAGTAAACCCACATCACTAAGATCTCATATATGCTTTAACATGTTAATGTATATTCAAAAGTCCTTCTCAACACTTTTAAATCTGCAGCTTTCATTAAATCAATACCTGGAGATGCTGCCATATAGGCCCTTGGGCAGGCACTTCCTGTTGTAGGGTGACAACACTCTCATAGTTGCCAACATTCTCCAAAAAATTTTAGGGACACTTTTTATTATTATTTAGTATTATTTATTTAGGGAGGGAGAATTCATTTGTGGGCATGGTCTAATTGGAGTGGGAAAATGCGGCGCTCGTACCACATCACGTCGTGAAATGGGACTGGTTGAAACCATGCTAAATATCTGGCGTGGTTTAACCTCTTGTCGTCCGGCTCACGCCAATATACGTTGGCAGAAGGGCACGTACAGGCATATTAACATACCCGTACGTTGAACTGTAAGAAGCGGTTTGCGGGTGCATGCGCCCGCCGCAAGCTCCGTGAGTGTGATCGCGGGTTCCGCGGACTCGATGTCTGCGGGGATACCTGCGATCGTCTCACGGAGAGGAAGAACAAAGAAATGCTGATGTAAACAAGCATTTCCCCATTCTGCCTAGTGACAGGACACTGATCACAGCTCCCTGTAATGGGGAACGGTGATCAGTGTCGTATCACACATAGCCACGCCCCCCCACAGTTAAAATCACTCCCTAGGACACACTTAACCCCTTCACTGCCCCCTAGTGGTTAACCCCTTCACCGCCAGTCACATTTACACAGTAATCAATGCATTTTTAATCGCACTGATCGCTGTATAAATGTGAATGGTCCCAAAATAGCGCTAAAAGTGTCCGATCTGTCCGCCATAATGTCGCAGTCATGATAAAAATCGCTGATCGCCGCCATTACTAGTAAAAAAAAAATGATTAATAAAAATGCCATAAAACTATCCCCTATTTTGTAGACGCTATAACTTTTGTGCAAACCAATCAATAAACGCTTATTGTGATTTTTTTTAACCATATCGGCCTAAACTGAGGAAAAAATGTTTTTTTATATATTTTTGGGGGATATTTATTATAGAAAAAAGTAAAAAATAATGCGTTTTTTCAAAATTGTCGCTATCTTTTTGTTTATAGCGCAAAAAATAAAAACCCCAGAGGTGATCAAATACCACCAAAAGAAAGCTCTATTTGTGGGGCAACAAGGACATCAATTTCGTTTGAGAGCCACATCGCATGACCACGCAATTGTTAGTTAAACAACGCAGTGCCGAATCGCAAAAAGTGCTCTGGTCTTTTGCCAGCCAAATGGTCCGGGGCTTAAGTGGTTAAAGGACATGTGATTAAATAGAGTCTGAGAAGAAAGAGGGATGGAGGGAGAAGGAAGGGAGGGATGGAGGGAGAGAGAAGGAAAGTGAGAAAGAGGGAGAGAGAAAGAAAGAGAGAAAGAGGGAGCAAGAAAGAAAGGAAGAAAGAGGGATGGAGAAAGAAAGAAAGAAAAAGAGAGAGGGGGGGAAGGAGAGAGAAGGAAAGAAATAAAGAAATAAAGAGGGAGGGAGGGAGAAGGAAGGAAAGAAAGAAGGAAAGAGAGAGTGATGGAGGGACAGGCCCAATCCTACACCACAATAGCAACATGGCAGAAAGTTCAACAATCAGCACATAAAGATACTCCAAAAACCATCCCCCCAGGCAGATCCCATGAAACAGATACAAGAAATGGTCAGAGACTACAGGCATGATACAAGAGATGGTCAGAGACTGTGTGGACATGATACAAGAGATGGTCAGAGAGTGTACGGACATGCTACAGGAGATGGTCAGAAAGTATGCAGACATGATACAGAAGATGGCCAGAGACTGTGCGGACATGATAAAGGAGATGGTCAGAGAGTGTGCAGACATGCTACAGGAGATGGTCAGAGACTGTGCGGACATGCTACAAGAGACTGAAAACCTACTACAAGAGATGGCCAGAGATTGTGTACATGATAGAGATGGTCAAAGATTAAGGACACAGCTGACAGCACAGGGAGATGAGGAGGATCTATGTACAGAGAAGATAGGGTGATAATCACCTTCAGTTCTATCGTGTCCCCGTTGGTCCCTGGATTCCTCCACTCACAGCTTCCATTCCCCGGTGTCTCCGGAGGGGGGCGTGCCCCCGTTTTTCAGGGTGGCATCGTGATGTCATTCTTCTTCCTGGAGGCAGGGGAGGCACCTCAGAACTAAAGCACAGGTGGTCACACCCACTGCTGCACTAACCACTCCCTGCCACCCAGATCAAAACAAGCAGGCCTAGCCTGAAGCATAGGCCTGCCCAAATTTACCTGCGCTGACAGTTTACCTTACAAAATCCTCACTCTAGCACCTACCTATGGTAGAGGGTGCTACATTCACCCCCCACCAATTTACAGCTGGTCCCCAGCTGTGGAAAAATAAAATTTACAAAAATTACCTCCTGGGCCCAGGAGTAAAGACATCCCATATTAATTGGTTGGATGGGGGAAGGGAAAAAAACTTGGTTAGGGCTATGATACAAATAAGTTACGTACAAAAATATAGGTATTTACATTCTTGTAACATATTCACAATGTACATATTGACATACCATCCTAACTACAGGTCCCTGCAGCTAGGCACATACAAGTGAAGCCAGAGCATTGCTCCCTCAGGAAGAATACTCTGCCTGTCACAGATCTTCATCTCTTCCCGCGGTGGAGATGGACAGCCGTCAAATCCCTGGCGTTCCTAAAAGAAGACAGACAAACATACATCCTAACTATACACACTAACTGTACATATCACCTTACCACTGAGAGGGGGTTACAATCCTCTCTGCAGTGACAGAAGAAAATACATTTTTTTCTTCACAATTTACAAATGTGGCATGTTTTTCCCTGTCTGCTGTCACTCACCCAGGAGGGGTCTAAGGGAACCTCCTGGAGAGCACAGCCACACATACATGCCGGTGGCAATGAAAACCTTTTCTTTCGCTCCTGGGTGGAGGGGCCCCTCCTGAAAGGTAGGTAGCAAAAAAGGTTTAACAGGGACAGTACACCCTAGTGTCCATGATACTCTCCATCAGGCATCCTGGGTGGTAGGCAATCACTGTCCTCTGCATAAGTTTTGTCTTTGGAGAAAATCACATAGGCCCTGCCCTGGTCTTGCATTTCTTGTGATCGCTTCTATGTGTGGGCTGCACAACACAGCAGTCTTCCTCACAAGTAGAAGCGTGGATCCAGCAACCTCCTTCGGCTATCCTCTTCTTCTCTGGCGGAAACCGAATGGCTCCTGGTAGGCCGACCTGCCTTTACAACCAGGTTTCGGTCTTTATAGATGGCACATGCCAATTTCCATTCTTGCTGAATGTCCTTAAACCGGGTCCAAGCACCACTCTCTGGCACCCTTAAAGATTTTGGGACGTGCAGAAACTCCCAGATCAAATCAACCTCCCACTCTCCCCGTGAGTTCTCCACAATGTCCATGATCTGAGAGGGGACATAGGGTAGTCAAGACCCCACTCCAAAGCAACCCTGCGTTGAATCTCCCTCTGGAAACGAGAGAGTCTTGGCAGGTCCTTAGGCTTTCCTTTGCCGGGCAAAACACAGGAAACCTGGGCCTTTATTACCCACTGCCTGTAGGTGGGTGCTCTAGTCTGGGTAGTGGAAGTTTGACCTACAAAGAGTTTGCTGTTGAAAACTGGGGTCCATACTGGGGGCTGTGGTTCTTCCATGGCCTCTGAATGGATCCCTGTAGAATGAGAGTCTCCTGTCTCCCACTCCTCCTCACTGGAGCTTTCCTCTGGGGACGACCAGGCGAACAGTCTTTCAATGGACTCATATTTTTCCAGTACTCTGGGGGAACCCCAATCAATGACCCGGCCCTCGCTCACCTTATCCAGCTCACCTGGAGGCACTCCTTCCTCTAGCATGGGCAACTTCTGGATGGGCACAGCAAGGGACTTAGAGCAGGCCAGCTCTTCAGGGATATCATCCGGTTCCTGCACACTGGCACCTGCAGTCAACGGGCCCCTGGCCAGGCCAAGGGTCGTGGCAGCATCCTTTTTTCCCTGTATGTCCAGGAACTTTGCAGAAGAAACGCCTGGCAGCGACACCACCTCTCCGCCTCTGGCTGGTGATCCTTGGCCCTCCTCAGTCCTCCGAGTCTCCTGCGGCTGTGGCACACAAAGTCCTGAAAGCAGGTTAGTGGTGTAATACCTGTATTCCTCCTGCACATGCCCCAGCCAGGTTCGTGGCTCCCCACAACGGCCGCACCGTGCCCGGGCCTTGATTCCCGATGTTGGGATGTTGCACCTGGGACAGTGTAGACACAGCCGCTCCACTCCCACGATCACCCCCAAGGCGAGTCCTCCACAATGTTTCAGCTGAACACCGGTATCAATCAGCGTCTGGTCCTGCATTTCAGGTAACCACTGCACAGCGGGCATCTTCCAACCGCCCTCCGCCATCTTCAGCAGGCTCATGTAGCATGCAGTACACTGGTCTCCTTCACTGTTCTCCGCTAGGGCGTAACGCTGCCCACACGCTCGTTGGTTCAGCATGCGAGGAACTGTAAGCAGGCTTCAGGCAGTGTGCACTGTAGTGACACCTGGTGGCAGGCGCTGATGAATTGCAGGCACTGTCCAGGCATGTAGTTTTAGAAACTGCATTACAGAAGCTGGAAACTAAATGCAGGCAAACTATGCAGCGATCACCATTGGCACAGTAAAGTCTCTCCTGTAACATCCTACTGTATGGGACTGACCCTGCAACATACCGTCATAGACACCCGCTCTTTGCATAGCATTACTAGGGGCAACAGCATATGTTCACAAACTCCTTTTACTGTGTTGAGCAGGATTATTAAAGTCACTTGAGATTTCTGCAAGGCAGTGTGTAATGTCTACGCCATGCAGAGCGCTGGACATATTTGTAATCCAGAGCACGATCGCTCGCCGTGGTTGTCACGGGTGATAGCACATGGTTACAGTCACTGGTTGTAGGGCTTATTATTGATGCGAGTGTCCACTGAGGCGTCTGGGTGCAGGGGCGTGATGGCAGCGCTGATCCTGGATGGTTGCTATGGACAAAGGCACTTGGTAACAACCTTGGATTTGGTTGCTATGGGCAACAGCATGTGGCGAAAGTCATTTTTAAAGACAGACACACAGTCCTTTCCTTGTAATACCCCACACTTGGCAAAACAGGCAAAGTCTCCCCTGGCTTTTAACGGTTGCTAGGGACGATGACCAGCAGGTTAACCGTGAAGGCGGATCTCGGTGGGACCTCCAAATGTAGTGCTTGGTTGCTACTAGTAACTAACATCCACCATGTCACCCTGCTGCCAGACTTCCATCTATAAATTCTGAGACTAAGAACAGTCATTTGCGTTGTTTTGTTTGATTTATTGGGGGCTATAACTTGGTTGGGGGGAAGGAGATATGGGGTGCCCATAAAACAATTGCTTTGCCATCATATTTAAGAATTAGAACGAAAGGTTGAGCCGTGAAGTACTGATGTACACATAATATCTACTTGCACTTCCCCTGCATAACACCATGCAGGCTATTTTTCCTCCTCTGCGTATTTCCTGCAGACTGTTGCTCCCAGGACTTCCACCCTCCTGCACAAACTTTCACTGTAGATCATTATTCTTCCTGTCACATCATCCTCTTTTGACAAAAGAGACCACTCTGAACAGTCTCAGTTGCTGGCTAGAAATGGATGCACTTTTACTAGGCCAGAGGTCTGCAGTACCTCTCCCTGGCGGCCTAGTAATTTAGTAACATGTGCTTATTGGTGGACTACTGCTCCCAGCATGTCGGGCCTGCAAATCCTGCGCCCTCAGGCCGCAGCGATTTGACACTCTCCCCACAGTCTCTCCCCTGGCCTGGCACCCAGTTACCTTGGCATGCCTCATCCAGAACTCCACTGTGGTCCACTCACCGACCTTCTTCTGCCCCAAGTCCATGATGGGGAACTTTAACTGGACAAACGTTTCGGCAGCTTCTCCAGCCACTCTGTTCCAGAACACTTCGTCCATGAGTGTGTGAAGATGAAGCTCCCTCCCAGCTCTCCCGTGCTCTTCTGCTAGGCCTCGCAACCCCCCCCCCCCCAGATGGGGATGAGGCCCCTGCTGCTGCCTAGTACTCCATTCTCCACGTCTCCCAGCCGACAACTCCTCCCAGTGGGCTGCTACCTTAGCTTATATGGGAGGCCTACCCCCTGCCAATTCCAGTTGGAGATTAGTCAGAGCTCCTCACATGAGCTGCCTGCCACTCCAGTCCTAGGCCCTGCCCCCCCTCCACATCATTCTTCCTGGAAGCAGAGGAGGTGCCTCAGAACTAAAGCACAGGTGGCCACACCCAATGCTGCACTAACCACTCCCTGCCCCCCAGATCAAAACAAACAGGCCTAGCCTGAAGCATAGGCCTGCCCAAATTTACCTGCGCTGAGAGTTTCCCTTACAAAATCCTCACTCTAGCACCTACCTATGGTAGAGGGTGCTACACATGGATTCTGTGAGACTACCCTAGGATTTTAACAAAATCCAGACAACCCGCAGATCAGGTGACAACAGACCCAGCTACTGTATCAAAACTTGTGAAAGCTTATGTAGGTGTGTGATAGCTTAGTTTCATACCACCCAATTTTTAAGATGGGAACGAGGGACACCTATTAGCAATAGTATGTAGGCATAGGACACACCCCTGCCACGCCCCCTTTAAGGAGATTTATACAAAAAAAAAGATTAGTTGAAGGATTAATTCACCTTTGGGAACATGTTAGATTTTCCACACGTTTTTAGGTTTAGGAACATGTTCCCAATGCTGCAGCCACTGCCCTCTCTCCCTGTGGCAGCAGTACTAGCTGTCACTTTTTAAAATCAGCGCAGTTCATTGATTTGTTCCTGTCAGTGTATCTGTCTGCCCGTACTGGATGTACGGGTATACAGATATACTGACAGATCTGCAGGAGACCTGCATGGCACCAGCGATCTTCTGATCACTGGTACAATGCTTTACAGGCTCCAAAATAAAATAAAGAAGGCACATTTTTTTTGTGCATTTATTATTTTTTTCTAAAAGGTGAACTTATCCTTTAAACCCACAAGTAATTTGTTTAACCACCACTATTCTTTTATACTAGCATGTGAAATTTACAATTGCAGCAGTTTAGAAATTGGATGAAAGGTTTAGCACTGGGGACCATTTGAAAGATAAATAATACACTTTATATTCAACTATATAGATCAGACCAAAATGAGGGACAAATGAGGAGGAAAGAGGGACAGGGGGACTTTGTTCCACATCATGGACAGTCCCTCGAAATCAAGGACAGTTGGGAGCTGTCAGTTAGTACATACTGTATGTAGTGCTTAGTGTATATGTTTAGTGTCTGTTATGCAGCGTACAGACGATCGGACATTCCGACAACAAAATCCTGGATTTATTTCCTACAAATGTTGGCTCAAACTTGTCTTGCATACACACGATTGCACAAATGTTGTTGGAAATTCTGTTTGCCAAGAACGCAGTGACGTACAACACGTACGACGAGCCGAGAAAAATGAAGTTCAATAGCCAGTGCGGCTCTTCTGCTTGTTTCCGAGCATGCGTGGAATTTTGTGCGTCGGAATTGTGTACACACGATCAGAATTTACGACAGCGGATTTTGTTGTCGGAAAATTTGAGATCCAGCTCTTCCGACAACAAAATGTCCGATGGAGCCTACACACGAACGGAATTTCCATCAACAAGCTCACATCAAACATTTGTTGTCAGAAATTCCGACCGTGTGTATGGGACATAAGTGTGCATGCGTGTTAGTGTGTATATGTATTTAGTGTGTATTAATGCGTATGTGTTTCTGTTTGTGTGTTAAGTGTGTTATGGTGGCCATACAGCCTTTGATAAATGATCAATTTCTCTCCAGATCAATTTCTCCCAATAGAAATATTAAATCTATAGTTGACAATCCATTCAATTGATGTGGGACATACAGGGAAGTGGATTTTAATCAATAATTTGAAGATATGTTTATCGATTGCATCTCTGTTTTCACCATGCAATCTAATCATCTTATCAATCCAAATTTGATTAAATTCATGAAGAAAGCATGTAATGCTGCCAATCGATACAAAAAAATCAATAGTTTCACATGCTAGTCAATCAAGTCAGTTGGATTGGAGCCAATCTAAACTGATCCCAAAATTGATTGGAAGGGAAGTCTTGCCTATTCAATTGCTGATGCAGTCATTTTGATCAAATTGCATATAAATCGGATACCAAAGTTGAAGCGTGTATTATCACCATTAGTGTTAGGACCATGCCACTCTGCCACTGGGGATTCTGTTGATGACGAAAGCTCACCAGAGACAGGATCAATATAGAGATCAGGGTAAATACTCATATGGCTCACCTGACACTTCCTGCGGGTAGACGGATCGTTCTCCAGAGACTACTGACAGGCTAGGAGAAAGCGATGTGACACCTTCTCATCGCCTGTTTTAAGGGCATTTTTGCAGACAATCGTGCAACCTCGTGCATTGCATGCAGTTGCAGGGTGGTTTGCAGGGCATTTGTGGCGCTTTCTCATTGACTTGAATGTGTATTGTTTATACATCGCCGATCGCGATTTGGGTCAAAGTTGACCCAAAGTTGGGTCAACTTTGCCGCGGGCGCAGTGCATCAAGGCTGCGGGATGTAAACAGCCTCGTCGGCTGCTGATTGCATCTTAAGGACAGGTGGCAAAACCGCAGCCCCACTGCACATTTTTGCCCCATCCAACCGCAAATCTACACAAGGCCTAACTGTCAAGATGAGCTGATGTGTCATCATGCTTCCAACCGCAAATCTAAACAAGGCCTAACTGTCAAGATGAGCTGATGTGTCGCCATACCTCCCATTAGTCCTGAATTCTGCAAGACTGTCCTGGGATCTAAACAAAATCCCATCTTCCCACTGATCTAGGTTGTGTCCCACTGCCAGCTGGGTGTTGGAACACATCTTCAGCTTCTTTGTTGCTTTGTCAGGCAGAGTGATCTCCTTCTTGACATAAGCACTATAGTTCTGGCAGAGGGAGACAGCGGTGATAGACAGTAAAGTAATGCACAAAACATCAAAGACCCCCAGTGGCACCAATGTCCCCCACCCTAACCTCACCAAGCACCAGTAACCACCTCTCCCTCAGCAGAACATCAATGCCCACCTCTCTCCACACAGTGTACTAGTGCCTCTCTTCTCTCCCACAAAGTACCTAGTCTCCCATTTATCCAACATTAAGTGCCCACTCTCCCTCCATTGAGCACCAATACCTTATTTTCCCACCTCTGAGCACCCCCCCCCACTGGTTCATTTTTTTTCCCGCTGACTTCCAATGCCGAGTATTTTCTTTTTCACACTTACCACCAGCTCCGGGCAATTTTTCTCCTATTAGCCACTTACATCATCTATTTTTTTCCTTCCAAATATCCACTGATACTGACTTTTTTAAATCCCACTAACTATTGAGGGTGGATCATTAAAGGGTGGTTGGAATGATAGACTTTTTGGGCATAACACAGAAAATTAAAAGAGAATAAAGATATTTATTACAAAAATTGTTAAAAAATGTACATTGACTCACATAGATACATTGACTTACTTAGATACACAAAGGGTGGGAACAACACATTTTTTCAGACGATGGATTATCTGTGTACACTGATCAAGTGATGTGCTGGATGTGCTACATAGATGTTATCTTCTTGATTTGGACAGGACCACATACTATGCTAGAAGTCTTCGTTGAAAGGCTAAATCAAAATTCTTTCAACCTAAGATTTACTCTGAGCTCCAATGCTCAGAAGATCACACTTTTGGACCTTTCCTTTTTCAGAGACCAAGATAACTGCCTGGCTACTAGTCTGTACTGTAAGGAAACAGTGGGTAACACTTTGCTGCATGCAGCTAGTGCTCACCCCACAGCCTTAATTCGTAGCATTCCGTATGCACAGTACATACGTTTGCGCTGAAATTGTACTCACTTGGTGGATTTTAAATCTGAAGCCAAATCACTTCGTACATGCTTACTGGCTAGGGGGTACACCAAATCGCTCCTGCGAAAAGCTTACAATAAAGCCCTTAAACAGCCAAGAAATGCTCTACTTTTTCCTAAAAAGGACCCTCCATCTAAGATGAAACCACCTGTAAGAATTATCACACGATTCTCATCCCAACACCAAGAAGTCAGGGACTTACTCATGAAACACTGGCATATACTACAACAAGACTCCACTGTGTCCAAACATGTAGGCATTAGACCAGAACTCACCTTCCGTCGCGCCAGTTCCTTGCGGGACAGACTCGTATTGAGCCATTATTCTTCAACTCCTCGCTCTAGAGTTAATGCTTGTGGCACATTTAGATGTGGCAGAAGTCAATTCTGCCCCTGGCTGTGCCAGGATGCTCCCTTTATACTCCCCAACGGGGAACCTTTTTGTCCCAAATTTAAAGCTGACTGCAACACACAGGGGGTGGTTTATTTAATGTCCTGGGTATTTTATGTTGGAATGACAACTCAATGCTTCTGGCAACGTATCAAAGACCGTGTCTACCTTTCAACCAATGGCAAAATGCTGACTCTGGTCAGTAGACACCTTGATCTCTATCATGGCTTTGATGCGACATGTGCCTCTTTTATTGCCCTAGCGGTGATCCCGATGGACCCCCGTGGAGGCAATTGGAAAAAGATGATTTTACAAAAAGAAACTTTATGGATAGAGCGATTGAATGCTACCAACACCCCAGGCATTATTGAGACCCAGTCATATAGGCCCTTTCTGTAATAACATCCTGTTTATCCAATAATAATATATCAATATATGTCAGCTCGTTCTTTCCATTATCATCTACTTACCATTATTCAGTGCAATCTTCCTTTCCCTTCCCCCTTTTCCTTCCTTTCCCGTTTAATATATTTATTTTAAATTTCCCCTTTTTCTTTCTTTTTCTTTTTTTCTTTTCTTTCTTCTCTTTGCCACTTTCCCTATTTATATTGATAGTTCTCTAGAATTTCAAGCTAATTAAGGTTTGATTAAATAACTTCAAATTATGTTACTATATCTGTACCCATAGGTATATGTTTTATAGATACATGTTTTGCTGATGATATTACTATCTAGTCCCCTGCGAATAGTTTTGAAGCAATCCATTCTGTTCTCATGCTTCCTTTATGGCTGCCTCACCCTGATGGCTGCCTAGCCTGTTTCTCCTTTGAACTCATTCTTATTTTCTATTAACTACCTGCAATCATTTATTCTCTATGTTCCTCTTTGACTGGTCTAGCACTGCGGTACATTTCTTTACCTTTGGGCGCCGCTGTGGCACAATTTTGAATTGTCAGTGGCGCTCCGAGTCTTGGGAAAATCTTTTCCCACTGATGTGCCCCAAGCTCGTGTCTACATAGGGTTCGCTACCCGTCTCTATGGATACGGGTTAGCATCCCCCGGGCTGAACGCATGCGCACCTATTCTGGCCGCTGTATAAACGTCAGCTCCGAGACACGGAGTGACGTCACTACCGGCATTAACATATTTAAGAGACGCTATGCCCTGGTGTCTCTTATGGCCAACTACATTCGCCGTTTTTGCTGACACGAGGTGGAGGTGCCTCATTTCTATATAAGGTAAATACTCTTTCTTTATACGCTTACACACTATTACTGCATCTACATTAATCAGATCTATTCTCTGACCCTGCCTATAGCATGTAGGAGCATACTTATCATTACCTCTCCAACAGGCAATTGTCAGGGAATAAATCAGCAGTAGTCTCATTGGAATTGGGATGCCCCAGATTGATCCATTTTACACCTGGATATATCTAACGATATCTTGATCCTTGGCACCAATCTATTACCAACTTTTTGCTGTTTTGGCTGTTTTTGGACCTGCTAGGTGAGATTAATACTACCATAATTATATTTATAAATCTTTTTTTTTTTTTTTTTACTTAATTATGGCACCTAATATATATTACTTACTTACGCTATATATATATAGATCGTACAATCCAAATCTGGGGACCCTCCCTTTGGACGCCTATTGAGGTTGAGGACAGCACAACCCAATCTATTTATCTTATTAATCTCTCCTTCATCTTTTTCTGATAGAAATTGTAAGTAAAGATCCTGTTATGTCTATTATTATTATTTTTTGACAATTATATACAGACAAACCGATCTTTACCGGTTCTAGCTACTAAATACATATCTGTCCCCATATTGCATATTCCAGTTCCTTTTTATCTCCCCCACAATTTCTCCCCCCCCCCCTTCTCCTTCCTAATCTCCTCCTTCTTTCTCTCTTTTTCTTTCTGTCCCTTTCCTTTTTCTTCTTCCTCTTTCCTATGTATCTGTCTTTCCACATATTCTCCTTTCCTATCATTTTCCTTTCTATACTCTTGCCTACCACCAGAGGTTTGGAGCCACAGCACAGAGACAGTTCTCAATTCTGGCACTTCGCAGGGGAGGTGACACATTATAAATATTTGTTTTTTTTTTAATCTTTTCTCCTTGTTTTAATGTAGAATGCAATGTACTTATGTTTATTCTTCTATTTATAGAATATGCCAAAGCTCCTGAGGAAGCGTTATTGAACGCGTAACCTGTAGAGCAACTTGAGCGATTTTTTTTTTACACTGTCTTCCTTGAAATCTGTTATGACTGAAACAAGTAAAATGACTGAACACTCTGTTTAAAGATATATTTACTATGTAGATAGTGTATGTAAATTGCTCTCAGGTATAAAAACTTTGTGTATCTATGTAAGTCAATGTACATTTTTTAACATTTTTTGTAATAAATATCTTTATTCTCTTTTAATTTTCTGTGTTATGCCTAAAAAGTCCATCATTCCAACCACCCTCTAATGATTTCTAATATATGGATGTGGCATTTACTATTTTATATATCGTATCCACAGTGCCACTCTGTGGTGATACAAACTCTTTTAGATATTGAGGGTGGATATTTTTTCTCCTACTAACCACCAACAATGGCCATTGTTTTCCTCCTTCTGACCGGTGACATCAGACATTTTCCTTCCCCTGAGTATTAATGCTGGGCATTTTTTTTATGCTGACCACCAATCTTGACATTTTTTATACCAATAACTTTCATTGGCTGAGTGTCATAGAAGAGAGAGTTCAGAAACAACCATAATCTGAAAATGTGTGAAATTTGGAAGCAGACATACTTATGAGTTGAGTCATAGTTTTTTATTTATTTATTTATTTTATATCCACTGCTAGTCAAATACAGATTTTCATTATTTGGGGCTTTTACAAAACAATTCCTAGAATCCCTACTTAATCCTTCCACCAAACACACATACTTCACACAAGGACCCCTTTTATCCCTTGCTTTCCTCCCAGACTGTCATTACATTTGACAATATAGAGTTCTGACGATCAGAAGTACTCCGAGGACATTTTAATAGCTTGGTGAAGATTAATCAATGGCTGGTGAGGACATGGATCAATATTATCTAAGGAACAGCTGAATCCCTATTAGAAACTCTTAAAGCTGAGCCTTGAAGAGGTCGGGAGGGACAGCGCTGGAGGTTCATTGCTCAGGTAAGAATGGTATGTATGTTCAGCAGCAACTGATTAATTGTTCTCTAAGAATCTAGTGAGAAGACGTTTAGCTTTAAAGCGGAGTTCCGGCGAAAAAAAATAAATGTATTGATCCTAGCATTATTATTACGAATGAAATAAAAAGAGGAGTATACAATGATCATGATCGATTTAGGTAAAATATACATTTCTTACTGGAATATTCTCTGCCTCTGTGGCCATTGCCATCGTGATTCTGGGCATGTGAAGCCCAATCAAGATCACTTCCTGGATTAGCTTTGGAGAGGTGCATGCTGGGCAACCTGCATGCACCTCTTGATCTCGCGCATGCTCGATTCACCGGCCGTAGCGCCAATTGTTTCTAAAGTTGCCATAACAACGGGCGGCGACGGAGGAAGGCCCGCTCCGTTGTTATGGCAACATCACAGTACTGCCCACAGACTCCTGGGAAATGATTTCCCAGGAGCGCAGACGAGGGAGGACGTCAAGAGGAGCTCCGCAGACCAGGAAGTGGCAGATTACGAGGACTACGTAGCAACAGGGCGTTTCTGGTAAGTATAAAAAAAAATTTCCTCCTTTGTTTATAGGTTACAAGGAGTCTCCTTTTTTTTAGGGTGGAACTCTGCTTTAAGCTCCTATATTTAGGTGTCTGACAGTTTAAACCCTTTATTACTAAAATCTATATATAAGAAATATTGCATTTGTTATAATGCATGTTTATAAGGCATCTTGGCCATTCATAATGGATTATGTTACATATTACTAAGGATAACTGTACTGTTATTATTTTCTGAATGTCCCTCACTTGGATCCTGGAAATACGTAGAACAATAGGATACTTCGTTGCAAAGTCTGCAAGGGAGAGCACCCAAAATCTGCATGCATTCTAGGGTTTTGCCACGTTTTTTGGGTGTGTTCTGGGGGTGACAAAGCAAAGCTTTGCTTTGTCAGGGCTCAGTGTTTCCATTAGTTTGCTCACTGCTCTAAGTTCACTAATGCCTCCTTTCCAGTGAGCGGATCGATTCGGGTTGGTTTGGTACGGTATGCTATTTTGAGTGTTTCCATTATGAAAGCTGCCCATACAACCAAACCATACTGCACCATTCATGGTCCTGCTTCAGATGTGGGGCCATAGAAAATGGTACTGTACAGTTAGGGCGGAGCTACTGGCATCACACAATACATTCCACTGATTGGCGGACAGAAAAAACGTCAATGCTCATGTCAAAGGCATTTTTTCTAAACCCAGTATGGTCCCTGGCAGTCCAACTTGCAGTGGAAATGCTCACCTGAATAGGCCGGACCATTCTAACCCTTCCAAACCATACCGACCCTAACCGTTCCGCTCAGTGGAAACGAGGCATTACTGCAAACCCAGAACTGGTAACAAGTGACAAGGGGTGTGCCTCAGGCAGGTACAGGCAGTTAGTTTAGGGAATGGGGAAAATGGAGGGGGGGTAGGAGTTGGTAAAACTAATGTTCTGCTTTAGAATCTAAAAGAAAAATCTCCCCAATGGTGAAAGAAACCTGACACCTGTATCTTCTTCTATCAGAACTTCTATCTGTAGGGGCTGCTGGTAATAGCTGCATCTTCCTTAACAGTACAGAGGCTGACAGTCACCCACACGCCGGCTCTAATAAATCAGGTTACGGGTTGTCTTTTTTTGGTAATATATTGCTCATAGAAATTTAACAGGAGAAGGGATCAGGGCATGGGATACTCCAAAACACTCACAACTTGATTCTTGATTATTAGAGCACAGTCTTCTCCTTGAGCAATAGTTGGTGTTTAACAGTCTAAGGCCTCACAGCTGAAGATCATGGGGCAAGTCTTTTAGGCATCTGGTTACCTTGCGTTGATGCTCAACTGCTTGTACCCAGTGTAGTTTCCAGAACACTACACAGTCACAGAGATCAAGCTAGGGTCTTTACTAACAAGTCCCCAGGACAGCTGCCGACTTCCAGCTGCCTCCAAACACAGTCCAGTGAGTGAGACGGCACCTCTCCAAACCAGATCCCTTGTGGTGGGGTTCTACAATGAGCTTCTAGCAAGGTCCATCGAGGCCCTCAGCCCTGATGCTGCTGAGGTCTCTAGAGCAGCTGTACAGTCTAAGGAATGCCTAATTATTATTATTATTATTATGGAATTATTGCCTGGAAGAGGCAGCGGGAGAGAGCAAGCAGGGACAGTGAGTAATATTAGCACAGTGCAGGGACAACACAAGGGGGAGAGACTGTCAGCTGTAACATGGAAGTGTGTCAGTCAGGACATTTTTCAAGTTGGGCATCCCATAATTCCCAACTCCATCCAAGTTATCATCCCCTAATAAAACAAAACAACAACAAAAAAACAAACCAAAGACTGTTTTCTGGTGTTGGAAAGGTGTGTGCCTGGCCGTGTAGATGTGAGGAATCCTAACTCAGTAGCGCCTATGTGGGGTGTGATTGATATACAGTATATACATATATATGTATATATATATATATATATATATATATATATATATATTCCTTTGTTTTAAAAAATAACTGGTCAACATTTGAGCTCGATTAGATTCAAGTTCATTTTCCAACGGTGCAAATAATTTCTGAAAACAGTCATAATGTCTCATAATTGCATTTGTTAAGAGTCTAGCCAGCATAAGGCAGTGCAGAAAAAACAACCAGACATCATTTTGTAGTGCTAGTAAACTGAAATTTGATTGGTTGCCACCCTCTGCACATAACTGTGCCCATTTTCACTTTTTAAAGAATAAGTCTGAAAGCAAAAAACAAGTAAAATAAGGACTTGTAGGAAATATCAAGGAACTTGCCGACCAGTCTGTTGGTTGCGAAGGCAATATTAACCTGAATGAATGGCATTGCAGAACACGTGCATGGGAAGATTTTTGACAAGCAGCTGGTCAGTCATGTCAGGGATATCTTGCTGGATCAGTGATTAGGTGGGGAGAAGAGGGCCAATACTGAAAGGGGTGTTTTATACATGTGCTGTAAAAAAAAACAGTTGTTTCAATGGCTTGAAAGGTGTGTAGCATCCTCCTAGTATAGAGTAGACTGCTAGGTAAATTTCATTGGCTTCTCTGAGCACGGGTTGATTTTTTAAAGATGCTCAGTGTTTCACATGCTGCTGCTCTGTTACTTTCCCCTGTCTTCTAGAGGATTCTAGAAGTATAGAGGGAGGAAGAACAGAGCAAGCAGTTTGAATATTTGTGGAACTCCAGCCAATCCCTGTGTCCAGAAAGTGGTGAGAGAGCCCATAAATAGTCTGAGGCCTGAGCAGCAGCAGCAGAGTTCCTGGGGCCAGTCCTGCTGAAGGAGACCCCTGTGCATGGGGCTCTGCCCCTGGAGAAGCTTTCTAGAAGGATCTGTGCGGAATAAACTGAGATCCTCGCTAGGTTTAGCAAGGGAGCCTATTCACAAGCTGAAAACCAAGAATCAAGTGGAGTCTGTAAAAGTTCACTCGTGAGGGCCAGGAGGAAGTTAGTGGGAAAGAGTTCAGCTGTCTTATGGTGGTGGGCGTCTACATCTCACTCACAAGGAAGAGCCTCATGGATATTGGCAGGAGTCAACCAATGATTCTAGGCTGTGAGTAAGCAACCCTATTGCTGAGGAGTTAATGACTGTGTGTAATTTTTAAACTCTGGAAGGAGTACAGATCAGCAAAGAGATTCTATAGGGCATTCAGCAGTTCAGTACAGCCAGCAGTCTGTGAAGTGCAGCAAATTGAAAAGTCCTCAATGTATCCAGTTCTACAGTTTTTGGGGTATTCCAAGCTCCCTCTCCTTATCCCAGTTCATCATTCTCAATAAACCCCCCAAAAAACCCTATACTGTTCTTTGGAGCCAGTGGAAGAGTGCAAGAAATGCTGTATGCCTGGCAGTGTGTGCTCTGAAAGAGAAAATAGGAGCAAGATTTCCAGCGTCTCTTTAGGGGGTGCGCTACAAGCATTAACTGGGGTTGGATTTCAATTTGTTTGTCTCATTTTTAAATTTCATTTAAAACTACCCGATCAATGGAGTGACAATGCTGCTGCATAATTTCACTGGCAAACAGTGTTGTCCTCTTTTACAGAAAATGGGAAAATAATGGATCTATTGGCAAGATAAAAACCTGGGCATATATATTACAAATATATATTACATATATTGCAGGAAATGTAGTTGAGTCCTATCTGCTACCATACAGAAACTTACACATTGATTGCACTTACTGTACTTCCTGCATCCTGCAGCCATTTGCTACTGTAACCTGGACTCAGGGTCGTAGATAAAAAATTTTTTAGAGGGGGGTTCAGCCTTGGATACCTGGAGGATAACAATAATGCCCCTACACACGATCCGATTATCGGACAAATGATCGGCCGTTTTTTTTTGCATGCTGATCTCACGTCGAATCTGATGAGTTTACTAAAGTCACGAAAATTCCCGTACGACAGCATAAAAATTCGGAAGTGATGTCATGTGTTGTAATGCATTTGTATTGCATTTTCGAACGATAGGTGTACTGATGAAACGAAAATCGTACGAGCTGTCATCGTACGAAAAAAATTTCCGTGCATGTCAGATAGAATAATATCAGATGAACTGTCCTGATCGGCTCTCGAAAGCTCTGTACTAACGATCCGATTATCGTACGATCGATTCGAATGCGGCATTTTTCGTACGATTTTCGGATTGTGTGTACGGGGCACAAGGCAGCATGCCTGCTACACTGTGACAAATTGTGGGTTTGGCAAAATCCCATAATCCCTATACCCTATCCAAGTTGTTCTCCCCAGTAAAATAACAAAAACAAGCCCATGGATTGATTTTTGATTTCCAGACTGTGTCTGGATGCAATCTGTATCTGTTGTACAATATTGCATAAATACTGCAGAGTCAGGTTATGTCATATAAAGCCTAGCGTATGCAGTCCCCTTTAGGCTACTCTACTTGCAGCACCAATCTCCTGACAGTACACAAGTATGAAACTAACAAGGGAGGTCGAAGGTGGGTGAGTGTAGCAAAATTGCGTTAAGAGTGGGAGTGGCTTAAAACTTAAGGTTATGTACAGAGTGCAGGGATCAG
This sequence comes from Lithobates clamitans, assembly GCA_037952925.1. NCBI lineage: Eukaryota > Metazoa > Chordata > Amphibia > Anura > Ranidae > Lithobates > Lithobates clamitans. The sequence continues at coordinate 556,440 of JBBGZY010000175.1, read as the reverse complement.
AAGTATGTAAAGTATAAAGTATAGGTGTCAGGTATATGTAACGTACAGAGTGCATAGTTGCCAACAGTCCCGATTTTCCCGGGACAATCCCGATTTTGGGACCCTCGTCCCGATCGGAGGCTGTCCCGAATCGGGATTTTTGGGAAAATCGGGAATGTTTGGTTTTTATTTTATTTTCTGAGCAGCTGGCTCCAGCAAAATGGCCGCCGGCGCCATTTCCTCTCTCCTAGTGTTCAGTGGAGAGAGGAAGGGGGCTCAATCCGTGCAGCCAATGAATCAGCTTCTTTTGCTGCAGGGATCGGCCCCTCCCCTCTCCACTGAACACACGGCACCGGCGGCCAGACACAGTGCAAAACACAATCGGCCCGTCAAGAGAGAGGAAATGCCGCTATGGAGGTGGACAGGCAGAGCGAGTATCTGTAGCACAGCGACAAAAGAAAATGTACAAGTTCCTCCCAGGGGCCGTAGTGCTGCCAGTCAGTCCCACTGTCTGCTCTAATGGACATGTCATGTGCTAGGGGGCATTATGGGAGGGGAGGGTCTGCACTGATGGAGGGGGATCTGCACTGATGGAGGGGGATCTGCACTGATGGAGGGGGGTCTGCACTGAGGGGATCTGCACTGATGGAGGGGGATCTGCACTGATGGAGGGGGGCCTGCACTGAGGGGATCTGCACTGATGGAGGGGGATCTGCACTGAGGGGATCTGCACTGATGGAGGGGGATCTGCACTGATGGAGGGGGATATGCACTGAGGGGATCTGCACTGATGGAGGGGGATCTGCAGTGATGGAGGGGGGTCTGCACTGAGGGGATCTGCACTGATGGAGGGGGATCTGCACTGAGGGGATCTGCACTGATGGAGGGGGATCTGCACTGATGGAGGGGGGTCTGCACTGAGGGGATCTGCACTGATGGAGGGGGATCTGCACTGATGGAGGGGGTCTGCACTGATGGAGGGGGGTCTGCACTGAGGGGATCTGCACTGATGGAGGGGGATCTGCACTGAGGGGGATCTGCACTGATGGAGGGGGATCTGCACTGAGGGGGTCTGCACTGATGGAGGGGGGTCTGCACTGATGGAGGGGGATCTGCACTAAGGGGGTCTGCACTGATGGAGGGGGATCTGCACTGAGGGGATCTGCACTGATGGAGGGGGATCTGCACAGATGGAGGGGGATCTGCACTCATGGAGGGGGGTCTGCACAGAGGGGATCTGCACTGATGGAGGGGGATCTGCACTGATGGAGGGGGGTCTGCACTGAGGGGATCTGCACTGATGGAGGGGGATCTGCACTGAGGGGATCTGCACTGATGGAGGGGGATCTGCACTGATGGAGGGGGATATGCACTGAGGGGATCTGCATTGATGGAGGGGGATCTGCAGTGATGGAGGGGGGGGTCTGCACTGAGGGGATCTGCACTGATGGAGGGGGGTCTGCACTGATGGAGGGGGTCTGCACTGATGGAGGGGTGTCTGCACTGAGGGGATCTGCACTGATGGAGGGGGATCTGCACTGAGGGGGATCTGCACTGATGGAGGGGGGTCTGCACTGATGGAGGGGGATCTGCACTAAGGGGGTCTGCACTGATGGAGGGGGATCTGCACTGAGGGGATCTGCACTGATGGAGGGGGATCTGCACTGATGAAGGGGGATCTGCACTGATGGAGGGGGATCTGCACTGAGGGGGTCTGCACTGATGGAGGGGGGTCTGCACGGATGGAGGGGGTCTGCACTGATGGAGGGGGGTCTGCACTGATAGAGGGGGGATCTGCACTGATGGGGGGGGGATCTGCACTGATGGAGGGGGATTCTGCACTGAGGGGGTCTGCACTGATGGAGGGGGGTCTGCACTGAGGTGGTCTGCACTGATGGAGGGGGGTCTGCACTGAAGGGGTCTCTACTGATAGATGGGGGAACCGCACTGAGAGGGGTCTGTACTGAGTGGGTCTATACTGATGAGGGGGGTCTATACTGAGGGGGGTCTAAACTGATGGAGGGGGTCTGTACTTAGTGGGGGGGTCTGTACTGAGGGAGGAGGATCTATACTGCTGGAGGGGTGGTCAGTACTTAGTGGGTGGGGTCTTTACTGAGGGGGGGGGTCTGTACTGAAGGGGGACCAAAGTTGGTGGAGGGGGGTGACACCAATTTTTTCTCGCACCGGGTGACACCAGCTGTAGTGACGCCACTGGCTCTTGTCTCTGCGGCAATTTAACTTTACTGTACAGAGGGGGGGTAACTATATACAGGAGGGGAGGGTTAACTATGTACAGGAGAGGGGAGGGTTAACTATATACAGGAGAGGGGGTTAACTATTTACAGGAGGGGGGGTTAACTATTTACAGGAGGGGGGGGTTAACTATTTACAGGAGGGGTTACTATGTACAGGTGGGATACTATGTACAGGGGTGGGATAACTATGTACAGGAGGGTAATTATGTACAGGGGGTAACTAGGGGGAGAGGGGAAACTATGTACAGGGGGAGGGGGTAACTATGTACAGGGGGGGTAACTATGGCTCTGCCTGGGACACTGATTTAAGGACTGAGGCTGGGAACACCTGGTGTAAAGACTGACTCTGCTGGGGGCACCTGATGCAAGGAGGGACTCTGCCAGGGGCACCTGATACGAGGACAGACTCTGCTGGGGGCACCTGATGCAAGGACGGACTCTGCTGGGGACCCCTGACGCAAGGACAGACTATGCTGGGGACCCCTGATGCAAGGAAGGACTTTGCTGGTGGCAGGCGACGTGGCTAGTGACACGCTCAGGAATCCCACTAATTCGGCATTATGGTGAGTTGAAGGATTTCATTTTATATTACAATAGTAATAGTGGAAATAATGCGCTTCAATCATCCTGGCACCATAACAATCATGGTGTCGGGATGATTGAAGCGCTAACACCAGGTGTTGGAGTATCTTTATTTGCTGATTGTTAAACTTTCTAGAATACACATATTTCTATTGTTGTGTAGGATCTGGGGCGGCTGTCCCTTCATTCCTCTCTCCTCCTTTCCCTCTCCATCCCTTATTCATCTCAGACTCTATTTCATTTAAGTCACGCCCACTGTTTCGCGTAAACCACGCCCATTTTCCGCCGCGGCGAGCTTCGTGTGCCGCAGCTAATTTCTTTTACTAAGCCATGCCTACAAATGCATGCCCCGCCCCCTAATTATTATACGGCTCCGCCTACAGCCAAAAAAGTGCCCCACATTTTTTTTTTGTAATGTTGGCAACTATGAGAGTGCAGGGCTCATGAGTGTGTAATGCACAGAGTGCAGAGATCAGGATTGAGTAACGCTTATGCCCCGTATACACGATCGGATTTTCCGACAACAAATTTTGGATGTGAGCTTGTTGGCTAAAAGTCCGACTTTGTGTATGCTCCATCGAATATTTGTTATCGGACTTTCTGCCAACAAATGTTGGCTAGCAGGTTCTCAAATTTTCCTCCAACAAAACTTTGTTTTTGGAATTTCCGATCGTGTATACACAAGTCTGACGCACAAAAGTTCACGCATGCTCAGAATCAAGCAGAAGGAGTCGTACTGGCTATTGAACTTCCTTTTTCTCGGCTCGCCGTATGTCTTGTACGTCACCACGTTCCCACATTCATAATTGTTGGCCAACATTTGTGTGACCATGTGTATGCAAGACAAGTTGGAGCCAACATCTTTCGAACAAAAATCCAAGGTTTTGTTGTCGGAAAGTCCAATCGTGTGTACGGGACATTAGGGTTCAGAGGTTAGGAATATGTACAGTAATATATAGAGCGCAGGGTCCGGAGGGTACAAAGACTGCCTCCTGAACACCTGACAGCAGCCGCTTAGCAGCACTCTGAAAAGTTATCTACCACAGATCATTTTTCAGAGCTTTAGCTAGTGTGAACCCAGTCTAATAACAGACATTGTTATGCCACCCATATTCCATGATCACTGTAAGCTGGTACTTATGCTGTGCAAGTGTCAGGTTGCTGTCACCCTGTTAAAAAGGACAGCAATATGGTTGGCCCTCCCTCGTGATCTCCCGCATCCCAACGGCTTGATAGTTGACAATGAAGCGTGGAGGTGACAGGGTGTGCAGCTTTCACAGCTGAAAGGCTACACTAGCCTAGCTGCTGCGCCACTGATGGTGACTCTGGGGGAATTTAGACCCCCTAACCCCCCCCCCTTATCTACGCCCCTGTCTGGACTGCAGCTGTGGAATTTCTTTCTCTTTTTTTTGCTGTATTACTCCCACATTTATTACTCTTACCAGAATGCTACAACCAAGGAAGCCATGTATTTACTTTTTTCCAGTTTCAGAAAATTATATTTAGACAAATTACAAAGGTTATTTTATTATCCAAAACTAAAAACAAGGTTTAATCACTGGAGCTGTAGGCACGCAACCTTCGGCATATTAATGAGTCTATGATAAGATAACCTCTTTTACACAGAACATTTCGTGACTGTATGTAAATAAACTTATGTTGCGCCCCTCCTAGCCAGGGGAAAGGATAACGTGCCTCTTGCTCAGGAAGAGGGCGGACATTACCCTGGGGTGCATCCATGGTTGCAGTGGAGATAGTCACGACAATGATGGGTGCCAGCCTCTTTAGTCTTTTTCTGGCTTTATTGCTCCCACTCACAGGTAGAGAAGGTTAGGGTATAGTACTCTATAAGAAATAGGGTTTCAATCTCCATCAGACATTTTCCTCTATATAAGGGAATGTCAAGATTCTTTGAGGGCAGAACCCAGTCCCTCTCCAGCAGGACTTCCATCCTCTAGCTCTTCCACCATAGAAACTGTACACTCCTCAACCAGGCAGAGCAACTTGAGGAAATCTGTGCTAGGCCTCATAACCAGGACTACACAGCACAAACCATTGCGGCGCCTCTCAAAGCCACAGCCCAGTGGATAGAGAGCTCATGTATATCCTCCTCCAACAAGCACCACTTGCATCAACCTCCTAGTAGTTACCAGAGACGACATAGATGCTCAATAGCACAAGATTGTCACTGCCCCCATAAATATTGTAGAAAGCAAAGGCTCATGCTCTCAGCACAGAAATGTTTACATTTGCGATGCATACAGTGGGAACGGAAAGTATTCAGACCCCCTAAATTTTCCACTCTTTGTTATATTGCAGCCATTTGCTAAAATCATTTAAGTTAATTTTTTCCCTCATTAATGTACACACAGCACCCCATATTGACAGAAAAACACAGAATTGTTGACATTTTTGCAGATTTATTAAGAAAGAAAAACTGAAATATCACAGGGCCCTAAGTATTCAGACCCTTTGCTGTGACACTCATATATTTAACTCAGGTGCTGTCCATTTCTTCTGATCATCCTTGAGATGGTTCTACACCTTCATTTGAGTCCCGCTGTGTTTGATTATACTGATTGAACTTGATTAGGAAAGCCACACGCCTGTCTATATAAGACCTTACAGCTCACAGTACATGTCAGAGCAAATGAGAATCATGAGGTCAAAGGAACTGCCTGAGGAGCTCAGAGACAGAATTGTGGCAAGGCACAGATCTGGCCAAGGTTACAAAAAAATTTCTGCTGCACTTAAGGCTTCTAAGAGCACAGTGGCCTCCATAATCCTTAAATGGAAGATGTTTGGGACGACCAGAACCCTTCCTAGAGCTGGCCGTGCAGCCAAACTGAGCTATCGGTGGAGAAGAGCCTTGGTGAGTGAGGTAAAGAAGAACCCAAAGATCACTGTGGCTGAGCTCCAGAGATGCAGTCAGGAGATGGGAGAAAGTTGTAGAAAGTCAACCATCACTGCAGCCCTCCACCAGTCGGGGCTTTATGGCAGAGTGGCCCGACGGAAGCCTCTCCTCAGTGCAAGACACATGAAAGCCTTCATGGAGTTTGCTAAAAAAATCCTGAAGGACTCCAAGATGGTGAAAAATAATATTCTCTGGTCTGATGAGACCAAGATAGAACTTTTTGGCCTTAATTCTAAGCGGTATGTGTGGAGAAAACCAGGCACTGCTCATCACCTGTCCACTACAGTCTCAACAGTGAGGCATGGTGGTGGCAGCATCATGCTGTGGGGGTGTTTTTCAGCTGCAGGGACAGGACGACTGGTTGCAATCAAGGGAAAGATGAATGCGGCCAAGTACAGGGATATCCTGGACAAAAACCTTCTCCAGAGTGCTCAGGACCTCAGACTGGGCCGAAGGTTTACCTTCCAACAAGACAATGACCCTAAGCACACAGCTAAAATAACGGAGTGGCTTCACAACAACTCCGTGACTGTTCTTGAATGGCCCAGCCAGAGCCCTGACTTAAACCCAATTGAGCATCTCTGGAGAGACCTAAAAATGGCTGTCCACCAACGTTTACCATCCAACCTGACAGAAATGGAGAGGATCTGCAAGCAGAAATGGCAGAGGATCCCCAAATCCAGGTGTGAAAAACTTGTTGCATCTTTCCCAAAAAGACTCATGGCTGTATTAGATCAAAAGGGTGCTTCTACTAAATACTGAGCAAAGGGTCTGAATACTTAGGACCATGTGATATTTCAGTTTTTTTATTTTTAATAAATCTGCAAAAATGTCAACAATTCTGTGTTTTTCTGTCAATATGGAATACTGTGTGTACATTAATGAGGAAAAAAATTAACTTATGATTTTAGCAAATGGCTGCAATATAACAAAGAGTGAAAAATTTAAGGGGGTCTGAATCCTTTCCGTCCCCACTGTATATTCGGCCTCTCGACCTTAAAGCCCACCTGCTGAGAGGCCACATATATGCATATGGCAGATGGGAAGAGGTTAAAAAGAGCATTTTGCATCAATTACCTTATTCCTCAGTCTTGATTCCAAACAACTCTTCCTAAGCCTTTCTCCCAGTGTAATGGATCTAAGTCACAGTTTTCTCTATGAGCCAAGCTAATTTCTCACTCTGGAGACCAGACATTTTTCCCTGCCTGTGATCGTTTGGGCACTAGTCCCCTAACTGTCCTTATGAGTCCTCCTGCCTCTGAAGCCTATGTGAAAGGACCTGGCTGCTGAAAGAGTCACCTCCACCAATAGGAGGTGTCCTTGTCATCAGAAGGACCCCAGGAAAACAGAAGAAGAGGGAAGGGTCATATTGCTGGGCTTTTTACAGAATTTCAGGCAGATATAAGAACACCAAGTATTCTCAGTAAAAATATCACATGCATTTTTTACATTCATGTGCTGCATTGCACATGTAACACCCTCTAGTGTGCTAGAGATGTTAGTGTATGAAAATGTGGTTAAATCTGGGTCAGGGCTGAGTGACTCAGGGAGGCTGGATGACTCAGCAAGCAACACCTCTGGTAACTCCTCCTGCTCTCTAGAACCTTGGAGAAGCTTCCAGAAGTAGAGGGTGGAGTTTAGGAGGATCTGCTTGGAGTATTGATGAGAGCCTCAAACATACCCCAGCAAAATGGGCTGGTAGGGGCACCTCATAAATATGGAAGATCGGAGATGGAGTGCTGAGGAGGCTGTTGGTGGCCCTTGAGGGAGCCCCTAGTCTGGGGGGGGGGGGTAAACCTCTTGCCTGGGGCTCACATGCTGGAGGGACCCTCTACAACACATAGACTCCTATCCTGGAGGCACGAGAGCAAGGAGAGGACAGCAGGAGCAGGTCAGCATGTCCAGAAGATCTCCTGAGTGTCAGTCTGGAGGGCTGGTGAGTGTCATTGTGGAGGACTGGGGGAGAGTCAATCAGGAGGACTGTGAAGAAGTAGCCAGGAGGGCTAGAGAAAGGAGCTGCTGCAGCCAGGTGGCTGGCAGGGCTTGAAGAGGTGGTGCTGGGACCAGTGACCATGGGAGGAAGTGCAGTAAATGTATTAGTGGTGTCACTCTACATTCCACAAATATAGGGACTGCGAGGCCCTGCCTGTAATGGGCCATTGCAACAGACTTTTACAGAGTGACACTGCTGGAGATTCTGCAAGCAAGTAAAGTGCTGGAGGAAGGAAAGAAGCTGTATATAGGACTGTATATACTAGGAGATGTCCCTGAAGTTTGCTTTGAAGTCAAGTGGGCATCCCATAATTTCCCTATTCCCATCCAAGTTATTAACCTCTCAATAAAATACAAAAAACAAAGTGCTGGACTGTTTTCTGACTCTGGGAGACAGTGGAAATTCAGTGTGCCTGACTCTGCAGGGTGGGGGATCCCAGTTCATCTGCGGCTATTACTATTAACGGACGAGAAACTTTCTGAAAGGGGAACAGAGGGATGACTCATCACTGTGCTGCTGGTGCTATTTCATTGTCCAATCACAGGCTGGGGGCAGGGAGGTGACTAGGTTGTATTGCTTACCTAGGGTAGAGAAAAACCAGGTAACCAACATACCTCTGAGGTCAGGCTGTGTATATCTTCGCTTTAAGCAACGTCACAGTGTTTCCTGTAGCTCACTAAATGGCTTTATGTGTTATCTAGAGTTGCTCTTTAACATAAACAAGATGTAATTTCATACAAAGCATGAAAGAACACACTGAGCATCTCTATAAACCTTCAATGACCGGCACGTCTGGTTAAGTAATATTTCCCTTGGGTAGACTGAAAGGATCTGACAGCGCTCGGTCTCACACCTTCATTCATTTACTGGCAACAGGATGATTGCATCTCGAGCAGCGTCTTACAACAAAAACTCTGCCACTCATTTGCAGTTATTGGTTCATGCCGCTGAATGGATTTAACACTCCATTTATTGAAAGCTAGGCTCTCTGTGTGTGTGCTGTGCCTTTCCATTGGCTCAGATTAAATAGACAGTAAAGTAGCAGGGAGATTAAAGAACTTCTGACCTCCAAAATTGAAATTTTCTGATATGAAGTCAACATGAATCCTTCAAAGACATTCTCTGCTAAATGGTAGCTGTTACAGCTAAATCTCAACGTAGGGCCTGATAACTCAAAATGCCAGTACTGAGTACTGTCTGTATTACCTTATGATGACCAATTGCATTCAGGTACAAACAAGGCCAAGGATAATTTCAAGGGAAAAAACAAGCTTAACTTACCACTATAAGGTTAGACAGGTTATTTGGTTGTCTGCGGGCTGGTGGTAAGTTAAGCTTGGTTTTTCCCTTGGATTTAGATTTATCCTTGGCCTTGTTTGTACCTGTTGTTAGCCTTCCAATGCTTTTTACTGCGATAGCCAGTCATAGATGGGAGCAAGTGGCATCTTTTTTGTACCAATTGCATTCAGACCTGCACTGAAAAGGAACAGTTGTGATCTAAGAGGTGGATATGATTGATAGTTGTAGATTATTACACCCAGTGACAGCATACCTCCCAACTGTACCTGCTTTTGAGGGACTGTCCTGATTTGGAGCAATGTCCCTCTCTCCCTCATTCCTCCTCATTTGTCTCTCATGTTGGTCTGATCTATATAGATGTATATAAAATGCACTTTTCATTCATCAAAAAGTGTTTCCCAGTGCTAAACCTTTCATTTGATTTCTAAATTGCTGCATTTGTAGATTTCAAAAGCCAATATAAAGGAATAGTAGTGGTAAAAATACACTTGTGGGTTTAACCAATCTTTTTTTTTTGTACAATTCTCCTTTAAGGGGGTGTGGCAAGGGGTGTGCCCTATGCCTGCATACTTTTGCTGATAGCTGTCCCTCATTCCCATTTCAGAAAGTTGGGAGGTATGTGACAGTACTGTTGTAATATTTCCCATCACAGACAGGTTTATTTGCTGTCACTGTACCTTGCTCATTATTATTGCTTTTTAGATCTTACTGAATGAGCTCATTTGAAACATGAAACCCTGCAATAGGGTCAGATTCATTCAGTTATGGTAGCTCTCATAGTGGATCTTTCCATTACCCCTGCAGGGCAAAGTGAATTGTTCCCTTAGCTCCCCCTCCCAAGCAGCATATATTCACTTTTCTTTGCTCTGCACCATTCCATTCATCTTTGAGAACCAGATAAAGAAAGACCTGTTTGGTTACCATATTGTCTTGTTGGACACATCTCCCCATGTCACAGCGATGGGCACCCACTGGAAGCACCCAGTGCTGTCACATGGGGGAGGGGGAGAGTGTCACATGCTCATCCATACCTGCAAGTACCCAGTATGCCACTTCATTTCTGGCAGCCAAACATAGCAGCGTGTGAGAGCAGAAGAGGTGAGTATGTGCTGCTGGGGAGAAAGTGGGGTAGGTAAACCTAGAACTTTGTGGGATGTCCTAGTTCAGGTGTTAGCGTAAGACTCACTTTAGCCCAACCGCACTCTCATATTAAGTAGACATGTGCACACTGAAATATTTCCTTTCGGAATTTCATTTTCGTCCGAAAAATACATTTATTTAGTTACTCCCGAAATTCGTTTTTATTTATTTCGTTTTTTGTTAAAAATTGCATTCGTCTGAAAATCCAAATTAAGGTCCAATCTGTCATTGAAGGCTTATGGTGTCTGTCGAATGTTCAAAGAAGATTTGACGGAGCAGCTAAACTGTACGACGCTGTATAGTTTACCTGCTCCGTCGAATTTTCTTAGAACTTTCAACAGACACCATAAGCCAAAGTACGTGTGTACTTAGTTCTAGCTATTTTACTGCTCCTCCTCTTTGGTTACAATCAGCCAATAACATTCATCATCATCATTATTTTTATTTATCTTTTCTCCCCTACGTCGAATCTTTTCTCCCCTACGTCGAATCTTTCCTCCCCTACATCGAATCTTTTCTGAAATCTTTTCTCTCTACGTCGAATCTTTTCTCGCTATGTAGAATAATCTTGGACTAATAGAGCTAAGGTTAGGCACATTCGACCACAGGTTTGATGGACACAGATTGTTATTGTCGTCATCATCATGTCGAATCTCCTATCTATATCGAACTGTTGTAGCAAAGAAAACGAAAATAAAGCATTTGTTTATGTCGGATCTTTCGTTTTTCGGGCTCTGCACTTTCGTTATCGTTTGTTAAAACGATAACAAAAATATCTGAAATTCAGACGAAAATGCATTCGGACTAAAACGAATGCACATGTCTAATATTAAGGGGCGTTTGCAGTATTTTAGGTGCCATGTTTTTTTCCATACTGGATAAACACAGGTCACTGCTAGAGCACTTACTGCTGTTCAGTGTGCAGAAAATGCAGCATGTCTGCACTTTTCCACACTGCACTGGATGGTACCACATGTCACTGCACATCAGCACAACTCACCTCGCTGCTATGCAGTGACATAAATCACTACATGACAATGCATATAAAGTTGAAAAAAACAAGCAGCGCAATGTGCTGAAACATGCATCGCACTGCTCTCTGCTGAAGCTGGCACTGCTCTAGCTTGAATGTTCAAATGCTTTATTTTTGTGCAGTGTGCTAGTGTGATTTTAGGTGCACCAAATCAAAAAGAGTGCAAAATCTTACAGTTTTTCTCTAAAAATTAGTAACAGCATGAACAGAAAGCTGGTGTCCTGCCAGAATGTTATAGAGTGGGACCCTAGTTCTCTGAGTGGAAGAAGTAATCTGTTGGTTAGAAATGCCCAGAGCTCAGAGCTCTCCAATCAGTGGGGAGCATGAGCTTCACGGATTGCAGATCTCTGCATCTGACTCAATAGACGAGGTGTCAGACCTTTGCAATGAGACCACTGCTTCCCCATAGAAAGCAGAGTCCCACTCTGCAACTACTGGCAGGGCATTGTCTTTTCTACTATGGCTGTGGCTGCTTTGGAAAGAAAATTACCTATAAAGCAGTAAACACTTTTTGTTTTGAAGCACCAGGAATGTATATAGCTGATTTAAACGGAAGGCTCAGTTAGGCTTTAAGGGTTAAGATAAAGCTAGGCATACACAACTCTTACTCAGCCTAGGGTAATCCATCGATTCCCCCATCTATGCAAAACACTGTGTATAGAGGAGTCTCCACTGCCAGCACCCACGGCTGTCTGAATATAGTGGCTATTTTTAGATCAACTCCTGTAGAGAGGAGTGTGCTTGCAGGGCCACCCACAGCTTGAATTTTAGTTGATTTAGCAGGAACTGGCTAAAATTTAAGCAGTCTGTGGCCAGCCTAGGTGTTTGGAAAGGAAAGGAAAGGGAGGGGGGGGCGGTCAAGTGTTCAGGGTATGCTTTGTGAGTTAAAGGAAACATGTGTAGCACCCTCTACTTTGGTAGGTGCTAGAGGAGATTTTAGTAAGTGCAGCTAAATTTAAGCAGGCCTAGCTGGAAGCTAGGCTTGTTTGTTTTGATCTGTGTGGGCTGGGAGTGGCTCAGAGTAGCATCACTTCTCGGTTACCTCCCTCTGGCTTCTAGAGGCTTCTAGAAGAGAGGTTGGGAAGAGAGGTGGAGCTGTTTGGGTTGTCTTAGGGACCAATCTCCAACTAGGATTGGTAGGGGAAAGGCCTCCTTGAAATACCCAGGGTCAGCCCAGCGGGGGAGGAGTTGTCGGGTGGAAGAACTGAGGATAGAGTGCTAGGCTGTCGGGCCTTTGAGGGCGTTCCCCATTCTGGAGGGGGCGGGTTACCTTGGGCCTGGGACTCAGGTGCAGGACGGATCCCTTCAAGAATGCATGAGGAGGCATAGAGAGGAGTCAGAGAGAGGACAGCAGGAGCTAGTACTGCCGGGCAAGGAGGGAACCACTGGTGTGTGAAGCCAGGAGGGCTGGTGAGTGACATGTGCTATCGGGAGCACTGGAGAGGCATGCCAGAGAGGACTGGGAGGAAACAGTCAGAGCTGGGTGTGGAGCCAGTGAGGATTGCAATGTCATGGGCAGTGAAGTTGGGCAGCTGCCAGGAGGGCTGGAAGGGCCTGAAGAGGACTTATTGGGAGAGAGAGAGAGAGAGAGAGAGAGAGAGAGAGAGAGAGAGAGAGAGAGAGAGAGAGAGAGAGAGGGAGAGAGAGAGAGAGAGAGAGAGAGAGAGAGAGAGAGAGAGAGAGAGAGAGAGAGAGAGAGAGAGAGAGAGAGAGAGAGAGAGAGAGAGAGAGAGAGAGAGTCTGCAAGCAAGTGTTGTGATGGAGGAGATTGGAGCTGTGAAGTGTACATATGGTAATTGTCCCAACAGATTGAGATATAATCAACTAATTGTTCATTCTACTGGGCATCCCATATATCCCCATCCCTATCCATGTTCAAATCCCTCAATAAAATTCAAAAACAAACATATGGACTGTTCATTTTCTACAATGTGATTGGGAAGTGAATGCTGGGCTGGGCAGGGTAACAGGTGGGCCACAACTTTTAGCAGCCCCTACGGGAGTACCGCTACACATGTTCTGAGAGAAATACGTAGGCTGCCACTGCTGACCTTCTCCTGAAAATCCTGCACATTCAATTAATTTTGAGTCAATGACCAAAACCAAGCACACTGTAGGTAAGTCAGAGTTAGAGTACATTCAAAGCTAACATTTTTTAGGTTTTAGAAAGAGTAGTGAGGCAGTAGAACCTCTGTCAGTTTTTTTTTTGTTTGTTTTTTTGCTGTTTGTGTCCTGGCTGGGGAGATTTACTTTTAGGCAGGTGGAAGTTAGGGTTCCCCTTTAATTAGTGGACATTCCCCTGAGTGAGTGGGCATTTGGAGATTATCTATGCCCTCTTCCTTTATCTCTTGGGATGCCGTCAGCATGTAAGTGGGTTGAAAATAGCCAGTTAGGTGTTGTCCCGGACAGGAGAGTAGGGGTTAATGCTCTTCAGGTTCTTTGGTCAGGCGGGATTTTCTCTGGGTCTGACCCACTGATCCTGTAATGTAAAATAGGAACAGTGATCCAGAATGGGAATTCCCTAATAAGGGTTCCTGTTCAAGCTCGAGAGAAATGTCCAGTGCCCGTAAAGTAATGAGACGGAGAATAACACCTGCAAGGAGCAAAAGGATGTCGCTCACCACTACTTGGATCTAAAGTCATCAAAAATTGGGGTTCGCCCCGGCGACACCAGCTGCTGGAGAATGCCTCTGATGGACTCTGTAATTGCATGGACACTACCTTTGCGGGTATGCCAGGGAGCAGCATACAGCCTGAGTTAGGGTTAGGGATGTAGGGAAGATTTATGTCTCAGAATGTTGGACTTTGTAATGCCTTTTGCACTTTTGCAAGTAAAACGTTTGAAAAACCTTGTTCCCGCCTCGTCCGAAGTTATTATAGGAGTGTAATGCAAGTAACTTGTACTATCCCAAGGTTCAGGTCACTAAGGTACTTGGGGTATGAAGATATCAATATGGAAGTAATGCAGTGTAAAGACACAAGTAGTTACATAGGGTGAAATCTAACAAGCATCCTGTCAGTAGCGTGTACCTGTTGCAGGTGGAATGGCCTCTAGCCTATCTAGAGATGTTGTCGGCACTCCTTCCACCAGCAGTCTGTCTCACATAGCAACGGGAGCGGATCTGCATTGCAGAGGTTCCCATCCTGTACAGAGATAGGGAAGCCCACACAAAGTGTATGGCATGGCCCATTCCGCTACTGGCAAATGGTAGTGGTAAAAGCTAAACAGGTGAATATGGACAAAGCTCAGCATGTCCCTCCAAAATGCAAGTTACGAAGAAGATGTACATTGTCTTGGGGACCCGAGAGTTAACTGGAGAACAGTTGTGGTGCAAGTGTATACAGTGTAAGGCCCGCCTTAGGGTTGAGTATTCCCCTAAGGCAACCTCAGCCTTGTCCCAGGTCATTGATGAAAATGGCACAAGAATAAAGGTACCCCACGCACTCAATGAGAAGGAAACACGGAGGATGTGGCTACCACCATTGCACCCTAACCCAACCCCCTTATGACAAGCAGTACAGAAAAAATATCCCTGGAACAAGGGGAGGAGGCTCGGGAACAGAGGAGGCCTAATGCCTGTACTAACAGCACCATGTATTAATTTATAGATCCCAACTGTCCCTGATTACAAGGGCCTGTCCCTGACTTGGAACAAAGTCCCTATGTCCTTCTTTCCTCCTCATTTGTCCCTCATTTTGTCTGTTTTAGGTTCCTCTTATTAGCTGTCTCCAGGCAGAGTTTTTTCTGTTAGCTGTCACCAGGCAGATCTGCTAGATTATTATCAAGCGGTGATAGGCCCTGGACTTTTGGAAGGAAAACCCGGCTACCAATCAAGTATCCCACTCACCTATAAATATTTTAAAATCTGGAACTTCTGTCAGTAGATGGATCTTCAAACAAGCTGAGCTGTCTCACCATCCCTCTCTTAGTGGCAGCTATACATTCTTGGGGTTATTGTTGTCAACATTTGTGGGTGGGCAGTACATTGTATGAATGTAGATATGTAGATGTAAAGAGTACTTTAATGTTTTTTTAACATATCTTTATTGAATCGAGGTAGAATAATAATTATCCCCAAACAAGGAGAAGCTTTAAATACAATGACATATAAGAAGTATTGGCATACACATAGTACAAAATGTAATACCCATAAACACCAACTAATTTTCCAAAATATTTATATGATAACAAAACACAACACCACCAAAGAAAAAAAAAAAAGCTTTGGTGTTTGGTATTTATTTAAAAGTTGTTTTTTTTTCGTGGTTAAAATTTTAACCACTTCCAGTCCAGGCCAATTCTAATATTTCTCTCATACTTGTTAAAAACTTGCATTTTCTTTGTTAGATAATTACCTGGAACTCCCAAACATTATATATTTTCTGAAATCAGAGGCACTGGAGAATAAAATTACATTTATCGCAATTTTTTATGTCACACAATATTTGCCCAACCGTTTATCATATGCAAATTTTCAGAAAAAACACTTTAATGAATTTTGGTGCACTTAAAAATAATAAAATACCCATGCCCGTGGAATAGGGACAAACTATGGTACATTTAAATTATCTATAGACAATGCTTCAAAAGCCTTTACATGTTATCAGTTTAGAGTTAAACAGATGGTCTGGCACTAGAATTACTGCTCTAACTCTAATGTTTGCAACAATACCTTATTTATGTTGTGCGATCACCATTTATATATGAGTGTAAGATGACATTTGCGCACGAGCATGGGGGATGAGGGCGCTTTACAATTAAAAAAAATATATATATTATTTATTTTATTTACTTTTTTTGACACCATCTCTTTAAAAAAAATGTAATCAACTTTTTTGCTATGACAAGAGATGAACAACATTCCTTGTGGTAGCATGGGCAGTGGCAGGTACTCTTTATGGAAAGATCTGGGGTCTATTAGACCTCTGATCTGTCTTCTACCCTCAAAAACATATGATCAAGCCCAGATTGGTTTGATCAGATTCTTGCCTAACCGATTACGGCTAGTAAACGAATAACTGAAAACGGAAATGAAGTAATACACATCGCTTCTACCTTCTTTCATCACAGAGGAGGGGAGGAAATAGATGTTCTTTCTTCTCCTCTGCACTCACCTGGCCCAACCAAGTGTAGTGCTCTTGGGCAACTTGATGGCACGGGAGAGTCGGGAAAAAAGTAACATATAAAAGGCAAAGCCGATACAATGTTGCACATAGTTAAAGATTGCATTGCATTTAAAGTAACATGAGTAACATAAGTATACATGACCTTTTTTCATTTCACGCTTTCACAGCTCATTCTGCTGCTGCAAGCCATTGAACCTGCACAGGGATTGCCTTTACTGACACCCCTTTTCACATATCTGCCAATTGCACATATTTTTCCTTGGCCTTTTCCATCTTACCATCGCAACAACTGACACCTGAACGGATTATTTAGGATCTCCAAGGTCACTCATTTCTACCCATGCCATGTCCGCCTTCCCATTGTTTCTTGGTCAAGGTTTATTGGTTGGCACCGCTTCCTCAGCTCCCTTCCCAAGCATATATTGCTGCCATCCTTGGTGAACATAGCCACAGGCACCTAGGCTTTGCCGATTGATATATCCTACATGCATCCACCCTTGAAGAACGAGCCACATCTCGCAAAACGCGTTGGGTGTTATAGAGGTCATGTATACTCATGTTACTTTAAATGCGATGCAATCTTTAACCATGTGCAACATTGTATCGGCTTTGCCTTTTGTATATTACTTTTTTTATATGTGACTATTTCTGCAATAAATACTTTACGGTATTTACATTTGTCAATTTTATCGTCCGGCGTCTAAGGGATGGTTCAGCTAGTTCTAGTAACTCAAACTCTAAGCTAGAGGACACTTGTCCTGGGTCATAAACATAGTCTATCCACGATGATCAGATGCTAGTGAAGCGGTCACGGGTGCCTCTACAGGTGGCAATTCATTCCCATACCTCCCAACCGTCCCGGATTGCCCGGGAAAGTCCCGCTGTGGGAGGTCTGTCCCGCGTCCCGGGCACCTTCATTCCGGGACAATACAATGTCCCGGAATCGCCCCATTGGGATCTGATGCCCCCTAAAAATTGCCGCTGCATTGCCGCTGTCCCTCACTGCCCGGCGCTGTACTGGTTCTGGCCAAGACCGCTTCATTTCACCCCCAGATGCTGCCTGGCTAACTGCCAAAAAAACTGGTTGCTAGGCATGGCCCGCCTGGCGTCTAACAACCAGTGACGTCACGACGAGGAGGAGAGTGGAGCCCCAGCATTCAGTGCGAGCTGGAGGAGGATTCCTCCTCGTGCCTAAGCTCCGCCCCCGGCTCCACCCCCCAACTCCGGGTCTCCCCTGAAGGCTGTTCCTGCTCTGGAAGAAAGGTAGGAGAATGTTCCCTGCATTGTCCTGTGCACACAGAATGAATCCCGCACGGCACAGCCTGAGGCTGGTTTTCTCACTGTGTGGAAATTTTCTTTGATTGGAACTCGTGGCTGCTTGTCCTCATGGTGATTGGCTGCAGCACATGGCAATCATCCTCCTGTATTTGCCAACAGAACACTCCCCGTGGGGGCGGGGTCAGTTGCCGGTCTGTGCTGAAGATGAGGAGGAGGGCTTTCTGCAGGTCTGTGTATGTGTGATAGGAAAGTTGCTGCAGTTAACTTAAGCTGTTGCAGTGTCCTGGCAGATGACAGATTTCTGGTGAAGCCTGTGCCCAGAATCTTAGCTCAGGTTGCAGACACAGAGCATCACTCGTTCTGTCTGTTTAATCTGTACAGGACTCTGCAGCAGGAGATAAGGAGAGTGTGTGCTGAGAATGGGGAAGTGTTCTGTGTGTGTCTCAATCTGAATTGCCCTGTTTATGTTTCCTCTCCTGAGCTCTCTGTCCACCCCCCGTCCAATCCTGCGATCTCCCTGTCCACCCCCCCGTCCAATCCTGCGATCTCCCTGTCCACCCCCCCGTCCAATCCTGCGATCTCCCTGTCCACCCCCCCGTCCAATCCTGCGATCTCCCTGTCCACCCCCCCGTCCAATCCTGGGATCTCCCTGTCCACCCCCCTGTCCAATCCTGCGATCTCCCTGTCCACCCCCCCATCCAATCCTGCGATCTCCCTGTCCACCCCCCGTCCAATCCTGCGATCTCCCTGTCCACCCCCCCCGTCCAATCCTGCGATCTCCCTGTCCACCCCCCGTCCAATCCTGCGATCTCCCTGTCCACCCCCCCGTCCAATCCTGCGATCTCCCTGTCCACCCCCCCGTCCAATCCTGCGATCTCCCTGTCCACCCCCCCGTCCAATCCTGCGATCTCCCTGTCCACCCCCCCGTCCAATCCTGCGATCTCCCTGTCCACCCCCCCGTCCCATCCTGTGATCTCCCTGTCCACCCCCCCCCCCGTCCCATCCTGTGATCTCCCTGTCCACCCCCCCGTCCCATCCTGTGATCTCCCCGTCCAATCCTGCGATCTTTCCGTCCCATCCTGCGATCTCTCCGTCCCATCCTGCGATCTCTCCGTCCCATCCTGTGATCTCCCTGTCCACCCCCCCCCCCGTCCCATCCTGTGATCTCCCTGTCCACCCCCCGTCCCATCCTGTGATCTCCCCGTCCAATCCTGCGATCTCTCCGTCCCATCCTGCGATCTCTCCGTCCCATCCTGCGATCTCTCCGTCCAATCCTTCGATCTCTCCGTCCAATCCTGCGATCTCTCCGTCCAATCCTGCGATCTCTCCGTCCAATCCTGCGATCTCTCCGTCCAATCCTGCGATCTCTCCGTCCCATCCTGCGATCTCCCCGTCCCACCCTGCGATCTCCCCGTCCCACCCTGCGATCTCCCCGTCCCACCCTACGATCTCCCTGTCCAATCCTGCGGTCTCCCCGTCCAATCCTGCGATCTCCCCGTCCCACCCTGCGATCTCCCCGTCCCACCCTGCGATCTCCCCGTCCCACCCTGCGATCTCCCCGTCCCATCCTGCGATCTCCCTGTCCACCCCCCCATCCCATCCTGGGGTCTCTCTGGACATGTGGCCCCATCCAGTGCGCTGCGTGTCTTCAGAGGTCAGGATGTATGCAGAAAAATAAGAGAGTTTCTCAGTCCAACTGTATTCAACTACATTACATTCTTCTAATAAACTTTAAGCAAAATACTCTAAAAATAGTGTAAAAATAGACAGACTTTTGTTAAATTGAGATATATTATAGTGATGTAAACATGTCTCCAATATGATTGACCACACCTCTTAAACCACAACCAAATGGCCACGCCCTTTTTTGCTGGCCACGCCCACTTCTCGGCATGGTGCGCTGCGCTCTCCACACATCGGATCTTCTAAGTGTCCCTCATTGTCAAGTTCAAAAGTTGGGAGGTATGCATTCCTCCGCCTCCTTTATTTCATTCACCTTATGAATCCATTGCTCCCTGCTAGGGATTTGTACTTGCAGGTGTTTAGCCACATTTAACAAATGAGGCAATGTACTCTTTTTATTGTGGCTAACTGGCATGGGAGGAATGTGCAAAAGGAAGTGAATCGGAGAGAGAGGAACATCCAAGCCAAGGATGCCTTTAATCTGTTACCGAATGTCTTCCCAAAAGGGTCTGATTACCGGGCACTCCCACCAGAGATGCAAAAGTGTGCCCCTGAGACCACAACCCCTCCAGCACTGGTCAGAGGTAGAGGAGTAAATTCTTGCTAAATCCGCGGGTACACGGTACCAGCGTGACAGGATCTTATAGTTTGTTTCTTGGGTTTTGGCAACAATGGAACTGGAACGAGTAAGCTGGTACAGATGGGTCAGCTGGACTGAAGTAAATTCAAGCCCCAGGTCTCTTTCCCAGGCCCATATATATGTGGGCGTAGTTTTGAAAGTGGCAGAGCCAATCAATTGGTACAGTTCGGAGACCATATGTGGTACCGGTTCTTCAGCTATAAAAAGGTGCTCGAAGGGCGTAAGGGTAAAGACATCCCTTATGGAACCTATATGGATCTCAAAAAAGTGGTGTAGTTGTCTATACTGTACCTCTAATAATCCATGACAAGGCCGGACATTCCATAGCTCAACTCACCAACCAGTCTGCCAACTAACCGAATTATGCATGCGTTTACAAATGCGTGCTAACTAAACCCCTGTTTTTAACGCAGACTGTTGGACAGGTTAATTTGGTTAGTTGGCAGACTGGTTAGTGAGTAGAGCTATGGAATGTTCTGTTTTTGTCTTTCATGTGATAGCCCTTCCATGTGCTCCTTGCTGTGAAGGCCAGTTATAGGTGGGGGCAGGGGCCATTTGTTTGTTACTTTTCCCATTAGACAATGACTTCATCCTGGACAAAATCTCGAGAGAGGTAACGGGAGACTCCAGAGTAGAGTACTGTTCATCTGTCAGTGGGGGAAGGCCAAAGGCAGTCAAGTAGTCCTGAATAGCGGTCAATTTCTTTGACTGTGTATCCGAAGATAAATTAGAGCCTAAGACATAGAGGGCAGCATAATAATCATGGAATCCCGAGGCAACTTTAGAGGACTGGACTGAGACTTCTCCGGAAGAGGAATGCAGCTTGTGTATGTACATCTGTGCTCGTTTCTTGCAGAGAGCCCTTGCTAGCAGCCAGCCACATTTGTTGCTGTGTTCGTAGTATTTTTGTGACATGTATCGTAACTGCTTGCGAGCCTGACAATTGAGCACAGAATAATTCCCTTAGCTCTGTCAGTCTCTTCGGCACCTCGGGGTCTCCTCCATGCTTATGCTTAAGTTCAGCCTGTTCTAAGGCTTGAAGCACTCTCTGGAAGTCAGCCTGACTTGCTTTCTTAAGCCTAGAGCCTAAAGAGATCAGTTCCCCTCTTAACACCGCCTTGTGGCCCTCCCAGACAATCTCCTCACTGACTTTGTCAGTTCTATTTTCCTTGAGTAATGAGTCAAAACATCTGTTACCCTTGCGACCACCATAGTGTCCTCCAGCAGATTCTCGTTCAGCCACCATGACCAGGCTCTACGGTTACCAAATGGCAGAGCTAGCGTGGCCATTACTGGGGCATGGTCTGAGATAGTTATGTTCCCGATGAATGAGGACTCCAAAAGCTCCAGGGTTGGGTGATCTACGCAAAGGAGATCTATACGGGTATACACGTCATGAACTTTAGAGTAGTAGCTGAAGTCCCTGTCAGTGGGGTGAAGCACGCTCTAGCTCCCTTTCAAAAGGTGAGTCTAAAGGGACCTGCAGAAGTGCTTGAGAAAGGCAAAGGAGTGAGATAGACGCCGGTGGGACGTGTCAAGTGCAGGGTCTGGACTGACATTGAAGTTCCCTCCCAGGATCAGTGCGCCCTCCTTAAATTCTGCCAATTTATCAAGGACTTTGTCTATAAAGGTAAGTTGCTTGGTATTAGGGGCATAAATAATGGCGAATGTGAACATCTTACCTGCTAAGGTACCTTTCAAGAAAACACAATGGCCCTGAGGGTCCACCTCATTCCCAGTAACTTGATAGGGGTCGGACTTGTGGATCGCAATAGCTGTGCCCCTGGATTTTGCTACTGGGGAGTTCAAGAACAACTGACTATATAGGTGAGTGGGCAGTTTCGGCAGTGACTTGGGAGTAAAATGTGTCTCTTGCAGAAAGATCACCTGCGCTCCTTACCGTTTCAGCTCCCACCACAACTTACTACATTTGCATGGTGAGCAGAGACCCCGGACATTATAAGAAATTACCTTAAGGGTCACCATAAAGGATCCGGAAGTTAGGCAGGTCTCCTAAGGTGGTGGCGGGCTGGGCACGGGAGGCGCAGCGAGAGGCAGGTCCTGTAAGGAATAAAAAAGAAGAGTGGGGGGAAAGGGAAAACAAGAAAATAGAAAAGAGAGAAAAAGAAGAAAACGATGACAAATGTTAGAAAAAAATTTAAATACTATAACATGTCATTAGTAGCCATAGGTGTGCGCAGCCTATTGGATTAGGGTGTGCACCCCAAAGCTCAAACATACGTGCCTTTCTTGGCAGCTGCATGGAACAGCGAATGAATGGAAAGTGCTCTGTGCTGAGCTGCTTCATGTTCATTCACAAACTGAAGCATAGTAAACATGGTTTGCTGTGCTTCAGTTATGATTGAACACAGTGAGTGAGTGCTTTCATTGTGTTCATTTAGAAAAGGAAGGGGCTGGTAAATTACATTTTGATTAGTGCCTTCCCCCACTCTTCATCCTGAAACATCTCCTAAAGCAGCCAGGGGGAGAGGAGGAAAGCCAGCGGCACTGTGGTGGAGGTACTCAACACAGAGGGAAGCCCAAGCAGTAGGGGGAATCTGCACCACACAGAGTGATTAGGGTGTGCCCAGGCACACCTGGCACACCCCCTGCGCATGCCTATGTTAGTAGCAATAGTAAATTTGACTAAACTCCATATATCTTATGGAACCATGTGCTCTACTAGGGATTAACTGAAGGGCACACTAGGTGCGTGAGTCCAGTCTTGGTCCCAAGTCAGGGGACAACCTCAGGGAGCCAGATCACTTTTAAAAAAGAAAAAAAAAAGCTTCCATAAACAAAAATGGAAACGTGGAGGAGAGTGTTAAAGGTTAAAGAGTGTTCCTTCAGTCCCACAGGGGCATCGGGCCTGAGGACAAACCAGAGGCAGGATGTTGCCATTCTCTCTTGCGACTTCTGCTTTTAGCGGGCAGCCAGGGTTGGGGAAGTGAGATGGTAGGGTAGTCCAAAGATCCACTCCAGTACGGAAAGTCTACTGGATCAAGTCCGAGGGTGGACAAGAAGTGTGGAAGGTCATCTTTAGTGCACAGTGCAACCTGTCTGCCCTCTTTGGTCACCTGGAGGTAGAAGGGAAAGCCCCAACAATAAGGCAGGCCTGCCTTTGGGACAGCTGCCAGCAGGGGGCAAAGGGCTCTGCGTTGCATGAGGGTACGCCTGGATATATCCTGATAAAAGAAAAGGTATGCCCCATCAAAGTCAAAGTATGGCTTTTCACGCATTTTCTGCATAATGCGTTTTTTAAGAGTATATGTAGATGTAGATGATATCTCTGGGGTTATTCACATCTTAGGAGGGGGGTCTGAGTGCCCTGTGCGCACAATCTATTTCAATAGGCATTGTAGCGGGTACTCTCAGAATCTCGCAAAATATATCCACCAGTGTAGGGATAATATCCTTAGGAGCCGTGGCTTCCGGTAGGCCACGGATGCGGATGTTTGCCCGCCGACTGCAGTTCTCAAAGTCATCTAGTTGGCATAACAAAGTCTCAGTTTTCTGGTCCTGAGCATTACATCTAGTCTGGAGCGTAGAAATGGCAGGCAGAGCCTCATCAAATCTGTGTTCTAGTGTTTCCAGTCTAGTCCCCAAGTGGTTAGTATCAGATTTGAGCTGTGCTATGTCCTCTTTAAAGGCTTTGTCCACTCTATCTGCAAATCTCTCTAGGTCTGCTCGAGTAGGTAGGGACGAAATATGGCGCTTAAGATCCTCATCCTCTAGCAAGTCTGCCATATTAGAGACCCTGTCTTGCGAGGCCGTGGAACCCGGGGAGGCTAGGGGTACAGAGTCACTCACCGATGTTGGGGATGGGATCGGAGATGTTGCTGCGGTCTTTAGCTGGGCTGTGGCGTGATGTGCAGCCTTTGCAGTTTTAGTGATTTTCAGCAACATCTTGGAGGCCACATGGCCCGATCCGCAGGTCCCAGAAAAGAATGCCTCCAGCTGTCCTTGGCAAGCCCATCAGCCCGTTGTTGCTGGGCCAGTGTCCACAGACGCTGGGACATGTTTGGTGCTGTGTCGGGGTGAAATATCCCCTGGATTCTGCTGATACAGGGACGGTGTGCACGGAGCTAAGGAGATGCATTAACACAGTCATCTCTTTGAAGAATCCTACTGCCTTTGTATCTCCAAAGTCCAGTAGGTACAAATTTTAGTGTGAACATCTTGCTGGCTCTTTCACACCAAAGTCCAACAGGTATTTTACTTGCTTTTAAACTTTGTAATAAAGTTCCATTAGGAAGAAATAACACTTGTTGCCCCCAGCCACTGATTTCAGGGACTAAAGACTTGAGACTGGTAGTGTTGCAAACTTTGCACAGGCAACTGTAAGGGCTTACATTGGTTGGAGTCCATGGCACAAGATGTACGCTCACCCTTGCAAATACACACAGCCCACGGTAACAAAGAGATAAGCTACCTGGGCTGTGAATCTGTGCACGGGGGCTTGACAGGAATTTGCCAAAGGATTGTCCAGGTAAAGCCGTAGTCAGGGATTCCAGAAGTCAGAATAAACGATAAACAAGCCTGGGTCAGAAGCTGGGATCAGTCTTGGAACACTGTAACTGGAGCACTAGAACACTAGAACACAGGAACACTTAGGCAAAACAAGAGACACAGGAACCTTTGGCAATGATAGAGACAAGAGACAATGAACTGACAAAGCCCCCAGAGTGAGGCAGTGTTTTATACACAGCTGATTGGATAAACTGCCTCAGCTGAACCAGGAGTGACAGGTACTAATTGCAACAAGATCCAGAGTATGGCCCTAGTATTTCATGCAAAACTGTACAAAGCTGGAAAGCAGGCTGAAAGGAACTGAGGTGTGGCTCAGAGGCAAAGTAACAGGAGCACTAAACAGACAGTTATAGGCTCAATACCTCCTTGAGCCACTTGGGGCCTGGCCGTCTGCATGTCACGGTAGGGACTGTGACAGCAACACAATACTTGAACATGAATAAATGTGTGGATTGTGCTAACTTTTAAAAAATATTTAATACCATACCACTTCTAATAACCAAAAAATATATATGCACCTATTATCTATATATGTGTGAACTCCTTACAGATATTTTTGTTGCTGACAATTTATATATGTGCCCAAACTACACCACAATATAATACTCCCATATGGAAAAACCTTAGTGACAAAAATGTATTAATGCTTTAAAGTGCAAGTGCCAAATATATAAAAAGAAAATGTCCAAAAAGAAAAATGAGGGTAAGGTTCAAAATAAACCAAAAATTACAGATATTGTGTAATCAAACAACTCAGTCGATTGAATCCATACATAAAAAATACGTATATAACAAAGTACAGTGAATGTCCACAGTGAGTGATCTATTCCTTCCAATGGTGACATTCCTCAGCAATATTTAAGTGCTTCCACTTCCACCATTACAGTGACTACACCACCACCTAGTGAAATGGCCACTCACCAGATGTATACAATTAAGCGCCTTTGGTTCATTAATTTCGGATAACCACTCCGTTTTTCATAGGTTCAACAGCAGCCTTTCCAAGCAGTATGCTAATGCCTCTTGCTCTATTAGTTCTCATAAAACATATAGATAGCCATCATAGTGTAGTATGTAACTGTATTTTTATTAAAAAAGTTAAAAAACACAATTGAACTCACATGTTCAGGTGCCCCTAAGCCGGCCCACCAAGCTAATCAAGCCGTGTATGTGGAGTGGGGACTGTCAGTCTGTCTGTCCCAATGTTTCCTCTTAACGGTATAAGTTCCAAGCCTCGTTCTAAGCAGGAAGTGACGAAAATTATTTCCCAGCAGATCTACGCATTTCGCATTTCCATATGCGTCATCAGGAAGCTGCTGTGTCTATGTCCGTCCTTCCATTTATACCCCCTTGTGATCTTATTGTATCCTATCAATTTGTTGAGCGGCCAGAAACAGCAGCTCCGTGGTACCGGAAGTAGTTTCGCCACCATCTTGAGTGCTGATATTTTGTTCCCTATTGCTCTCAATCTATTGCAATTGATGTTAGTGTCCCCAGCTGTCAGAATCACCACCTTTCGGCTCCGTGATTCATTCTGCCTAGGTTAGCTATGGAGCCCCTCCCCGCTGGTACCAGGTTTTCCCCATGTAAACAGCTGGATCTGCTTTCACAATTTATAGATGCAAAAACTCTTTAAATATGCCACTAGCCATTCATAAGGCTTCACATTAACATTAAAATTAAAATTTCTATTTCTATTAAAAGACCTACTACTTCTTATATTAAAAATACCATCTATAAATCAACTGTGAATATGTCAAGAA
Organism: Lithobates clamitans; assembly: GCA_037952925.1. Classification (NCBI taxonomy): domain Eukaryota; kingdom Metazoa; phylum Chordata; class Amphibia; order Anura; family Ranidae; genus Lithobates; species Lithobates clamitans. Next base: position 530,224 of record JBBGZY010000175.1, on the reverse strand, counting down.
CTCATATATATAAGGAACTAAGCGCAATACATTTCTAGATGTCAGGCTAAATTTCAGAAAACTATAAAAAATAAATGAAAAAAACAAAATAAAAAAAATATGTAAATGAAAATAAGGATGAAAATAAAAATAAGATAAAAATAAAAATATAAAAAAAAACAAAAAATGAAAATAAAAATAATAATAAAAATAAAAATAAAAAAATATAAAAATATAAAAATGAAATGAAAATAAAAATAAAAAAAATAAAATAAAAGAACAAATAATAAATAATAAATCAATCAATCAATAATCCTCTATTAAGCAGTTCACATCTAGTTCCACATTCATCCCTTGTGGCTTCATTGTGTTTAATTTAAATATCCAGTAAGTCTCATTACGTGATACTTCTCTTCGTAAGTTAAGATTTCTCCAGTTCTGTTCTATTCTATCAATCGCATAAAATTTGAGGTGTTTTGGATCCCTATACTTAAACATGGCTCAGCCTTATGCAGAAGACTGAGGCTACTTTCCTCAAGCAGGGAGGACAGGGATATGCTGAATTTTCAAACATCAGATCAGCATATCACTTTGTGAAGTGAGGTGAACTGGCAGTTCCGGGATAACGGGATAACAAGCCAGTACATCACTTTGTGAACACTTCCTGTGACTGCTGGCAACACCTGGGATGCATATATATATATATATATATATATATATACAATACACTGTAAGTGCAGCTAACTGACTGTCCTGCCTAATCTATCTAACTTAATTTAAATGACACTGTCTCTCTTTCTGTCTATCTCTCTGTCAAGCCGGAACACACTACACAAGGCCGCCGTTTGGGGCGTGTTCTAAACCCCCTGAGCCATAATTTGCCAAAGCCACCCTGGCTTTGGCCAATTACAGCTCTCTCTACAGACGGTGCTGTGATTGGTCAAGCATGCAGGTCATAGTGCATGCTTGGCCAATCATCAGCCAGCAATGCACTGCGATGCCGCAGTGAATTATGGGCCGTTCGCGCCACACGAGTTTGGCGCGAACGGCCTATATCGTTCGCAGTTCGGCGAACGATCGAACAGCTGATGTTCGAGTCAAACATGGGTTCGACTCGAACACGAAGCTCATTCCTAGCCACAGGTTTCACTGTCCCAACAGGCACAAAGCCCTCATTCACATTTTGCTTACCGGGTTCAGTAGTTTTCTCCCTGGGAGACTCAATCAGCAGGGAATGTAGACAACCTCGACCGCAGCCGTTTGAGTTCACAAAGATACCTGGCTTTGTAGTGGGCATGGTTGCAGTAGTAGTAGATGCAGGCACCGGATCAGAATCATTGATGAATCAAGAATGATGGTAGTGGGAACTGACACTTCCACATCAGGAACGGTGAGTCCGGCAGGTGCGGTGGCCTTTGTCGTGGCAGGATCAATAACAGCAGACAAAAACTTATGATGAACAGTGGCAGTGGGAACTGACACTTCCACTCCATGGGCGGTGAAGCTGACAGGTGCAATTGGGCCGGTTGTTGTAGATACAGTTGTGGTAGTCACAGTGGTAGTGGGTACCAATGTGTAGAAAACAACCCTTGCAGCAACCACCGGAGCTGGTTCCGGTGCAGCAATAGAAACACACTTGCCCCAATCTACTTGCAACACCCGTGGCGATAAGGCCGCTGCCAGTCACTTTTATGCTTTAAACAATAGAGAAGTTTATTTCTCAAACAGGAAAATGTGGGAGAGAGGGGAATAGGGCACAGGACACCCTTAGCAACGATCAGCAATAGGTAAATTGGCAGACCCCTTAGACAAATATAGGTGAAATAAGGCAGACAGCAGTACAGGAATAAAAGCCTTTAAGCTGAACCAGCACATCTGTACTTTGTAGGACAAGCTGTCTCCTCTAGCAACTAGACTTTACTCACTGCTTCATGCACTGATTCCCTTGGATGAGTTTTCTCTGAAGTCCGCCCAGCCAGTTCATAGCCTCCAGCTCATAAAAAAGTCCCCTCTGGTGCTTCCTTAGAACTTCATCCCTCTAGAATCATTACCGGATGTTTGGCAGGCTTTCCTCTGCATAAACTTGAACACCCGGATAGGCCTCAGGTCTAGCAGCCGGCAGCCTCCTGGATAGGCCCCAAGCTTAAGGCCTAGCAGCCAGGAGCTCAATATACATCATCCACCCGGGCCATAGCCCCGGGTGGGAACACACTGCCTGATTGATCACCTGACTTCATCCCATTTGCTTAGTCGCAAATATGATTGGTTGGGAAAAGTATGTTTATAACCTGAACTTCACTGTAGCTCATTACTCTAATGTCAAAGGCAACACCACCACTTACTGACAGAAAGGAGAAGTCACCTTAGAATGGAATTAACAAAAGTCATGTAATCATTGAATACTACAAATTGGCCAGACTGACTACCATCTGGCACACTAAATTTACTTGTAGCCCTGTTCTAGGGACAAGGGTGCTATAATAATATTCCAGAAGCATACAGTACAAGTGCTGGATGCATTGGTACATCCAGTAAAAAATACTTGTTCGTTCTCCATTGTCCCCTATGCCTGGGGTTTTTCATGAACTAAAAAAGCAATGTAACTTCAATATAGACCATTGCAGCAGACTGAAGACAAGTCTAAGTTGGATCAAAGAAAAGGTTTTATCAAGCATTCATGTGTATTGAACCTTATTCCTTTCTGCTGTCCTCATAGAACCAGACTTGGGTAGCAAAAAGCTTTATGCATACAAGTAGAAATTCATTTTGTCACATATATATTAACTCTGCTTTCAAAACCTTAAAAACAAAGTTTATTCTGCAGTCAAGTTTTCCTTCATCAGCCTAGATTCCCTAGAACATTAACGTGGTTTTAAAGGCAGAAGGTTTTTTACATTAATACTTTCTCTGCATTAAGATTAAAAACCTTCTGTGATGAGCTAACCCCCAGCCCCCCTAAATGCTTACCTGAGTCCGATCTCAATTCACCACTGTGCCTGAGAGCAGCGTTCTCTTCTCTCTTTCTCTTCACTGGACATGGAGGCAGCAGCGGAAGCCATTGGCTCAATTACAGCCTGTAAGGAGCAGGGGGGGGATTGGGGGCGGGCATGGCCGCTCTGTGTGTGTCAATGAACACATAGAGCCCAGCTCGGGAGTGAGCATGTACAAGTGCCCCATAGCACGGGAGGGAGGAGCCAGGAGAGCCGGTGGAGGACCCTAAAAGAGGAGGATCGGGACTGCTCTGTGCAAAACCATTGCACAGAGCAGGCAAGTATGACTTTTTTTATCTTAAAAGAAATGTACCTTTACGATCACTTTAAAGTATACAGTACATGAACCAAAAGTCTATGCATGGCATTTTGTCTTAATGTATACAGTTTTCCTAAAGCTGAACTCTGGCATACAGGTAAACTTTCAACATAAGTGTAGGTATACATGTACATGTAAAAGCTTCTAATGTTTTATATAAAAAGAGAAGTATGCATTTGACTTTTTTTCCCCCATCATACTTACCTAGGTGGATGCAGCATCGCCAATGGCATGGTTCTCTCGGCTCCCAGAGCCTGTCAATTAGCAGCTCTCCTGCTCTGCTCCTCCACGCTCACTGGAGTGCTGAGCTGTGGAGGGGCGGGGAGCGGCTGTCTCAGCCTCTCAGTTGACAACACTAATGCCCCGTACACAGTATAAGAAAATCGGGCAAACAATTTCATCCAAGGAACAATCGTACGATTTTCTGATAGTGTGTACACAACTTTTTGACACAACACAACTTTTGACAGCTGATTCCGACCTTTTGAACTAAAATTTTTTGAGGGATAAATTCCAAAACGTTTCTCGTACAGGAACAGAACGATTTTCATCAAATGTGTACTGTTTTCGTACGATTTTCGTATGAGAAATATCAGATATGAAAGCCTGCGCATGATCAGAAACAACAAAAAAAGCCATTGTACGAGAGTTTTCTAATATTGTTTCTATCCTCGGTTCCAACTTGTTATGAAACTTTGAGGAAAACTGGCCGATCGTTTACCCGATTTTCTCATATTGCGTACGGGACATAAGTCACTGCTGCACAAAAAGTGCTATTACTGGAAGGATCTCCAGGTAAGGAACTTTGTAACAGATTAAAAAAAAAAGTTTGCTTAAAGCTGGCCATAGATGAGTCTGTTTTTGTTTTGTTCAACCAGTACAGTAGGCTGAACAAAAAAAAAACGGACCTGATTCCCCCATCCACACATTTAATATCCTCCCCACTGTGTCTTTGTATTCTGTCAGTGGGGAGAATTCCCTGCTGTCAGAATACATTGATCAAACGCTACAGTCTATAGCCTGTAGCGCTGATTGAGCGGAAATTTTCCAACAGGGTGTTTGTACAGAAGTTGGTAGTTTGAGTTCTGTTTAATCTCAGTGGCCATACATGGATCAAAAAATTCAGCTGGTCCCCGCTGAACCAGCCGAATTTCGATCCATGTGTGGCCAGTTTAAGAAAACTGTAAACACTGTGACATGATGGCAAACATACTGAAAAATAGATTTTGGGTTACATACACTTTAAAATGGAACCCAACATTTTGGTACTCATGCACTCCATTCTCATCCTGCAATGCACCTCTGTAAAGGTCACTATCACCGCACTCTAAACTTGAATCAAAGTTATAATTTGTATACTGCCTATATCCAAAGCTGGGGACTCCCAGGATGCTCCGAAGAAGAGTTTATATGGTACCCATATCAGCACCTTATGTACCTTCTGTTACACAGTTGTGAGGTGTCATTTGGGTTCTTCAAGGGTCCCTTGGTAAAATGCCTAAAAATTGTCAACATACCAGCAGGTGGATCAAGCCTGCCCTTTTTGTTACACAAAGTTGCAGGTTTTCATTGTGCAGCATTACAACCTTGAGCACTCTGTGGATCTGTCACTGGCATCCTAACAAGGCAATATTCAGCTAATATGGAAGATGTTGAGTGCCTGCAGAACATCCTTGTATGCCCTCCCCTTCCCCTCTCCACCATCACTGGGGTCACATTAGCTGTGTGGGGAAGAGAAACTGAAGGGGAGAGAAACAAGAGAATACTAGTCAATTCCAGTGTGCAAAGGTATATTTGCTTTGTAAAAATAAATGACCTCTAATGTTGGGTGTCCTATGTGGGTGGATCCTGTGATCCTGTGATATGTAAAACTGTTTTACATTTTAGAATGGGGTGCCTCAAGACTAGGCAGAGTTTTAAAGGGTGCCTTGACTGAAAAATGATTGAGAAACACTGATTTAGACTATATTTTTTCAGCAGGTACCCTTCAATACTATAAAAAGGGGTGGGTGTAGGAACCCCTTTATGGACATTTCCTTGTTGGGTACCAAACAAGAATGTGATTAATTGATCAGGCATATTGGTTTTGGGTGCGTAATTGAATAGATTACAGTATATTCATAAAATCCAGTGAATTAAGACATAGTGAAGCTCAGCATAACCAAGTATTTTTTAAAGAGTGAAAAACCATATAAAATGATTGCACTAATGTTTTAGTAAACAACAGCTGCTGTCTAACAGAGTATTGTAATATGTGTAACAATAGAAAAAAAAAGTGCAGTGTAATGTGCAAAGAAGCAAGTGCAATGCTAAAAATAAAACACAATTTGTATTCAAATGAATACACATGAACAGCAATAGTACCATATATCAAATAATAAAGTGCAATGTGCAAATGAAAGAATATGTGCAAAGGGGTTTACAACCCCTTTAAGGAGTCCCCATGACACTTGCATCCATCACCCAAGAGGGAAACATGCTTACCAAAACATATGGACTCAACTGTCAGCAGGAAAGAGTCAAACACAACATAAAGATGGAAATACCAAGATGATGGTCAAGGGAGTAATCTCTGAAGATCTGTCACCATAACTCTGCACCACGTCCAGCCCTTCTGTTTGATTATGAGCTCCAAGGAAAACAAAAGATCTTCACATAGTGTAAAACCATCTCTTACGTGCTTTATTTAAAAGGTAGAAAACTTACATCAATTCTGAAGAAACAAGCATATCAATGGAACATCTTCATAATTGTGATCATAGGAAATCTAACAAGCGCAATGACATGGAGCAGGCTCAATCCAATCTGATGCGTTTTGTCTGCACAGACATTATCTGGGGTATCCCTTCCCATATTATTTTTTTATTTTTTTAAAAAGTGCCAGTTAAAATTGGAGGAAAAAAACTCTGACAATATACTGTATGTTCAATGTTTTGAAAATCTTGTTTATATGTAAAATTTTAAATCATATATGTGTGTGGGCACAGCCATTGTTGCTCATACATATTTAGGCTCTGCTTCCTGCTTTAGGCCTCAGGCACACTAGACGTTATAAAAAAGCCAATAGCATTAGCTGTAGAAAGCTGTAGCTGTAGAATGAGTTTTTCAGAGTTTTTGCAGTAGCGTTTTTCAGTGTTTTTTAGCTGTAGCTTTTTTTTCCTTTTTTTAACAAAATTATACTCTCACAAAAGCTTATGGCTCAAAAACGCTGATAAACACTGAATAGCCGAAGGCTGATAAAATATGCATACAATGTGAACATGGGTCAGTCCACATACATGGTAAACAATATATACCAATTACAAACAACAGAGAAATGTGCAAGCATCAGTAATGCCCGAGTGCGAGACCGCGCTCGCTCTTCAGGGGTAAATGCTTTGCTATATCTGTAATACAAGTAGTAAATCAAATGAATGTATGTAGCAAAACATAGGCAGGGAGGTGAGTCATCATCAGGGTCAAACTGTAGGACCCCATACTCACTAATCGGTTGGGCCGGTCATAAATCACCGATTCCACCGGCAGCGGCAGCAACAAACATCCAGCACGGGAGCTGAGGAGGCGGAGCAAAAGGTAACCCCATCAGGTCAACAATCGGAGCACTAACATGGCATTGATAGGTGTAAGTACGAATGTCCCTAGAGGTCACCCCTTGTCCATGATCATGAACTGCAAAAGAAGTAAAAGAGTATATATGTATTTTAGACCCTGCGAATACAGCTGAGCTTGCTGCGGTGTTTGATATGCATGTTGCAAAAATAGTAAAGGAGTATGTATATATATATATATATATATATATATATATATATATATATATAGCAGAAGGACCCTGCAAATACAGATGAGCTTCCTGCAGTATATAGGGACCGGCATAGAAGTAAGTGCTGGTGTATGCTGGGAGACTGAAAGGGCAATAAATTTGTATTGATACATTAAAAAATAGGAAAAAATGTTGGGCAAGTGATGTGCAAAGTGCACAGTGAGTGGGAAAGGGGGGGGAAAGGGTGGGGAAAAGGCAAAACAAATGTGCTAAAATGTCAACTAGGCTAAAAAGCAACATAAATTACCTGAGTGTAATGTGAAACCTTCCCCTCCTGGAAGTGCAGCTGATGTGTGCAGACTCATGATGTGAGTGAAAAAGACTGTCATGTGAGGCTCCAATTATATCCCCAAGGTGGGGAGGCTCAAAATGCTCCACCCCCAACGCCATGTACGAACAAAGAGGCGTCTGAGCGCTAAAAGCACTCATCGCCATTGGGGCCGCAAATGTGTGGTAACCCCCATTGTTCGGGGTATTCCACACAGCCCAAACGTGATGGCGCCGGGATTATGGGCATCCGATGGGTGTGGAAAACATGACGTCAATATATGGGTGCCCCTCCCGGAAACGACAAAGGGGCGGGAGGGGACAGCAGGAGGTCTAGGAAGACCCCACTTTGACACATATCGCAGCTCCCAAGCTGGACGACAGGAACCGCGGCCGACGGGGAGCAGCAACAGGGAACAGGGCCATCCTAAAAACAGTCTGCCTATCTATACCCGGCCAATTGTGAATATGTACCGATATATAAAAGATTGATGGGGTTACCTTTTGCTCTGCCTCCTCAGCTCCCATGCTGGATGTTTGTTGCTGCCGCTGCCGGTGGCATCAGCGATTAATGATCGGGCCCAACCGATTGGTGAGTATGGGGTCCTACAGTTTGACCCCGATGATGACTCACCTCCCTGCCTATTTTTTTCTACATACATTCATTTGATTTACTACTTGTATTACAGATATAGCAAAGAATTTACCCCTGAAGAGCGAGTGCGGTCTTGCGAAACATCGTTGGGTACTACTGATGCTTGCACATTTCTCTGATGTTTGTAATTGGTATATACTGTTTACCATGTATGTGGACTAACCCATGTTCACATTGTATGCATATTTTATCGGTCTGTATTTATTGCTGTTGTATCTTACATGTGCAAAAAACTGTAATAAATCTACTTTTTTTACTATCATGATATGTTTTTTGGCTTACCATATTCACCTCATTCAAAGTCCCAGGGCGAACCCCACTTACAGTATATATGTAAAAACATAACATGACTCAAGCAAAAACTGCACCATTTTCTCTTATGGCCCATTCACACTTGGAGATTGTGGCAACATACACTAAAACACATGCTGTTAGAATGCATGACAATGCACCTGCTTCATGTGCGGTGCCATTTGTTGTGAACCAAACTGCAATAAATTTATTTAAGCGGAACACACCTCAGCACATCACACATTTGTACATTGTGGGGTGCTGCATTTTGAAAAAAAAGGAAATGCACATTTTTTTTTATCCATTTTGATGCGTTGGCATCCCATCCATAAAAAATGGACTTCCTTAGCACAATGCACTGTAACATATGCCATAGCATGTGTTAATGCATGCGCATTAATGTGCCACAACGGAACGCTTTAGTGTAAACGGACCCTCCTATGTCTCCTCTCTAAACACAGCAAGACAAGAGTTGCCAAGCTCAGTTAATCCCAGCAGTAAAGTGACATCACTCTAGCCCTGCCCCTTAGACTCTATGGAGTCACAAATATGTAATTGACTTAATTTGGCAATTCTAAAGATGGCTCATACTTTTGCAAAAGTCAGGAACAGCCTTAACTGGCCATTGGCCATTCCTCTAGTAAATATTTCCCAAAAAATGTAGGCAAAATATAAATTTAAAAGCAGTGCTTCTATAGCCTACCATAAAGCAGAAGAAATCCTTTTTTATAATGTTAAGTCTGGATGTGTGAGGGGCTATTTCTGTCACAGCATGGAGCAAGGCACCATATATAGAGGCCTCCCTCCCTGTGTCTCACTTGTGCCCTGTGGCTTCTGTGTCTGTCATCCTAACACCTGCTGCCCTCTGCACTGGGCTCTCTATGCCTCTGGAAATGAGATCAGAGCCCTCCGGTCTTTCACACACAATCTGTTTTATACACAGTCCTGCCAACGTTCGCCCAGTTATGTACTCAGCACACAATGAGAGTCCACTTCTGTTCTTAAAAAGGCTTTTATAACCTGAGAGCACACAGTATTTCAGAGCACACTGTAAAATAAACGAATTGATTAGAGACATCACCTGACATTTGTCCTTTAAATGCATCAGGGTCAGATAAGGCAGAAACAGCCACAGAGAATATATGAAAGGTAAAGTAAATCTGTGTTTCTCCCATGTAGGCAAAAGCTATACTTTCATATACTGTACATGTCCACCAGCTACTCAAGGGCAGAGCTTCCCTTTATTAAAGTGCATGTCCAGCTAAAACATTTTTTTTTTTTTTGGTTTTGACTAGAGTAGGGATTAATTGAGGAGAAATTAATAGACTGTTAGATTTTGGTCACTTGTCGGTTGAAACTGTTGTTCATGAGTAAGTAAGTGAGAGTAAATCTGCCAGTAGCCCCCGGAGCATAAGTACCCCCAGCCTAAATTTATCTAGAGCTCTCATTGTATTAGTTTTGCCTCCATTGGGTTTACCCTATGTTCAACTTTATTGTTTGCTTCCTCCTGCTTTTGAGGAGTGTATCTGGCAATAGTGTGTAGGCAAGTGCAGTGTACTTTCTCTACTGTGGGTGGCGCTGAACCACAGCTGCATTGCAGGTGAAGAGGAAGCCAAGAGCAACATGGTTCCTGTGGTTTCCAGGTCACTGGGGAAGCTATCCAATTGGATGCTGCCTCCCCATGTGATTCCAGCAGCTATCCTGGGTCAGGCAGAGCCTATTTAAGGTCCTGTCTCCCAGGCTTGGTGCACATTTTGCATTTGGGTAGTGTAGGGACGACCTGTCTGACAGGGACAGTGACTAGTGGCAGGGAGAGGTTCCATATGAGTAGGGAAAGGATGGGGACAAGCCACCTATCTGGAGACCTCCTCATTTGGGTCCAGACCGGCCAGGATGCTTTCTGCTCCTCAAGACAGATGCTGCTGGCACATCTGAAACCTTCTCTGCTAAACATTGTCGTTACATGCCGTGAATGTTTCCAGTCGGGTGCCTTCCCATGGGGTTTGTTGTGAACTACTGGATTCAGCATTAATACAAGTTCTGTTCTCACAACCGGAGTCTGTGTAATTGTTGCCGTAGCACCACGCTGCACCTCCCCACAAGTGTGAAAAGATCCAATAATTCTAAGGTATGAATATTTATATCTCCCTGGCAAACGACTTGGAGGTTTATTGCCAGTGGTGTATGCTGAAGTAGGAAATAAATATTTGGGGTAACTTTCTGGAAGCTTTGTTGCCTTCTGGGCATTTTTAAAATGAGAAAGCTATGTGTGTTAGAGCCAAGCCTGCTGTCTAGGGAGGATGTTTGCCAGTAGAGAGGCCTGGGGCTGAGGATTAGGACGTCTGGACTACTTGGACTGAGCACCACAGTGAAAACTTTGCTGCTAAACAGTGTCCTGGAGAGCTGGGTGGAAGCTGCTGCCAGTGGTCATTGTAGAAGGTTCTGGTGGCTTGTCCAAGAGGTTTGTGTGCCGGATTAAAAATCCAGTACAGTTTCAAGAGTACAGATTTCGGCTTACCGCTTAAATGTCCCTTTTCTATGTTGACTGCAAGTAGAGTCCATGGCCCTACAATGTACTCTGTTAGGCTACTTTCACACTGAGGCGCTTTTCAGGCGTTTTAGCGCTAAAAATAGCACTTGTAAAGTGCCTGAAAACTGCCTTCCATTCATCTCAATGGATGCTTTCACACTGGGGCATTGCGCTGGCGGGGCGTTGAGAAAAATCCTGCAAGCAGCATCTTTTGAGCTTGTTTGTAGCGCTAAAAAAAGCGCTTCAAAAACGCCCAAGTCCATTGAAATGAATGTGAAGTGCTTTAAAAGCACCTTAAAAGTGCCTGAAAAGCGTCTTAGGACTGAAGCTATGGGAAGGTCACATGACCTCAGTGCAGTGAAGAATGCTGGGATACAGGAAATCCTGCTGAGAGGTGTTGAGGAGAGAGACAAGAGAGCATGGATGCTGCAGATAACCGTATGCAAGCCAGTGGAGAAAAGGTGGCAAGACCATTGAGTTCCAATGCAGCAGCAATAGAACCAGAGGAGTTCAATCGGTGCGGGACCGCCCTGAACTTTGGGACACCAAAAATCCCTTGTATGCCAACTGCAGCAAAAAGTCTTTAGGATGGTGTGCCGTTGCTGAACAACATATTGAGGACTGGAATGACCTTCCAAAAAAACAAAAATCCGCCAGAAGTGTGTACTAATCCCATAATCCTTGTCAGATAAGCGGGAGTGTGATTGTCAAGTCAGAATAGTTGCAAAACAGATGGAGCAGGGAGGGGGCATGACCGCATGCGGATGCGGCTGTGAGCAGAGGGATGTGAGCTCTCTCCCCATCTAGCCCTTTGCTGCAACCCCCAGCTATACTTAGCGAGGAGACCCAGGAGACCCCCCGGGTTACTATACCTCCCGCTCCTCCGCTCAAAGGCTTCCACACAATCCATGGTCCGTCGGGAACTCGGAGGTGAACGAGCCGGCATCGTACCGAGGAGGGCGTGAAGTGGACTGGCGCTGGAAGGGGCTGGATATCTGACCCTGAGTGACGGGACTCCAGGCTTCACGCATCGGCGGGTTGCCCGGCAACGGCCCTGCACTCCCGCGAGAGAGTTCACGAGAGGAAACGCCGATGGCAGCAGCTGGGCTAATCAAACGCCCCGAGTGACGAACGCACTGTGAAGGCTCCAGGTGCCAGGTGCTAGGTTCCGTGAGTAATTCATTGTGGGCTGCGCGGTTTAAGCCAATGGACAGCTACACTGTATCGCTGGGTAGGCGCAGCGGGGTGTCGGTTAATGAATGCCTTTTTCCTCACCTCCTTTCTTTATACTGTGTGGTGCTCTATGCTGTAGGATAGCGTATAGAGGAAAGCCTTGGACATTTCTAGTGAAACTCGAGGAGAGAGGGTAACCGTGGAGTAGTGATAACCTGATTTTGTTAAAGACTGGATTTTTGCTAAAAATCAAGTATTTAAGCTGTACCTTTTTCTAGAAGGAAAGCCGTGTTTGGGAATTACTTTTGTTCTTTGTTTTTTTTTTTTTCTCTTTTCCCAATACCTCTCATATTATCTCTGTGTTACTTCTGTGTTACTGTTACTATTGTAATATATTACTGTTGTAATATGACTAGGAAGAAGGGGGAGGAGCAGGCTCAACATACACAGGAAAGCTCGTTGGCCCAAGCTACCCGTTCACTTAAAGAAAAGGGGAGTCAGGTGTCATCTGCAACAACAGCAGCAGCCAAATTAGAAAAATACGCGCACACCCCCCAGCGCTCCCCAGCTAAAGGCAACCTGGTACCCCAAGAAAAAACGAAGGTATGAGTGACAGGAAAAGTACAGGAAAAACCCTATCCGCACCATCGATTCCTGCTAAAGGGGCGAATAAAAAAAGCCCTGAGAAGGGCCCATTGGAAAAGACACCAAAGGACACTCCTGCTTCTAATGAATTAGCCGAGCCTGAGCCCACACTAAAAGAGGTGTTGAAAGCAGTAAATTCCTGTAGGGGCTCATTAACTAGTCTAAATGATGAACTAAGGGGCCTTAAAGAAGAGCTGCGGACAGGGCCTCAATACTGAAGGAGAGCTTAAGCCAGGCTGAGGATGTTTTACATCCAATGCAACAGGAATTTAAAATTATGCAAGCTCAGTTGGATATTTATAAGTCTAAAATGGACGAAATGGAGAATAGATCACGGAGACAGAATGTGAGGGTACTGGGTCTTCCAGAGAAAAGTGAGGGTTCCCACCCCGAAGAATTTATGGAGGGATGGTTGAGGGAGGTCTTTGGAGCCGAGACTTTTTCACGCTTTTATTCTATAGAAAGGGCGCACAGAGTGCCTACCAGGGTAGTTTCATCGAGTACCCGCCCTAGACCGATGATTATGAAACTATTCAATTATAGGGATAAGGTCATACTAATGCAGAAGTCCAGGGAGAAGGGGGACATCTTCTATAATGGAGCCCGAGTTTCATTATACCCAGACTACTCCCCTGAGTTACAGAAGAAGAGGGCGGGCTTTGTACAAATAAAGCGCAATCTGCGGACTTTAAAAATACCATATGCGCTACTGTATCTGGCAAGATTGCGCATTGAAGCTCTTGGGTCGATCCAATTTTTTGACACTGCAGAAAAGGCCACTAAATGGCTTGATGATAATAAGAGGAACTTTTAGAGTTTGAGCACATTGTATGAAAAATAGTGTTAATTTTTTGTAGCTGGGGGGGGTCTGGGTTTTATTTTTGTTTTTTTGTTTTTTTGTTTTTGTTTTTGTTTTTTTGTTTTTTTGTTTGTTTTTGCAGCAAGGGTTGAAGGGGGAGGGGGTGGGTTGATGGAAGTGGGAAATGAGAGTTGGGAAGGAGTGGTGTGTTGGGGATGTTTTTTATTTGAGAACACTGAGGTATGAAATTTGGGTGGGGGTAGGGGTCGTGGGAGGGATAGGGGGGGAGTACATCTGGACAGGGGGAGGGAATGTCGGTTTGAATATAGAGTTGAGGTTAGTATGGTCACAAAGCAAGCCCCCAGGGCGTACCAAGATAGGTTTGGGAGGAGGGGGGGAACACACGAGGGCAAGGGAGCACAGGGAGTTAAAATAATTTAAAAAAAAAAAGTTCACATTGCACAGGACCAAAAGTTGGGGAGTGAAATGATTAATAGGATTTATAGTATATTGAGATGCACATATATAGTTTGGAAACACCAAGTAATGGAGTCAGAGGAGGGAACTAGCGATACAGGAACGAGTGCACAAAAATACAGGCACTTTAGAGAGGGTGAATATGGCAGAGGGGCTAGGAACACCTTTAGTTATTTAGACCAGTCTTGCTGTCTGCTCTTTTTCTTTTTTCTTTTCCTTTTTGGTTTTCTGATGGCAGGGGTGGTATTTTCTTTAAATGTCATTTAGTGTCGTAGGTGTTAGCTCATGGAACGTTAGGGGTATGGGAGATCCTGTTAAGAGAGCAACGGTATTTGCCGAGTTGGAGTCGCACGACTCGGGTCTGGTGTGCCTCCAGGAGACCCACCTGACCAATGAGACCATACCATTGATCAGAAATAGGAAATTCCAGGCCCAGTTCCATTCAGTATACTCGTCTTATTCAAGGGGGGTTAGTATTTGGGTTAAAAAAGGTATGACTTTTTTTGCAGAGATGTTAAGATTGATACATTGGGCTGCTATGTATTTCTATATTGCCTCATAGAGGGCCACCCATTTATCATAGCTAACCTGTATATTCCTCCACCTTCCAAGTTGGAAATTTTATATCAATTATTGGAGTATGTGGAGGATAAAGCTGATGTCCCAACTATAATAGTGGGTGACTTCAACATGGTCCTCGACGGTCGCCTGGATAGGTTTCCACCTGGGACTAGGTTGACAGGAGTGACTTGGGGGCGGTTGGCCCAGTTTCTGGAAGAGGTTGGATGGTGTAACCTTTGGTTAGCCCGAAACCCAGGGGCTCGACGGTACTCTTGTTTTTCGGAGTCGCACCACACACTTTTTAGGATTGACCTAGCAATCGGTAATGGGGTGGCACAGTCCCTTGTGGCCAAGATAGAATACCAGCAGAGGGGGATCTCAGACCACTCACCTCTAACGCTGAAGATAAAGCTACATGATAGATGCATCCGTAGGGCTTGGGAACTGAATCCGGCTTGGCTGGAGATTATGGGTGGAACAGAAGATATCTCTGGGAAAATAGAGGAGTTCATTGGAAATAATCAGGGTACAGCGTCGGAGGGGGTGGTCTGGGATTCCCTAAAAGCATTTCTTAGGGGGGTGCTTATACAGCAGGTAGCGTGGGCCAAGAAAAAATCAAAAGCGAATAGCTAGCGAATTAGGGACGAGGCGTCAAAATTGGAGAGGCAGTATGTTAAAGATCCAAACCCGGAAAACCAGGCGTTATGGTTAAAAAAGCAACAGGAGTACAGGATGGAAACAATTAGAAAGGCCGAGAATAGGAGACTGTTTCAGAAGCAGAAGTACTTTGGAGAGGGTGAGAGAGTGGGCCGAACGTTGGCAATGTTGGTCAACACCAACTCTTCCTCCTCATCACTGCCCATGATTAGGACCCCTAATGGAGAAAATTAATTTGACCCCCAGAAAGACAAGAAAACATTTTTTAATTATTACAAGGATTTATATAAATCACAGGGTAGGCTAGAACAAAAGGTGGCGGAAAGCTTCCTGGAGAATGCTGGCCTGGAATCCCCTATAACCCTTGAACAATTAAAGCAAGCAGTAGCAGATATGCCTAATCAAAAATCTCCAGGCCCGGATGGATTGCCTTTGGAAGTCTATAAACACTTCGGGGCGGTATTGCTCCCATTTCTTTTGAAAACATTGAATTGGGCAATAATAGAGGGAAGGCTGCCCTCTTTGATGTTAGAGGCCAATATAATACTGATACCGAAAGAGGGGAAAGACCACCTTGACGTATCCTCATATAGGCCAATTTCACTGCTCTGCACAGACATCAAAATTCTGGCTAAAATAATGGCAACTAGACTAAACAAATGCATCTTGGGCTTGGTACACCCGGACCAGTCGGGATTTTTTCCGAATAGGTCTTTTAGGGTAAACATCAGACGGACGTACCTGTGTCTTCAATCTCCAATAGGGGAAAACGCCTCTAGAGCAATATTGTCCTTGGATATCACCAAGGCGTTCGACAGTATAGAATGGGATTACCTTTGGTGGGTACTGGAGAGATTCGGGTTCGGCCCCACGTTTATAAGATGGGTGAAAATTCTATACTCCCACCCAAGAGCTAGATTAAAGATAAATAACGAATTTTCTGAATGGATGCCTCTTGAGAGAGGGACAAGACAGGGGTGCCCATTGTCACCCCTGTTGTTTGCTTGGCTATGGAGCCGCTAGCGGAAGTAGTTAGAACAGCAACTGGAGTGCAGGGGTTTAAGAGAAGCAACGGGGAAGATAAGAGAGCACTATTTGCAGACTACGTGCTATTATTTTTGGGCGACACTGGACCATCATTAGAAAAAGCGATCCAGCTGGTGGAAAGGTTTGGGAACCTATCGGGACTTGTTGTGAATTGGGGCAAGTCCACGTTCCTACCCATAAATTTAACTGTTAGTGCCCCGATTGGTTGTATGTCTCGGCTAAAGACGACCAAGAAAATGAGGTATTTGGGAATAACGGTATCAGTGACCCCCATCATTATATTGAAGATAACCTAGCCCCCCTGCTGGAAAAATTTAAAAGAAAAAGCGACATCTGGGGAAAGCTCCCCCTATCTATGGCAAGTAGAACCAACCTAGTCAAAATGATATGGTTACCACAGCTTCTGTACGTACTCCATAACTCCCCAGTCTGGATTGGGAAGAAATGGTTTTCAAAAATAAACACCCTGTTTAGAGAACTAATCTGGAGGAAAGGACAGGCAAGGATTAGCTTGCAGACATTACAGCGTCCTACCAGAAAGGGGGGACTGGCAGTGCCTCATCCATATAACTACTTCCTGGCTACCCAGCTGCAGCATATAGGGGGATGCGAGACCCGGGGGTGGAAGAACACTAGCGGGGAAATTATGCTACAGAATAGCCCCCATAAGTCTCTGATAGAGGCATTGGAGGCCGGGTCATTGCAGGACGGGCCTCCAACAAGTAGATTAGTAAATAAAGTTTGGCAGTTGACCAAACGGATTATGAACTACAGAGGGTTCACTGAATTCTCACCCATATGGCAAAATAAATTTCTACAGGAATTGCTGACCTTGGAAAAAAATAGGTTTTGGAAACTCAAAGGAATTAGTAGGCTAGCTCAACTATATGGAGACAATAAAATCTTTTATTGAGCTTAGGACTGAATATGGTATTCCCAAAAAAACATTCTACTATTACCTACAGGTTAGGCATGCCTTGGATAGCAAATTCAGGAATTGCCCGTCTGTGTGGTGCAAGGTTTCTCTCCTTGAAAGCATTGCAAAAACAAATAGCACCAAGGGTTTGATAGCAAAGGCATACGGGCAGCTGGTTGAAAAGCTACTTGCCCCACAGTCGTCTATGGGAGTCAGGGCAAGGTGGGAGACAGATGTGGGGGAGATTGCGGATCACCAGTGGACGAAGATTTTGGAGTATTGCCCGTTGGTGTCTGTTTCTCCATCACAGCAGGCCTCGCACCCTTTTCTACTGCATAGAGCCTATTATACCCCAAAAAGACTACATAAATTTGGTAGCAGGCTGGATGATAAATGCCCTAGGTGCCTGGACACAGGAGACCTTATTCATATGATGTGGAGATGCCCAAAACTAGCAAGGTACTGGAGAGAGATAATAAAAATCATAGAAACTAGGTGGAATATCAAACTAGCATTAGAGGCCAGGGTATGTATTCCTGGCCTGATAAGCGAAAATATAGGGTCTACTAGTACTAATATCGCTGTGCGGAGGTGCCTCTATCAAGCAAGGAAGTTGATAGCCCAGTCCTGGCTTTCTGCTATACCCCCAAATAATGAACAAGTTGGTGTGGACAGAAAAGACAACATATATCAAGGTGTAGCTATGGTAAATTTGTAAAGATATGGAGCCCATGGCTAGACTGGTCGGGCGTTCCCCCTTGAAGCTTGGAGGAAGTTAGATGATAAACTACGTCGATGTGAACGTGGAACATAGAGGAATCGGGGTGGGTGGAAACAGAATAGGGACAACACTAGTTGGATTTAAGACACTCCGGGTACTTTTATTATTTGGGGGAGGAGGGGGAGGGTGACTCTTGGTGGGCCAAGGGCGGGAGAGGGGTGGGTGGATGATAGGGTTTTGGGGAGGATTGGGGAACAGAGGGGAGGGGGAGGGAAAAAAGGAAAAAAGGGTAAAAAACTAATGTAATTGGGACACTTTACTTAGTCACGGGGGCGCTTACTAGTTCATAATTTAAATATTGTATGTAAAATCGTATGTTTTGGGTATGTGTGTTTTATATCAAAATTAACAAAGAAAAAATATAAAACTAGAAGAGTAAAACATATACCACAATGATGTGAACTGGTGAAGGCGGCAGTTAATGAACGGTAATCTGATTTTGCCCTCAAGTGGTTTTCGCTGATGTGGAAAAAAAAAAGAAAGCAAAAAAAAAAAAAAGAATAGTCGCAAAACACCAAAGTTACACCATAATCCCAGTCAGAATCGTCGCAAAACACCAAAGTTACACCATAATCCCAGTCAGAATAGTTGCAAAACACCAACGTTACACCATAATCCCAGCCCTAGTAGTCCCAAACCCCCAACCCTAACCCTAATCCCACTTCTACTAGTCCCAAACCCCCAAACCAAAGTCATTGTAAGTTTATGTATATTATTGTTATTATTGAACTCCTAAAGAAAATATAAACAACATCAAATTAAACATGTTTTTATTGTCTTGAAACAATACAACAATAAACAAATATTCTGAATCGTTAACAATATGCTTTTTTTTA
This sequence comes from Lithobates clamitans, assembly GCA_037952925.1. Classification (NCBI taxonomy): domain Eukaryota; kingdom Metazoa; phylum Chordata; class Amphibia; order Anura; family Ranidae; genus Lithobates; species Lithobates clamitans. The sequence continues at coordinate 511,481 of JBBGZY010000175.1, read as the reverse complement.
GAAAGTATATACTTGCAAACAAGAGAAAATATTCAATGAAACATATAAATGATCATTTTCATTTGATACCTATAATTTTTAAATCATATTTTCTTGCCAACTTACTGCTCCTGCAGGGCTCATAAAATAATCTGCCAATTCATCCCGAATTCTGAAACCCACTGTTGGACTGCGGACAAGAGGGAAATCAGCAGGTTCAAAATTGTGAGCCAATGTGTCTTCAAAATTCACGCCATCTCTATCCCTTACCACACTGTGCAACACACATTCTGCCTTTATTAATTTGCATGCATTTTCGACCTTGAGATTGATAGGTTTATGGAATATTTGCCATTTGTTGGCAAGAGTTCTAAAGGAACATTCAACCAGCTTACGTGCCCGACAGAGACGGTAATTGAAGATTCTCTTCCGGGTTTCAAGATTCCTCCATGAGTAGGACTTCATTAAATGTTTATTGATAGCAAAAGCCTCATCAGCCACAAAAACAAATGGCATATCTGGACTGTCTGTACAGGGTAATGTCCGGTTTTCAGGCAAATCGAGTCGATTAGATTGAAGATGCTTCCCAAATGTCGAATTCAGGAAAGCAGAAGAGTCTGCAGAACTCCCAAATGCTCCTACATCAATAAATATGAATTTACAGTCTGCATCAACCACAACCATTAACACAACTGAAAAAAAAATTTTGTAATTATAATATCGGCTACCACTGTGACAGGGTTTTATTAGTCAAATGTGTTTTCCATCAATTGCTCCCAGGCAGTTTGGAAAGTTGGTTTTGCTCCAGAACTGCTTAGCAACATCATTCCATTTCTCTTGATTTGGAATAGGCATGAATGTAGTTTTCAAATTACAAATAGCATTACATGTTACCTTCACAATTTCGCTAACCGTCGATATACCTTTTCTGAATTCATACTGTAATGATGTATAGGTATTTTCTGTGGCAAGATATCTGTAATCAAACAAAAATATATTATTTATTTTAGTATGAGTAATCAAGAAAAGGTGGAAGACTATGAGGGTTAACTATAGGAGAGAACACAATCTTCAAAATAAGATACGGAGTGGTTCTGCTGGGAAGAGAAAAGGGAGAGTGTATTGTCACTATGAGGAGCTCATGTTCCTGAAGCCCGTCATGGAGATTAGACCATAAGTATACCAACATTTATTATGTTAAAAATATTTTGAGCAAATTGTCTAATATTAAATTCTATTTTAGGAGTACACAGAATAACAACATTTTTAACAATTTTTACAAATTGTGTATTTTTAAAATTTCAGTACAGAAAGCAATATGGAGAGTGAAAGCGAAGAGGACCCTGAGGATGCAGAGGAGATCAACGATATAGATGCAGAAGACAATTTGCAAAGAACTGAACCTGAAGCAGAAACACCAGAAGCAACATTGCCCACCAACAGAGCAAAACTACGTAAACTAACAAACAACAATTGTCAGAGGACTTCATAGATGTTGTTAAACAATTGTTTAACAAACAACAAATATATGGAGGAGAATTGGAGTCCTTTGCCAAAAGCCTGGTTCCTCAAATTGCCAAAGTATCATCAGAATATCAATGTGAGATGCGTTCTGAAGTAATGCGTCTCGTTCATTACTACCAGCAGTAATCTACACAAAAGGACAGGCAAGGATTAGCTTGCAGACACTACAGCGTCCTACCAGAGAGGGGGGACTGGCAGTGCCTCATCCATATAACTACTTCCTGGCTGCCCAGCTGCAGCATATAGGGGGATGCGAGACCCGGGGGTGGAAGAACACTAGCGGGGAAATTATGCTACAGAATAGCCCCCATAAGTCTCTGATAGAGGCATTGGAGGCCGGGTCATTGCAGGATGGGCCTCCAACAAGTAGATTAGTAAATAAAGTTTGGCAGTTGACCAAACGGATTATGAACTACAGAGGGTTCACTGAATTCTTACCAATATGGCAAAATAAATTTCTACAGGAATTGATGACCTTGGAAAAAAATAGGTTTTGGGAACTCAAAGGAATTAGTAGGCTAGCTCAACTATATGGAGACAATCTTTTATTGAGCTTAGGACTGAATATGGTATTCCCAAAAAAACATTCTACTATTACCTACAGGTTAGGCTTGCCTTGGATAGCCAATTCAGGAATTGTCCGCCTGTGTGGTGCAAGGTTTCTCTCCTTGAAAGCATTGCAAAAACAAATAGCACCAAGGGTTTGATAGCAAAGGCATACGGGCAGCTGGTTGAAAAGCTACTTGCCCCACAGTCGTCTATGGGAGTCAGGGCAAGGTGGGAGACAGATGTGGGGGAGATTGCGGATCACCAGTGGACGAAGATTTTGGAGTATTGCCCGTTGGTGTCTGTTTCTCCATCACAGCAGGCCTCGCACCTTTTTCTACTGCATAGAGCCTATTATACCCCAAAAAGACTACATAAATTTGGTAGCAGGCTGGATGATAAATGCCCTAGTTGCCTGGACACAGGAGACCTTATTCATATGATGTGGAGATGCCCAAAACTAGCAAGGTACTGGAGAGAGATAATAAAAATCATAGAAACTAGGTGGAATATCAAACTAGCATTAGAGGCCAGGGTATGTATTCCTGGCCTGATAAGCGAAAATATAGGGTCTACTAGTACTAATATCGCTGTGCGGAGGTGCCTCTATCAAGCAAGAAAGTTGATAGCCCAGTCCTGGCTTTCTGATATACCCCCAAGTAATGAACAAGTTGGTGTGGACAGAAAAGACAACATGTATCAGAAGGTGTAGCTATGGTAAATTTGTAAAGATATGGAGCCCATGGCTAGACTGGTCGGGCGTTCCCCCTTGAAGCTTGGAGGAAGTTAGATGATAAACTACATCGATGTGAACGTGGAACATAGAGGAATCGGGGTGGGTGGAAACAGAATAGGGACAACACTAGTTGGATTTAAGACACTCCGGGTACTTTTATTATTTGGGGGAGGAGGGGGAGGGTGACTCTTGGTGGGCCAAGGGCGGGAGGGGGGTGGGTGGACGATAGGGTTTTGGGGAGGGTTGGGGAACAGAGGGGAGGGGGAGGGAAAAAAGGAAAAAAGGGTGAAAAACTAATGTAATTGGGACTTATACTTAGTCACGGGGGCGCTTACTAGTTAATAATTTAAATATTGTATGTAAAATCGTATGTTTTGGGTATGTGTGTTTTATATCAAAATTAACAAAGAAAAAATATAAAACTAGAAGAGTAAAACATATACCACAATGATGTGAACTGGTGAAGGCAGCAGTTAATGAACGTTAATCTGATTTTGCCCTCAAGTGGTTTTCGCTGATGTGGAAAAAAAAAGAAAGCAAAAAAAAATAAAAAGAATAGTCGCAAAACACCAAAGTTACACCATAATCCCAGTCAGAATCGTCGCCAAACACCAAAGTTACACCATAATCCCAGTCAGAATAGTTGCAAAACACCAAAGTTACACCATAATCCCAGCCCTAGTAGTCCCAAACCCCCAACCCTAACCCTAATCCCACTTCTACTAGTCCCAAACCCCCAAACCAAAGTCATTGTAAGTTTATGTATATTATTGTTATTATTGAACTCCTAAAGAAAATATAAACAACATCAAATTAAACATGTTTTTATTGTCTTGAAACAATACAACAATAAACAAATATTCTGAATCGTTAACAATATGCTTTTTTTTAGAAAGTATATACTTGCAAACAAGAGAAAATATTCAATGAAACATATAAATAATCATTTTCATTTGATACCTATAATTTTTAAATCATATTTTCTTGCCAACTTACTGCTCCTGCAGGGCTCATAAAATATTCTGCCAATTCATCCTTAATTCTGAAACCCACTGTTGGCCCGCGGACATGAGGGAAATCAGCAGGTTCAAAATTGTGAGCCAATGTGTCTTCAAAATTCACGCCATCTCTATCCCTTACCACACTGTGCAACACACATGCTGCCTTTATTAATTTGCATGCATTTTCGACCTTGAGATTGATAGGTTTATGGAATATTTGCCATTTGTTGGCAAGAGTTCTAAAGGAACATTCAACCAGCCTACGTGCCCGACAGAGACTGTAATTGAAGATTCTCTTCCGGGTTTCAAGATTCCTCCATGAGTAGGACTTCATTAAATGTTCATTGATAGCAAAAGCCTCATCAGCCACGAAAACAAATGGCATATCTGGACTGTCTGTACAGGGTAATGTTCGGTTTTCAGGCAAATCGAGTCGATTAGATTGAAAATGCTTCCCAAATGTCGAATTCAGGAAAGCAGAAGAGTCTGCAGAACTCCCAAATGCTCCTACATCAATAAATATGAATTTACAGTCTGCATCAACCACAGCCATTAACACAACTGAAAAAAAAATTTTGTAATTATAATATCGGCTACCACTGTGACAGGGTTTTATTAGTCAAATGTGTTTTCCATCAATTGCTCCCAGGCAGTTTGGAAAGTTGGTTTTGCTCCAGAACTGCTTAGCAACATCATTCCATTTCTCTTGATTTGGAATAGGCATGAATGTAGTTTTCAAATTACAAATAGCATTACATGTTATCTTCACAATTTCGCTAACCGTCGATATACCTTTTCTGAATTCATACTGTAATGATGTATAGGTATTTCCTGTGGCAAGATATCTGTAATCAAACAAAAATATATTATTTATTTTAGTATGAGTAATCAAGAAAAGGTGGAAGACTATGAGGGTTAACTATAGGAGAGAACACAATCTTCAAAATAAGATACGGAGTGGTTCTGCTGGGAAGAGAAAAGGGAGAGTGTATTGTCACTATGAGGAGCTCATGTTCCTGAAGCCCATCATGGAGATTAGACCATAAGTATACCAACATTTATTATGTTAAAAATATTTTGAGCAAATTGTCTAATATTAAATTCTATTTTAGGAGTGCACAGAATAACAACATTTTTAACAATTTTTACAAATTGTGTATTTTTAAAATTTCAGTACAGAAAGCAATATGGAGAGTGAAAGCGAAGAGGACCCTGAGGATGCAGAGGAGATCAACGATATAGATGCAGAAGACAATTTGCAAAGAACTGAACCTGAAGCAGAAACACCAGAAGCAACATTGCCCACCAACAGAGCAAAACTACATAAACTAACAAACAACAATTGTCAGAGGACTTCCTAGATGTTGTTAAACAATTGTTTAACAAACAACAAATATATGGAGGAGAATTGGAGTCCTTTGCCAAAAGCCTGGTTCCTCAAATTGCCAAAGTATCATCAGAATATCAATGTGAGATGCGTTCTGAAGTAATGCGTCTCATTCATTACTACCAGCAGTAATCTACACAAAATAGAGATGCACTGTATGAGGGCAACATTAGCAATCAGTTTTCTGGGAGGTACGATGGTCCAGGTACCTCACGCTCACACACATACTCATCTGCTGCAGCTTCCAGATATCAAATTATGTCCCAAAACCCATGTTCCAGATTTTCAATCATGTCACAAAACCAACCACATTTTCAGGAAAGACCTTACGAAATGCAGCAATATTTTCAACATGTCCAACCTCCTCCTCCCACCCCTCTAGAGGAGACACATCATCCTCCCAGCTATCATAATCTGTGACATTTTTTATTTGATATCTTTTTTGTAAAGTTTTACATTGGTTAATAGAATTTTGTCCTAAAAATGCACATGTTGATGGTATATCATAAAACATTTTCTGTTTTTCACATGTGGTGCATTTATGCAAATATATATGCATTAAAAATAATTCAATTTAAAAAATATCTAATTTTTGTAAATTATTTTCTGTTTTGCACATGTTGTGCATTTTTGATAATATATGTGCAATAATAAATATATCATTTAACATAAAACGTGCACTTATTAATTATTCATATATACTTACCTTAGCGTTATAAGTAAACATTCACATGGTGATATTGCCACCCTGCAATTGGTATCCTGTCTTAACAAGTCAGGGGTTAAGATGTCAAGCAGAAAGTCAAATCTGGTAAAGAAAATATGAAAATCGTTTTAAAAAATGTAGAAAATACACTGCTAACCATAATCCAGGGATTAGGGATTTGGGACTAGTGGGGGCGGGATTAGGGTTAGGGTTAGGGATTTGGGACTACCGGAACTGGGATTAGGGTTAGGAATTTGGGACTAGTCTCAATAGGATGGGATAATATTACTTACATTGCCATGCTCATCCGTGTGTAATTTTTGAACTTTAATGGATGTTCTCTCAAGTCCTGATAGAGCAACACAAATTGTGCTCTTGAGGAGTGCGTTTGTAGGATGGGATGGATCCAATAGCGACATTTCTGCCTCTGTTTCAGGATATATTCCCAAAACATTAGCACAAAAGCAACAGCAGCTCAGTAAACTCCATTTTCTCTTTGTTCAGCCACGAAATACAAGGAAATGTACAGAAAGTGATGTAATGGGTTGGGATTGTAAGCTAAAGCTAATGCTTCACAAATGCGGAAAAAACGCTAGCGCGTTAGCGCTAATTTTAGCGATAATGCGGTAAAAGCACGTCTAAATAGCAGCAATGGCGCTAGACGTTAAATAGGCGTTTTTTCAACGCCTCAGTGTGAAAGTAGCCTTAAGCTTCCTAAAAAGACTGGTGGCTCATTTTTCCACTCTAAAAAGAATGAAGAATTCTTCTCCAAGACCCCTTTCACACTGAGGCGCTTTAGAGGTGCTACAGCGCTAAAAATAGCTCCTGCACAGCACCTGTAAAGCGCTGCTCCTGTCTCTCCACTGTGAAAACCCAAGTGCTTTTACACTGGAGCAGTGCGCTTGCAGGACATTAAAAAAAAACTCCTGCAGGCAGCATCTTTGGAGCGGTGAAGGAGCGGTGTATACACCACTACACCACTCCTTCACCGCTCCTGCCCATTAAAATAATGTAGCAGCACTTTGCGGTCCTTTTAACCCTTTCTCGGCCGCTAGCGGGGGTAAAAACGCCCCACTAGCAGCCGAAATTGACAGTAATGCCCCGCTAAAAATAGCGGTGCTTTACCGCCAACGCACCCACCGCCTGTGAAAGGGGCCTAAGGTGAAATGCTAGCCCACCGAGGGGCAAGCGGGGATGTGCCCTTTGCATTCATACTTTGTGCTAAAAGATGTTTCTCATTCTTATCCATGGATGTTGGGAATTATGAATTAGTAGTCTTAGCTTCCATGATAAGTTCGATCTTAGATTCTACATTTTTAAACTAATCTTGCACTTAATTGAATGCAGTAATATGTAAAATAATAAATTGCTGTTAGCTTTGGAGGGCACCGGGGGGGACTCGGGGGGGTTGTGCACATAATAATTGAGTAAATGTATAGGAGCATCAATTCCTAGTTGGAATTTTATGCATGACTTCTGCACTTCCCCTGATGGCCCCCGGGGAACCTCTGTGGAACCTTTTGTTTCTTTAGTGTTAATTATTTGATGGGGTTTTTTTTTTATCTTTATAAAAGATGGCCCAAAACTAACCCTTTCCCCCTGGGCTGGCACAGGTGGTTAATGTGTCATAATAGACACACTCTTTTTTTGAGAGTTGAGTTTGAGTTAGAACTGGACTCTTTTTGTGGTTTTTTTTTCCTTCTCCCCTTTTTTCTCCTTCTTTTATTTTTCCTGGCATCGGACAGACAGGGCCCAACAATAAATCGTGCACTCAAATGTTGTAATATTCACCAAATATTCATAAAATTTGGGTCACCTAATATTAGGGGTCTTAATATCCTGCATAAGAGATCACAGATTTTCACAGATTTTATATAATATGCATAAGCAAAGAGTTCAGTTACTGTTCTTACATGAGACACATTTTAAAACACCATCAGTACCACATATGCCTACTCGCTACTATAGTATGTGGTATCTCAGTAATAATCCTGTTAGTAAATCTAGAGGTGTGGCCATAGGCTTCCATACCTCGCTCTCAGACTCGGACATTCAAGAAGTAAGTAAATTAATAATATTATGTTTGCTTTGTTTAATGCCTATGCTCCCAACCAGGGTCAGATCTCTATGGTGCTTGCTCTTTTGCACAAATTAGGCCCTCTGGCTGAGGGAAGGATAGTGCTAGGAGGAGATTTAAATATTGTATTTGACTCAACACTGGACACTACGTCTACCTCCATCCGCTTCTCTTTGCCTCAGATCAATCTTCTCAAGCGCCAATTGCATGATTTTCAGCTAGTTGATGTGCGGCGGGTGTTACACCAAACTGAGCATGATTATACCTGTCATTCTTTAACTCATAAAACTTATAGTAGGATAGACATGTTTTTTGTTTCACATAACTTAATTAGTTGGTAACTCCGGGCATACATCGGAAACTCAACTTTGCTCAGACTATTTATCGCTCTTTTCTCTTAATTAATATACCGCGATTTTCTAAACCTGTAGCTTCTTGGAGGCTAAATGAAAGCCTCCTAAAAAATGAATCGACATGCACGGCGGTTAGGCGATCGATCTCTCAGTTTTTATCAGATCACACGCGGGATATGACAGTGCCACCACTTAAATGGGAGGCTGTGAAGGGGATCCTCATTTCTGAAGTTGCATATTTAAAAAAAGCACAATCTGCAGAGATTACACAGCTCCTACAGGAAATTCATGAGCTTGAGCTTGCCCGTAAACGTTTAGGCTCATGTATTTCAGCTATTAGAAAGGAAACGTAAAAATCTTTTACATATACTTGACATGGCATACTATAAACATAAAGACTGAATGCATAGAACTATGTATGAATTTGGTAATAAGGCGGGTAGACTACTGGTCAGGTCAATTCGCACTAAACCAAATTGTACTGGTACTTATATTCCCAAACTTCGATGCCCTAAAAAGGGCTTGGTACATACTTCTGAAGACATTGCTTGGACCTTTCAAGAATATTATAGGACACTTTATAATATTACTAATCCCCTCACGATACCTACCAACACAAAGGGACGCAAAATAATGGCCCAAAACATTTTGAATACAGCTCTTCCAAGATTAGATTAGGAAACTGCAAACTTATTGAATATGCCTTTCACTACACTAGAAATTCAACAAACAATTATTATTATTATCATAATACACGATTTATATAGTGCTAACAGTTTACGCAGCACTTTACAATGTAGAGGGGGGACAGCACAATTGCAGTACAGTTCAATACAGAAGGGCCAGGAGGGCCCTGCTCGTAGAGCTTACATTCTAAAGGGAGGGGGTGGTGGTATAAAAGGTAATAGATGCGGTGAATGATTTGTTTGGGGTGGCTCTGGGACAGTTGTTAGGTGGGTGTGGGATAGGCTTCCCTGAATAAGTGAGTTTTCAGGGATCTCCTAAAGGTGGACAGGTTAGGGGCTGGTCGTATATACCAGGGCATGGACTTCCAGAGGATGGGAGAGGCTCTGGGGAAGTCTTGAAGGCGAGCATGAGAGGAGGTAACAAGGGAGCTAGAGAGCAGAAAGTCCTGGGAGGAGCGAAGGGGATGATGATATCTGCAGATGAGGTTAGTAATGTAGCTGGGGGCAATGTTGTGGATGGCCTTGTATGTTGTGGTTAGCATTCTGAATTTTATACAGTGAGGTAGAGGAAGCCAGTGAAGGGATTGGCAGAGAGGGGCAGCAGTCACGGATCGGTTAGTGAGGTGTATTAGTCTAGCAGCAGCATTCATAATAGACTGAGGGGGGGGGGGGGGTAGCCTGCGTAAGGGTAGGCCATTAAGGAGAGAGTTGCTGTAGTCAAGGCGGGAAATCATCAAGGAGTGAATAAGTTGCTTTGTGGTGTCATTAGTCAGGAAGGGTTGAATTCTGGAGATGTTGCGGAGGTTAAGGCAGCAGGATTTAGCTAGTGATTGGATGTGGGGGCTGAAGGAGAGGTCAGAATCAAGGATTACACCCAGGACCCTGGCATGTGTGGAGGGACCAGTGGTTGTGCTGTTGATCTTAATGGTAAAGTCATGGGGGGGGACTGGGAAGGAGGAAATATAACAAGCTCAGTTTTAGAAAGATTGAGTTTGAGCAAGTTGTGTGACATCCATACCGATATGTGATTCAATAAGTTTGAGATCCGTGAGGAGTTCGAGGGGGTGAGTTGAGGAGTGGAGAGATAGATCTGGGTGTCATCAGCATAGAGGTTATATTGGAAGCCATGGGAGGTTATCAACTGGCACAGGGAAGAGGTATAGAGCAAGAATAGGAGGGGTCCAAGGACAGAGCCTTGAGTTACCCCAACAGAGAGAGCAAGAGGAGCGGAGGAAATGGAGTTGTAAGTGACACCGAAAGTGCACTGAGATAGGTAGGAGTAGAACCAGGATAAAGCAGAATCACAGAGGCCAAGGGAGAGTAGTTTTCTGAGGAGGAGCAGGTGGTTAACTGTGTCGAAGGCAGCAGAAGAGAGGTCTAAGAGTATGAGTATGGATTAATAGCCATTGGTTTAGAAAGTTAGTAGGCCATTGGTGAGTTTTAGTAGGGCAGTTTCAGTGGAATGTTGTGGATGGAAGCTGGACTGTAGGGGGTCGAGAAGGTTGTTGTCCATGAGGCAGCGACTCATTCGGTCATGGACAAGGCGTTCAATGAGCTTGGAGGCAAATGGGAGCAAGGAGATGGGTCTTAAGTTATTCAAACATGTGGGGTCTAGTGAGGGTTTTTTAAGTATGGGGTAACCAGTGCATGTTTGAGCTGGGAAGGAAAGGTGCCAGAGGAGAGGGAGAGGTTGAAGATGTGGGTTAGGGAGTATAGGATAGAGTGGGAAGGTGGTCGCAGTAATTGTGAGGGGACAGGGTCCAGGTGGTGAGGTGGGCCATGGAGAGGAGTTTATCAACTTCATCGATGGTAACTGGGCAGAAGGAGGAGAGTATCGAGTGTGGTGTTGGACCTGATGTGTTGGGTAGGGGAGGAAGTTGAATGCTGGATATCTCCTTGCAAATTGTGTCAATTTTGCTTTTGAAATGGATGGCAATCTGTTGAGCGGTAAGCAAGTTGGTGGGGCAGTGGGGGGTGAAGTAAGGAATTAAGGGTAGAAAAGAGTTAACGAGGTTTGAATGACAGGGTTTTGATGAGAGTGTTGTAGTAGGTTTGTTTAGCCGTGTGGAGGCAGGAGTTGTATTTGAGAAGGGCAGATTTGTAGATGGTAAAGTTTTGCAGGGATTTAGATTTACGCCATGCTCGCTCAAGAGCACGGCTGCGTCTCTTGAGACTTCTGATGTCGTCTGTTTGCCAAGGTTGTGGCAGATGGGGCCTGTTCCTGCGTGTAGAAAGAGGAGCAAGTAAGTCTAGGGATGACAGCGTGTTGTTGTAGATGGAAGTGGTTAGGTCTGGGCAGGACAGGGGTGCGATTTTGTCGTAAAGGCTATCAGTAGCAGAATGAACAAGGGAAGGGTTGAGGTTGCGATTAACAATTAAGGCACTTCCATTGGGTAAGAGTCCAGGTCCTGATGGTTTTTCCACTGAGTTTTATAAACAATTTCAGGATGTTTTATTACCAATTTTGGACACTACATTTAACTCAATTTCAGATTCATGTACTTTCTCTTATCAAGCGCAGGAAGCTCATTTTACTCTCATTCATAAAGACCAGAAAGATCCTGCCGAATGTTCAAGTTATCGTCCAATTTCTTTAATAAATGTTGACCTTACAATATATGCTAAAATAATAGCAGATCGTTTACAAGCAGTTATTCTCTCTTTTATTGGTTTAGATCAGGTGGGCTTTGTCCCAACTCGAGAAGTAAGGGATAACACTATTAAAATATTATCTCTTATCTCACATTGCCAGCTACAAAAAGTCCCGTTGTGTCTTCTTTCGCTAGATGCGAAAAAGGCATTCGATTGCCTAGATTGGGAGTTTTTAAAGCAACATTAGAACAACTAGGTTTATCTTCAGGCTTAATTCAAAAAATGATGGCCTTGTATTCTGCGCCATCAGCCCGTACTAGAGTGAATGGCCTACTTTCCGACCCGGTTTATTTATCGAATGGAACCCGTCAGGGGTGTCTCCTCCCGCTACTCCTGTATATACTAGCAACAGAGCATTTGGCAATGGTCTTGCGTGCTAACAACTCAATACAGGGTGTTGAAATTGTTGCTAAGCAATACAAGATAAGTTTGTTTGCAGACGATCTCTTGCTCCACATAACTAATCCAGTAATTGCATTTCCGGTGCTTTTAAAGGAATTAGAACTTTTCGGCACTCTAAGCAATTTTAAAATGAATGCGCCAAAATCGCATTGTCTACATATATTACTCTTGCGGAGGACATTCAGGTTTCTCTTGCTGATAATTTTTCGTTCCAGTGGGCCCAGTATTCTATCAATTATTTGAGAATTCAGATACCTAGACAACTCTATAAACTGTATGAGCTCAACTACCTGCCACTTGTGAACGTTATGCAATCTCGCCTTAAGATATGGTCACCAATGCGACACTCATGGCTGGGAAGGATGTCACTCGCTAAGATGGACATCCTTCCTAGATTTCTTTATATTTTTCAAACAATTCCAATCAGGGTTCCACGTTCTTTTTTTAGATTGACCCGATCTATATTACTAAAAAATATTTGGCCTAGATTCCCGGCTAGACTCAGATATGAAATCTTAGTGAAGAAAAGAGATGCTGGCGGCGCAGGCCTGCTGCACCTAGAATTATACCATGTGGCGACTTTACTTAGTAGGGTGCTAGATTAGTTTCACCGTGCATCTCTCAAGCAATGGGTTACACTTGAGTCAGATTTAGTGCCTATACCACTGACTTCTCTACCATGGCTTTTTCCTATTGATCGGCCACGTTCAACACAAGTAACGCCTTTGATTTCATCTCTAGATAGATAAAAGGGGTATTTTGCGAGCCACAATGGTATATTGCCTCAAATGTGGAAATCACATTAATGCATATGAGGTATACTGAAAATACCGCATAAGCAGCTTAACCAGCCACAGCAAGGCACAAAGGATATATATATATAAAAACAAGTGATTTTAAAGTGCAATGTGTAAATAATATACTAGATGTATACCATTAGAATAAGAGTAGCGATTACTGAACTACTACCTGTATATATAATGGATGAAAAAATTATTTATATAGTCTGAAATTTACCGTGTAAAAAAAAATAAAAAAATTATATAAATAAATATATCACATTGATAAGTGCAAAATACAACAAAGTGCCAAGTGCCACACAATGAGTGTGAATATCAAATCCAAGATGTGGTACGTATTATTAAAGTCCAACAGTGGCGGCCCGTCCATAGGGGGCGCCTGGGCGCCGCCCCCCCTCTGCACAGTCACAAAAAAAAAAAAAAAAAAAAATGAAAAAAAAAAAAAAAAAAAAAAATTTTTAAAACTGGCCCTTTAAAAAATGAAAAAAAAATCGAAAAAAAGGTCCATAAGTGCACTGCGTTCGGGCGCCGGGCGCCGGGTGCAGTGCACTATGGGAAGCGCCACGTCTATGCAATCACGAGATTGCAGACGCGGCGCTTCATTTGCGGGCTTTTAACCCGCCTTGTGGCGCGATCCATCGCGCCGAGTAGCTTCCGCATATTATATGCATTAGATGGCCGGGACTTTGAGTGACATTCAAGGAATGATGTCACTTCCGCTTTTTATTTCCCAGTGCGCCCGAGCAGAGGAAGCATGAGGAGCGGACTCCTCTACTGCTGTGTGACTACACAGTCACACAGAGATTAGAGAATGCTGTATAGGGAGAGTGAGAGAGCCGTCCTCAGAGTCAGAGCAGGAGCCGTCTCAATGTACGGGGAGAAGGATGGAGCTGGGCTCACTGTGCTGGGCTGTTATCCAGGTGAGTGCTGGGGGGGAGGGGAGGAAAAGTTCTGCTGGATGGAGGGGGACCCCAACACTTCTATCTGTCTAATCCTCTCTCTGGATTCACACACATTCTATCTCTATCTCTCTATCTATATCTCTCTATCTCTCTATCTATATCTATATTTCTCTATCTCTCTATCTATATTTCTCTATCTATATCTCTATATCTCTCTATCTATATCTCTCTATCTCTCTATCTATATCTCTATCTATATCTGTCTATATCTATATCTCTCTATCTCTCTATCTATATCTCTATCTATATCTGTCTATATCTATATCTCTCTATCTCTCTATCTATATCTCTATCTATATCTGTCTATATTTATATCTCTCTATCTATATCTATATCTGTCTATATCTATCTCTATATCTGTCTATATCTCTCTATCTATATCTATATCTCTCTATCTATATCTATATCTCTCTATCTATATCTATATATCTATATCTCTCTATCTATATCTCTATCTATATCTCTATATCTATATCTATATCTCTCTATCTATATCTATATATCTATATCTCTCTATCTCTATCTCTATCTATATCTCTCTATCTATATCTATATCTATATCTGTCTATATCTCTCTATCTATATCTATATATCTATATCTGTCTATATCTATATCTCTCTATCTATATCTATATCTCTCTATCTATATCTATATCTCTATATCTATATATCTATCTCTCTATCTCTATCTATATCTCTCTATCTATATCTATATCTATATCTGTCTATATCTATATCTGTCTATATCTATATCTCTCTAGCTATATCTCTCTATCTATATCTATATCTGTCTATATCTATATCTCTCTATCTATATCTATATCTCTCTATCTATATATCTATATCTCTATCTATATCTGTCTATATCTATATCTCTCTATCTCTCTATCTATATCTCTATCTATATCTGTCTATATCTATATCTCTCTATCTCTCTATCTATATCTCTATCTATATCTGTCTATATTTATATCTCTCTATCTATATCTATATCTGTCTATATCTATCTCTATATCTGTCTATATCTCTCTATCTATATCTATATCTCTCTATCTATATCTATATCTCTCTATCTATATCTATATATCTATATCTCTCTATCTATATCTCTATCTATATCTCTATATCTATATCTATATCTCTCTATCTATATCTATATATCTATATCTCTCTATCTCTATCTCTATCTATATCTCTCTATCTATATCTATATCTATATCTGTCTATATCTCTCTATCTATATCTATATATCTATATCTGTCTATATCTATATCTCTCTATCTATATCTATATCTCTCTATCTATATCTATATCTCTATATCTATATATCTATCTCTCTATCTCTATCTATATCTCTCTATCTATATCTATATCTATATCTGTCTATATCTATATCTGTCTATATCTATATCTCTCTAGCTATATCTCTCTATCTATATCTATATCTGTCTATATCTATATCTCTCTATCTATATCTATATCTCTCTATCTATATATCTATATCTCTATCTATATCTGTCTATATCTAAATCTCTCTATCTATCTCTCTCTATCTCTATCTATATCTGTCTATTTATCTCTATATCTCTCTATCTATATCTATTTCTATATCTGTCTATATCTATATCTCTCTATCTATATCTGTCTATATCTATATCTCTCTATCTATATATCTATATCTCTATCTCTATCTATATCTCTCTATCTATATCTATATCTATATCTGTCTATATCTCTCTATCTATATCTATATCTCTATATCTATATCTATATCTATATCTGTCTATATCTCTCTATCTATATCTATATCTATATCTGTCTATATCTATATCTCTCTATCTATATCTCTATATCTATATATCTATCTCTCTATCTCTATCTATATCTCTCTATCTATATCTATATCTATATCTGTCTATATCTATATCTCTCTAGCTATATCTCTCTATCTATATCTATATCTGTCTATATCTATATCTCTCTATCTATATCTATATCTCTCTATCTATATATCTATATCTCTATCTATATCTGTCTATATCTATATCTCTCTATCTATCTCTCTCTATCTCTATCTATATCTGTCTATCTATCTCTATATCTCTCTATCTATATCTATTTCTATATCTGTCTATATCTATATCTCTCTATCTATATCTATATCTGTCTATATCTATATCTCTCTATCTATATCTGTATCTCTCTATCTATATCTATATCTGTCTATATCTATATCTCTCTATCTATATCTGTATCTCTCTATCTATATCTATATCTGTCTATATCTATATCTCTCTATCTATATCTGTATCTCTCTATCTATATCTATATCTGTCTATATCTATATCTCTCTATCTATATCTATATCTGTCTATATCTATATCTTTCTATATCTATATCTCTCTATCTATCTCTATATCTCTCTATCTATATCTATATCTGTCTAT
The DNA here is from genome assembly GCA_037952925.1 of Lithobates clamitans. Classification (NCBI taxonomy): domain Eukaryota; kingdom Metazoa; phylum Chordata; class Amphibia; order Anura; family Ranidae; genus Lithobates; species Lithobates clamitans. Next base: position 495,223 of record JBBGZY010000175.1, on the reverse strand, counting down.
ATCTATATCTGTCTATATCTATATCTCTCTATCTATCTCTATATCTCTCTATCTATATCTATTTCTATATCTCTCTATCTATATCTATATCTGTCTATATCTATATCTCTCTATCTATATCTGTCTATATCTATATCTCTCTATCTATATCTATATCTGTCTATATCTATATCTCTCTATCTATATCTGTATCTCTCTATCTATATCTATATCTGTCTATATCTATATCTCTCTATCTATATCTATATCTATATCTATATCTGTCTATATCTATATCTCTCTATCTATATCTATATCTATATATCTATATCTATTTCTATATCTGTCTATATCTATATCTCTCTATCTATATCTATATCTATATCTGTCTATATCTATATCTCTCTATCTATATCTATATCTGTCTATATCTATATCTCTCTATCTATATCTATACCTGTCTATATCTATATCTCTCTATCTATATCTATACCTGTCTATATCTATATCTCTCTATCTATATCTGTATCTCTCTATCTATATCTATATCTGTCTATATCTATATCTCTCTATCTATATCTGTCTATATCTATATCTCTCTATCTATCTCTATATCTCTCTATCTATCTCTATATCTCTCTATCTATATCTATATCTCTCTATCTATATCTATATATCTCTATCTCTATCTATATCTGTCTATCTATATCTATATCTCTCTATATCTCTCTATCTATATCTATATCTCTCTATCTATATCTATATCTCTCTATCTATATCTATATATCTATATCTCTCTATCTATATCTCTATATCTCTATCTATATCTCTCTATCTATATCTCTATCTATATCTCTCTATCTATATCTCTCTATCTATATATCTATATCTCTCTATCTATATATCTATATCTCTCTATCTATATATCTATATCTGTCTATATCTATATCTCTCTATCTATCTCTCTCTATCTATCTCTATATCTCTCTATATCTATATCTCTCTATCTATATCTCTCTATCTATATCTCTATCTCTCTATCTATATATCTCTATCTATATCTATATATCTCTATCTATATCTCTCTATCTCTATATCTATCTATATCTCACTATTGATATTGCTACTGATACTACTACTACTGATACTACTACTGGTATTAATAACACATAAAAATTAAATATGAATAATATGAAATACATGGGTTTATATAAAATCCTACTACAGATCCCAGCGGTGTATACATGGAGATCAGTATATAGGAATATCTATCTATCTATCTATCTATCTATCTATCTATCTATCTATCTATCTATCTATCTATCTATCTATCTATCTATCTATCTATCTATCTATCTATCTATCTATCTATCTATCTATCTATCTACCGGTATCTATTATCTATCTATCTATCTATCTATCTATCTATCTATCTATCTATCTATCTATCTATCTATCTATCTATCTATCTATCTATCTATCTATCTATCTATCTATCTATCTATCTATCTATCTATCTATCTATCTATCTATCTATCTATCTATCTATCTATCTATCTATCTATCTATCTATCTATCTATCCCACCCAGTCTCTGTCTGTCTATCTCTCCCACCCAGTGTCTATCTATCTGTAGGCCCTAATGCGGGCGAGTAACGGGGGGGGGGGGGGGTGGAATGGGGTTGGTTGGGGCTTTGTTTGCGCCCCCCCAAAAAAATGGACCACCAGCCGCCACTGAAGTCCAATATATGAAAGAAATGCACATAAAGTCCATAAAAACAGTTCATAAAAAATCCAATCTTAGTGCTTAGTGCTCAGAATTCCATGCTCAAGTGCCATCCAGTGACCCCCCCGGTGACAGACGCTTACCTCAGAGCGTGCAACTCAGCTGTGAGACTGAGTCTAAACACGCTTATGAGCCATCCCACGGCACAGTGATGGAATCCAGATACACAGTTTTCAGCAGCAACTCCACAGTTAGAAATAAAGGAAAAGAAAAATTGGATAGTGTGATATAGTTTATAAATATTTATTAGAATAAAAGCTCCCTACATTAGGGTGCTCACATTTGCAAGGAGCGTGAGTGCACCAATCTGATAACAGTCTCCAAAGTTTGCCTCAAAGTTTGCCTGTCAGGAGGGAGATTTTTTCATCCATTATATATACAGGTAGTAGTTCAGTAATCGCTACTCTTATTCTAATGCTATACATCTAGTATATCAGGGCTTTTTTTCTCGGAGAATAGCTGCAGGAACTCCCCCCATCTGAGTCACCCCTTGTCTCTGCCCCCTACCCACCTCAGACCACCATCCCTTGATTCCACCCCCTACCCACCTACCAGTACTGCCCCTTTTAGAGAATACAGAACCAAGTATCATTTTGTGGTACTAAATAATTTGTATGGAACATGTTAATGATAAAAAGAAAAGCAGTAAAATAGATCCCCTGCAGCCAGCAACAATAGAACCCCAGCAATAGATCCCCACACAATAGACTCCCCCAGCAACAATGAACTCCACCTCAACAACAATAGATTCCCTGCAGCAACAGTGAACCACCCACGACAAAATATCACACCCAGTAACAAAATATCCACCCAAGCAACATTAGAACCCCCCAGCAGCAACAACAGATCTCCCAGAAGCCAGCATCAATAGATCCTCCAGCAGCCAGTAAAAATAGACCTCTCCCTCAACAGTAGATCCCTTCCAGCAACATAAGACCCCCCCCCAGCAACAATAGATTCCCCATCAGCAACAATAGACCCTCAGACAAAATCAGATCCCAACCAGTGACAATAGATCCCCCAGCAGCCAACATCAATAGACCCTCCAGCATACCCCACACCCCATGCTATTACATACATTCAGTGCTGGAGGTGGCGGAACTGCGTTCCCCCGCTTTCCCGCTGAAAAAAAGCCCTGTAGTATATTATTTACACATTGCACTTTAAAATCACTTGTTTTTTTATATATATATATCCTTTGTGCCTTGCTGTGGCTGGATAAGCCACTTATGCTATGCGGTATTTTCAGTATACCTCATATGCATTAATAATCTCCAGATTTATATTTTCACCTTAGCACAGCGTATCTTTTGATTTCATCTCTGTTAGATGTATGGGACAAATTTATCACAACATACAATGTATCTTCACGCCCAGGGCCATTGGCTCCAATATTGGGTAACCCAGGTTTTCCACTGGGAATGCCAGAAAAAAAGTTTTCTTTAATGGCAACCACTACATCCTTTGCCTATTTGTCATTCATGTATGGACAGAGGCTTGAAAACCATGGAAGAGCTTAGTTCCTGCTCTCGCTCAAAGGCAGGTGAATGGATTCAATACTTTCAGCTACGTAATTTCTATAAAGGGCTGAATTGTTGTTTTTTTTTGTTGTTTTTTTTTTCACAATCAAGGTTTATTGAAAGTATATATAGCATACAGGTGACTTATAACCATCTTCAAGTTATACATAAAAGAAAATTATGTCTGCGAACAGTTTACCATTGCATACTTTGCATAGGATAATGACTAGTTTAAGTATTTGTGGGGACTTACCTTAGTTTAAGGAGATGTGCCTTTCTGACTCAAAATGTCCTCATGCATTATCTAAAACATACTGTATTATATTATCGCACACATTTCCAGATTGCCATTTTTATGTCCGATACTGGGAGCGAGAATTAGGTAAAAATCTGTCCCATGAAGATTGGGACAAGGTGTTCTACCTCACCTTTAAAATAACTTTGTCGTCTTATTCACAGGAACGTAACTATAAGATTATGACAAGATTAGGGATGAGCCCGCCGGTTCGGTTCGCACCAGAACCTGCGAACGGACCGAAAGTTTGCAGGAACTTTAGAGCCCTATTAAAGTCTATGGGACTCAAACGTTTGAAATAAAAAGTGCTAATTTTAACGGCTAATATGCATGGTATTGTCCTAAAAAGGTTTGGGGACCCGGGTCCTGCCACAGGGGACATGTATCAATGCAAAAAAAAGTTTTAAAAACGGCCGTTTTTTTCGGGAGCAGTGATTTTAATGATGCTTAAAGTGAAAAAAAAAGTGAAATATCGTACCTGGGGGGTGTCTATAGTATGCCTGTAAAGTGGTGCGTGTTTCCCATGCTTAGAACAGTCCCTGCACAAAATGACATTTGTAAAGGAATAAAAGTCATTTAAAACTGCTTGCGGCTTTAATGTAATGTCGGGTCCTGGCAATATGGATGAAAATCAGTCAGATAAACGGCATGGGTACCCCCCACCCCCCCAGTCCATTACCAGGCCCTTTGGGTCTTGTATGGATATTAAGGGGAACCCAGCACCCAAATTTAAAAAAAGGAAAGGCGTGGGGCCCCCAGGCCCTATATACTCTGAGTAGCAGTATATAGGCAGTGCAAACAAGACAGGGACTGTAGGTTTGTTGATAAGTAGAACCTGTTTGTAATTTTTAACTGGTAAATTTTTAAAGTGTATCTCCAGCCAAAAAATCTATTTTTAAGCTTTTCGGAAAACATAGGGAAGGGTTATCACCCCTGTAACATTTGTTTTGCTGTTTGTGCACCTCTTCAGAAGATTTCACCTCACTTTCTGTCCCAATGACAAATGTTTTTTGAAAATTTGGGGTTTTTAGTGAAACAATGATTGGTGATAAAGCATCAGTGAAGAGGAGACACGTTTCTTCCCATATTAACTCTTACAGGAGAGAATTTCCCTTCCTAGGGGTAGATTTCATCTCACTTCCTGTTGTCTCCTTCCAATTGCTAGTAGGAGTCGTTTGTAAGTTGGATGTTTGAAAGTAGGGGCCTGCCCTATATACTCTGCAGAAATTGGGGCCTTAGGTGTTGGTGTTGCCACAACACTTAAGCCCTCAAAGTTACTCTTGGTGGGCGCAGGAACGGGCCCTGCTGTGAAATATTAGATCAAGAATTGTAATTACATGCCATTGTTGAACAGTGGTAGAAAAATTGGGCCTTTGGCGGTGGTGGTGGTGGTGGTGCTGGTGCCCCAACACTGTAAGTCCCCACAGTTACTCTTGGTGGGCGCTGGAATGGGCCCTGCTGTGAAATATTATAACAAGAATTGTAATTACATGCACCTGTTGAACAGGGGCAGAAAAATTGGTCCTTTGGTGGTGGTGTTGCCACAACACTGTAAGCCCTCACAGTATTGCATCAAAAACTGTAATTACACACCCGTTAAACAGGGGCAGAAAAATTGGGCCTTGGCCACTGGTGGCGGTGCCCAAAACCAAAAATGTTCTAACAAGCTATCAGCATGAAAATTGAGGAGGAAGAGGATTGTGACTCAGCATAACAGGATAGTCACTCAGCATCAGCATAGGCAGTCTTGAAGGGATCTCACATTAAAAAAAAAATCAATCGGTTACATCAGCATCAGGTGCTTGGTAGCTGGTGATCCAAGACTGATTCATTTTTATGAAGGTCAGCTGATCGACCGATTCGGTGGACAGGCGCACCCTGTGATCTGCTACAAAGCCTCCAGCAGCACTGAATGTGCGTTCCGAAAGAACACTGGATGCAGGACAGGCCAGTAGCTCAATTGCTTACTGTGCAAGCTCTGGCCAGTGATCCATCCTAAAGACCCAGCAACCCAGAGGATTTTCAGTGGGAAAGGTGTCCAAGTCTGTTCTTGCCCCTAGGTAATCCTGCACCATGTGAATCAGATGCTGGCAATGGTTGCTGGAACCAATCAGGCCTTGGGGCTGCGGGCTAAAAAATTGTCTGAACGCATTGGTCAGACGGCCACCTTCTCCACCGCTCCTTCTGTGACTGACTGAAGCCTCAGCAAAACGTTGTCCAGGAGGACAGGAAATTGTAACCTCCCAGGCTCTGGAAACGTGTTGCACAAACCTTTCTGAAAGGCCTCCTGAAGATGTTTCATCCTCTGCTCCCTCTGCGACATCAAGATAAGGTCCGCAACCTTACCCTTGTAACGTAGATCAAGGAGGGTTGACAGCCAGTAATCATCCCTCCCCTTGATACCACGAATACGAGGATCCTTCCACAGGCTTTGCAGGATCAAAGAGGCCATGCAGCATAGGTTTGCTGAGGTATTCGGTCCAGAGTCCTATGGGTCACTAAGGATGACATGATCCGCAGCCACCTCCTCCCAGCCACGTACAAGTCCATGGGTTTCTTTGGACTGTAAATGATCCCTTGAAGACTGCTGCTGATGCTGAGTGCCAAACTCCACCTCCATGCTGAAACAATCCTCCTCCTCCTTCTCCTTCTCCTCGTCCTCTCCCTGTGTGATCGGCGGGCACGCAGGAACACTGTCTGGATAAAGGGGGGCTTGAGAGGTACGGAAGTTCTCCTCTTCCTCCCTCTGTTCTGCCTCAAGTGCCCTGTCCATTATTCCACGCAGCGTGTACTATAACAGGTGGACAAGAGGGACAGTGTCACTGATGCATGCACTGTCACTGCTCACCATCCTCGTGGCTTCCTTAAATGGTGACAGGACAGTGCATGCATCCCTGATCATAGCCCACTGGCGTGGGGAAAAAAAACAAGGTCCCCTGACCCTGTCCTGGTGCCATAGGTACTCATTGATGGCCCTCTGCTGCGTGTGCAGCCACTGCAGCATGGCCAACGTTGAGTTCCACCTGGTGGGCATGTCACAGATTAGGCGGTTCTTGGGCAGGTTAAATTCCTTTTGGAGGTCAGCCAGCCAAGCACTGGCATTATATGACCTGCGGAAATGCACACAGACTTTCCTGGCCTACCTCAGGACATCCTGTAAGCCTGGTTACCTGCCCAAGAACTGCTGCACCACCAAGTTAAGGACGTGAGCCAAACAGGGCACATGGGTCAGTTGTCCCTGTCGGAGGGCGGAGAGGAAGTTGGTGCCATTGTCGCAAACCACCATACCTGACTTAAGCTGGCGTGGTGTCAACCAACTCTGAACCTGCCCCTGCAGAGCTGACAGAATCTCTGCCCCAGTGTGGCTCCTGTCCTTCAAGCACACCAGCTCAAGCACCGCATGGCATCTTTTTGCCTGTGTAGTTGCATAGCCCCTTGAACGCCTACGGAACACCGCTGGTTTCTGAGGACAAATCAGCACAGGAAGAGGCCATGGGGTAAGAAGAAGAGGAGGGGGTGGAGGAGAGAGGTGTGACAGAATCACCACTAGTAGAATTTTGGAGGCGTGGTGGCGGAACAACCTCCAACACTACTGCACCCTGTCCTGCATCCTTCCCAGCTGCCAGAAGAGTCACCCAGTGCACTGTGAAAGATAGGTAACGTCCCTGTCTATGCCTGCTCGACCATGAGTCAGTGGTAATATGCACCTTACCGCTGACCGCCCTGTCCAGCGAGGCCAAGACATCGCCTTCTGTGAGAAAAAGTGGCGTTTGGGAACCTGTCACTGAGGAACCGCACATTCCACAAATTCACGGAAGGGGGCAGAGTCTACCAACTGAAAAGGCAGCAGTTGAAGTGCTAGCAATTTAGCCAAGCTAGCATTCAACCGCTGGGCATGTTGATGGCTGGGAGCGAACTTTTTTCAGTGGTGCAGCAGCTGGGGCAGGGAAATTTGCCTGGTACAATCTGACGTCGGTGTACAGATAGCAGATTGCCCGCAAGTACTTGGCTGTGACACACCTAATTCTACACCTTCATTCCTCTCAGTGCAGGTTTCAGAGAGGACTGAAGGTATAGTGGGGTTGGAGATCCCAGCTGATGAAGAGCAAGGAGAGGTCCGCTTTGTTCGAGTGGGTCTTTTAGGTACGCTTGCCAAGGAACTGCATGGTCAACATATGTCTGGTCAAGCATGTGGTGCCCAAGCAGGTGATGTCTTGGCCACGCAAGATACGCTTGAGACATATGTTGCAAATAGCAGCAGTGGGATCTGATGCACTCATCTCAAAAAAGGCTCGCACCAAAGAACTTTTGGAATAACGAGCTGAGACAGCAGCGCCCTGTGATGCTCTGCGGTGTGATGCAGTCAGTGTGCTACCCTTAAGCTGGCCCCTGGAGGGCATCCTGCCTCATGGGAGATGTGCCGCCTGCTCCTCCTCCTCCTCTCTCCTATCAGGCACCCACGTGGAGTCAGTGACCTCATCATCCCCTCCCTCCTCATCACTGGAGCAAAGCTGGCAGTATGCTGCAGCTGGGGGAACATGACTGCCAGATTGCTGTCCTTCTTGGGCACCCCCTCTCTCTGGGCTCACGTTATTGCCTTCCGTTAAGCTGGATACCATCATCGGAGCCTTCAAAACGCAGGGCATCCTCCTGGAGCATGTACCCAACACTGTGGTCAAACAGTTCAGGGGACTCCTCAGGAGGACATGGTGGGGCTAGGGAAGGAGTGACTATTGAGCCGAGGGAAGAGGCCGCGTTGGCAGCTACTTTGCCAGACAAAGTACCCTGAGCCAGGGTGAGAGAGGATGAGGAGGATGAGGACGGCTTGGTCATCCACTCTACTAAGTCTTCGGCATGTTGCAGCTTAACACGGCCAGCTGCCGAAAAAAAGGACAAGCGTCTCCCACGGCCACGTGCTGATGAGGATGCACCGTCTCCATGACCAGCACTGTTGCCTCTAGACACAGAGCCTGCTTGCCCTATTTTATTGGCATGTGACTGTCTGCCTCTCTATGTTGGCCTTCAAGACATACAGTCAGGTCTATAAATATTGGGACATCGACACAATTCTAATCTTTTTGGCTCTACACACCACCACAATGGATTTATAATGAAACAAACAATATGTGCTTTAACTGCAGACTTTCAGCTTTAATTTGAGGGTATTTACATCCAAATCAGGTGAATGGTGTAGGAATTACAACAGTTTGTATATGTGCCTCACACTTTTTAAGGGACCAAAAGTAATGGGACAATTGGCTGCTTAGATGTTCCATGGCTAGGTGTGTGTTATTCCCTCATCATCCCATTTGCAAGGAGCAGATAAAAGGTGCAGAGTTCATTTCAAGTGTGCTATATGCATTTGGAATCTGTTGCTGACAACTATCAATATGAGATCCAAAGAGCTGTCACTATCAGTGAAGCAAGCCATCATTAGGCTGAAAAAACAAAACAAACCCATCAGAGAGACAGAAAAAACATTAGGTGTGGCCAAATCAACTGTTTGGAACATCCTTAAAAAGAAAGAACGCACTGATGAGCTCAGCAACACCAAAAGACCCGAAAGACCATGGAAAACAACTGTGGTGGATGACCGAAGAATTCTTTCCTTGGTGAAGAAAACACCCTTCACAGCTGGCCAGTTCAAGAACACTCTCCAGGAGGTAGGTGTATGTGTCTCAAAGTCAACAATCAAGAGAAGACTTCACCAGAGTGAATACAGAGGGTTCACCACAAGATGTAAATCATTGGTGAGCCTCAAAAGCAGGAAGGCCAGAACAGAGTTTGCCAAAGAACATCTAAAAAAGCCTTCACAGTTCTGGAACAACATCCTATGGACAGATGAGACCAAGATCAACTAGTACCAGAGTGATGGTAAGAGGAGAGTATGGAGAAGGAAAGGAACTGCTCATGATCCAAAGCATACCACCTCATCAGTGAAGCATGGTGGTGGTAGTGTCATGGCGTAGGCATGTATGGCTGCCAATGGAACTGGTTCTCTTGTATTTATTGATGATGTGACTGCTGACAAAAGCAGCAGAATGTTTTGGGCAATATTATCTGCTCATATTCAGCAAAATGCTTCAGAATTCATTGGACGGCACTTCACAGTGCAGACGGACAATGACCCTAAGCATACTGCAAAAGCAACCAAAGAGTTTTTTAAGAGAAAGAAGTGGAATGTTATGCAATGGCCAAGTCAATCACCTGACCTGAATCCGATTGAGCATGCATTTCACTTGCTGAGGACAAAACTGAAGGGAAAATGCCCCAAGAACAAGCAGGAACTGAAGACAATTGCAGTAGAGGCCTGGCAGAGCATCACCAGGGATGAAAACCAGCGTCTGGTGATGTCTATGTGTTCCAGACTTCAGGCTGTAATTGACTGCAAAGGATTTGCAAACAAGTATTAAAAAGTGAAAGTTTGATGGATAATTGTTAATCTGTCCCATTACTTTTGGTCCCTTTAAAAAGTGGGTGGCACATATACAAACTTTCGTAATTCCTACACCGTTCACCTTATTTGGATGTAAATACCCTCAAATTAAAGCTGAAAGTCTCAGTTAAAGCTTGTTCATTTCATTTCAAATTTATTGTGGTGGTGCATAGAGCCAAAAAGATTAGAATTGTGTCGATGTCCCAATATTTATGGACCTGACTGTACTAATGGCCTACAGTGAGATTTAGCTGCACAAAGCTGGGATGTATATATATATATACTGATACTGCAGCTAGCAGAATCAACTGCCTGCCTGTAGTATGATTAGTATGAGAACACCAGCAATTGTCTTCAGGTAGCTTTAGGTGCACACTGTGCAGAGGACACAGTACACTAACTGTAAAAACTGTAGCTGCCTGCCTGTGGTATTAAGAGGATTAGAACAACAGCAATTGTCTTCAGGTAGCTTTAGGTGCACACTGTGCAGAGGACACAGTACTCTAACTGTAAATACTGCAGCTGCCTGCCTGTGGTACTAATAGGATCAGAAGAACACCACCAATTTTCTTCAGGTAGCTTTAGATGCATACTGTACAGAGGACACAGTACACTAACTGTAAATACTGCAGCTGCCTGCCTGTGGTATTAATAGGATCAGAACAACAGCAATTGTCTTCAGGTAGCTTTAGGTGCACACTGTGCAGAGGATGCACAACACTAACTGTAAATACTGCAGCTGCCTGCGATACCAATAGGATCAGAAGAACACCACCAATTTTCTTCAGGTAGCTTTAGGTGCACACTGTGCAGAGGACGCACTACACAAACTGTAAATACTGCAGCTGCCTGTGGTACTAATAGGGTCAGAAGAACACCACCAATTTTCTTCAGGTAGCTTTAGGTGCACACCGTGCAGAGGATGCACTACACTAACTGTAAATACTGCAGCTGCCTGCAGTACTAAAAGGATCAGAAGAACACAACCAATTTTCTTCAGGTAGCTTTAGGTGCACACTGTGCAGAGGACGCACTACACTAACTGTAAATACTGCAGCTGCCTGCGGTACTAATAGGATCAGAACAACACCCCCAATTTTCTTCAGGTAGATTTAGGTGCACACTGTGCAGAGGACGCACTACACTAACTGTAAATACTGCAGCTGCCTGCGGTACTAATAGGATCGGAAGAACAACACCAATTTTCTTCAGGTAGCTTTAGGTGCACACTGTGCAGAGGACACACTACACTAACTGTAAATACTGCAACTGCCTGCAGTACTAATAGGATCAGAAGAACACCACCAATTTTCTTCAGGTAGCTTTTTAGGTGCACACTGTGCAGAGGACGCACTACACTAACTATAAATATTGCAGCTGCCTGCGGTACTAATAGGATCAGAAGAACACCAGCAATTTTCTTCAGGTAGATTTAGGTGCACACTGTGCAGAGGACGCACTACACTAACTGTAAATACTGTAGCTAATAGGACTAATAGGATCAGAAGAACACCAGCAATTTTCTTCAGGTAGCTGTAAATACTGTAAAAACACCTGCCTGCCTGTCAGTTGTAAGAGAATAACAGGAACGGATCTAGCTAAACAGAATACAGTGTGTATATATATATATATATATATATATATATATATATACACAACACATAGGATGTGTATATATATATATATATATATATATATATACACAATATACTGTGAATTATTATTACACAACTATACTGTGAATTATGGGCCGTGACACGCCACTCGGATTTGGCGCAAACGGCCCATATCGTTTGCAATTCGTCGAACAGTCGAACATGCACATTACTACATCTATGGTGGTCTTCTTCGAAAATAAAATAAGTCTGGACCCCGTAGCTGGACCCCGTAGGTGGAGTTGCTGGAGTCTCCTCAGATGTTATCTTTGTTGTAACTGTTGGCATCCTGTCTGTTCGATGCTGTATTTATTTTTTATTTTTTTCTCTCCCCCCCCCCCTTTTTTTTTTGTTTTGGGTTGTTTGTTGGTGTTGTTTGTTTTTGTTTGGTGCTGTTGTTTATTTATGTCTTGTTTTTTTTTTAATGCATGCATAAATGTACATATTTTGTGAAAATACAAGTAGGAATGGGAAATACAGAATCTGGTTAGCTTAATAAAATTTAGGCCATGGTCAATAAGCATAACTATTCCCTTTTCTTTGCTTTTTTTCTTCTTTGTATTGTTGTTGTACAATGTCATTCTTTTCAATAAAAATATATTAAATAGAATATTTCACTCAAAACCAAGATCATTCAGCACAACATAAAAAAGACCTGTTTGAGTTTGTCTGATTTTTTACCAGGAAAGATTGTACCACCATTTTCAGAAAGATATGTTTTTCTCATAGAAACAGTGAAAGAACATTTGTATTATGTAGGGTCAGCATTAGTGCTCCTATATAGTATAATAATAAATAATACAGATAAGGAGGGATTTGAGCTATTTGTACAGTTCACCAATCAAGAGCCTTTAGAGGGCTGGTGTCCAATCTGCTGCCCAAAGGCCACGTATGGCCCTTTGTTATTTGTTAAAAACTAAAATGAAAAGCAGTGCTAAAAACTCAAAAAGTGCAATGTGCAAACATGAAATAATCATAAACCATCCAAGTGATATAATTGCATACAAAATAGAGCAGATATTTCCAATGCAATTAAGCAAAGTGCCTAACTAGGAACCATGCTAATACATAAGATAAACCGTATATGCAAATACATGGTAAAAAATAACATTTCAAAAACATACAAAATTATGTAATAATGTGAACAAAGTCCATTAGATAATAAGACCCGCAATGTGTCCATAAAATACAAAAAAATAAAGTTGATTGACAGACTCCACCACAAGACACCAAAATTTAGCATACGTTTCTTACCAGATGGCGTGGACCAAAAATTATAATGGTCAGACATGTGATAAACCAGCATCAGAGGCAGGCGGTGGCCACTCGGTTTCATCTTCCCAGTCAGACTGACTTATGAAACAAAAATCTGGCAGCTTTGAACATGGAAACATGGAGAATTTTGGGTGAATCTCATTTAACTTTGTAATTTGTTGTTTATTCAAAACTAAGAAAAGGTTTTGGCTTTCGATGGACTTTAAGAGACCAATTGTTTGAGTTGGCAACAAGCTTGTATTAAGCTGACTATACATAGGACAATTTTCAGGCAATTTTAAATACCTTTCAATAGTAATAACCACTAGATGGGCCAAGGCAATCTATCAACAATAGTTTTTGCTTGCTGCATGGTAAAGATAAAAAATGTTGGTAGTTGGTTAACATAATTGCAGTTGATAGCTGGTTGAGTGAGAGTAGTTGAACATGTCTGAAAACTGTCATGTGTATGACCAGTATTAGTTCTGTTTTATATATATATATATATATATATATATATATATATATATATATATATATATATATATACTGTATATTACTTCTTTTAAAGTTTACATCTCTGTCCACCCTTGCTGTCACAGAGCCAGAGAGATTGGTCTGAGTGCAAATTATAGCAATAACCATCAGTAAGATGTGAGACTGAAAATAAAGTGTCACTGAGCTGGGAGAGACAGTGTGATCTAAATGACTCCTGTTGCACCCTCTTTATCCAAGCAACAGCAGTGTTACAGTCCAAATGGCCATTCATGCTCCTTGTAAGGTAATAAACTGTACATGATGTTGCCTTGTAAAAGTGGAGTAATGTCAAAATGCTCTGCCCATCATGCTTTGGTGCCTACCTAAGCCTGGTTGTGACCAATGCTTGCTGCCTTCCCTATACATGGCCAAATGCAGGGGCAACACGGGGGCTTTGTCACTACTGGTGATCAGCAGTTTCCTATCTTAGCTCTGCAATGGAGAATCTTCAATTTGCACCCCTCCAATGGCACTTTATGCACAATTTTACATTTCACTGCTGTAGCAGGGATGGTAAAGTGGGATGGAGGGGTTACAGTAGTCAGATGCACTGTCAAGGAGGGCCATTGAGTGGCTGATCCAAGCCAAAAATGTGAATAGCAGGTATCCTGATATTTCACTGGCTGCATGCTTTTAAGGTTAGCAAGAAGACAAGCAGCAAAGCAAGTTTCCAATGATTCCATGCTTTCCTCCGGTGAGAAATTGACTCTTTCACTAGTGTGAATCTGCTTGGTCCCCCAGAGCTCTTACTGATTTCTCTTGCCAACCTCCATGTCACTATAGTAGTGATGTGGAGTTCAGCAGAAGGAACCAATGAGAGCTGTGGGGGACCAAGGATATCAAAACTCCTAAAAGAGTTGGTTTTGCATTGAACAGGTTCTCGTGGACAGAGTGGTGAATTGTGATTGGTGGCAGGAGCAGCAGAAGCAGGAAACATTTACACTCTTCTTTTTACAATGATAACTTGCCAGGGTATCTGTAGTAAAGCGATAAGGTCACTTTAAATAATACTAGGATGTCAGGGCATGCTGAAATTTGTATTTCCTCCCCAGCTGGGTTCCTCCATCTTCCATTTCTCCTCTGAACTTTAAAAAGCCATTTGTGCATATAATCCTGTTATTTGTGCCTGTATAACATTGCATGTATAATTGTGTTTCTGAAAATCACATGCTTCTGAATAAATGAGTACAATTATGCATCTAGCCTGTGTTTGAGTGTGGATCTGTATATAATTTCTCATGTAATTATGTAGTATTTTGTGAGAATAAACCAGTTTATGATGTATAATTACATACCTGCTCATGGAGTGATAACTTCATATTATGCTGCTTAGGTTTGTTTGTTTCAAGCACTTGTGGATGATTTTCTCAAAGGAGACATACAAAACTCATTGATTAGGCTTTTTTTCAGCAAGTACTGTCAACTGCTATAACTGTACTGTTTTAAAGGTTTCCCATTATATATTATTTATTATCAATTAGATTTTTGAAAAACATTTTAAAGCTTATACATTGATTATAAAAAAAAAATTACATTCAAAATTTTAAAAGCATTATTAAGACCTCATCTTGATTAAGCAGTTTGAGTTTGAGGCTCCAGTTGACAAAAATGATATTATGGAATTTTAAAGGAGACTGGAAGAACTGCCAACATAGCTATGAGGCCTAGCCAAGGACTCTGGGACGAGGCGTGGTGAACTGAAGAATGTTCCCCTTTCCAAGGTTCAGGACACTGCAGACTGGCTGCTGGTGCCCAATGAAGGAATACTGAGTGTTCCAGCATCAGGCACTGATTAATCGGTGATCAAGTCCCCTGCTACCTCGTTCAGTCATGTGACCTCCCACATCAATGGAGAAAACATGAAGGGGAAGTTTCAGATAGCAAGTGTACAGAATAAAAGAAGTGGGGAAGCAATCCTGTTTGCACTGTACCCACAAGTTCCTACTTCCTCTACACCCCTCTACAGTGTAGTACCCTCAGCCGCCCCCCACAGTGCCTCCCAGCCTCTTCCTCTTTACAATGCCCTCTACCAGACACAGCAGCCCTATCTACCCACTATGCCTCCACACAAAGCACCTCACTCTTTCACAGTGCCCCTTTTGCAGAACCCATAGCTCACCATAGTTCTCCCAATCCTGCTCTGCTCCAGGGCTCTCTTCTACCCACAGAACCCTACAGGCACCTACAGTGCCCTTTAGCCTGTTGCAAAGCCTCCATAGTGCCTTCAGTTCCCACAGTGCCCTCTAGTTTTCTACAGAGCAAGTCTCCAAGCCTCCACAGAGTCCTCCACAGTCGTCCCCCCCCCCCCCCGCAGCAACCGACAGTGTCCCCAAGCCCCCACAGAGTTCCCAAAGTGGGGGGGACTAATGCTGCTGCAACTTTTGTCTTCCACTGACACCAATGTTACATTACCCACATCCCCATTTGGCTAATTCCACACTTAGATTTTTAAAAAAGACCTAAATGGCCCAAATACTTGAATAAGTGGCCATCTGATGCGCTGGGTCCTGAGTCTTCTTTCTTCAGGACTGCAGAATTGGAGGATGCTTCTTCAGGTGTCCTTGCTGTTGACTGGTGATGTGGAAAGTTCCAATTGGCTGTCCATCAGTGGTGTCCTCAGATGCTCTAAAGACTCCAGCGGATGAGATGATGTCACGACAAGGCAACAAACAAGGCCTGTTGTCAGTGGGCCTACACTACAGCAGTGGATCACCGGTCTTTACTTCAGGAAGCTGCACTAGAGGGTGTCATGTAATGGCAGACTCTGGTAATTAAAAAGGAGGTTGAGAGAGTTTTTTTTTTTTTAAATGTTGGGTGTGGCAAGTGGGAGTGAGGTGGAAATTTATTTTTTTTACAATTTTTATTATTTCGCAATTATCAGAAAAAAAATACAACATTATAAAATATTACGTGTTATCTTAGAATACATAAAAACCTTATATATTTAACTTTTTTCTCTCTCACAGCCCACCCCCATCCCCCCACACCACTTAATTATTGGATATGTGCATACTTCTATTAATTACTCGGCCTACTAATTTGAATCCCAAGGGTAAACAGAGATCCTATGGGGGACACCTCATCTCATCTAACCCGGGTCTCCACATTCTGTTGAACTTCCTATAGTTACCTTGTCTAATATATACCACTCTCTACTCCAAACTATTGAGTTGTTAGTCTCTATCCAGTTCTTCACAGTCGGGGGGGTTTGCGCTTGCCATTTCTGTGCGATCACTTTTCTCACCTGGTATAGGCATCTCAGCACTACTTCAATGATGTCGATCGGGGCACTACCTATCTCTATATTCCCTAGTAGGCATATTTTGGCCACCGGTTCTAGAGTAGACTTAAAGGTTTTGTTTATCCTATCTATTATCTCCACCCAGTATCTAAAAAGCTTCAGGCACTTCCATACCATGTGGATAAAATTCCCTGTCGCCCTACACCTGGGGCACTCGTCATTTTGTTTCCAACCAAGCTTGAACATTTTTTGGGGGGTATAGTAGACTCTATGTATTAAGAACAGATGAGATACTTTCTGTGAAGGGGAAACTGAGACTAGTGCTCCCCGTTTCAAAATCCTGTCCCATTCCTCCGTAGTCATTGCTCCTAGATCTCTTTCCCATCCTGCTCTGCTCCTAGAAGGTCCTGCTCTAGTCTATCTCCCAAGGTCCTTACTAGTCTATCTCCCAAACTAGTGTATAGCTCTGAAATTAGTCCTTTCGATGTATCTGACTTGATTATTTTTGAAAGAATAGGGATCTGGGTCCATTCCATTTTCTGCGACCTAAACTGCGCTTGTATAGCGTGCCTAATTTGGAGATATTTATAAAATAAATTATCTGGTATGTTGAACTCCCGTTTTAAAACTAGGAATGTTTTCATAAAGTTACCCTCATATAGTTGGCATAGTCGATTGATGCCCTGTTCCATAGAGGGGTGTATTCTGTTACCCCCTCATACACCAACAGTGCCTTAGTTGTCTGCCATACTTTATTGACTAGTTTTATCGTCGGGTCATTTTGTTTCCAACCAAGCTTGAACATTTTTTGGGGGGTATAGTAGACTCTATGTATTAAGAACAGATGAGATACTTTCTGTGAAGGGGAAACTGAGACTAGTGCTCCCCGTTTCAAAATCCTGTCCCATTCCTCCGTAGTCATTGCTCCTAGATCTCTTTCCCATCCTGCTCTGCTCCTAGAAGGTCCTGCTCTAGTCTATCTCCCAAGGTCCTTACTAGTCTATCTCCCAAACTAGTGTATAGCTCTGAAATTAGTCCTTTCGATGTATCTGACTTGATTATTTTTGAAAGAATAGGGATCTGGGTCCATTCCATTTTCTGCGACCTAAACTGCGCTTGTATAGCGTGCCTAATTTGGAGATATTTATAAAATAAATTATCTGGTATGTTGAACTCCCGTTTTAAAACTAGGAATGTTTTCATAAAGTTACCCTCATATAGTTGGCATAGTCGATTGATGCCCTGTTCCATAGAGGGGTGTATTCTGTTACCCCCTCATACACCAACAGTGCCTTAGTTGTCTGCCATACTTTATTGACTAGTTTTATCGTCGGGCATCTACAAGTAAATGAGTCTGCCTCTAGTGCCTCCACTAATATACTATGTGGGGCCACTATTATCATCACTCTGCTACTGGGGTTCCCCTCACCTGGGATTCCACAGCCTGCTAGGTGTTGCAACTGGGCTGCCAGCAAATATGACCTCGGTTGCGGGACCGCCATACACCCTTGTTTAACCGGTATCTGCATAGTTTGCAAACAAATCCTGGACTGGCCCTTCTTCCAAATTATTTCCCTAAAAAGGGATTCTATTTTTTAAACCACTTCTGGCCTATCCAAATCGGTGAGTTGTGGAGCAGGTATAATATCTGCGGTAGCCATATCATCTTTATTAAATTGCAGCGTCCTGCTACAGATAAAGGGAGACGGCTTCAGATATCACTCTTTTGCTTTAGTTTAAGTAGTAGTGGGGCTAGGTTATCCTTGAGATACTGGTTTACATCTCTCGTGATCCAAACCCCCAGGTATTTCAGTTTTGTGATTACTTTTAGGTGGGGAGTTCCAGACGGTATCTGGTCACCAAGTGGGTCAACCGGCAACAAAGCCGATTTCTCCCAATTGATAACCAGTCCAGAAAACCGCCCGAACTCTTCAACCATTTGTATCACTGTATTTAATGAATTCTTAACGTCTAAATACCCACTATCATTCTTGGTGACTTCAACATTCCTGTCAATGTTAACAGCCCAACTACAGCTAAACTTCTCGACTTAACCTCATCTTTTGACATAACACAATGGACACATACTTCCACTCACTCCAATGGTAATACCCTTGACCTTGTATTCTCCCATCTCTGCAACCCTGGCAACCTCACCAACACCCCCTTTCCTCTCTCTGATCACAACCTCATTACTTTCACTGTATCCTTGCCTCCAACCACCCATCCCTCCAAGCAAAAAACAATTACTTGTAGAAACCTTCGCCACTTTAACCCTTCTCTTCTCTATTCTGCTACTGACCACCTATATGACATAACCTCTCCCCTGTCCTGTCCTGACCTGGCCACCTCTGTCTACAACAGTTCACTGTCATCATCACTAGATGCACTTGCTCCTCTAACCACACGCAGAATCAGGGCCTGACCGTTACAACCCTGGCAAACTGGCAACACTAGAAATCTCAAGAGACATTTCCGTGCTCTTTAAGGACTGTGGCGTAAAACCAAATGCCTGTAAGACTTCACCCTATATAAATCTGCACTTCTAAAATACAATTAATGCCTCAATGCTGCCAAACAAGCCTTATTTGTCTCTCTTTTTAATTCCTTGTCATCCAGTCCCCGTCGGCTCTTCTCAACCTTTAACTCTCTGCTTCGTCCCCCACCCCCTCTACCCACTAACTCACTCACTGCCCAAGAGATTGCCAATCACTTCAAAGACAAGATTGATGCAATTCGTAAGGATACCTCCACTGTGCTACATCTTCCCAACCCAACATACCTTGCCTAACAGCACATTCAACACTCTCCTCTTTTGAATTGGCTACTACTGAAGAGGTTACAAAACTTTTCTCAGATGCCCACTTAACCAATTGTCCCCTGGATCCTGTTCCCTCACAACTACTGCGGTCACCCTCTTCTTCTACCCTATGCTCCCTCACTCACATCTTCAATCTCTCCCTCTCTAGTGGCACCTTCCCCTCCCCTCTAAAACATGCGCAGATCACTCCCATACTTAAAAAGCCCTCACTGGACCCTACCAACCTGAACAACTTAAGACCCATCTCATTGCTCCCATTCACCTCTAAACTTCTAGAACGCTTAGTCTACAACCGTCTTAGCTCCTACCGCAGTGAAAATAACCTTCTTGACCCTTTACAGTCTATCTTTCGCTCACAGCACTCCACAGAAACTGCCTTACTAAAACTCACTAACGATTTACTAACTGCTAAAACCAACAGCCAGTACTCCATACTGCTACTACATGACCTCTCTGTGGCCTTTGATACTGTTGACCACCCACTTCTTTTCAATAAACTACATTCCCTTGGCCTCCGAGATTCTGCTCTATCCTGGTTCTCTGCCTATTTATCACAGCGCTCCTTCAGTGTCATCTACAACTCTGTCTCCTCCTCTCCATTGCCCCTTTCTGTGGGGGTCCCCCAAGGCTCTGTTCTTGGACCCCTTCTCTTCTCTATCTACACCTCCTCCCTTGGTCACTTGATAACCGCCCACGGCTTCCAATACCACTTATACGCTGATGACACCCAAATCTATCTGTCTACTCCTCACCTCACTCCTTCAGTCTCCTCTCGCTTACTTACTAACTGACATATCAGCATGGATGTCGCACCACTTCCTTAAACAAAATCTCTCTAAAACTGAGCTATTAATATTCCCCCCCGCACGTGCCCCCTCCACGACTTTTCCAAATCAAAAATGCAACCATCAGTCCCTCCCCTCATGCCAGGGTACTAGGTGTAATCCTAGACTCTGACTTGTCATTTCAGCCTCAAATCCAATCGTTGTCAAAAGTTTCTAGAATTCACCTCTGTAACATCTCTAAAATTCGCCCCTTTTTAACAAATGAAACCATCAAGCTCCTCATTCACTCCCTTGTTATCTCTCGCCTTGACTATTGCATCCCTTCTCATTGGCCTGCCTCTCCACAGGCTATCCCCTCTTCAGTCTATCATGAATGCTGCTGCCAGACTTATCCACCTTACCAACCGCTCAGTGTCTGCCAACCCTCTCCTCCAATCCCTACACTGGCTCCCAATCACCCAGCGAATTAAATTCAAAATACTAACCACAACATACAAAGCCATTCACAACTCTGCCCCCAGCTACATCACCAATCTTGTCTCCAAATATCACACAAATCGTTCTCTCTGCTCTTCTCAAGACCTCCTACTCTCAAGCTCTCTCGTCTCCTCCTCTCATGCTCATCTCCAGGATTTCTCCAGAGCCTCTCCCATCCTCTGGAACTCGCTACCTCCACCTGTCCGGCTATCCCCTACTCTTGCTACCTTCAGGCGATCCCTGAAAACTCATCTCTTCAGGAAAGCCTATAACGTCTCCAACTAATCTTTTACCACTTCCATCAGCTCATTCCCCACAGTTACAAACTTTTGTACCACCTGCCCCACCCTATTAGATTGTAAGCTCTTCTGAGCAGGGCCCTCTTAATCCCCCTGTATCTTATTGTATTATAACTGTATTGTCTTCCTTTTATATTGTAAAGCGCTGCGTAAACTGTTGGCGCTATATAAATCCTGTATAATAATAATAATAATAATAATAAAGTCACCCAAAAAAAACAAGACGTCGTGCGCAAACAGTGCTATCCTATCCTCCTCTGTCTGCCTCCGAAACCCCTATATGTCTGGCATTGATCTAGTCATAATAGCTAGTGGTTCCATCGCGAGGGCAAACAACAAGGGGGACAGGGGACAGCCCTGCCTCGTCCCTCTCTCCAATTGGAACAGTTCTGTTCCCTGTAGAGTAATTTCACTCAGCTAATAAAAGAGGGGCCAAACCCAAATCTCTCTAACACCCTCCATAACTAGTCCCATTCCAGGCTATCAAAGGCCTTAGCGGCATCCAAGGCCGATATGACCCTGGAATCCGTGTTATCTGTTGGAAGCTGCATATTTAAGAAGACTCATCTGATATTGATACTAGTTGACCTGTTAGAGATAAAACCTGACTGATCAGGGTGTATAAGCTTCTGGATATATCGATTTAAACGGGTTGCTAGCACTTTTGCCAAGATTTTTACATCTCTGCATAATAATGAGATGGGGCGGTACGAAGCAACATCTAATTGGTCTTTCCCCTCCTTCTGTATTACAATAATAGTTACTTCCGACATTGAAGTGGGAAGTCTCCCATTGGTTAATGCCCATTCCAATGTTTTCAACAATTCTGGAAGTAATACCTCTCCATATCGTTTCTATATTTCTATTGGGAACATATCCGGGCCTGGGGACTTTTGGTTGAACATCCCGGCTACTGCTCGCTGTAATTCATCTAGAGTCACAGCTGACTCTATATCTATTTTGTCTCTCTCTGTCGGGGTCAGAATTGTTAATCCCTGAAAGAAATCTTCAATTTTTTCCCCACTATCTCCCCTATTATACTTATACAGGGACTTATAGCATTCTCTAAATGTATACATTATCTCTATCGCAGCAGTGGAGATCTCCCCACCTGATGTCCTAATCGCCGAGACAGTGGGGAGAGGAGTGTGAGATCTGGTCAGCAGGGAAAGCATACGCCCCACTCTCTCCCCTTCTCCAAATTGGCACTGCCTCTGGAATATTCGCCTATTCTCTGACTTCCTTGTGATGGCCATTTTGTAAACTTGTTGCTTGTCTAGGTCTAGCTACTCCTTTTGCCTGTTTGGGGTTGGGTCCTCGACATATCGCCTCTCTGCCTGTGTCACCTTCCTCCTACTTTCCCTTTCCCACTCTCTAGATTTCCCCTTGGTTCCTGCCACTTTTTGGATCAGAAGACGTCTAAGATTGGCCTTCAGTGAGTCCCAGATCACTCCAGGTGATGCCGTCCCTGCATTGATTTGCACAAATTCTTTTAGTTCAGTCATCACTTCTCCAGAATTGCCAATCAGTTCCAACCAACAAGGGCTGATTTTCCATTCTTTGGGGTGGGTCTTACCCCCTGCGTTTATTGCCAATACTGGTGGGGAGCCGTCTGAGATTCCTTATGGGTCATACTTTATATTCCTTACCAACAATGCTGCTTCTCTATTGCCTAGGGCCATATATATTCTAGAAAGTGTGAGGTAAGAGCTTAAAAAGCAGGAGTATTGCCGCTTCTGTGGATAGCGCATTCGCCATATGTCGCTCAGTCCTATTTCTTCCAGATATCGACATAACCGACCCTCTCCTGGTGTATTGTGTCTGTTTCCCGGTGGAAATCTATCTTTGTCCAATGTGAACTCCAACAATTTGTGCAGAACCTCCAGCTTAAATGGGGGGGGGGGGGAATATAAATATTTGCCAACACATATTGTTTGTTCTCAAATGAACAGAACAAAAAAATGTATCGGCCCTGTTCATCAATACAGCTCTCCCTGCAGGAGAGCACAATTCCCTTCCCAATCATTATGCTGACCCCCCTCGAACAGGAGGAGTGAACAGAATGATATTGGGATTGGAACCTCTGGTTGTGGAGTTGTGACACAGTAGCACCGGTCAAGTGCGTCTCCTGCAAGCAGAGCAAGCCAGGCCCCCTCCCCTCCAGTAAAGACATAACTAAGACAACTCTCTTAGTTGGATCAAGGTGGAAAATTAGTGTGATATGAAAACTTTTTAAATATTAATGTAACACCCTCTAGTGTGCTACAGTGGTAGTGCAAGATAATTTATCTGGCTAGGAATGGAATTTGGGTCAGGGTTAATAGAGGTCAGAACTGAATAACTCATCCTATCAGCTCTCTGGTGCCTCCCCCTGTTTCTAGAATGTTGGAGAACATTCTAGAAGATAGTGAACATAAGCTAGGAGGGGTTGCCATAAATATTTAGGGGCTGTTAGCCAATCCCCAGATAGGGGGCCTGGCAGGGAACTAAGGAACCCTTAAGAAGACATGAGCCATGCCAGCAGGGGAGTCGGGTGGAAGATGGAGAAGCAGTGCTGAGGGGAGTCTGTCGATGGCCCTTTAGGTGGCCCCTGCCAGGGAGGGGTTTTGCCTTGGGCTGGAGCTCGGGAGGCTGGCCTAGAAGAATCCCACTACAGGAGGCAGTAGGAGGACCATAATCGGAGAGGCAGCAGGAGCAAGGAGAGACAGTGAGTACATCAGCACAGTACAGCGACAGACAAGGGGAGAGACTACCAGCTGTAGCAGGTCTCTCTTGAAGACAGCAGTGTGCCAAGTCTTCATCCAACCTTGCCCTGGGGAGTCTCCATGTGTATGTCAGTCAGGAGAACTGGGAAGAGAAAGCATCCAGGTGGGCTAACATTTCTGCAAGCAGTAGAGCTGGGATCAGTATCTACGGGAAAGCAGAAGGTGGTGCGAGATGCTGTTCACGCCACATGTGCTACTTTACTAAGGGACTGAGAGTTCCTAGCCTGTAATGGGTTGTTGCTGAGCTAATGAGAGATTGTTAATTCCTCCAGGAGTGATCCAACAGTAGATGTACAAAAAAGAACCAAGTTTGTGCAGGATGAAGGAATCTGTAAATAGGGAGGAAGTTGTCCCTGGTTTTGTTTGTTAGACAATTTCAAGCTGGGCATCCCATAACCCCCTACCAGGGCTGGACTGGGACAAAAATGTGGCCCTGGACTTCATCCAGACTGGGCCAGAGCACAGCACATCAGGGTACAGTGCACATCAGGGCACAGCACATCAGGGTACAGAGCCCAGCACATCAGGGTACAGAGCCCAGCACATCAGAGCACAAGCCACATCAGGGCACAGCACATCAGGGTACAGAGCCCAGCACATTAGGGCACAGGGCACATCAGGGCACAGCATATCAGAGTACAGCACATCCGGCCACATCAGGGTACAGGGCACAGCACATCAGGGTACAGCACATCAAGCCACATCATGGTACAGGGCACAGCACATCAGGGTAAAGTGCACATCAGGGCACAGCACATCATGGTAAAGTGCACATCAGGCCACATCACATCAGGGCACAGCACATCAGGGTACAGGGCACAGCACATCAGGGCACAGGACACAGCACATCATGAGACATCAGGACAGGGCACATGGCACATCAGGGTACAGGACACAGCACATCAGGACAGGGCACATGGCACATCAGGGCACAGGACACAGCACATCAGGGCTCAACACATCAGGGAACAGCACATCAGGACAGGGCACATGGCACAACAGGGTACAGGACACAGCACATCAGGACAGGGCACATGAAGCGTCTGTGATGAGCTCTCTCTTATGTCATGCTGCTCCCCGACGGCCCCTCCTCTCTTCTTGTCCATCCCAGATGATGTCACAAGCAAATGGAGATGGACAAGAAGAGAGGAGGGCCGCCGGGGAGCGGCGTGACATGCGAGAGAACTTATCACAGACGCTTCCAGCGCTATTCTGCCTGCTGGCTAAATCTCGATCTACCCATCAGGCGCCAGCTGACGGTGATTGACGGGTAGATGGCCGCGGACCTCTGGGGGAGTTCACCGCAAAACAACTGGGAAACCCCAGTTGAGAAACGATGCAATAGGAAAATTTGGTGGCCGCTGAAAACGGCCCACTGAGCCATCGGCCCACCGGGAAACTCCCGGTAGTCCCGATGGCCAGTACATGCCTGCCCCCTACCCTATCCAAGTTATCATCCTCTAATAAAACAACAAAAACAGGCCAAGGGACTGACTTATGTGTCTGGATGCAAGAAGGAAATGATGTGTGACTGTGCTGTGTAGCAGTGGGGAACCCTGACATCAGCAACTCCTACGGGGGTTGCGCTATATTAAAGTTGGAGCAAATTTTTTTACTTTAAACCGGAACTAAACTTACCTTTACTTCAGTGGTCCTGCCCCTCATCGGCGATCTTCTGCTGTGGACTGGTCTGCAGCCATCTTAATTGGCTGCCGTGGGATGATGTCACTCCTTCACATGCAGAGACCTGTCTGTTTTGCAATAAAGAGCCTGCCTACTCACTGTTTTTGACAGCAGGATTTTTGTTCCGTTTTAAGGTCATTGCAAGAGACAAGGGGGTGGGTGACTCTTTGCACCTGGAGAACAAGAGGTTCCACATACAGAAAAGCTTTGTTATGTAAAAGTTGTGCACATTTGAAATAGTTTTCCTGGATCTATCCAACTTAATAGTTGTTTTTATTTATTTATGAATTTAATTTTGTATAATGGTTGCACTAGATGGATATGTGTTTTTATTTCAACCTGAATAACTAAGTAACTATGATGTTTTTCTATCATTAGTATAACAGCTTTGTTCAACAAATACGTATTTCATACAGGGTGCTTCCATAACACATTTAGATTGAGCAGAAGAGCATGCTGGGTTTTCTAATAAGTCCACAGCACTGCCTGCATGCTTGTTGGCAGCTTATGTAAAATGACTAATCCAGATGAGTTCTTTTTGCAAGTCATTCATCTGTGTACAACGTGATCTCTCCTGCTATTCAGGTGTATTCACAACAAAGACTAATCACAACTTGCTGTAAACAAGCCTCCAGGAATGTTCATATGAAATATTTCAAATGTTCTCTTAGGTATACACTTAGAGACATTTTTTTATGCTCATTTTTCAGCATAAACTGACTGTTGAAGTCAAAAAGAAACATTCTGATCCTAATAGATATGCAGCATTATTTTGGGAAGAAGATAATCTTCTCTGACAACACTGAAAACATGAAAAACTCTCATGTGATCCAAGTTTGTGGCTACTTGAGCTAAGTAGAAGAAAGAAAATATGGTTATGCTATACATTTGTATTTTGCTTACTTCATGCTTCAGTTGCTGTCTATTGCACCTGGCAGATCTAATCCAATTAAGTAAACAGCAGGCAAGTCTTGTTTTTTTTTCCCCATAAAAGTTTTATTGAATTTTTGACATCCATGTACAGTCCATAAACAATGGCGTAATCAAGCCATGCATTTGTACAGGATTTCCATTTATAGCAACAGCAAAGAGGGAGAGAAGAAAATTTCACTAACACAAATAGAGATCATTAATAAACACAATAGCAAGAGAGCGCCTCAGAGGCTTGGAAGCCCCGTTTGTAGGATCGCTTATAAAAATGTTTGCATTAAATATATATTCCAGGGCTGGTCGTAATCCAATAAAAAAATCAAAAGGAGATCCTAAAACTGTGGAAATAAAACTGTTGTCATATACAGTAGAAATGTTGTCATATAGAAGTGTTGTCAATACACTTCAAAAAGAACTGATGATCAAATGCAAAAGGACGAGGATAAACTGACTTCCCCACAGAGTGATAGAAAGGGAGGGAGAGACAGAAGAAGAAAAAAAAGAGGGTTAGGTTCACTGAAAGGGGTATTTTCCCTACTTTAAGGTCTGGTAGAAACTCACTGAAACATAGGTTGTCTGGGGTATAGGAAATATCTAAGGCCTCATGCACACAGGACTTTTTATTTCCTCCCCTGGATCAAAGGCGTCCAGGGGAGGAAATAAAAAGTCCTGTGTGCATGAGGCCTAAAAAAGCATAAAAAAGCCGCATTTTTCAAACACGTTTAGGCGCATCAAGGTTTTGGGCACTCATCTTTCCATTGGCCAAAATATAAATTTTTTCTAGCCACTGGAATGAATGAACACTCAAGCGTTTAGGCCTGTTTACACACGTTTAGGCGTGTCAGGCATTTTTTTCTGCCCAAATGCTCTCTCCTGAACACACAAGTGATGTTTTTTTTTCTACCTCTAAAGAAAGTGCCAATTTACTGTCCTGCTGGCCCTAGGGGGGCCAGACCAGTAGGAGTAATCAATGCCGGTATTAGGGTTGAATATATTTTTATTTGTAAAATAAACATTATAACAGAAATACAATTGACATATCACTTAGAGGAAAGTGGCAACAAGCATGCCAACTAACTATCACCTACAGCAGCGCTTGCGCCTGAAGGTTTCGCAAATAGTCTTGCATTCAATTTATGTCAAACAATAGAAGATCAGGGGGCAGAGAGAAAGGGGGAAGAAAGATAGAGGCATAAAGAATTGGGGAGGAAGGAGACGGGAAAAAAAAGAAAGGGGGGGAAGGGGTCTGCTGGGAGAGCCTGGGATGGAAAGACAGTAACTTGGCAATTGAAAGTCATCCCTATATTTTAGAGAAAAGTCATGGTAGAGGTGGAGCTGGGCTCGGGGGGACAGGGAGCATGCCAGCCAGGGTATCTGAGGAAGAGAAGCGCAGCCAGACAGACCACAAAACTTTATATTTGTCAAAGGTGTTATTGTCGAGTGCCAACATCTCCTCCATTCTTATGATGTCATTCACTGTGGAGACCCAAAGGGATAACGGGGGGTAGTGGTTGTTTTCCAAAAAAGGGGGATCAGCTGTCGGGTCGCAGATAGGAAAAAACGTAAAAGACATTGTTTCTGGGAGGCTATCGATCCTGGCAACATGGAAAGAAGGGCAGTCTCAGGGGTGAGCTGTAAAGATTCCTCATATATAAGGGTCATATCCGTTCACACTCCCTCCAGATATAAAGATAAGTGCCCGTGGCTGCATTGCATCGCCAGCAGGAGGATGAGGTAGATGATAAAATGTTATGTAGCGTAGCGGGGTCCCTGTACCATCTGGACATAATCTTGAAGTTCTTCTCTTGTGAAGAACAGGAGATACGCAGTCCGCCATTCCGCTCTGGAGAGGGTTTTTCCCAGGTCTGCCGACCAAATCCTCGTGTACGTGGACATGTCATTTTGAGTGAGGGCCTGGATTAAGCTGTAGATGTGGGAGAGTAGATGTCTGGGTAGCTCTTGGAGGGAACTTAGATGTTCGAATTCTGAGAGCGGGCGATGGATTTGGGATGAGCGGAATAGTTGCTTTGTAAAGGTTGTTAGATGTAGGGACGTGAGCCAATCGCGTGTCCCCTCAGGGACGATCGAGGCCCTGTTCCCGGGTGGATGAAAGTGTGTGCCTGAGGCCAGGAGGAGCGGTGAAATGAGCCTAGTTGATGGGCTCCGATGCCCTGAGGGAAGGCCAGACTGTCAAATAAAGAGGATAGGGGGGAGGGATCCGAGGATAGAACCTTGCATAGCCCTCTCCTATACCAAAGAACAGGGACAGCTATGGTTACAGGTGAGGTGCAGGATAAGTGAGAAAAGCTACCCTTGTAACCGCAGAGGAGAGCCCGTAGGTCGACTGGAGCTGGGTCCTGCTCAACCATTACTGAGGCCTTTTGAAAAGGCCGCGGGAACCACTCTAGGGTACGAGCCATGAGAGTATATTTGTAATAAAGCTCATAATCTGGTAGTCCCGTGCCACCTTGTAGCATTGGGCATGTGAATAGTTTGTACTTAACTCTGGATAACCCCTTATTCCAAATAAAACAAATGGAGAGGGAGCGCAGGGCTGAAAAAACAGATTTGGGGATGGTGACTGGTACGGTTTGGAAGAGATATAATAATTTGGGTAGGCTGTCCATCTTGAGGGTGTTAATGTGACCAAACCAGGGTAGGGCCGTGCCCCCCCATGAAGCCAAGTCTTTCAGATGACAGGAGAGAAGAGGAATGTAGTTTAGTGTGAAGAGGTTAGAGAGGTTGACGGGAATCGTTATGCCTAGGTAGGAGATGCACTTGGTCTGCCATTGAAAAGAATAATTGGAGTGAAGTGAGGATATGGTTGAAGCGGGTAGAGAAATATTGAGGGCCTCTGTTTTGGGGATGTTGAGCTTAAAATTACTTAGTAAGCCGAAGCGTTTAAATTCAGATAAGAGGGAGGGGAGGGTCGTGTGGGGTTGTCTAGCATATATTAATAGGTCATCCATGTAGAGAGATAGTTTATGGTGTTCGGAGGGTGTCTGAATTCCTTGTATGGAGGCATTTTGTCGAATGGCGCATGCCAGGTGCTCAATTACAATGACAATAGGAGCGGGGAGAGGGGACAACCTTGACGGGTGCCATTGGATATATCCAACGCCTCTGACGAGGTGCCATTCACTAAGACCGATGCAGAAGGGTGTGAGTAAAGAGACATAATTTTGGTAATGAAGGGGGATCCGAGACCTATTTGTTCTAGGGAGAGTAGCAGAAAGTGCCAGTTGACCCGGTCAAATGCCTTTTCAGCATCAAAAGACAGGAGGCAAGCTTGCTGACGGTGTCGCTGTATATAGGAGATGAGGTTATGGTTTTAGTCGTGTTGTCCCGGGCTTCCCTTCCCAGGACAAAGCCAACCTGATCTCTGTGGATAATCCCTGACAGTAGTGGCGAGAGGCGGTTAGCGACGACCTTCGCAAATAATTTTAGGTCTATATTTAGTAAGAATATGCGGTGGTAGCTAGGGGATCCTTACCGGGTTTCAAGAGAATGGATACGTTGGCAGATAGGAGGTCTCTGGAGGGGAGGGTAGTGTCATTTATGGCGTTGAAGGGCCGGCCCAGGAATGGCGTTAGTAGGGGTGCAAATGTTTTGTAGAATCGTGGGGTATAGCCATCCGGGCCCGGACATTTGCCTTGTTTTAGACCCCTGATGGCACCGAGAAATTCCGGTTCCGCCAAGGGTCTGTCTAGGTCTGAGGATTCCTGGGGGTCGATTGTGGGTAACGCTGTTTCTGTTATATAGGCCTGCATATCATCCTGTGAGGAGGATGTAGGCCGCTTGAAGCGTTCTGTGTGAGGCTATAAAGCTGGGAATAGAAGTCCCTGAACGCGAAGGATATACCTTTCGTATTAAAGACCTTAGTCTGGTTTGTTTTGGTAATGAAGGAGATGGCTTGGCGGGGGAGTCTAGGGTGAATAACCCTTGCCAGGTAATGGCCGTATTTATTGGCTATAGAATAATGATAATTGCAAGCTCAATCACGGGCTATCAAAGAGTGGGAGTCTAGCAATTTGAGGAGGTCGCGACGGGCGTTTGTTAGGGTGACAAAGGTGGATGGCTCCAGCGTTTGTTTATCCCATTGGATAAGTGGGGTAGTAGTGTCAGGGGAGTGATCAAACACGAAGTGTTGAATTGCCTTGGTAACTTCAGCGTTATACACTGAGTCCCGGGGTAGATTGTCATTAAGGCGCCAAGAAGCCCCCCTGCGAGATTGTGGTGGACGGGCAAAGGACAGGTAAACAGGGGAGTGGTCAGACCATAGGGCATGTCCCAGGGAGGATTGTAAAGGAGTGTCCAGGAGGGATTGTAAATTGAAGAAATAATCTAATCTGCTGTATGAGTTGTGGGCTATGGAGAAATAACTATAGTCTTTTTCTGTGGGGTGGTGTATGCGCCAAACATCTACAAATTGGTGGAAGTGTAATAGTGTTTTACCCGAGGATGTGTCGGCAGACGGGGGCAGAGCGACATTAAAGTCACCCCTGGCGATGACATAGGAACCCCCGAAAGAAGATAGTCTGGTGAAAGTGGTGGAAAGGAAGCGAGCCTGGTCCATATGGGGCGCGTAGATATTAGCCACTGTAAAGAGAAAGTTATTTAGTTTCAATTTAAAAAAATATAAAGCGGCCATTATCATCGATGTAGGAATCAAGTACTTCAGGGTGAAAAGATCTATGAAATGCAATGGAGACCCCTTTGGATTTAGCTAGGGGGTTAGTGCTGTGAAAACATGTAGTATAATGGCGGTTACAGATTGTAGGCGTAGAACCAGTGCAGAAGTATGTCTTCTTCAATAGTAGAATATTAGCTCGCTGTTTGTGGAAGAGATATAGGATCTGGCTGCGCTTCTCTGGGGTATTAAAGCCCCTGCAGTTATATGATGCTAGATTAAGAGGTGGTGTGACCGCCATGATGAGGGGTGAGGGTTTGAGGTGGTAGAAAGAAAACGATGAGAGTCTTTCAGGAACCAGGCTCAGCCAGCAAGGGGGAAGGTGGGGGAAGGTGGGGGAGAAGGGATGGGAGGATAGAAAAACGTAGGAGAGAGATAGTTGGAAGAAAAAGTGGTGTGAGAATAAATAGAGAGAAAGAAAGTCTCTAGTCTCAGTGTCGATAGAGTTGCAATGCAGTATGTCTGGGTATAACCGAGCACTAGAGATTGAGACCGTGATTGCAGTGGGGGGATATAGCTACATGAATAGACCATTAGGTGGCACCAATTGATCAAAAGCCTAGAAAAATAACATACATAATAAAGTGATGTAAAGAACATGTCAAAACCAAGAACACCAAGTATGTCTGGGGGGGGGGGGGGTAAAGTGGGAGTCATGGAGGGGCCCCCAGGGTCCAGGGCTCCACAGGGCAGGATGTAAATAGGAACAATATAACCTGTAATGGGTAAAAAAGGTATTATGAACAGTAACATATAACTTGTAAACAGAACAGGGGATGGTAGGACCAAGATTTAGCATATTCTAGCTATGCAAGCATGTAAGCAGTGTGTTCAAATACATTGTCCCTAGTAATCAGAAAATTAGGGTCCAAAAAGCAAAATAAAAAGTATTAAGGGAAGGGTTCTCAGGGTAATGTGTTTCAGAACACTGGGGGGTTTGCAGGAAACAAATCTGCTCAACTGGGACAAATGTTCATCCAGGTAGTGTGATTGAATCATTCTGATCCTCAACTTTGGAACATGTCGTCTTCTGTAAGTAAGACCCAACGTGGGTATACAGCAAGAAGCCTTCCATGAGAAGTAAACCACCAACTGTAGCAACGTAATGGAAGGTGTTCAACGTGGAGAAAAGAAACAGGAGAACATTGAAAAGGATGCACTCAGAGGATCTGGAGTAAACGCAGGAGATGATCCTGCTAAAAAAGACGAACGACCAGCCAGTCTATAGTGAGTCAGTCATTGGGGTCTTTGTGTGAGAAGGATCTGGGGCGCGGTTTGCGGCTTTGTTTGTGCCACTGTAGAAGGTATGGCAGGCCTGGGGTGGTGGGTGTGAAGGGCCAATCAGGGATAGAGACATGCGGCAAATCCAGCGTGCTAAGCAAGGACAGGAGGTCCCCAAGAGTGCGGAAAATGGCTGTCTTGCCGTCGTGATGAACCTGAAGTTGTAAAGGGAAGCGCCATTGGTATTTCAGTTGGCGAGATTGTAATAGATGCGTGAGGGGCTTCAGAGCTTTCCGCATGATCAAAGTTTGACGTGAGAGGTCAGGTAAAAGCATCATGGGGGTAGTGTTGAAAAGAATAGAGTCTTGAGTGCTGGCAGGATGCATGATGGCTTCTTTATTGTTATAGAAGTGCAGAAGTGCATAGGGTGTCATGCACAAATGATGGGTCAGGTTTCCTGGGGCAGGAGGTCCTGTGAACATGGTCAAGTCTTTATGCAATTGCAATAGCTGATTGAAAATGGCTGTCACTGCTGCATTTAAATCCTTGGGTTCCACGGATTCAGGTATCCCGCAAACGCGGATGTTATTGCTTTTATTTCTATTCTCAATGTCGTCTTGCTGGTCCCATTAGAGACTGCTTTGCAGTCTCTAATGGGACCTGGAGGGGATTCTTTCTAACAGACTTTATAATGGACACTGAAAAGGCCTCTGTTACAGAGACCCCCCCTCCGGGACCCATTAAACTCCTTTTGTAGTCTCTAATGGGTCCTGGAGGGGGGTCTCTCTCTAACAAAAAAGGTCTCTCTCTGAAAAAAAGGCAGAAGTTGTACTGTGTGCAAAATGTAGGGGTAGGTAATGGGCGGGGCCTGACAGGAGGCCCTTGATTTATTGGTCCAGGGTGTTGTCAGTCTTCCCCTGGGTATGTGACACTAATGTGAAATGTGAATTAATGATAGGTCAACATTAAAGACAAGTCAATAATTTAGCTCCCTTATTTTTATTTTGGGAGGTTCCTTTAAAGCAGGAATTTACACATGCAGCAGATTTTTCTTTTTGCTTTGGCTAAGACTGTAGCCTACTGTCAAATCATTCTTTGCTGTTCAACTTTCCACTCAGAAGAGGGCAGAGCTGGGTGGGTGCAAACAAAAACTGGATTACATTTTAGCTTGCTAAAGCACTATGCATTATGAATAATAATTTTTTTATATAAAATAATGTTTTCACATTATTCTTTTTAAGTCTCCAGCAACTGCTGTGCTTCATTTTTCAGGGCGGATTTCCTGGTGGTGACAAAGGGGGATCATGACTAGGGAATGTGCATCAGCCCCTTACAATCTGTATTGGTAGAACGTAAGATAAGGTAACACAGGAACACAACTGGGAGACAAGGACAGAAGCACATATAATATTTTATAGAATATTTTTTATATACGTTAATATACGGACAAAATCTTCAGGTTGTAATGCATTTACCATATGAGAGTCTGTCTTTTGCCATTAGTAATGCCGGAAGGTGTTCAAATACACCGTTGGCTGCCAGCTATCAACAGTCTTCCTGTACTGTTCCCTCTGATTTATATTTAATTGCAATTTGCATTTACCTTTTTCCTCCTGTGAGTCTTTAAACCTCACGGTCGTCCTGGGAATGCCACACACGAAAAAAAAAAAAGCCCTACTCAGCATTTCAACAAATCAGTTTCCTCTTGCTCGCAGAATGTCTGAAAAGGTGTCAGAAAGTGTTAGGATTCCAAGGACTGCGGTGTCCCTCTTTGAGAAAATCAGCACTCCTTTCATGAAAACCCTTTCTTGGCGCCAATTAAAGCAAGCAGGGAAGTGCTGCATGAGGATGCATACATGTCATGAACCACACAGGGTTATGATAATATCTGGAACAGCATTGCTACAATCTGCAATCTTTTGATAGAAATTAGAAGCAGACTAATTGCTGTTGGGATTTTGACATACGCCTGGGGCTTCTGTGTTCAAGGGGAAGCAGGAATCCAGAATTATGTTACTTTTTCATTTCAGATTTAATCCTTTCTGCAATGGCTGGTTTTAGACATAATAGGGTCCTTCAGAGTGGAAACCAAACAATGTCCTTTCAAAAGGGGAATGGTAGCAGCAGGAGATATACCCTGTATTTGCATGTGCCGACGTCATCGGCACATGCACACTGAAGCAAACTGAAACAATGACACATACGTGCCATTGCTTCAGTGAGTGTGCCGTTACTGGCGGCTCTCATGCACATGCACGGGAGTGATGTCATCACGGCTCCAGCCAATCACAGCGCCGCAGCCCGTAATACCAGGAAGTAACTCCAGGAGCGATGTCAGCCGCCGGAGTGGTGTATGAGGACGGCTGCAGGGGCTTCCATCTCAGGTAAGTAATTCATAATGAGCTAGTATACTATGCATACTAGCTCATTATGCCCTTGTCTTGCAGGTTTTTTTTGGGTTTTTTTTCTTGTCCTAGGGTTTACAACCACTTTAAGTGAGGGTGTAAATGTGCAAATAATTTGCTCTTTGATGTTATACTACTAGGCATTTCTGTCTTCACACATTATGCTAATGATTGGTGAAATGCTGTTGTGGAAAATGTTCTCTATTCATTTTTAGTTTTTGAATGCTACTGGACTGTATTTGACTCTGTTAACTTTAATAAAGAACCTACAAAAAAGACAAAACTCATAAACAGCAACTCAAATAAGCCATAAAAACACACAGTGTGAAACCATGTGCCATATACCATCACAGGGTATGATTAATGCGTTTCGGGGGCGCCTCTTGGACTTCTGCCTTCCTGTGACCCTGGCTTGTGTTTTGACCTCGTCCCTGCTTCATGCTCCTGTACTGCGCTGCCCGACTGTGTATCGAACCTGGCCTGTATCCCGTCTTTGAATCTATCTCACGTTCCAGTACCTGCTCTGCTCGGCTGTTGATGACCTCCTGGCTTTTGTACCTACCACGACTCAGCCTGCTGTTCCAGCAACACGGAGTTCCAGTCCTCTGTGCCCGTCCGCTAATGAGCCACCTGCTACATCGGCCCTTGTGCCACTCTGTGTCTTTCACTCCCTGTCATCTCTATCAGGGGTGCTAGACAGGAGGTGCAAGAGAAGCCCTCTCTACAGCTCAGTCTCCACCAGGTACGTGACAATGACCTCACTGTGGAGGTACAACATGCCTCCTACTGAGCCAGACCTATACTCTTCAATGAGAAAAGCTCATGATCTCTGCTAATTGGAGAGCTCTGGCATGTTGGACCAGTTCAGTTTAGCTAGATCTGTTCCTGTTATTCTCTTCCTACTGACAGGCAGGCAGGTGTTTTTACAGTATTTACAGCTACCTGAAGAAAATTGCTGGTGTTCTTCTGATCCTATTAGTCCTATTAGCTACAGTATTTACAGTTAGTGTAGTGCGTCCTCTGCACAGTGTGCACCTAAAGCTACCAGAAGAAAATTGGTGGTGTTCTTCTGATCCTATTAGTACCGCAGGCAGCTGCAGTATTTACAGTTAGTGTAGTGTGTCCTCTGCACAGTGTGCACCTAAAGCTCCCTAAAGAAAATTGTTGGTGTTCTTCTGATCCTATTAGTACCGCAGGCAGATGCAGTATTTACAGTTAGTGTAGTGCGTCCTCTGCACAGTGTGCACCTAAAGCTACCTGAAGACAATTGCTGTTGTTCTGATCCTATTAACACCACAGGCAGGCAGCTATAGTATTTACAGTTAGTGTACTGTGCCCTGTGCACAGTGTGCACCTAAAGCTACCTGAAGAAAATTGGTGGTGTTCTTCTGATCCTATTAGTACTGCAGGCAGCTGCAGTATTTACAGTTAGTGTAGTGCGTCCTCTGCAGAGTGTGCACCTAAAGCTACCTGAAGACAATTGCTGTTGTTCTGATCCTATTAGTACCACAGGCAGGCAGCTGCAGTATTTACAGTTAGTGTACTGTGTCCACTGCAGAGTGTGCACCTAAAGCTACCTGAAGAAAATTGGTGGTGTTCTTCTGATCCTATTAGTACCACAGGCAGGCAGCTACAGTATTTACAGTTAGTGTACTGCGTCCTCTGCACAGTGTGCACCTACAGCTACCTGAAGACAATTGCTGTTGTTCTGATCCTATTAATACCACAGGCAGGCAGCTACAGTATTTACAGTTAGTGTACTGTGTCCTCTGCACAGTGTGCACCTAAAGCTACGTGAAGAAAATTGGTGGTGTTCTTCTGATCCTATTAATACCACAGGCAGGCAGCTACAGTATTTACAGTTAGTGTGCTGTGTCCTCTGCACAGTGTGCACCTATAGCTACCTGAAGAAAATTGGTGGTGTTCTTCTGATCCTATTAGTACCACAGGTAGGCAGCTGCAGTATTTACAGTTAGTGTAGTGCGTCCTCTGCACAGTGTGCACCTAAAGCTAACTGAAGACAATTGCTGCTGTTCTGATCCTAGTAATACCACAGGCAGGCAGCTGCAGTATTTACAGTTAGTGTACTGTGTCCTCTGCACAGTCTGCACCTAAAGCTACCTGAAGAAATATGGTGGTGCTCTTCTGATCCTATTAGTACCACAGGCAGGCAGCTACAGTATTTACAGTTAGTGTGCCGTGTCCTCTGCACAGTGTGCACCTAAAGCTACCTGAAGAAAATTGGTGGTGTTCTGATCCTATTAGTACCACAGGCATGCAGCTGCAGTATTTACAGTTAGTGTACTGTGTCCTCTGCACAGTGTGCACCTAAAGCTACCTGAAGACAATTGTTGTTGTTCTGATCCTATTAATACCACAGGCAGGCAGCTACAGTATTTACAGTTAGTGTACTGTGTCCTGTGCACAGTGTGCACCTAAAGCTACCTGAAGACAATTGCTGTTGTTCTAATCCTATTAATACCACAGGCAGGCAGCTACAGTATTTACAGTTAGTATCCTGTGTCCTCTGCACAGTGTGCACCTAAAGCTACGTGAAGAAAATTGGTGGTGTTCTTCTGATCCTATTAATACCACAGGCAGGCAGCTACAGTATTTACAGTTAGTGTGCTGTGTCCTCTGCACAGTGTGCACCTATAGCTACCTGAAGAAAATTGGTGGTGTTCTTCTGATCCTATTAGTACCACAAGTAGGCAGCTGCAGTATTTACAGTTAGTGTAGTGCGTCCTCTGCACAGTGTGCACCTAAAGCTACCTGAAGACAATTGCTGCTGTTCTGATCCTAGTAATACCACAGGCAGGCAGCTGCAGTATTTACAGTTAGTGTACTGTGTCCTCTGCACAGTGTGCACCTAAAGCTACCTGAAGAAAATTGGTGGTGCTCTTCTGATCCTATTAGTACCACAGGCAGGCAGCTACAGTATTTACAGTTAGTGTACTGTGTCCTCTGCACAGTGTGCACCTAAAGCTACCTGAAGAAAATTGGTGGTGTTCTGATCCTATTAGTACCACAGGCAGGCAGCTGCAGTATTTACAGTTAGTGTACTGCGTCCTCTGCACAGTGTGCACCTAAAGCTACCTGAAGACAATTGCTGTTATTCTGATCCTATTAATACCACAGGTAGGCAGCTGCAGTATTTACAGTTAGTGTACTGCTTCCTCTGCACAGTGTGCACCTAAAGCTACCTGAAGACAATTGCTGTTGTTCTGATCCTATTAATACCACAGGCAGGCAGCTACAGTATTTACAGTTAGTGTACTGTGTCCTCTGCACAGTGTGCACCTAAAGCTACCTGAAGACAATTGCTGGTGTTCTCATACTAATAAAACTACAGGCAGGCAGTAGATTCTGCTAGCTGCAGTATCAGTATATATATACATCCCAGCTTTGTGCAGCTACATCTCACTGCAGACCATTAGTATGTTTGTAAGGCCAACAAGGAGAGGCAGACAGTCACAAGCCAATAAAAGAGGGCAAGCAGGCTCTGTGTCTAGAGGCAACAGTGCTGGTCATGGAGACGGTGCATCCTCATCAGCATGTGCCTGTGGCACACGCTTGTCCTTTTTTTGGCAGCTGGCCATGTTGAGCATGCGGAAGACTTGGTAGAGTGGATGACCAAGCCATCCTCATCCTCCTCATCCTCTCTCACCGCTGCTATTTGCAACATATGTTTCAAGCGTTTCTCGCATGGCCAAAACATCACCTGCTTGGGCACCACATGCTTGACCAGACATATGTCGACCTGCCATGCAGTTCGTTGGCAAGCGTACCTAAAAGACCCACACCAAAGTACAAAGCGGACCTCTCCTTGCTCCTCATCAGCTGGGATCTCCAACCCCACTATACCTTCAGTCCTCTCTGAAACCTGCACTGAGAGGAATGAAGGTGTGGAATTAGGTGTGTCACTGCCAAGTACTTGCAGGCAATCTGCTATTGGTACACCGACGTCAGATTGTACCAGGCAAATTTCCCTGCCCCAGCTGCTGCACTGCCGAAAGAAGTTCGCTCCCAGCCATCCACATGCTGAGCGGTTGAATGCTAGCTTGGCTAAATTGCTAGCACTTCAACTGCTGCCTTTTCAGTTGGTAGACTCTGCCCCCTTCCGAGAGTTTGTGGAATGTGCGGTTCCTCAGTGGCAGGTTCCCAAACGCCACTCTTTCTCACGGAAGGCGATTTCAGCTCTCTACCGGTATGTGGAAGGCAATGTCTTGGCCTCACTGGACAGGGCAGTCAGCGGTAAGGTGCATATTGCCGCTGACACATGGTCCAGGCAGGCATAGACAGGGATGTTACCTATCTTTCCCTGTGCACTGGGTGACTCTTCTGGCAGGTGGGAAGGATACAGGACAGGGTACAGTAGTGTTGGAGGTTGTTCCGCCACCACGCCTCCAAAATTCTACTAGTGGTGATTC
This sequence comes from Lithobates clamitans, assembly GCA_037952925.1. Taxonomy (NCBI): domain Eukaryota; kingdom Metazoa; phylum Chordata; class Amphibia; order Anura; family Ranidae; genus Lithobates; species Lithobates clamitans. Next base: position 456,015 of record JBBGZY010000175.1, on the reverse strand, counting down.
TGTCACACCTCTCTCCTCCACCCCCTCCTCTTCTTCTTACCCCATGGCCTCTTCCTGTGCTGATTTGTCCTCGGAAACCAGCGGTGCTCCGTAGGCGTTCAAGGGGCTATGCAACCACGCAGGCCAAAAGATGCCATGCGGTGCTTGAGCTGGTGTGCTTGGGGAACAGGAGCCACACTGGGGCCGAGATTCTGTCAGCTCTGCAGGGGCAGGTTCAGAGGTGGTTGACGCCACGCCAGCTTAAGGCAGGTATGGTGGTTTGTGACAATGGCACCAACCTCCTCTCCGCCCTCCGACAGGGACAACTGACCCATGATCCCTGTTTGGCTCACATCCCTAACTTGGTGGTGCAGCGGTTCTTGGGCAGGTACCCGGGCTTACAGGATGTCCTGAGGCAGGCCAGGAAAGTCTGTGTGCATTTCCGCAGGTCATATAATGCCAGTGCTCGGCTGGCTGACCTCCAAAAGGAATTTAACCTGCCCAAGAACTGCCTAATCTGTGACATGCCCACCAGGTGGAACTCAACGTTGGCCATGCTGCAGCAGCTGCACACGCAGCAGAGGGCCATCATTGAGTACCTATGCGACTAGGGTCAGGGGACCTTGTTTTTTTCCCCACGCCAGTGGGCTATGATCAGGGATGCATGCACTGTCCTGTCACCATTTGAGGAGGCCACATGGATGGTGAACAGTGACAGTGTATGCATCAGTGACACTGTCTGTCTTGTCCACCTGTTGGAGCACACGCTGCGTGGAATAATGGACAGGGCACTTGAGGTAGAACAGAGGGAGGACGAGGAGGACTTCCTTACCTCTCATGGCCCCCTTTATCCAGACAGTGTTCCTGCGTGCCCGCCGATCACACAGGAAGAGGAGGAGGAGGAGGAGAATTGTGTCAGCATGGCAGGGGAGCCTGGCACTCAGCATCAGCAGCAGTCTTCAAGCGATACAGTCTGAAGAAACCCATGGACTTGTACGTGGCTGGGAGGAGGTGGCTGAGGATCATGTCGTCCTTAGTGACCCAGAGGACTCTGGACTGAATGCCTCAGCAAACCTACGCTGCATGGCTTCCCTGATCCTGCAAAGCCTGCGGAAGGATCCTCGTATTCGTGATATCAAGGGGAGGGATGATTACTGGCTGTCAACCCTCCTTGATCCACGTTACAAGGGTAAGGTTGCGGACCTTATCTTGCCATCACAGAGGGAGCAGAGGATGAAACATCTTCAGAGGCCTTGCAGAAAGGCTTGTGCAACGTGTTTCCAGAGCCTGGGAGGTTACAATTTCCTGGTCCTCCTGGACAACGTGTTGCTGAGGCTTCGGTCAGTCACAGAAGGAGCGGTGGAGAAGGTGGCCGTTTGACTGATGCATTCAGACAATTTTTTAGCCGGCAGCCCCAGGGTCTGATTGGTTCCAGCAACCATCGCCAGCATCTGATTCACATGGTGCAGGATTACCTAGGGGCAAGATCAGACTTGGACACCTTTCCCACCAAAAATCCTCTGGGTTACTGGGTCTTCAAGGATGGATCACTGGCCAGAGCTTGCACAGTATGCAATTGAGCTACTGGCCTGTCCTGCATCCAGCGTTCTTTCAGAACGCACATTCAGTGCTGCTGAAGGCTTTGTAACCGATCACAGGGTGCGCCTGTCCACCGAATCAGTTGATCGGCTGACCTTCATAAAAATGAATCAGTCTTGGATCACCAGCTACCAAGCACCTGATGCTGATGTAACCGATTGATTTTTTTTTTTAATGTGAGATCCCTTCAAGACTGCCTATGCTGATGCTGAGTGACTATCCTGTTATGCTGAGTCACAATCCTCTTCCTACTCAATTTTAATGCTGATAGCTTGTAAGAACATTTTTGGTTCTGGGCACCACCACCAGTGGCCAAGGCCCAATTTTTCTGCCCCTGTTTAACAGGGGCGTGTAATTACAATTTTTGATGCAATACTTTGCAGCAGGGCTCATTCCTGCGCTCCAACTATAGTATCTGTGAGGGGTTGCAGTGTTGTGGCACCAGCACCAGTGCCCAAGACCCAATTTTTCAGCCCCTGTTTAACAGGGGCGTATAATTACAATTTTTGATGCAATACTTTGCAGCAGGGCTCATTCCTGCGCTCCAACTATAGTATCTGTGGGGGGTTGCAGTGTTGTGGCAATTTTTCTGCCCCTGTTTAAAAGGGGCGTGTAATTACAATTTTTGATGCAATACTTTGCAGCAAGGCTCATTCCTGCGCTCCAACTAGATTATCTGTGAAGGGTTGCAGTGTTGTGGCACCAGCACCAGTGCCCAAGGCCCAATTTTTCAGCCCCTGTTTAACAGGGGCATGTAATTGCAATTTTTGATGCAATACTTTGCAGCAGGGCTCATTCCTGCGCTCCAACTAGAGTATCTGTGAGGGGTTGCAGTGTTGTGGCACCAGCACCAGTGCCCAAGGCCCAAGTTTTAAAAAATTACCAGTTCAAAATTACAAACAGATTCTACATAACAACAAACCTACAGTCCCTGTCTTGTTTGCACCGCCTGTATACTGCTGTTCAGAGTATATATGGCCTGGAGGCCCCAAGCCTTTCCTTTTTTTAATTTGGGTGCGGGGTTCCCCTTAATATCCATACAAGACCCAAAGGGCCTGGTAATGGACTGGGAGGGGGTACCCATGCTGTTTGTCTCACTGATTTTCATCCATATTGCCGGGACCCGACATTACATTAAAACCGCAAGCAGTTTTAAATGACTTTAATTCTTTTAAAAATGGCATTTTGTGCAGGGACTGTTCTAAGCACGGGAAACACGCACCACTTTACAGGCATACTATAGACATCCCAGGGACGATATTTAACGGAATATTTCATTTTTTTTTTCACTTTAAGCATCATTAAAATCACTGCTCCCCAAAAAACGTCCGTTTTTAAAACTTTTTTTTGCATTGATACATGTCCCCTGGCGCAAGACCCGGGTTCCCAAACCCTTTTTAGGCCTATTAGCCTTTAAAATTAGCACTTTTGATTTCGAAAGTTCGAGTCCCATAGACTTTAATGGGGTTCTAAAGTTCGCGCAAACCTTCGACCTGTTCGCAGGTTCTGGTGCGAACCGAACCGTGGGGTGTTCGGCTCATCCCTACTCTCTACCTGAGCGGCACCTAAATTTTGTCTTTTTAGATCTAAGTGAATGGTCACTTTAATAAGTGAACAGCCTTTATCCTTTTAGTAAACAAACCCTGCTGTCTCTTTAGACCTCATGCACACTGGATGTTTTTACAGCTGCTGTTTTTGGCTTCATACGTTTTTTTTCTGCAGCCAGTAAACTCCCCAGCATATCAGCAATTTTTTAGCAGGAGTGTTTTCTGGCTGGAATTAGAACCCAGAACTAGTGGATTTTGGGAGAGTTTTTCAGCTGTCAAAACGCTCTAACTCAGATAAAAGCTGAAAAATGCTAAAAAAAAAAAACACTGAGCTTTTTTGGGAGTATAGTTTTGCTTAAAAAAAAAAAGTTGAAAAACGCTACTGCAAAACTCATTCTTTCTACAGTTAACGCTACTGGCATTTTTGTAATGTCCAGTGTGCATGAGGCCTTAACTGTCCCATGCATATATAACCTCCCCACTGGGCTTTATTTATCACAATGGCACTAGTGAGCCAATATCTGGGGCAGCAGGGTTATAGGGCCAGCAACAAGCCTCAAACTTTATGAACAAAAATAATATTCTTTATTTATTTTTCACTGGTTACCTCGGAGCATTGGTGCCTAAATTTACCAAAAGAACTGTGCAGAAAAGGAGGTTCAAGGCATGTGGACCACCATTGCTATATATGATCTTGACTGGTAAGTTGTACAGCCCAATGGAAGTTTTGCCCCCTCATCAGTTTTATATTTTATTAATATGTATTTCAAGTACAGCAGTAATGATGACCATACAAACAAAAAGATCATTCAATGAAATCACTGTTTCTATAAAACAAATCATATCTATAGTGCTATGTTTACTCAGTGCAACGTATAGCATCTAAGTGAAAGATATAACACTGTGTCAGAAAAAAAATCCAAAAAATTCAAAAACAGAATCACCCCTTGTGTCAGTATTTTCTTGAACCACCTTTTGCTTTAATCACAGCCTTTAGTCTGTTGGTAAATGTCTCTATTAACTAACTGCACATCTAGACTTTGCCATATTTGCCCACACTTCTTTGCAGAACTGCTGAAGTCCAATTAATTTTGATGGTGGCCTTTTGTGGACTACAGTCTTCATGTCATTTAACAGATTTTCGATGGGGTTTAAGTCTAGGCTCTGACTAGGCCATGCAAGGACATTCACCTTTTTTTCCTTCAACCACGGTGTGGTCATTTTGGCTGTGCCATTGAGATTGTATGCTATTGAGATTTGCAGTGTGGCCTTGTGTACCATTAAGAAGCTACACCTGATTGAGTTTATAAGTTGTTTTAGGAGGGAGGTGATCCTTTTTACAACTCAGTAATTCTGTTTTTGATTTTTTTTTCTTTTCTGACATGTTGGTGTTATATCTTTCACTTGGATGTTATAAGTTGCACTGAGTAAAGTAAATACAGCTGGATAAAACAAACACTGTGTTTGTCTTCATTTTAGGTTGCAAAGCAACAAAATGTGATTATTTTAAAGGGGATGATTCTTTTCTTTATCTACTGTATATGCTGTACTTCTACTCTACTAAAAAAGTACTTTTTTGTATTCTGTGTTTCTGTTGGACCTCTCCCCTTATTTTCTGTCCTAATGACCAGTGGCGGCTGGTGGGTTTCTCTTTTGGGGGGGCGGCAAACAAGCACCGCCCCCTCTGGGCATCCAGCGCCGTAGTACCAACAGCACCACTTCCCCACTGGGCGGCCGGTGGCACGGCACTGACAGCACCCCGAGAGCGGCCCGCAGCGAGGCACTGACACCACACACACTTCCCCTCTGGAAGGCAGACAGCATGGCACTGACATCCCCTCCCACCCCGCCCCCCGAGCAGCCAGTGATTAGGCACCTACCCGATCTGGGGCTGGCGGGCTGTGGTGTCCTTTCCGCCTCTCCTGGGGTGCGGCCAGTGGCTACAGTGTCTGCTCCTCCCACGGCTTCCTCCGCCATATGTCCTCTCTCTGTTCCTCCTAAGCGCTAGGCATCCAATAGGATTGCCTGATGCTTTGGCCAATCGGGAAACAGGTCTCACGACCTGCCTCCTGATTGCCGGGTAAGAACTTTAGTGTGAAAATAGCGGAAATTCATTTGCTATCGTCACACAAAACGCCCACCTTTTTTTCAAGCCAATTAGAGCCTCTGGCTCTAATCACGTGCTTCAAAAAAACACTGCCCCCTCCATTGAAATCCATAGTCTGGCACCCTAATATGTAGATCAGGGGACCGGATGCATGGATAGTGGGGGCAGCGCCCATGCGCCCTCTATGGACGGGCCGCCATTGCTAATAAGGGGCCACAGAGATCAGTAAAAACTGAGAAGTTCTAATCCTTAAAGTCACGCTGCACTTACCTGGTCTGGCAACTTTTTAAGGAATTTTTGCTGTGCTGCATTGCACTTCTGAAAAATCCTTACATTTGATACACTTCCCGGAGTGTTCTGAATGCCTGAGTCTCCTACCTCTACCTTGCTGCTGCTTGCAATTTTTCTTTTTTTTTCTCAGCAACAGGGTCGCTTTAACTTGCCAGCAATCAAGCCCCTAGAACTGAAATAACAGTGTGCATAGAGTTGGCCTTAAATCGTTTGTTGCTCCAGGTTCATGTGCCATGGCAGGGTTTGAATCGGTCTTTTACAAATTTTAATCACTGTTCAAATTCCAAAAAATACAGGGCATTGGCAGATGGTTCCTAAATTTTAATCATCAGTATAAATTATTATAATGTAATCACACAACTCTCTATTCTGGCTCCATACCCAGAATAAAATAGGACCAACACGTGAAAGAGATAAAAAAAAAAAAAAGCTGGCAGAAAATCCAGACTGTTTTTAGAATTTACACCTGGCATGAAATTGTAAGTCAGAATTATATACAAAAACTCTAAAAAAAAATCCAGTACTGAAAGATAAAAAGAGGCTTATCAACTACAGAAATTGAACTAGTTTAGGACAACATGACTATTTATGCCCCGTACACACGGTCGGACTTTGTTCGGACATTATGACAACAAAATCCTAGGATTTTTTCTGACGGATGTTGGCTCAAACTTGTTTTGTCTACACACGGTCGCACAAAGTTGTCGGAAAATCCGATCGTTCTAAACGCGGTGACGTAAAACACGTACGTCGGGACTATAAACGGGGCAGTGGCCAATAGCTTTCATCTCTTTATTTATTCTGAGCATGCGTGGCACTTTGTCCGTCGGATTTGTGTACACACGATCGGAATTTCCGACAACGGATTTTGTTGTCGGAAAATTTTATCTCCTGCTCTCCAACTTTGTGTGTCGGAAAATCCGATGGAAAATGTCCGATGGAGCCCACACACGGTCGGAATTTCCGACAACACGCTCTGATCGGACATTTTCCATCGGAAAATCCGACCGTGTGTATGGGGCATTAGAGTGCAGCGTGTCTCAGCACCAGGAAGTTAGTACTTATAAATTATACCTGTGTGTATTTAAATTAGGAGAACCTCCACTACATACTTGCATCTTAACAACCGGCATACTACACAGTGGGGACAATAATTATCTGATCCCCGGCAGATTTTGTAAGTTTGCCCACTTGAAAAGAAATGAAGGGTCTATCATTTTTATCATAGGTGTATTTTAAAAGTATTTTAAATGATAGAGACAGAATATCCAGAAAAAACACATGATACAAATGGTATAAATTGAGTTGCGGTTTAGTGAGTAAAATAAGTATATAATCCCCAAGCAAAACATAACTTAGTACTTGGTGGAAAAACCCTTGTTGGCAAGTACAGAGTTAAGAAGTTTCTTGAAGTTAGTTACCAGGTTTGCAGACATCTTAGAATTTTGGTCCACTCTTTTTAAAACTCTTCACTAAATCCTTAAGGTTTCTTGGCTGTCGCTTGGCAACTCAAAGTTTCAGCTCCCTCCATATATTTTCTATAGGATTAAAGTCTGGAGACTGGCTAGGCCACTCCATGACCTAATGTGCTTCTTCTTGAGTCACTCCTTTGTTGCTTTGGTGGTATGTTTTGGGTCATTGTCATGCTGAAAGACCCATCCATGGCCCATATTCAGTGTTCTGGCTGAGGGAAGAAGGTTTTCATCCAAGATTTTACAATACATGGCCCCGTCCATTGGCCCCTCAATGCTGTAAAGTCGGTCTGTACCTTTAGCAGAAAAACAGCCCCAAAGCATAATGTTTTCACCTTCGTGCTTGACTGTAGGGATAGTATTCTTAGGGTCATAGTCAATATTTTCTTCCTCCAAACATGGCGAGTGCCCCTCCTCAAAAAGGCACATGTACAGTCATGCCAATGAACATCTAAATGATTCAGAGAAGGATTGGGAGAAAGTTCTGTGTTCAGATGAGACCAAAATGGAGCTCTTTGGCATTAACTCGGCTCGCTGTGTTTGGAGGAAAAAAAATGCTATGACCCTAAGAACATCCCTACAGTCAAGCACGTAAGTGGAAATGCATGGCCATGTATTGTAAAATCTTGGATGAGAACTTTCTTCCCTCAGAACACTGAAGAAGGATCGTGGATGGGTCTTCCAGCATGACAGTGACCCAAAACATACCACCAAGGCAACAAAGGAGTGGCTCAAGAAGAAGCATATTAGAGTCTCCAGACCTTATTCCTATAGTAAATTTATGGAGGGACCTGAAACTTTGAGTTGCCAAAAAACAGCCAAGAAACCTTAAGGATTTAGAGAAGATCTGTAAAGAAGAGTGGACCAAAATCCCTCCTGAGATGTGTGCAAACCTGGTAACTAACTGAAAGAAACGTCATACCTCTGTGCTTGCCAATAAGAGTTTCTCCACCAAATACATGGCAGCACCTCTCTGTGCCCACTGCACACTACATGGCACCTACTTTTATATCCTAAACAGACATGAAGCCCACTCATACCACTACTTGGATTTCTGCTTTTCGTTCTTTTTTTTTTTTTCTTGGGGATGATGTTTTGTGCACCCTGTCCCTCTCCTGCGGGCTCCTTCTATAGCTCCCGGTACAGACAATTTGGACAGCCTCTGATTCCTCGTTCCCCATTTTCCAGACTTATGATTATAGTTGTATGCATCTGCCCCTGAAGAGTGGTATTATCCACGAAACGTGCGTCGGGCTTATAGGATGCATTCTTATGCCTATTGATAGGAATCTACTTAGACTCATTATCTACATCCAAATGATCATATGTCTTTTACCATTGTTTACACTGCATAGTGCCATTTAGATGACGTGTATACATATGAATCTGCAATAATTCATTTTACCCTATCAAGTCTCTTGTCAATTTTATATGCCGTCCCTTTGACATGTATATGTAATGTATTCATAAGGTCAATACCATGTATGTATGTGTGTGTATACATATTAAACCTTTTCTACTATGTGCATCATTGTTATGTATTGTCAGACTCTATGTGCCAATTAAATATACTTTCCAATTTACTTACCCTCACAAATCAATAGCCTCATTTAAAGTCCCACCTTCCTTTTTCTTGCTCCACCAAATACAAAGTCATGTGTTGCTTGGGGATCAAATACTTATTTTACTCACTGATCTGCAACTTAATGTATAGCATTTGTTTTATGTGTTTTATCTTGTTGTTGATATTCTGTCTCTATCATTTAAAATACACCTATAATAAAAATTATAGACCCCTCATTTCTTTGTAAGTGGGCAAACTTACAAAATCTGTAGGGGATCAAATAATATTTTTTCCCCACTGTATAACACTGTAGGCATGTGTGACAAGTAGGAGAATTTGTAGCTCATTGGTAGCGCTAAAAGAGTGAGTTTACTCCATGACAGAAGTACGTTTCAGGGCTTTTTCTGCCCACTTTTATTTAAAACAAAGTTAAAGCAAAAGATTATGGCTAACTATCACTGACACACAGTGGGGGTTATTTACTAAAGCCAAATCAACTTTGCACTACAAGTGCACTGACAGTACACTTGAAAGTGCACTTGGAAGTGCAATCGCTGTAGATCCGAGAGGGACATGCAAGGAAAATAAAAAATGGCATTTTAGCTTGCACATGATTGGATGATAAAATCAGCAGGGCTTCCCCTCATTTCAGATCTTCCGCTCAGATCTACATCGACTGCACTTCCAAGTGCACTTTCAAGTGCACTTGCAGTGCAAAGTGGATTTGCTTTTAGTAAATCAAACCCAGTGCTCAGTATAACCTGACCCGATGACCTGTCCTGTAGCAGCGAACACAGGGGGTTATTTACGAAAGGCAAATCCACTTTGCACTACAAGTGAAAACTACAAGTGCAAAGTGCACTTGAAATTGCACTGAAAGTGGACTTGGAAGTGCAGTAGCTGTAGATCTAAGGGGGACATGCAAGAAAAATAAAAAAACATCATTTTAGCTTGCACATGATTGGATGATAAAATCAGCAGAGCTTCCCCTCATTTCAGATCTACCCCTCAGATTTACAGCGACTGCACTTCCAAGTGCACTTTCAGTGCAATTTCAAGTGCACTTTGCACTTGTAGTTTGCACTTGCAGTACAAAGTGGATTTGCCTTTTGTAAATAACCCTCATTGTGCTTGGAAGCCAAAGGGAGAGTTTTTTTTCTAGCTTAGGTATGAGATCTACAATAGGAACAATAGGAGCAACCCTAGTAAAAAAACAAAAATCTAAATTCCTGCACATATAGTTAGGAGTTAGAGGCATGAAGAGATGACAATTTGGGTCATATTTCAAGGCCATTCTGCAGAATTTTTTAAATAATCAGTAATTGCTGATTGTGCATGTTTCTTTAGTTTTGTATATCTCACATGGTGCCAAAGCTTAGAACCTATTTAATGCTTTTAAAGCTTTGCCTCTTACGTAAGGGACGCAGAGATTCTAATGGTGTTATTTGTCTTCACAACTATCTCATTTGGAGAAACACAACCCCATTTAAATTGGAATTTATTTGGGCCAAATTAAATATTCTGGTGCACACACAGGCAGGCAGTGCTATATTGCAGATTTCATTATCTTAATGGTTGTACTGTGAATTGCTGTGCGCGACTTTGGCACTTCTTTAAGTCAAACTAATTACAAGGTATCATAATCAATACATAGACTAAGGAAGTCACCACTTTCTGTCCTTAGTGCTGCCTAATAATAGGAACAACAAACAGTCCATATATCCTACCTAGATTTGATAATGAATAAGTCAACATGGTCACAGAGCTGATTTCTCTGGCATTTGGTAGGATATAGGTTGTAAGACATTCATCCACTGTATTTAACCAAAAAGCAAAAACAAATAAATAAAAAAAGCCTTGTACCCTCACAATTGTTGACCAGATGAAGGCAAAAAACCCTTAGAAAATATAATGCAATTTGATTTAACGGGGATTTTTCTTTTTCCATTGCTTACTCCCTTGATGAACAATCTATGGTGGTTAATTTTCTTAATGCAGGGGGCCTCACGTGCAGCCCCTGACATTATAATGTTGCAAAGTTAAAATGGACCTTTCCCTCCTTTCACTAAAAACCACAGCAGCATACAGCTCAACATGCTGATATGAAATCATCTTACATACATTAGTTAAACAATTACTACAATTACCACTTCTTGGTTGAGTGAGGCACAGGTTATGTAATGCTGGCCTCACAGATGCACCCTGGGAATTTGCTGTCACATGGTACAAGGAGCAGAGCCAGGCTTATAAGCAGAGTTCCAGGAAGTAAAGGGAGATATATTCATCTTCCCTTCAAAAAAATGGCCACCATAGAAGAATGGGGGTGGGGTGGGGGGAAGGGGGAGGGATGCAAGGTATCCAAAGAATAAAAAACCTGCAATAATTTGAAACACATCTGCAAGCAAGGCCTGCGGGCTGAATCTACAAATAGAATATAATAAAATATGGCCCTTGCACTCTTTTTGCAGCTGCAGCACCCCCCTCGTCTCCGCCTCTGCCTTTACTCAGCAGTTAACAGCAGAGAGGAAGACAAATTTCTCCGCCGGATCCTGTGCTTATCTGTGCACCCACAGAGAGCCCTCCCCCATCTCAGCAGTCAGTTGCAGAGAAAAGGGCAGAACTCCTCCTACAGATCCTGCTCCTCTTTGTGCAGCCACACCACCCCCTCATCCATCTCCGCCTCCTCTGGTCTCAGCATTCAGTAGAAAGCTGACTCCAGCCCTCCTCTGGTCCTCCTCCAGACCCTGCACTTTCTGCTTTCCAGATCCACCCCCAGCTTCTTCCCAAGATCAGCACAAGGTAAAGGGACATCACTGTGATGTAAGGGAGGGTGGGGGGCTCTTGACATCTAAAGGCGGGGGAGGTGGGGTGCTCTGGCCATCTGCTCATAATTATTATAAGAATAATACAATTCTATGCCAGTTGAATAGAAGGGTTGCACACCACAACAGAACACGTGGCAGAGCCATGTTTTGTCTGACAGTCTCCACTAAAGTTTCTTGTACATGATACCAGCGGTGTGCAACCCTTCTTTTCAGACTTGCGTCATCTGCTACAGGCGTATGAGTGGGCTCCGTGCCAATCTGCACCTGCCCTTTGCAGCTTAAGTCTTCTAAAACAACAAATAATCAAATTCAGAGGCAGTTATTTAATGTGATAAAGAGTATTATTTATATAGTCTTACAGATACACCCAGCCCTTTGAGGGCAACCATAATGCTGATGCGACCCGCAATGAAATTGAGTTTGACACCCCTGATCTATAACTATCAGTTTGTAGATGGCCTTCACTAAACATTTCTAAAGGTGCCTCTGTCGTAATTTTTGTAAGAATGAAGTTCCCCTTTAATTCTATAAAAAGTAAAAAGTAAAAAAGTCAAAAACTGTGAACATGCCACAGAAGTTGTTGGTGAAAGGGGGCATGCTACAAGAGACATTCAAAGACTGGGAACAGGAACACATTGCACAGAACTGCTAGAGATGTTTCTCATCACAGCCGCTTTACAAATCAATGCTTACATATTTGTGCTCTCTATAGCCCCTTAAAAATGACTTTCCCCACAGCCAATGTTTCCTTAAACGCTTGCGGATTGTATAACATAGAAATATGGCAGCAAGGCAGCCCTGCTGCGCCAGATCAAGTCCCTAGTACGTGAGCATCTCTGGGTAAGGGGCATGCGCCAATAGATTACCGCCAACACCCGCCAATCGTTTGGAACACACACAGGACAGGACTCTGCCTACGTAAACGAGGCAGAGCTCTGTCTTGTCAGCAGGGAAGTAATGGATTTACTTTCCCCGCAAAGAAGGGAATGAAATTGATTACTTCCCTTAGTAAAAGCATCTAACACTGAACACATAAACACTGGCTAGGCACATATTTAATCCTTTGATAACCCTAGATGTTTAACCCCTTCCCAGCCAGTGTCATTAGTATAGTGACAGTGCATGTTTTTAGCACTGATCACTGTATTAGTGTCGCTGGTTCCCAAAAAGTGTCAGTTAGTGTCAGAATGTCCGCCAGAATATCGCAGTCCCATTATAAGTCGCTTATTGCCTCCATTACTAGAAAAAAATAAATAAAAGTATCCAATAGTTTGTAAATGCTCCTAACTTTTGCACAAACCAATCAACAAACACTTATTGGGATTTTTTTTTATTGGATATGTTTTCTAGCAGAAAGTAAAAAATATCAAATATGGTCAAATACCACCAAAAGAAAGCTCTATTTGTAGGAAAAAAAGGACATAAATTTTTAGGGCTGTTACTTATTAAAATTTTCGTGTTCGATTAATCGATTTTTTTTTTAATTGATTAATTTCAATTAATTATAACGCACATACAGATCCAACTACTTTTAGCTGACGTCATGCGTAGCTCCTCCCCCGTGCGCGTTACTTTCAATCAGAACTATCTTAGAACTTCCTCAGCGGGGCGGGGCTACGGCGTCACCCTACAGTCTATTTAAATAGCACCGTTGTGCATCAGGGGGACCGATGGAGAGCCAGAGACATCAATCACCTGCTGAGACAGCAAAGTGTAAGCTCTTTGGAAAAAAAGTGCCCTCATCATAAATGTTTTTGATTGCTGGATAACCAATCAATGTCAGTTCATCGTCAAACTGACTTACAGCCAGGAAAGCTCTCAGATATGTTGATTTTCATAGCCAAGTCCTGGATTTCGATGTTTATCTGAATACTTTGACCAGTGAGATCAATCAAATCGTTAGGCTCTGTCTTCCTCAATTTATGATTTCACGGACATCGACGTCACCGGATCTCTGACAGAACTCCCTGAAGGCCCAGGAGTCAGTGGAGAGGTGAGTACCGATCAAAAGAATTTTGATCGATCAAAAAAATTAACGATTAATCGAGGAATTAATCATTAATTTTCCCAGCCCTATAAATTTTATTTGGGTACAGTGTTCCATGACCGTGCAATTGTCAGTTAAAGTAATGCAGTGCCCTATGGCAAAAAAAGGCCTGGTCATGAAGGGGGGTAAATTTTCCGGAGGTCAAGTTGTTAAGCAAAAAAATAAAAAAAAAATGGAGGGGGAAAGTGGGACTTTAAATGAGGCACATATGCGGTGTGCCTCCATCCCTATGATATATGGAAAAAGAAGGGAAGGTGGGACTTTAAATGAGATGGATGACTTTGTGGAGGCAAGTTTGAAGTACAAATTTTTATTGGTGAAACATTAAATGCAATAGAATATGGCAATGGATAAAAGCCACATGTACAATAAGTATGCCGATTCATATTGAATCCACCCACACAAAACATACAAGCATGGCATGGGTGAATGATTACATGGGTATAATAATTACAAAACAATTTAATGTTGTATTGCATAGAATGAGTTCATATATATACATATCACATAAAGAACAGCACCAGCAGCGACAATGTGAATATAACAAATATAAATATATAAGACCATAATAAATAAATAGGAATGTCAAAATTGATAATCTGCTGCAGACCAGGATTTGATATGTCCATTACAGACATAAATCAGCATCACGTATGCCCGACGCGTTTCGTGTAGAGACACTCTTCAGGGGCAGATGCTCAGGTATGTCTGCAGAGTGTAAAAAATAAAATAAATAATAACATTAGTCTATTTCTGATAGGTAATATAGAGGAAAGGCAAATTTTGCCCATCCTAAGTACTCACAAAAAAGTCCAATGTGGTGAGGTGCTGCGATCATGCAATCAGGGTCCCCAGAATAGTCTTCCCCGGGAGCTGAGGTACCTATAGCCGCGCGCTGCAGAGCGCCCATAGCAGAACCTCCCGATGGTCCATGACACAAAAGCTGGTGCATGAGTGAAAGACCAGGGTAACCCCAAATGGTAACCTGGAGTGATCTAAATAAAAAAGTGTACATGGGACTATGTAAATGAGTGAACAAAAATTAAAAATATGTAAAAAAAATAAATAAATAAATAAAAATAAATAAATAAATAAATAAAAATGAATGTGATTTGAGTGGACAATGTGATCGTGAAATGACATGACAAAAAGGGATCTAAAGATAAAAAATGGTGAGAAAAAAAAAGGGAAACAAAAAGGAAAAAGTGAAAAGGCCAACAAATGCAAAACCAAGGATGGTGTGGAGGGATGTGTGTAAACCTAATGAATGACTTACGTGAGGACAAAGCTTGTACCTGGAGTGAAATGCTGAGCTGCAGTGAAATGACTGGAAAATGTGGCAGCAAAAGTTGTGTCAGGAGAGGCCTTTTATAGGAGCCCCACACGTGCACGCCGGCAGGTACCAGCGTCACGCTGGCGCGACATAGGCTGGGAGGGGCTCCAGCGGCGGCGGTAATCACCGCCCTCCGCAGGAGCCTGATTCCCCGCCAAAGCGGCTCAGATGAAAAGTCACATGCGTTACGTGCTGGCGTCAAGCATGACGTCACACGTAGAGCAGGATGCGTGGCGCCGATGCTCTGTAAGCGCCCACCCACTACCCCGTACACCCCCCGCCCATACTGGGCGGGAGGGGGAGGGGGAGGAGGGGCACGTAGAAAGCATTGCAGCTCCCGGCTGCAGACCAAAATGGGGGACCCCGAATAGCCGAGGCAGCAGAACACCAGCAGTGGAGTGGCACGATGGTGCTGTGTAGTAGCAGGGATACCACATTGTGTACCCTGTGCAAGAACCGGGGTAAGGTGACATTGCCACCCAGGATCTGCAAGCCTCTCACTTGGGCGGCAGGGGAACACTGCTTATCCAGTCACCACATCTCCATCCCTAATTGGTTTACAAAAAAATGGAGGGGGAAAGTGGGACTTTAAATGAGGCACATATGCGGTGTGCCTCCATCCCTATGATATATGGAAAAAGAAGGGAAGGTGGGACTTTAAATGAGATGGATGACTTTGTGGAGGCAAGTTTGAATGAGTACAAATTTTTATTGGTGAAACATTAAATGCAATAGAATATGGCAATGGATAAAAGCCACATGTACAATAAGTATGCCAATTCATATTGAATCCACCCACACAAAACATACAAGCATGGCATGGGTGAATGATTACATGGGTATAATAATTACAAAACAATTTAATGTTGTATTGCATAGAATGAGTTCATATATATACATATCACATAAAGAACAGCACCAGCAGCGACAATGTGAATATAAAAAATATAAATATATAAGACCATAATAAATAAATAAATAGGAATGTCAAAATTGATAATCTGCTGCAGACCAGGATTTGATATGACCATTACAGACATAAATCAGCATCACGTATGCCCGACGCGTTTCGTGTAGAGACACTCTTCAGGGGCAGATGCTCAGGTATGTCTGCAGAGTGTAAAAAATAAAATAAATAATAACATTGGTCTATTTCTGATAGGTAATATAGAGGAAAGGCAAATTTTGCCCATCCTAAGTACTCACAAAAAAGTCCAATGCGGTGAGGTGCTGCGATCATGCAATCAGGGTCCCCAGAATAGTCTTCCCCGGGAGCTGAGGTACCTATAGCCGCGCGCAGCAGAGTGCCCATAGCAGAACCTCCCGATGGTCCATGACACAAAAGCTGGTGCATGAGTGAAAGACCAGGGTAACCCCAAATGGTTGCCTTTCCTCTATATTACCTATCAGAAATAGACTAATGTTATTATTTATTTTATTTTTTACACTCTGCAGACATACCTGAGCATCTGCCCCTGAAGAGTGTCTCTACACGAAACGCGTCGGGCATACGTGATGCTGATTTATGTCTGTAATGGACATATCAAATCCTGGTCTGCAGCAGATTATCAATTTTGACATTCCTATTTATTTATTATGGTCTTATATATTTATATTTTTTATATTCACATTGTCGCTGCTGGTGCTGTTCTTTATGTGATATGTATATATATGAACTCATTCTATGCAATACAACATTAAATTGTTTTGTAATTATTATACCCATGTAATCATTCACCCATGCCATGCTTGTATGTTTTGTGTGGGTGGATTCAATATGAATCGGCATACTTATTGTACATGTGGCTTTTATCCATTGCCATATTCTATTGCATTTAATGTTTCACCAATAAAAATTTGTACTCATTCAAACTTGCCTCCACAAAGTCATCCATCTCATTTAAAGTCCCACCTTCCCTTCTTTTTCCAAGTTGTTAAGCAATACGTTATATTTTCTTTAGTAAGTAAAATTTTGTGTATTTGTGCAAAATCCATACCAGACCCTTATCCGAGCAAGCAGCCTAGCAGGCCAGTTAAGGGGGGGGAGTGCCCCCCCTCCTGAACCATACCAGGCCGCTTGCCCTCAACATGGGGAGGGTGGTTTCCCCCCCAAAGCACCTTGTCCCTATATTGATGAGGACAAGGGCCTGATCCCGACATCCCAAAAAAAGAAAAAAAAGCTCCGCCTCGATGAGAGGTGTGCCACCGACTGCTGTCTCTAGGCCCGGGATCTGGGGGCCCCTGGGGGCTTAACGGGGGCTTCCAGATTCCAATAAGCCCCCTGCCCGCAGACCCTGACAACCAATGGCCAACCAATGGCCAGGGTTGCCAGGACGAGGTCAACATGGGGACAAGGTGCTTTGGGTGTTGATGACAAGCAGCCTGGTATGGTTCGGGGGGGGGCAATTGCTCGTCCCCCCCATCCTGTTCTCCAGGCTGCATGGTCAGATAAGGGTCTGGTATGGATTTTGGGGGGACCCCATGCAAATTTTTTCCTTGATTTTTATCTATATTGCCGGGAGCCGACAATACATTACAGCTGTGAGCAATTTTAAATTACATTTTTTTCTTTAGAAATTTAATTTTGCTGCAGCACTGTAATACACATCACACAGATGCACCATGACTAAGGGGACCCCCCAGGCACAATATTTAAAGGAATATTTCATTATTTTTCTTATCATGTCACTATTTTTTTTATGTGATTTAGCTATGGTATTTTATCAATCTGCAATGTTTTTAATGTGTCTTTTGAGTTTTTACATGTTGATATCAGGTTGGTTTATGCTGTATGGTGGGAACAGTGTGTGTAAGTCGGCGTCCCCTAGAGGGAGATTTTGCATTACATTTTTGTCTTCACCTTCATTTTGGAGGAGTCCCACCAATAGCACCCTTCCTATTCACTTTTAAGCAAGCTAGGAGTGGTGTGTGACATCACTCTCTGAAGATGCTAATACGGAGAAACATATGTCGAAGCAGAGGAGCAGCCATTCCAGGTTCTGATCCCACATCCTATCTAGACTTGGCCTTAGGAGAGACACAGACTTCACGCTATCCCTTTAGGACTATCTGGCTTGCACATGCTGATTACACCTGGTGCCCAGATCGGCACTGTAACATGTGAGTGTAATCACCATTTGTTGTTGTCATTTGCTTTTATCTATTAAAAATACTACACTATGAGACCTTCCTCCATGTCTCTTGAGGAGTCATTTTTCCCAACCTAGTTTCATCTCGAGGGGCCAGTGGCGTGGAACTGTGCTGTCAGTGGAATCAATTGGTATTCCAGAAGCGCTGTTTGTTGGGATTTATAACATATGGACTGTTAGCTTGCTATTTATTTGTATTTGCATTTTTGATTCACTGAACATCACTAGCGCCTCATCCATTAATAGATTTTCCTGCATTAAGGATACCAGAATTAGTACCAAAGAACAAAAAAGGCGGGTCAGGATTGGGTTTTAGCGATATAGTTCTTTTACCCTCTAGTGTCAATATTCTGATAAAAAAAATCCAAAACTGACCAGCTGTAAAAAGGTCATTGGCTCAATCTTCAAGCTTGTGCTGATCCTGATATCTTCCCTGTTAACTGGATCTCTGATTTTATTCAATCCAGACCACTTGGTACAGATAATTTTTTAATTCATGAAGATTCCTCTCCGGTCACAAACTATCAGTTTAATTCTGTTTTCAGAAAATGTTTGGCAAAATTAGGCCTTTAGGGTTTCAAATTTTCATCCCATTCTTTTTGCATAGGTGCAGCCACTGAAGCTGCTAGATTGGGCCTTGAAGATTCAATTATAAAAAAGCTGGGGAGATGGGATTCTCAGAGATTTAATCTGTATATTTCATTTGGATTATTGGACACTCCTTTATTTACTGGGCTTGTAAGAGAGCTCCCCAGCGATGCCATACTGAAAATCTTGGCTTGAATCCTGACCATTTTCAGGTTTTTTGGAAGGGAATAAGGTGTCTTCAGTGGTGTAGTTTGTATTTTTTTATTTGTCTCAGTTGTTTCAGTATTGGCCCTTCTATCTTAGTGATACCCTTAGGGGGGAATGATTTAGGTAGAATTAAAACCTTGAATCTATTATTTATGATACAGCATGACCTACAGCATTTTAAAATCACATTTCCTGAAACTACTATTATTTTTTCTGAAATAATTCCCCGATTGACCTGGTATTTTCCTGATTTAAAACCCTTCAGATCAGGGAACAAATTAACAGGTCCATTGAAAAATTCACGCCTATCATCAATGGTTTTTCCTTTTGGCATTTTTAATTGGAATGAGGTATTCCAGGCCTGTAAAGACAGGGTGGTATCCATCTGTCTGAAATTAGTCTTGATATTTTTAATTCAGGATTACAATCCTGCATAGAAATGGCCGCAATTTTGGGGTAAGCCAGTCCTTGTCTTGCAGAGCAAGTCCCGGCTAGGTGGGGGACTGTTGTATAATAATTTTGATTAATTTATGCTTGAGTCATGAGGACTGAGCAGATTTATTGCTTCAAATGCATATCTTGAAAGATTATTATAAATGTGTTTTGTTAATTATTTAAACCAATGAGGTGCCGCGGCCATGTTTACTCCATTCTTTTGGTGTGTTTGTTTTTTGTTTGGAATATTGCAGCATGCAATCCCATGGGAGAAACTGCCCATAAATAGGTGTGCCAAGCTTGTAGCATCATACTGAAAGAGACTTGAGGCTGTAATTGGTGCCAAATGAGCTTCAACAAAGTATTGAGCAAAGAATGTGAATACTTATGCAAATGTGATTGTACATGTGATTTTTTTTGTTTTTTATTTTTAAGAAATTTGCAAAGTTTCCAAACAAACTTCTTTCACATTGTCATTATGGGGTATGGTGTAAAATTTTGAGGAAAATATAGAATTTAATCCATTTGGAATGAGGCTGTAACATAACAGAATGTGGAAAAAGTGAAGCGCTGTAAAGTGATGCACTGTAATGCCGTGTACACACGATCGGAATTTCCGACAACAAATGTTCGATGTGAGCTTGTTGTCGGAAATTCCGACCATGTGTAGGCTCCATCGGACATTTTCTGTCGGAATTTTCCGACAACAAAAATTTGAGAGCTGGATCTCAAATTTTCTGACAACAAAATCCATTGTTGTAAATTCCGAGCGTGTGTACACAATTCCGACGCACAAAATTCCACGCATGCTCTGAATCAATTACAAGACGGAAGCGCTCGGTCTGGTAAAACTAGCGTTCATAATGGAGATAGCACATTTGTCACGCTGTAAAGTTTTTAATCTTTTAATGCAGTGCATTCTCTTCTTCTTTATAATGCTAGAATAATGTAAGTTTGTTTTGCTGCTGATATTCACACAGAGTTCTGACAAACTGATTTCTTTATTATTTCTCGTGATCTCATGAATAACCTTTTTTTTTGTCCCCAGATCTCCAGAATAATGTTTATATTTTTTTTATATAGTGATCTACCTTTTTTTTCGGTCAAGATCTCCTGATTTTTTTTTTCTAGTGATCTCCATAATATCTTTTCTCGTTTTGTGTGTCAAGTTACCACAACACCATTATTATCTTGTATTTTTTAACCTCCAGGAGATTGGTTGGTGTTGGTGTCCCTTGTTAATTTGACATTGTATTTTTGAAATGCACCTGCCTACTCACAAACAAACTGTCCTTTTTGAACTAAAACACATAGCCCAAAGGACATTTATTAGGGGTCATAACAAAATAAAGAGGAAGGCAACGCTGGATAAACTGGTGACATTGGCAAAGCCTTTGTACCCCAGGGAACACATCAACTATTTGACAGACAAAATTGGTAGCCTGAGGAGTCCATTTAATAGGGAGCACAATCCAGTCCAGGACTCCGAGAGATCAGGAGCAGCAGCAGATGACATATATGTTCCTAGGCTGTGGTCTTACAACAGCCTGGGTCTTTCGTCAGACCAGACTGAACCCAGGCCATCACTCTCTTGTCTTCCTTACACGCTTGCTTCCACGCTTGCTTCCAGGCTGTGGCTCTGGTGTTGGAGTTGTGGCAGGAGGTGGAGCAGCTCACACAGGTGGGTTTTGCTTGTGAGTTCGCCCCTCAACCCATTATTTAGGGCCAGATAGATCACTGCCTCACAAATGAAGTGTTGGCCCACCTCCATTTCCTGCATTTTGCTGGCCACCATGCAGGCATGGGCCTCTTGAATATTGGGGTGCAGGAGGTGGAGGGGGTGGAGGAGGAGGAGGATGGTCCAACTCACACAGGTGGGTTTTGCTTGTGAGTTCGCCCCTCAACCCCTTATTTAGGGCCAGATAGATCACTTCCTCACAAATGAGGCAATGGCCCACCTCTATTTTCTGCATTTTGCTGGCTACCATGCAGGCATAGACCTCTTGAATATTGGGGGTGGTTCTGAGGGTTGCAGTAGCCACCCGAATCAAAGAAAGTGCTGACTCCTCCACGTTCCTCCCCCTATCCTGGTACTTTTTGTTGGAAGGCGGAGGGGAGGAACCTGGGATTCGGTCAGGCTACTGGGCATGGCCACCTCCTGGCTGCCACTTACCCCTGCCTTCTCCTGGCTGAGATTTTCCACAGCCTCCTCCTGGCTGTGACTATCCACGGCCTCCTCCTGGCTGAGACTTTCCACGGCCTCGTTCTGGCTGAGAGTTTCCTGTGTATAAAAATGGGACAGTTGTAGTTTTTTGGTCATCAATCACACACAATTTAGAGCTCATGACTGTTGCAAATTGAATGTTAACAAATAGAAAAGACTATCATTCTGACCCCAACATTTTTCATTCTTGTCCCAATCATTTTTGGCTACTATTGTCTATTGATATGTAAACCACTTTGTTAATTCCGAAATTAGTGATCAATACTAACATCTAGTTAACATCATTCAATTTTTGGACAAGATATATGTTGAACAATGCTATACCTGGCTCAAGCTGGGCTCCTCCACATCTTCCTGGGTGGAAGGCCCAGGTTGCACAACAGAAGCCTCATCTGATGTGGAAGGAAGAGTGGAAGGAAGGGTTTAGAGTGATGGCCTGATTTCAGTCTGGTCTGACAAAAACTGCAGTCTGTCGTAGTACCAGAGCCTGGGGACATAAATGTCATCTGCTGCTGCTCCTGATCTCATGGAATCCTGGACCTTTTTGCATTCTCTATTATATGTGCTCCTCAGGCCACCAATTTTGCACTTCAAATAGGGGATGGTTGCCGTGGGTATCACCAGCTTCACCAATTCAAGCAATTGTGCCAGTGCTGCCTTCCTCTTTATTTTACTATTATAAAAAGTGTGTTTCACCTGCCACAGACAGGACAGCTCCCTGTATTTATCAATGAAGTTGGGGAGGAAGTTATGATCATTGAATCTATCCATTTTACCTGCAAGACACAACACAAGACAAACCCTAATATCAGGCTAAACTCTCCTAATCTTGTCCCAATGTAGGCCTCAATCTATAAGCAGTATAGGCCACTGATGCCCCAAGTTAAAATGGTACCTTCGTTAGCATGATCAGCGCTTCCGCTACTCCATCCTCCGCTCACAGATCGTACGTGCGTGGCATGCATGTTACGCTTTATATACACTGCACATGCGTGAAACTCCGCCCACCCCAGACCTTTTTTCTAGTATATTCCCCGCTACTTCTCTTTCGGCACAGTGAGAGAGCACATGGAGAAGAAAGCGCAAGTGCATGCAGAGGAGAGCAGCAATGAGGAGGATGAATGTCCCAATCCCGGAGGAGATTTAATGCCTCAAATATGTCCTTTGTAGAGATGGTGGAGATGGTGGACATCTTGAAGAGGGCCGACTATGATGGGAAGCATGGACCTTACCCAAACCCAAATGTGAGAAAGGCCAAGATCATGGCTAAAATTGTGAAAAGTCTGCAGAAGAATTTTGGGGTACAGCGATCCAAGGATCAACTGAGAAAACGATGGTCAGACCTCAAATTGAAGGATTAGGATCAGTACAAAAGAATCAAGAGAGTGCTGCAAAAAAGTAAGTATTTTGTCGTGTGTTCATATTATTATTATTACTTTTGTGCTGCTCCATGTGGTTTTCTTTACTGTTGTACAGTTTAAAATGGCGTTTAAAATGGCAAGTTTCAGGTTTGTAGGCACAATAATCGTTCGGGGTAAACATCGTTCGTTCACTCACTAATACGATGTTTTCGGCAGATGCAGGTTAACTACATTTGTTCATGACTATTTGTATTAAAGGTTTGTTGTCTACATGGGTTTATAACTAGAATGAATTTCAAATTTGATTCAGTGTAAGGAGAGGACACTCAGCAGCTGTTTACACATCTGGACGCAGGAGCACTAGTGTGGGACACCAGAACACCCTTTTTAGGGTGTCCCACACAGGTGCTCCAGTAGATACTAGGGGCGTCTCCATGTGTGAAACATGCACAAAACAGGTAAGTATTCCAGCTTGAAGAAAGAAAAGGAAAGAAAAAATCATGTCTTCAGCTTGGAACTCTGCCAAAACAGACAATTGTACGTCACTTCCAAGCAATGTTTCATACTCCTAATTCTGTCCTCAAATATCTGTGTGCTATTTTTTAACTAACATGGGGGAGAAAAGACTCGGGACATTAGAGGACACCAGGGAACCCAACCTCCTAAAGAAGGGGAATTCACAACACCACAACCTCAGGATATTGAGGGAGGAGAGGTTAATGAAGTGGGTGAAATAGTGACCACAACAGGTGAGTGTCTGAGACCACAGCTTCAGGTAATAGAAGTATGCCTGCATATTTATAATACATGGTGTGTTTTTTTTAATTTTTAGGTGATGTGGATGTTGTGGAAGAAGAATCTCATTTCACCAGTGCAAGTGCACACGTCCTCATCGGGGAAATGGTGTGCAATCGTGATTTAGAAAAGATAAAGGAAAGCATCAATGATGTTCAACAAAAAATGAAGAACATCATTGATGTTTTAGGCAGAATCTAAAACACACAAAAATTGTACCGTTTTGTTGTGTAAATCCACATTTTGACTTGCAATTTGTGTGCATCTTCAAAATTTGGCTTTTACAGGGGTGACATCACCCTATCTGATGAAGGCAATATCAACACAGTTTGGACATACTAATGTCTGATATTGCCTTCACTTTGTCAAAGTTGAACTTTGTAAGTTCCTGAATTGTGTATGCTTTATGGTTTTAAACATGCCTGTTTAACCCAAAAAAGGCTATGTGTACTGTCAAGCCTAAAAATGTTATACAACAAATATGTTGGTTTGTTCAAAAACACTTTTCTAACACACATGTGAATGTGCTTTGAGTAAAATGTTTTATACTCAACGATGTGTGGCTTCTTCTTTCAATGCTCAATACCAGTTTTTGGAGTAAGTTGGTGTTTACAGTGACAATGGAGGTTATTTACTGAAGGCAAATCCACTTTGCACTACAAGTGAAGCTTTAGTGCAGTTTCAAGTGCACTTGCAGTGCACTTGTAGTGCAAAGTGGATTTGCCTTTAGTAAATAACCCCCATAGTGCTCTAAAATTTGCCACCATCATGCCATTTTCAGGACTAATTCATGGTGCTGAAAAGGATGTGTTTTTTTTTAGCATTAATGCATTGCATACATTAAAACAAAAACAAGGTGTGTGTGTAGCAGACCCACAAACATAATAGCTAAAGAAGAGATTGTCACCTCATATACCAAATAAATTACGTTTGCACTATTGAAGAAAATGGCCAAAAAGAAAAGCCCACTGGAGAACCTAGGAGACAGCTAAAAGAAATACAAGCAGTAAATTGTTTAAAAAAAAATTATTTTAAAAATGATTCTCAAACATTTGCTGGCATATCAATGGCCCCCCTACCCACAAAGTATTCCAGATATTTTTGACGGAGTTCGCAGGCGCTTTGGGGGGGCAAGCCAGGAGGGCCAGCTTCAAGCGCCGTCAGGGTTGACTGATCTGGCAATCCTGTCTCAGGCCCAACTGAGGCCACATAGTTCGAAGCATTTCTCCTTAGAAAGTTGTGCAAAATGCAGCATGCAAGTACAATATGGTTTATTTTGGATTCCGCCATGTGAATTGGTGTCAGGAATAGGCGGAACCGGCTGGCCATTATGCCAAAAGCATTCTCCACCACTCTTCTGGCTCTGGTCAGCCGGTAGTGCACTACAATGGAACTGACAAAATACATTGTTAAGTGACTAGGCTAGGTGTGTATGGGCCCAGGATAGCATGCTGGGGAGGTTAGTGAAGGCAAATATGCATGAAGGACAAAAAAGGAACTTTAAAAACTTCCAGCATGCATAAGGACAAAGGAGACATTCATAGCATATTACAATCATGGTAATTATGGAATGATGAAATAAATACAATACATTAGCAACATTAAATACATACAATGTGATGTTAAAGGAGAAAACTTACCTTAATATAGTCCTTCTGCAGGACCTGAATGATAGCAGAACAGGTCTCTGGAATAATGATTCCCAGAGTCTGGGGGGAGATGCCTGTCAAGAACTTGATGCCCTGCAGACTTCTCCCCGTCGCCAAGTACCGCAAGGTGGCGACTAGCCTGTGCTCGGGAGTGATGGCTTGCCGCATGCAGGCGTCCTGCTTCATAATATAAGGGGACAGCAAACAGTGAAAAACGGGGTCCGTCATCCGGAGATAATTCCTGAAATCATCAGGATTATTCTCACGGATCTCCTGCAGCAAAGGCATGTGCGAGAATTGGTCACGCTGGAGCAACCAATTCTTCATCCATGAACTCCTCCTTGCCCTGTTCATAGACTGGGCTTGGGTCAAAGTAAGAACCCCAACACCAAGCCCCCGCACAGCACGAACTCTACGATGAGTACGTATCCGCAACATGGCTAGAAAACGGTCGGCTGGTCAGAATGAACCAACAGAACGCACTGAAAATCAGAAAGGCCTGAGAAGAGTGACCCGAAAATCAGAAAGGAGCGGACAAGAACGCACTAAAAAACAGATACGAATTATAAAAGAACGCACTGAAACACAGATACGAACTGACTACATGCACTGAAAAACAGATACGAACCCACAAACACAAACTGAAGAGCAGTAACGATCTGAAAAGCACGAAGCTGAAAAGCGCGAATCATCTCTCACCAAACTGCTACTAACACGAGATTAGCAGAAGGAGCCCAAAGGGTGGCGCACTGGCTATTGCACTTCCCTTTCTAGTCCCGTCGTACGTGTTGTACGACAGCGTGTTCTTGCCGATCAGAATTTCTGAAAACATTTGTGTGACCGTGTGTATGCAAGACAAGTTTCAGCCAACATCCGTCGGAAATAAATCCACGGTTTGGTTGTCGGAAATTCCGATTGTGCGTACGCGGCATTAGTCTCTAACAAAACTTAACCAAATATCAATAACAAAAATACACACTTGTGTCACCTTTTCTTTTAACTTTCATATGCAAAGTTGACTTTGCTACAACCTCTTTTTTGAATAAGTAATTTGACGCACCAACAGAAGTTCTAACCCAGGGGTGTCCAACAAGTGGCCCGCAGAGCGCTCCAATGTGGCCTGCGACCTCCTGCTCTCGGATGGCTGGTTGGCAAGCCCAGATTGTTAGTTCTGACCTGCCCTACCAGAGCATTAGGGTTGTAAATGAAGCCAGCGGTACAGGAAGCAAGCAGCTGCGGAGCAGAGCCGCATAAGCCGATGCTTCCTGTATAGCCCTGCTTCCTGTCACATGTGGAGTGATACCAAATGCACTCTGCATGGAACAGCAACAGCTGGCAATACCCGAATGGAAGACTGTTATTAAAGGTAAGTATATTACTAAAATCAAAGTATATATATATATATATATATATATATATATATATATATATATATATATATACATATATATGGGCATATCTTTTCTGCAGTAGATGCTAGGCTGCTTTCAACCTGATCAGCAGGTGCAGCACAGTGCACCTGCGGGTTACCTGCACTGAGCCATAGACATCTATTAATACCTGTGGGTTTGGTGCGTTTTCAGAAAGTGCATTATACCTGCAGGATAGCCATAGGTGCACTGTGCTGCACCGCATCAGTGTGAAATCAGCCTTAGGCCCCTTTCACACAATTGGTCCGACCCAATTGGACCCACCAGTCACCTCTATGGAGCGGTAGATGTAAATGAACCTGTGTCCGTTTACACCCGCCTACCTCCAATCCGATCCGCTAAAAAAACCAGAAGGGGATTCGTCGCCTTTCGTCTGGGCGGATCAGAGGTCCCATAGAGTAGAGTGGGCTGTCTCCATGTCTGGTCTGCATATGCAGAATTTAGTTAAGGATATCAAAGTAAAGGGGGCTGAATACAAATGCACGCCACGCTTTTATTTGTAAAAAATTCTGAAAAACATTTATCATTTTCCTTCCACTTCACAATTATGTGCCACTTTGTGTTGGTCTATCACATACAGTGGGGACGGAAACCCCCTTAAATTTTTCACTCTTTGTTATATTGCTATGTATTGTTATGTTTAAGCCCTGACTTAAACCCAATTGAGCATCTCTGGAGAGACCTAAAAATGGCTGTCCACCAACGTTTACCATCCAACCTGACAGAACTGGAGAGGATCTGCAAGGAGGAATGGCAGAGGATCCCCAAATCCAGGTTTGAAAAACTTGTTGCATCTTTCCCACAAAGACTCATGGCTGTATTAGATCAAAAGGGTGCTTCTACTAAATACTGAGAAAAGGGTCTGAATACTTAGGACCATGTGATATTTCAGTTTTTCTTTTTTAATAAATCTGCAAAAATGTTAACAATTCTGTGTTTTTCTGTCAATATGGGATGCTGTGTGTACATTAATGAGGAAAAAAATGAACTTAAATGATTTTAGCAAATGGCTGCAATATAACAAAGAGTGAAAAATTTAAGGGGGTCTGAATACTTTCAGTCCCCACTGTAAAATCCCAATAAAATCCAAAATGTGGAAAATGTCAATACTTTTTCAAGGCACTGTACATGTAAACCAACTGCATAAGCGACAGACTCACATCAAAGTACACAGAACATAAATAATGGAATCCCTCTTTTACATCTTATGCTTTATTTATCAGGCAGTGTGTCTATCAACACAGAAAAATGACAATGGATTTTTTTGTAAAAAAAAATGTAAACAAATATGCTTATCGCAGTGGAATGCTATGAAAATTGATTTACAAAATCTCTCAATCTTCATCTGCAAGTCTTAATCGTATTTTTTTTCTTATGTTTCAAAGACATAGCAAGGAGAATATCAGGAAAACTTTCCTTTGCGAGCTGGGAAAAAAAAAAATATTACTGGCACTTTGTAATCCCTATGGTTCAATAAAAGCAGCTTTTTATTTTTAGAGTCATGTATAACACAACGCGCAGCAAAATAAACATAAAAATTATGCTTATATGTTTTTAAACAATACATCACTTCAACTGTAGCCAGGGTTGCTTATGTGCATTGTTGTAAACTAGGCCTATTGCTTAAGGATGGAAGCTTTAGTCCACCATGGGAGTGTGTATTGTTTAGCTCATGCTGTGGCTTGGTTTTATTTTCTGTATGTCATCTCAAAAGAGAATTAACTCTTTATCATTGTATTCCTTCATATTATACATAACAAAATATCTTGTTGCCCATAACAGAGAATAGTGAGCCTTTTAATTCAGTCCCTATCTCTGAGGAGCTTACAGGTCTCAACTCTGTAGATTACAGGTTCAGTCTCCACCTCTTTTGGGCTTACAGGTTTAATCCCCACCTTTGAGGAGCTTACAGGCTTAGTTCCCTCCTCTGAGGAGCTTACAAACTACTTTTTCATGTCAACCTACGCATGCTAAACCAGACAGTTCTGCAAAACATATATATTTTTAAACCTTGTGCAACACTTCGCACAGAAAGAGGAACAACTCAGGTTTCTGTATGGGATGGGGAGTGAGTAAGTCCAGTGTCTTTAACCCAGGGGCGGATCCAGAGCCTAGTCTCGGGAGGGGCACTGCCAAAAAAATACTTTTTTTGGGGTAAATTTAATGGGGAAATGGTTGGTGTTAGCGCTTCAATCATCACGGCACCATGGTTGTTATGGTGTCAGGATGATTGAAGCGCATTATTACTATTATTACATTGTTATAAAAAAAAATAGTTCAACTCACCATAATGCAGAATCAGTGGGAGCCCCGAGCGTGTCACTTGCCACTGTCACCTGCCACATGTTGCAGATTGCCACTTGCTATGTCGCCTGTCACTAGATGCAGATTGTCACTTGCCACGTCCCATGCCACACGTTGCAGATTGTCACTTGCCACACGTTGCAGATTGTCACTTGCCACGTCCCATGCCACACGTTGCAGATTGTCACTTGCCACGTCCCATGCCACACGTTGCGGATTGTTACTTGCCACACGTCCCATGCCACATGTTGCAGATTGTCACTTGCCACGTCCCATGCCACACGTTGCGGATTGTTACTTGCCACACGTTGCGGATTGTCACTTGCCACGTCCCATGCCACACGTTGTGGATTGTTACTTGCCACGTCCCATGCCTCACGTTGCAGATTGTTACTTGCCACGTCCCATGCCACACGTTGCAGATTGTTACTTGCCACGTCCCATGCCACACGTTGCGGATTGTTACTTGCCTGCTATAATCATCTCTTGCTGTGTCCCAGTCAAGCAGCAGAGAGATGATGTAATCTCTCTGCTGCCGCGGCTGCCTGCACACTGCACACACAGTGAGGGCGGAACTGCAGGGATGCAGGGCGGGCGCTGGGCGGTGAGAGGTGATGTTATCTCTCTGCTCCTCCACCCGCCGGCTCCCTGTTTGGCCAGCAGCCACTCGCGCTGCCTGTCACCGAGCCGCACAGCTGCTCACCAACAGTGCAGCCCGCTGTCTCTCTCCAGTTCCCACCGGAGCTGCCCGAGACCCGCTGTCTCTCCCCACCACTGTCTTTCAGCCGCGGAGCCGCCCGCTGGCTCTCTTACCCATAGAGACACCTGCCAGCACATTTACTGACCCACATTCTTGGAGGGGGCAATTGTCCCGTTGCCCCCCCCCTGGATCCGCCCCTGCTTTAACCATAACCTGTCACAAGTAGTTTCAACATGAAATACAAGAAATATGATTCTTAGATGAAATTCTAAATCAGTCTTACTACACACATAACTATGGCCATATAAACTGACCCTGGTTGCCACTTCATTCCCCCCTTTGATCATAATCATATCGATTTATATGAGCGAGATTAAGCATCACTAGATAACATACAGTTTTTTTTTTTTTTGTTTTTTTTTATGGTGGCCTCACTAGCAGGCACAAAACATTCTTCTACCGAGACTATTCCCCATTGTCAGCTCCAGTCAGGTCTCTCATTAACTTATAAAACACTGGGATAGTGACCCTTGGCCCATGGTAACAATAAGAATACAAAAAGAGTAAAAATATTAGCACTCCATACACGATAGGGAGAATCAGAAAATAATGAAAACTTGTCTCTGCAATACTTGAGTTGGTGATCAGGGTATGATTTACCAGCTTACCGGTGGAGCTAAAGCTCCAAGCAGTTAGCCACGTTTTATAGGGTGCATAAGTGGGGTTATAACAGGTTATCTGATTTTCAACGGAGCACATTGAATAGGTAGTCCCATTATGTATGCAGGTACCAGCTACTGTGCCCTTGCATTGATAATGAGAGTGCCACAATAACATCTTGGTAGCTATGGATCCTACTCTGGTGGTCTTTATACAAGGGTCACATGAATTGCCCTTCCCCCTTTTTAGCTCGGCCAGTAACACTGCTATGGCTATCAACAGTCTCATTATAAAGATTTTAGTAAGCATTACATCCGATGAATACCCTCAAGCTTCAGCTTATGCGTAGACCAACCAGCGTCCAGGCTGTGGTTGGAGCAGAGCTTAGTAGATGTCCTTTATCTTCCATCGTACGTTGAGCCAGCAGCTTCCAGGGGTGTGCTGGCCGCAGGGCTGGAGTTCTTCCTTATGATTTCTCTGGTCAATCTCAGTCTCAAAGGATCTTGGGGATCTACTGTACTGTGCCAGGTCAGCAGCTCGTTTTACCCTGGAGTGGTGTATCCAGGGTGTCACCTCAGCTACCTTAATTGCTGTTGGGGTAGATAGCAGAACAGTGTAAGGACCTCTCCATTTTGGCCCTAGTGGGGTTGGGTTCCACTCCTTTACCCACAATGTATCTCCTGGTTTAAAGGGGTGTACTGGGTTCGACAAGCTTATGGGAAGTTTCTCTTGAACCCATTTCCCTATGTCTTGCTTACTCTCCCCAAGTCTCTGTATCAGTTCACGGTTAACTACTCCTCCTATCTGATGCAAGTCTCTTCTTATTCCTCTAATGATGGGTGAGGGCCTACCATACAGTACCTTAAAGGGGACAGATTTGTCCTCTTTGTTGGGGTACTCCGAATTCTCAGTAAAGCAATGGGCAACATCAAGGTCCATTTCATTTGGATTTCCTGACAGAGCTTGGCCAGTTGTGACTTGAGCGTGCGGTTCATTCGTTCAACTTTTCCGGAGCTTTGGGGCCTATATACGGTGTGTAGTTTCCAAGTAATCTTCAGTGCTGTTGCTAATTCCTGGAGGCACTTGCAGACAATTTATTTTTATTATTTATTTCAGGTACTTATATAGTGCTGTCAATTTACGCAGTGCTTTACATATACATTGTACATTCACATCAGTCCCTACCCTCAAGGAGCTTACACTCTAAGGTCCCTAACTCACATTCATACATACTAGGGACAATTTAGACAACATCCAATTAACCTACCAGCATGTCTTTGGAGAAAGGCAGGGCCATTGTCTGAGCCTATGGCGGAGGGGATTCCATATCTGGGGATAAACATCTTTTACAAAACTGCTTCCGTTAATAAAGTACTCAACGTTTGGATTTTCCATGGGCTGTTTTTTTTTAAGTCTGGCCGGCTAACATATCCATTACCTGCAGACAGTCATGAGTTAGGGGTTCTTGTGAGGTGGGAAGCAGAGTGGCTGGGTTTAAAGTGTTTACAGTCTCTAAGTGGATACGAGGATTTTCACACAGCGTAGCTTGATATTTAACCATTTGACTGTTAGTGAACCAGTGATTTCCCTTGTAATCCATTAATGCCTGTACTTGGTGTGGGACTCGGACATAAGTCTCCTGACCTAATGACAACTTGTTAGCTTTGGCCACAAGGAGGGCTGTTGCTACGATGGCCCACAGGCAGGATGGCCATCCCTGAGCTACAGTGTCCAGTTGTTTCGAAAGGTATGCTACAGGTCGCTACCACAACCCCAAGTATTGTGTCAGGACTCCTACTGCTATTCCATGTTTTTCACTGACATACAAATAGAAGACTTTTTGGCTATCCGGCAGGCCTAGCGCAGGAGCCTGCATTAGGGAGACCTTAATGTCTTGGAATGCTCTGTTTTGTTGTGCTCCCCATTGAAAGGGTTTCTTTCCTACTGCCTTTGTGGATTCATAGAGGGGTCTGGCTTTTGTGGCAAAGTCCGGTATCCAGATTCGGCAGAACCCTGCCGCCCCCAGGAATTCACGTACTTGCCGTCTGGTAGTCGGGGTGGGAATCTGACAAACAGCTTCTTTCCTGCCTTCTCCCAATTGTCTCTGTCCTTGTGATACTCTGAATCCCAGGTACTTTACAGTCACTTGGCACAATTGCGCCTTTCTCCGGGACACCTTATAACCTGCCTCCCACAGTAATTGTAACAGTTCATTAGTAGCTTGAAGGCACTCTTCTCTATTTTTGGCGGCGATCAATAGGTCATCCACATACTGAAGGAGGACTCTATTCTCAGGATCAGACTTGAAGGATTTCAGGTCTTGAGTCAGGGCTGTTCCAAATAGTGTAGGGGAGTTTTTGAATCCCTGGGGTAAACGTGTCCATGTCAGTTGTCCCTTACCCCCAGTCTCTGGGTCCTCCCACTGGAAAGCAAAAATGCGCTGGGATTGTTCTGCCACTCTGAGACAGAAGAAGGCATCTTTCAAATCCAGAACTGTGAAATAGGTGGCCTCCCCTGGTATTAATCCCAATAGGTTGTATGGGTTTGGGACCGCTGGGTGGATGGTCATTACAGCCTGATTGACCACTCTGAGGTCTTGAACAGGACGACAGTGAGCTGTTTCAGGTTTCTGTACTGGGAGTAGAGGTGTATCCCAGGGAGACTGACAGGGTTTTAGAATTCCATAGTGTAGGAATTTGTTTAAGTACTTTTGTATTCCTACTAGGGCTTTTCGAGGGACTGGGTACTGTTTCAGGCTGACTGGAGTGGCTCCTGATTTTAATTCAATAAGGATTGGGGGAATGTGTCTGGCTAATCCTGGTGGGTTGTCTTCTGCCCATAGTCCCGGGATGTCTTTCAGTATGCGGGCTTTGAAGGGGTGGGGCAATTTTAGGATAGCCTGTCCGTCAGATTGGAAGTATATGTGTGCTCTGAGTTTAGCAAGTAAGTCTCTGCCCAGCAAGGGAATAGGGCAATCCGGCATGTACAGGAACTGATGTTGGACTTGATGCCCCCCCCCCCCAAAACTACAAAGTCTTTCTAATAGGAAGGGTCTTTTGACTTTATACTTCTGCACTGCTTGGTTAATTCTGTGTCTCTCCTCAGTATTAAATGTGGACACTTGATTGGGGAGCCCTTTGACTACTACTGAGTTCCCTATTTATGTCCTGCCTATACCCAGAGTGTTGCGGTTCGGAGTATATTTACTGAGATTTGGCATTGACAAACTTGCTGAA
This sequence comes from Lithobates clamitans, assembly GCA_037952925.1. NCBI lineage: Eukaryota > Metazoa > Chordata > Amphibia > Anura > Ranidae > Lithobates > Lithobates clamitans. The sequence goes on along the minus strand of JBBGZY010000175.1, from coordinate 422,513 downwards.
TCTGATGTAGGTGGACAACAACTTGAGTCCCCTTGTCTACTGGACGAGGCATTTGGACATGGCTCTGACCTGTCTCTATCTGAGGTCCGTTCGTCTCCTAGCTGACTGACTGACTGAGGATTTGTCCGAAAGATGCACAATCATCTGGACGAACATTCCTCCTAACTGACTAGCTGAGGATTTATCCGAGAGATGCACAATCATCTGGATGGATATTTCTCCTAACTGACTGGCTGAGGATTTATTTGAGGCATGCACAATCATCTGGACGAACAGTCCTCCTGGAAGGTGCGTCTTGGTCATGTTTCTGTGACATAATATTCTCAAATAATCAGTCAATAGTCTCTAAGTCAAAGGTTTCCTGTGGGGGCCACCGCGCTCCATAGCGGGGCCAATCTTTCTCACACAATGTTATCAATTCCTCAGGACTAAGTTTTAAATTGCAGTTCTTAGAAAATCCCTTCCTAAAGTTGGAGATCATGGATTGTAGGGGAGATTCAACACTATGTTTGCCACCCATACTTGTAACCTAAAAGACACCAAGACAGACACAGAGGGTAGGGTAAATGATGAGAATTCAGTAAGGGGTCTGAATCCTCGACACAAGTAGGAACAATAGACAACGCTTCCCTCGGTCAGTGGCCTGGGCGCGGTCTCCCGGCCAGGAAACGCACTTAGAATTAGAAGAGGACAACTGTCACCTCACCTCAAAGTAATGTCTCATACACACATCAATCATACTAGACACTCCCACCCAAAAATTACTCACTGACTATTCGTCCGAAAGATGCACAATCATCTGAACGGACGTCTCTCTCGGAAGGTGATCAGTCTTCCCTTCTCTTGATCCGTCAAGAGGCTGGCTGGCTGTCTGACTGTTATCCAAAAACAAAAGTAAAAAGACTCTCACCTGTTTCCGTTGGAGCTCCAGCTATCTATTTCTCAGATTCGCAGGTCCTTTTGACGCTACCAAGGTCGTCCACAGTAGGCCACCAAATAAGACACAGCGCAGTCTCCTAGATAACAGTTCTAGAAGGCACCTTTTGAGACTACGATATAGCCCACAGGGCTGGCCTCTCGGACCACAGATTTATTCCACCTTTTTGGCCAAAAAAGTGGACACGCTTGACCAGACTCGTGTCTATATGTCAAGTGTCCAAAATACAGCTCAAACAGTGTACATATAATTTCAGCATATTGCGTCACAAGCGAACAGGCAGTACAATTCCGTTATACAAAACATTGTAACCTTTTAAAAATCAACCTAAAATCAACCTATGTATGCTAAACCAGACAGTTCTGCAAAACATATATATTTTTAACTGTATGGGAGGGGGAGTGAGTAAGTCCAGTGTCTATCATAACAACCTGTCACAAGTAGTTTCAACATGAAATACAAGAAATATGATTCTTAGCTGAAATTCTAAAACAGTCTTACTACACACATAACTATGGCCATATAAACTGACTCTTGTTGCCACTTCAGGGGGACTACTGCTTCTAAGAGGGAGATTCTAAAACAAGAGATTGTAGTCTGGGTCTCAGTAGAAGCTGGGCTGAGGGAAGACTGCTAAAGGAGCATTAGCTGGAGAGCACTGTTCTGAAGTTGTGGGTCTGGAGAAGCATATTTTTAAAGACCTTACTGTGGACTTTGGGTGTGCTTGTGCTAGAAGGTAGTTAAGGTCCAGAGGTTGCTGCGTGGACTGGGGTTGCTTTGATACTGAGTCCTACATATACTGGCCAGGAAGTTTGTCTTTCCATTATTGTTAGTGATTGTTTTGGAGTATCCTGTGATCCTAAACCCATCCCCTCTTAAAGTTTCTTCAAGCAATAAATATCAAAAAGACATCCCCTAGACTATGTTGTTGGAGCCAGTGTGAATGGTCTGGTGCTTGCGGTGGTGGGCAGCCTTTGTACCATAAAGGAAAAAACATTTAATACCAGCATCCCTTTCAGGGAAAGTGCTACATGTATAAAACTTGTGTCTTGATGATAGCACCTGAATGATGCAGCAAGCAGAACTTTTTTTTAACGCACTGTACCTAAAATACACAGTTGTGGACAAGGCCCAAACTCTGATACTTTCCGATGCCAAAACTTACCTATCTCTTCAAATCTCCCATACATTCCTTTTGGCTAGTATTGGGGGGCACAACATGGGCCAATAAGAATGTGAGAGGGACGAACATAATTGAAAAATCTGCCCTCACACTACCCCAAAAGGTTGGAACTTTGCTTGTGGGAAGGCCCATGCCTAAAGTTTTCTTAAAGCTGCTTCAGGTTTGTACCTCTAGGTGTCTGCCCTTAGCAGTTTTGTTTTGAAACAAGAGAAAGAGTGTCTTTAAATCAGAACTTCACCTAAAAGGGGAAGTCCCGCCTTTCCTCCTCCTCCTTTCCTGTCCTCCTTCACATTTGGCAAATTTTTTTTTTTTTTTGGGGGGGGGGAGAGTGGGTACCTGCTTTTGACAGGTACTCGTTCTCACTTCCAGTAGGATTGCCACAGCGATTCAAGCGGCAGCTTGTCCCGCCTCCTTCCCCCGCAGCCTTTTGAGACATGTCACATGTCCCAGAAAGGCACATGTGCAGTGAGCAGCCAGCTGTGCACATGCAAGCAGTCACAGTTGGCTGCCCACAGTTAATATGCTGGTAGAGGACATTGCCGGATCCTCGGACAGATGAGTGTCTGTTTATTAAAAGTCAGCAGCTACAGTTATTGTAGCTGCTGACTTTTAATTTTTCATAAGATGACTAAAGAAACACATTACATCTACCTCAATCATGACCAGAGAGCTTCCCCACTCCACCTAAAACAGAAAGTAGAGAATTATACAAAAAATTCCCTGTCACGTGACTTGCTAATCAGCCCAGAAATCTATTTTAACTCTTTCGAACATTTAGATTAAAACAGAAGTTTTAGTTGCAAGCATTTATAAATATATGTGACTACATACACTGCTGCAATAAACCACCTCTGCAAGTACCTAACTCTAAATTATGTAAGTGCCCAAATTGTTACATATACTGTATTTAGCAATAACTAATCTGAACGCATGCTATCCTTGGAGGTGGCCTCATCTTATAAACCTTATACCTTATAAACCTTTTCAGTTACAGCAACACCCAGTGTTGACTGCTCTGAACTTGACCCAAGTCTAGACTGCTTTAAGGCAGTTAAAAAATCTGCAGTGTGTGCTTTCATTATTTTGGGTTGGGGAGTTTTACCATTAGAAGCCTATTAACATACCTTCTGTTGCTTTACAACTTTTTTCACCTTTTTATGTATTACTGTACTTTGCCCATATTATAAGGCTTATGTTACTGGCAGAACTATAGGAAGACATCACTGACCTTTCTTGTGGTCCCCCGCTGGCAGAACATCTAAGATCTCTGCTTCAAGTTTAACTTGCTGACAAAGTGAAACTTACACAGGCCTATGTACACTGACTCTGCCCCCTTAAATGACAGTTCTCCAGCCTGTTGATTGGCAACCCAAGGCACAAATTGCCACTTATTGGGGAGGTGGGGGGATCGGCTTGTGTTTCAGGACACCCAGTGTTGGTTGAGTCGCCCAATAGATTTGGCAACAAAAATTACAATTTCTTCTTTGTTTTTTCTAACAAAGCCCTGTGATCATAAACAGGTGCCAACATAATAATGAATTGCTTTGTTTATAAACAAAGCCAGAGTTAACCCTATTACACACTGTCAGTTTTTTATCGTTCAACCCAGCAGACTCGGGAGGAGATCCTATTCTAACAATCCAATGTTAGTACTGCGATCTCCACGCTGAACTTTTGTGTTCTGACAGGGGATTGGCCCCTATGCCAGAACACACCGGTTATCACTCTCAGCCATTCGCAGAGTGCTGACCAGATACTGATTGGTAGACCTTTTTGGGTCATGCCCCTCCAACAGAAGCCTGACGTTTGGCAGGCTTCTGTCAGACCGGCTGCCGTACACACAGGCCAAACGTCGGCCAGTTTTTATTGAACCGGCCAAAATTGCACAATATTTGGCCTGTGTGTACAGGGTTGCTTTGCTTTTCAAAATCTGATGTCATGTTCTCAGATAACAAGGACTGTATTTTGGCACAAGAACAGGAACCTTCATAAGCAATATAAAGCCTGTTGCCCCCCCCCCCCCCCCGTAAACCACCTTAAGTTAGATTATCTATTATTTTTGGCAAACAAAATAAAAATATGCAATTATCCCTATCTGCCAAGTATGTGCAAAATACAGATTCACTTCATAAAGCTGCAATCATTTTAGATACTGAATATATAAATATATTTTGTGTTTTTTTAGAAGATAAATTATGATTTTTACCTGGGCCTCATCCACATTCCCCAAATTCCTTACAAAATAGTTTGTACACTATCAATTCCAGTAGGAGACAGAATATAATTCTGACTCACCTCTAGATGAAGTGAGTGGGTGGGGGGGGGGGGCTGACAGACATACATCATGATCCCAGGAAACACTGTGGCAATCTGTCTGTTTGTTGGATTATCTAGAGGTCGCAGAGAAAGCTGCAATGTTTGTCTTGGCCATGCGTCTCCTCCAGCTGTCACTCTCCCCTTTACTCATTATCTGGGAGTCTCCAAAAATAGATTTTTGCAGAGAGATTAAGAGCAGAGATTTCTTTGTCCTAACACTGTCACTGACCTACTGGCTGTCACCTCTGCGGAGGTGGGATGATTACCTGGATTTTAAGATAATAACAAGAATAATAATTGTAAAACAACATCGGGTAGTCAATAACAGAATTATAGAAAAAGAATAAATGATTTTTTTAAATTAATGATTTTCACAATTATGATTAATAAAGGGTCATATATTTTGTTCCTTGGAAATTATCTGCTTGTTCCTGTGGGGTCAGGAAGAATTTGTTCCCCCAATGAGACACAATTATTCACATTTACTAGTAGCATTTTTTCTCCTCTTTCCTCTGGACCAAAACTGCTAAAAGAGTATTACGTAAACAGTGATGGACACATGTCTTCTTCATTCTTGTTAACAATGTCATATATTTATAATTATTATTTCTACTGTACTTGTATGTTCTTATAGCACTTAATCTTTATACAGTTTAAAATTTAAGATTTATTTGGCAAAATTGAATTGACTCTAAAAAAACAAAAACCTGACAGGTATGAGGTGCATGCAAAAGCCCAAATACCTGGCTATTTTGATTCTGGGGCATTCTTCCCCTCACTGATGCAGGGGCACTTTTTACTCTCACTGACCACCAAAATTGAAGTATTCTTCCTCTGACTTACCACAAAAGCATGATATTCATTCATCCACGGACCACCATTGCTGGGGTATTTTTTTTGCATACTCTACCAACTGTTGCTGAGGTGTGACTAAAAAAACAAGTTTGCCATGGGAAATAACACATACAGTATAGCTTTGCAAACTGAACCTAAATTCAATAGAGATAGGTGAGTAATGGAAAATGCACTCTGTTGTTGATCTGTTCTTTGAGCCCTTTGAGCCAGGTGCAGTGGCTCAAAGGGTTGTCCTTGTAAAGCCGACAACACCAAATTCAAATCCCATGGGCATACTGGAGGTTTGACTGGCGGATTTAATCGCAGTGCCCCCGAATAAAGGCCTGGACAAGGGAATGTGAAGCAATTGGCTTCTGAAAAAAAAATACAGACAAAGCCGAAATTTGGACTTTGATAGTGCTCAAAGCCAATCTCATTTCTAGGCCTGACTGAAGAAAGGTCAAGATTATGCTAATCATATACCTTCTAGGATGCCGGCTTCTGGCATTGACCAGAGTGAAAAGGACTGACTCAGAGAGCCCATAGTCTTTTAAAATGTGGGTCTCAGCAGCCAAGCCGTCAAATTTAGACTTGGTAAAGCAGGGTGGCAAATCGGACCCTGTGTGAGCAGATCTGGCCGGAATGGGAGGACCCAAGGCCTGCCCACTGCCATCTTTACGATCTCTGCATACCAAGGTCGTCTGGGCCAAGCCGGGGCTACTATAAAGACCGACTTTGCTTCCCTTTTGACCCTTCCCAGGAACCATGGAAGAAGTGGGTTCGGAGGGAAAGCATACATTAGATTGTACTGATCCCATGGGATTGTCAGAGCAAGTACATCCCTTGTTCTGGACACAAATTTATCCAGCTTCCTGTTGAATATGGACGCGAATAGATCCACATCTGGTGTTCCCCACCTTTGACATATGGTCTGGAATATGTCGGGGTGTAGGGACCATTCTCCTGGGCATAATTGCCGGCGGCTTAAGAAATCCACTTGCCAATTTTCCACTCCTAGGATGAATACCGCAGACAGGCAGGGAACATGGCTTTCTACCTATGCAGGAATGTGATTCACCTCCCTTTGGGCATCCAGACTTCTGGTGCCTCCTTGGTGATTGATGTAAGCCACAGCCGTGGCATTGTCGGATTGTAACGAATAGGATGACCCTGTAGCCTGTAAGACCAGTCCATGAGGGCCAAGTAAATTGCCCGAATTTCTAGAATATTGACGGGCAAGCGTCTCTCGGTTGCAGACCATCTTCCCTGCGTGCATGTTTCTTCCAGTACTGCTCCCCAGCCTGTTAGGCTGGCATCTGTGGTTACGATCTTCCATTGTAGTGGAAGAAAGGCTTTGCCTTTCAAAAGATTTTTGGTTCGTAACCACCAATTGAGGCTTTTGCGTATCCTTGGGGATAGGCACATCGGAAGATCGAAGGCATGAGTCTTTTTGTTCCAAGCTGCAAAAATGCTTCTCTGCAGGGGCCTTGAGTGAAACTGGGCAAATGGAAAAGCCTCGAAAGTGGCAACCATCTTTCCTAACAGTCTCATACATAGCCGAATGGATGGACTAATTTTGCTTAATACTAAGCGGACTAGAGCTCTTATGGCCTTGACCTTTGGCTCTGGTAGAAACACACTGCCTTGAGCGGTGTCTATGTTCATGCCTAGATACTCCAACCTTGTTGAAGGTTGCAAAGAAGACTTTTCTAGGCTGATTATCCAGCCTAGTCTTTCCAAATGTCTTACTGTCTTGAAGACAGCACGGTTCAGGTGTGCCACCAATTGCTTTATGGGTAGCAAATTGTCTAGATAAGCTACCACAGTTATGCCCTGAGCTCTTAGATTTACTAAGAGAGGGTCTAGAATTTTTGTAAAAATTCGAGGAGCTGTAGCGAGACCGAAAGGAAGGGCCCCAAACTGGAAATGGCGCTGGTCTACCGCTAACCTTAGATATCTTTAGTGAGCGGGAAAAAACGGCAAATGAAGATATGCATCCTTGATATCTATTGATGCCATGAATTCTCCCCCCTGCAGGGTGGAGACCACCGAATGAATTGACTGCATTCGGAAGGATCGAATGTGTAGAAACTGATTCAGATCCTTTAGATCTAGGATGGATCTGACATCTCCATTTGGCTTTGGAACGGTGAAGAGATTCGAGTAGACCCCTGAACCCTGATCTTTTGGGTTCATTTCTACTATCACTCTAGCCTACGGCACCTGGTATTCCCAGGCAGTCTCCCATCCAGGTACTAACCAGGCCCGACCCTGCTTAGCCCCTGAGATCAGACGAGATCGGGCGCTTTCAGGGTGATGTGGCCGTAGGCCCTGGGATAGTAAGCGATCTAAGGGCAGTAGTAGCGGTTCTCGCTTTACTGGATCCTTGGGAACTCTTGACCTTAGGAAACGAGGTGGTTGAAGCTCTAGGAACTCTATTTTATAACCTAGAGATACTGAAGAGACCACCCACTAGTCTTGAACCTCTTCCCGCCAGGCTCCTAAAAACTGTAGGAGCCTTCCCCCCACTCGGCCGAGTGGGGGCGCCCCTTCACAGGGATGTTTTGGGGCTCTGCTTGGCAGGCTTTCGTCCCCCAAGCCTCTTTCTGCCCTTGGGTGTGACCCTGGGCCTTTCCTCTGAAAGTAGATTGGGAAGGCCGTCGCCACTACTTAGAGTCTGATGTTCCAGGGGAAAGGGAAAGTGACCGTTTTAATGGTGGACATTTACTCCTCTTAACTGGTAGGAGTGTAGATTTACCACCTGTAATTTTTTGGGATAAAATTGTCTAGGTCATCCCCAAATAGGCATTCCCCTTTGAATGGGAAACCAGCTAAATATCTTTTGCATGAAAGCTCTGCTGCCCAACTTTTAAGCCAAAGGGACCTGTGCATGTGTACCAACAGGAGAGACAAATGAGATGCTTGCTGGGCAGAATCCAGAATGGCATCAATCATAAAACACAGCACCTGTGGAAGGTCTGCATAGTTCTCCACTTCCTCACTGGGAAGGAGGCCAAGCATCTGCTTAACCTGTTCCTTGAGGAATTGACACAAACCCACAGTTGCGACTGTAGGTTGGACTACAGCGCCAGCCATGGAGAAGGAGGCTTTTAATAAAGTTTCCAGCTTTTTATCAGTTGGATCTTTAAACACCTGAGCATTGTCCAAGGGACAGGTCAGGTTTTTATTCACACAAGAGACAGCCGCATCCACGGATGGGACCTCCCACTTCTTGGTGAAGCTTTCCTCCAGAGGATAAAGCATAGAAAACCTTTTAGGAGGCGTAAACAGTTTATCGAGATGTCCCCAGTCCTCATACAACAATTTATCCATTAAAGGATGAATTGGAAAGGAAAACGCAGTCTGTGGGATCCTTCTGACCCCCAGGGAAGAAACAGAGGATGTAGCGGCCTCAGCAGAGGGCATTTTAAATGTGGAACGCACTAGTTCAGTATAATACTGGACCTGCTTCTTGAGTGCCTGAATCCTCAGACTGCTCTTGATCCCTATCTCTGGATAGGGATCTCTCCTCATTGTCAGAAGAATCATCTGAAAGAGCAAGTGCAGCAGAGGGAGGGGATCTACCCCTTTTTCTGCTATTTTTTAAGGAAGCTGAAATAAAATTCATAATTCTTCCCTCATCATGTGAGGCTGGCTCCAGTCTTGCAGGGGGGGGGGGATGGTAATCTGCAGGACCCCTAGACACAGGCTTTCTTGTGCCTTTGTTACCTCCCCCTGAGACCTTCTTACGAGGAGACATAGTCCCAAGCTACAAAGCAGAGGTACTAGTACATATGCAATCACTGTTGTGCTAAAAGTCTCACAATATACATATATGCTTAATACTGCACAAACCTGATGCCGAGTAGGTGTCTTAGGTTAGCCTGGATCCGACCACTTTAACCTCCCTGGCGGTATGATTATTTCGGATTTTAGGTGCTGAAAGCGGTACCATTATTTTGCATGGAAATTTGGCGTTTTATATTGTAGGTCAGTAAATCTTAACAATAACACACTTAAATCTGTCCAAACCAGAGTCTAGTAGATATCCCGGGTATGATAAAGTTTGAAACACAAAAACATAAATTATAATATAATAAATAAAAATAATTAATAAAAAAAAAATAAAAAAAAATAGTAATAAAATAAATTTCCCCACAATTCACTATCGCTCAATTCTGTAAGTGTTCTAATTTACTATCGCTGTTTTCTAGCTGGTCTAAAGCCACTTTTGACGTAAAGGGACACTTTTTGGTTGCTATGGACAATCTCCAGTTTCCAGGCAGAAAGAACAGTATATATCACATAAAACTGCATGCAGGGCATGGGCCAAAGCACTGGGGACAAAAGGGATGTGAAATCATTTCATACAGTACTGTAATCTGTAAGATTACAGTACTGTATGTGTTATGATTTTTACTTTTTTTTTAATTTGCCGCCAGGCTCCGCCCCCGTGCGTCACGCCGCTCGCAGGGAACGGAGCCTGGCACGGAGAGGCTTCGGAGGAGGACGGAGCCCTCGGACACTGCATGTGACATCGCAGGATCCCGGGGACAAGGTAAGTAACGCCGCCCCAGGATCCTGCAATGCGATCCCAAGTGTGGCTCGTGGTTACCGCTAATAGTACTGAATTTTAACCCCGAGCCACACTCGGGAAAACCGACAGGGAGGCTACGATGCTCACTGCCCAGACTCTGTGTTCATCTGTTTACAGAGCTCTGAACGCTCTGGGTTTTAAATTAGCCACCTGGTGTCTGCACACCTGCAGTGGAGGAAGGGAACGATTGGACACCAGCTAATCACTGAGTGTGTCTGAAAAGCACGTAAGTTTGCTCTTTACTCCCTCTAGTGGTGGAAATCAGGTAAGACATGAACTACTCAATGAAGAAAATCCACTTGTAATATAAATATATATATATATAGGATTAACTTCTCTTACCTGTCCCCGCCGCAGGAACTGCTGAGAACAGACAGTTTCCAGCCTTCACCCATCACGGCGGGTAGCCAACCTTCAGAATTTTTTGGGTTCCAACTCAGAGAAACCTCTTTACCTGGACCTGTAAAAGACTCCAGAAACTTTCGTGCCACTGTTTTAATAGTACACCAAGCCTGCTTTTCTCAGAGCCCAGTCCTCCAAAGAGAGACTTACAGGCAAAACCTCGCTTCTTCGGATGACGAGGCCCGGGTACCATACCATAGTCAAAATATCGGCCCGAAATATGGATCCGATCAGCATAGCCTTTTAAGCCCCCCGCAGGGACCAAACTGGAGCTTTCTTCAAAGCACATGTTTTACGTGACCAACCACCTTAGACACTGGTGAAAAAACTGAGGTCCTCCCCGTATGGGAGGGGTTATATAGGGGAGGAATTCTCCTTAATTGGGGTTAACCAGTGTCCAATCACAGATGGTGCCTAACCCACTATGTAATGAATACTCTGTGTCCCGTGACGTATGATCAAGAAATGTTTTTTTTGCATTGGCACATGTCTAGGGTTTTTTTTACAGTAGTTTGCCTATTAGCCTTAAAAATAGCCAGAATTAAAAATAAATAAATAAATAAATAGCCAAAATTGACAGAGAATTGCCCATAGTCTTCAAAGGGATTTGCCTCTACCTTTTGGGTTTGCCAAATTTCAAATAAGACTCCCTCTATGAGTCTCTAAGCGTATCAGTATAAAAAAGGTCTTGAGACATCCACAACAAATAATGCACACCTTCTCACATGGCTGACAGAACACATACATGCAATCACAGCAATCAGGTGGATAAAACTGTGCCAAAATTGGGTAGTCGGGTCTCACTTCTGTACACGCTGATTGTATGGGCTCTTCTACAGATAATAGTGCTGCAAAATAGGATAGAAGAGCATCTAAGTGTATCCGTGTGGATGGAAATTATCTCACTTGTATGGAATGGCTCACCTGATTTGATGGCTGAATTGAACATCACGGCAATAGCACTTGTTAAGAAATATGCCCACAAGGCTAGATGGATATAAAGGACAAAATCCACAGGGAATATAAAACTCCAGTTTAATAAAAAGGTTAAAACAAGACTATGATGGGGATATTCAGAGGAAGAGCTCCCATGCTTTTATTTTCTACAGCAAAATAGTGCTGTATGTTAACATTATATAAATATGGGCAATAAACAAAAACAAGAGTGATCTTCTTTAGACTATGTAGTAAAAAAGCCTACCTAAACAATCGTTTTAATTAAGAGGCATTGCTGAAGAGACCCCCTAGGTAAACAAACTTAAATGTTGTATAAAATCATAACAAAAGTGGTTGAGGGTTCTTTCTGTCCTCTCTATCATCTCTTTTCTCTCAATACTCATTTTTCTAATTTTTTTGTTCTCTTTCTTGCTGTACTATTCTCATATTAGCGAACGAAGAACTTTCCCATCCATCCAAATAACTGTTGGTAATGTGACATGTGACATGTTACATTGTCGATGTCAACAATCTGAAGGTACCTTTTTTTTCTTAAAAGTATTTATTGAAACAAAGACATGCAATCCAACAGTTTAGGTTCCAGATAAAGCATTGACACTCATAATCTGAAATGTCATCACAATCCACTAGTGTGAGTGAAACAGTGCAGCATTTTTCATCTTCCCCTGTTCTGCCCTTCCTCTCCCTACCCCTTTAACTAACCTCCAACTCCTTTAGATATATGTAATGTACTAGCCCCAAAAATCAACAGTTATACAGTGTGAGTAGAATTAGCCTCCGTATCAGACAAACAGTATGTCTAAGACCAAATACACTGGACTAAGGCCAGGAGTGTCTAGCCATGAGGACCATAGAGTGTTGAACTTTTCCGGGCGACCCCTGTGCTGGAAAATTAACATCTTCAGTCGCAGGGTGTCCCCCATTTGTGTCGTCCATTCTTTTAGAGTAGGAGGCTCCGTCCCCTTCTAATGCCTAAGGATAAGCTTGCGTGCCTGAAAAAATTCTCTGTCTATGGCTTGTTTAGGGATGTCCTCAATGGAGGGGTCATCTCCATCTGTCCCAGTATACAGGGCTTAGGGTCCTTTGGGACATTGACCTGAAATACTTTATTGATGGAAGCGACAAGCCCTGACCAATAAAGATGTAGCTTGGGGCAGCGCCACAATAGATGGATAAGGTCACCATGATCTGTAGAACACCTAGTGCACTCCAGAGTTTTCTCTGAGACCCATCCTGTACAGTCTTGTGGGAGTAAAGTGCACCTGCAATACAATATACAACTGGGACAGGCGTTGGCCACATTAAGAGAACACAGCTGAACTGCCTGTAGGGCTTCCTCCCACTGATCTTCCTCAAATGTGCCCACGTCACTCTCCCATAGGGGTGCAACTCTGGATGGGAAGCCCTTCAAGTGTGTGAACATAAGCATGGCATAGCACTGGAAGATAAATCCCTTAAAATGATTAACTGCTTTCATATAGTGAAAGATGGGGCTGGAGATTGTACCCACAAGGTTCCCTCTGATTGTGCCCTAACAGTATGATAAATTTGGATATATGGGAAATACATTAATTGGGGGAGGTTGAATTTAGACTGTAAAGATGTAAAGGAGTTCAGTTTGCCGCTTAAAAAGATGTACACCAGATGTGTAACCCCATACTGTTTCCATCTTGTACCACACGGCAAGGATTGAAGCTCCTTATAGTGCCCATTGTCCCAAATAGGGCTATGACCCGTGAATCCAGTAATATCCTGTAGCTGTCTGACTTTATTCCACACCTTCTGCATCAACACATAAGTGGGAAAAGCTTGTTAGATTTAGTGTAGGCCAGTGCCTTCAAACCCATAGCCACACTGTGACGTGGTGTAGCAGGGCTGCGGTCGGGTCCACCCTCCCCCCCTCGTTGGCTAACAATAAGATTGAGGATTTGTTCCAGTTGATCACCAAACCTGAAAATACTCCAAATTTGGTAATGACCACATTGGCTTCTCGCAGGGATTTTATCGTGTCCCCCAAAAGTAACATGGTATCATCGGCATAGAGCATGAGTTTTTCATGAATCTTTCTATATTTAAAGCCACAAATTAAGGGGTTGGAACGGATCATGGCAGCCATTGGTTCTATGGCAATGGCAAACAGAAGAGGAGATAGAGGGCAACCCTGTTGTGTACCTCTATGTAAGGGAAAACGCATGGAGACATGCCCTGCCTCTCTAATGGCTGCCTGTGGGGAGCTGTATAGTATTTTCACCCAGGATAGGTAGGTGGGACCAAACCTGAACTTATGCATAGTGGCCCATAAGTATTGCCATTCTGTTGAAGGCCTTATGGGCGTCTAATGACAGCAGGGCCCTATTTCCCAAATTATCTGCCTGCCTGAATATTGATGAATAGTCTACGCAAATTAATTGCAGTAGACCGCTCAGGGATAAATCCTGATTGGTTCCGGATGGATAATTGATGATATGGCCTTGTTTAGCCTCATGGCCAGGACTTTGGCCAGAATCTTAATATCCACCTGTAAGAAGGATATCGATCTGTACGAGCTCAGATCCAACGGATCCTTCCCTGGTTTGAGTAATAGAACAATGTTAGCTTTAGTCATGGATTCAGGAAGTGGCTGGCATTCCATGGCTGCATTGAACACCTTGAGATGGTCGGGTAATATTACCTCCTCTGGGAGCCCATCGTCCCTGGGAGCCTTATGCCCTGTACACGCGGTCGGATTTTCCGATGGAAAATGTGCGATCGGAGCTTGTTCTCGGAAATTCCGACCGTGTGTGGGCTCCATCAGACTTTTTCCATCGGATTTTCTGATACACAAAGTTTGAGAGCAGGCTATAAAAGTTTCCGACAACAAAATCTGATCACGTCAATTCCGACCGTGTGTGGTCGATTCCGACGCACAAAGTGCCACGCATGCTCGGAAGAAATTCAGAGACGGATCTGCTCGGTCTGGTAAAATTAGCGTTCGGAATGGATATAGCACTTTCGTCAGGCTGCAATGTTTTAAATTGTTTAATGCAGCGCACTCTGTTCTTCTTTATAATGCTAGAAGAATTAAGTATTTTTGCTGCTCATATTCACACAGAGTTCTCACAAACGTATTTCTTTATTATTTATCGTGATTTCATCAATATAATTTAATTTATCACATCTGACCAAAATTTTTTTTGTTTTTGGTTTGTATTACCACAACACGATTATTATCTTGTATTATTTAATCTCAAGGAGATTGTTTGGTGTCGGTGTCTCTTGTTAATTTCACATTGTATTTTGGAAATGTACCTGCCTCCTCACAAACAAACTGTCCTTTTTGAAGGAAAACACACATAGGTGAGTATAATTGAAACAAAAATTCCTTTATTAGGGGCTCATAACCAAACAAAGAGGAAGGCAACGCTGGAGAAACAGCAGAAATTTGGCCCCCAGGGCACACATCAATTTTTTGCCAGCAAAATTGGTGGCCTGAGTAGTCCATATCTAAGGGAGTGCAGTCTGGTCCAGAAGTCCGAGAGATTATGAAAGCTGCAGATGACATGTATTGTCCCCAGGCTGTGGTCATACAAGAGCCTGCATCTTTTGTCAGACCAGACTGAACCCAGGGCCATCACTCTCTGGTCTTCCTTACATGCTTCCTTCCCGGCTGTGGCTCTGGCGTTGGAGGTGTGGAAGGAGGAGTAATAGGACCTGGAGGAGGAGGAGGACCATGGGTGAGCTCACAAATGTGGCTTTCACATGTGAGTTGGCCCCTCAACCCCTTATGTAGAGCTTCTAAAATTACAAACTCACATAAGAGGCGTTGGACCTCCTCCATTTGCAGCATTTTGCATGCTGTTAGGTCAGCAAAATCCTCTTCCACACTGTGGGGTGTTCTGAGGGCCTCAGTAGCCTTCCAGAATAGGCCTATTGCAGCCTCCTCCAGGTTACTCCTCTTCCTGCCACTTTTTCTTTGAAGGCGGAGGGGAGGGACCTGGGTATCGGGCAGCCTGCTTGGCCCGGCCACCTCCTGGCTGAGACTTACCTGTGTATGAAAAAGGGACATGGTTTTAGTTTTCGGTTCATCAATCACAATCAGAAATTAGTAATCCAAACTAACATATATATACCTGACTCAGGCTGGGCTCCTCCACATGTTGCTACCTGGAAGGCCCAGGTTGGACGTCAAAAGCCTCAGCTGGGGGGGAAGGAAGCGTGGAAGGAAGAGTGGAGAGTGCTGGCCTGGGTTCAGTCTGACCTGACAGAAAATGCAGCCTGTCATAGTACCACAGCCTGGGGACATAAATGTCATCTGCAGCTCCTGATCTCAGTTAATCCTGGACCTTCTTGCGCTCCCTTAGATAAGTGCTCCTCATGCCACCAATTAGGGCCTTCAAATAGGTCATGTCTGCCGTCAGGGTCACCGGCTTCACAAATTGCAGCAAATTATCCAGCGCTGCCTTCCTCTTTGTTTGGTTCTTATAATCGGGGTGGTTTACCTGCCACAGACAGGGCAGCTCCCTGAACATATCTATGAATATGCAGATAAACTCCTGATTCTTCAAGATATCCATTTTCTCTGCAAGACACAACACAAGACAAACCCTAATGTCAGGCTAAAGTCTCCTCATCTTGTCACAATCTAGGCCTTAATCTAGAAGCAGTATAGGCCCAAGTTTAAATCTTATCTTTGTTATCACGATCGACGCCTCCGATACTCCTTCCTCCGCTCACAGACTGTACGTCCTACGCACGCATGTTACGCTTTATATACACTGCACATGCGTGAAACTCCACCCGCCCCTTTCTAGTCTATGTTCTTTCTAGTCTATTCTCCGCCCCTTCTCGTTCAGCGCAGTGGGGGAAGAGCACATGGCGGAGACACAGTAGGTGCATGCTAATTACAGCAACAAGAAGGAGGAGGAGGAAAGCCCGGAGCCAGAAACGTCCTGAACCCCTGGAGGAGACGATTTAAGGCCTCAAATATGTCCTTTGGGGAGATGTTGGAGATGGTGGGCATACTGAAAAGGACCGACTAGGATGGGAAGTATGGACCTTACCCCAACCCCAATGTCAGAAAGGCCAAGATCATGGTGAAAGTAGTCTGCAGAAGAATTTTGGGGTACGGCAATCCAAGGATCAACTGAGGAAGCAGTGGTCGGACCTCAAATTAAGGGAACACGAGCAGTACAGAAGGATCAGGAGAGTGCTGCAATAAAGTAAGTAGTTGTGATGTGTTCCTATTCTTTATTTTTCTAACGTTCGTGCTGCTCCATGTGCTTTTCTTTACTGTTGTACAGTTTAAAATGGCAACTTTCATGTTCATGGGCACATTATTCGTTCGTAGGAAACATTGTTCGTTTGGCATAGAAAACACAATGTTTTGGACATATGCATTTGAATACATTTTTGCTAGCCTACTTCTCTTAAAATAATTTGGGTGTGTAGATGGGTTGGTAAATAGAATTAAATGAAAAATAGATTCTGTGTATTGAGAGGACACTCAGCAGCTGTTTACACATCTGGACGCTGGAGCACTAGTGTGGGACACAAGAACACCCTTTTTATTAGGGGTCCCACACAGGTGCTCCAGTGTATAATATAGGGGTGACTCCATCTGTGAAGCTTGTACAAAACAGGTAAGTATTCAAGCTTGACAAAGGAAAAAAATATTTCTTCATCTTGGAATTCTGCCAAAACAGACTATTGTACCTCACTTCCAAGCAATGATTCATATTTCTATTTCTGCCATCAAATATCTGTGTGCTAAGTATACCTTTTTTTTTTTTTACCTAGGGGCTAAAAGACTCAGAGGACACCACTCATTCGAGGAGACAACAGACCCCCCACCTCAGGAAGAAGGGGAAATCCCCCAAAGCCAACAGGAGGAGGAGGAAGGAGCAGTAATCGAAATAGTCACCATAACAGGTGAGTGTCTGCGACCACAGGCTCAGGTAAGAGATGGATGCTGGCATATTTATAATACATGGTGTGTTTTTTTTTTATATATATTTTTAGGTGATCGTGATGTTGTGGATCCAGGTCATTTCACCAGTAAAAGTGCCCAGATCCTGATCGGGGAGATCATGGGGTGTAATAGGGACTTAGACAACATCCAGAAAAACATCAATGATGTTAAAAACAAAATGAAGAACATCATTGATGCTCTAGGGAGAGTTTAAAACCCCTCGAAATCCCTAATGTAGTTGGCATTTTTTCCTAAAAAATTTGTTGCACCTTTTTTTACCTATTGTCAAAAGCCAAATTTTGAAGATGCACACAGTGTGTCAACATGTGCTATCTGCCATCACGGGAGATCAATTTATGCGTTTTGTGGGTGCAACCCCTTCCTCAATAATAAAGTAGCTGAGAGGAAGGGGTTGCACTCACAAAACACATCCCTTGATCCCCCGTGATGGCAGCTAGCACATGTTGACATTCGGCAATTTGTGTGCATCTTCAAAATTTGGCTTTTCCAGGGGTGACTTCACCCCATCTGAACGCAATATCAAACACAGTTTATAAATACTCATGTCTGATATTGCCTTCAATTTAGAACAAAGTTGAACTTTGTAAGTTCCAGATTTGTGTATTTCTTGCTGGTTTTAAACATGCTTTACCTTAAATGGGCATTACTACTTTTATTAATGTGACCCCAAAAATTGTTATACAACAAACATGTTGGTTTGTTTTAAAAACCTTTTATAAATGCACATGTGATTGTGCTGGTATTAAAAAGATTGATAATCAATAATGTGTGGATTCTTCTTTCATGCTGCAAAACTTTGGGTGTGGTAAAATTGGTGTTTTCAGTGACAATGGGGGTTATTTCCTAAGGGCAAATCCACTTTGCACTACAAGTGCAGTTTCACTGCAGTCTCAAGTGCACTTGTAGTGCAAAGTGTCTTTGCCTTTAGTAAATAATACCCAACAGTGCTTTCTAATGTTACACAATCACACCATTTCCAGGACTCCCAAAATTTAGGTCAGGGTCAGCTAAAAGAAACACAAGCAGTAAATGTCAGAAAATATTTTAGTAGTTAAAATTAGTTTTTTATTTAAAAAATGTCTCAGACATTGTCTGGCATATTGATGGCCCCCCTACCTGCAAAGTATTCAAGGTATCTTAGACGGACCTTGCGGGCACTCAGGGGAGGCAAGCCAGGACGGCCAGCTTCAAGCGCCGTCAGGGTTGGTTCATTTACATGAATTCCGGATTCAGGCCCAACTGAGGCAGCATAGTTCGCAGAATTTCTCCTTAAAAAGTTGTGGAGAACACAGCAAGCCAGGATGATATGATTGAGTTTATACTCCGCCATGTGTATGGGTGTAAGAAATAGGTGGAACTGGATGGCCATTATTCCAAACGTGTTCTCCACCACTCTTCTGGCTCTGGCCAGCCGGTAATTAAAAACCATCTGGTCTGGGATGAGGGTCCTCATAGGAAATGGCCGCATAAGATGGTCCCCCAGCGCAAATGCTTCATCCGCAATGAAGACGAAAGGGAGTCCTTCCACATTGTCTTCTGGAGGTGGCAAGTCCAAGCTGCCATTCTGGAGACGCCTGTAGAACTCCCTCTGGGCGATAACTCCCCCATCTGACATCCGGCCATTCTTCCCCACGTCCACATACAGGAACTCGTACGTAGCCGACACCGCTGCCAACATCACAATACTATTGAACCCCTTGTAGTTTTAATAGTATGACCCCGAGTTGGGTGGTGGGACAATGTGGGCGTGTTTCCCATCAATTGCCCCTCCGCAGTTAGGAAAGTCCCACCGCTGGGCAAAGTGGGAGGCCATAGTCTGCCATTCTTGTGGGTTGGAAGGAAACTGTGGAGTCAAACAAGAAAATAAAATTAATCATTTTGCACATAAGCATGGAAAGCAGATTAGACACAAACATTCTTGGCCAACATCAGTATAACATTTATTTTAGGGACTATTTAAAGACAAAGGTATAAGGTCCACCTATCAGTTACCCCCCACCCCCCCTCATGGGCCATTTTGTGAATTTTACGGGGGGATGTTTGGGACAGGTCACCCTCTCCACTTCATTGAGAGATGAATGCCTAAATAATGTGGACTATTTTGGCCAGCCCCTCCTTACTTACACTATTGGCAGCCCACTGGACAGGTAAGAAGTGTTAGAATACAAAGATATAAATACACACTGTACAAATGGAAGCACATTTTTACATTCTGCTATTACCTATCAAGATAATAATAGGATACAAAAACTTTCAACATTACCATTTGAAAGTATTCAGGCAGGCCCTTGCCCTACATGCTTTGGGGAATGCATCCATAAATCTGACCACAAAAGAGGTGGGTATAGTGTGTATGGGTTTGGCAAAGTCAGCAGATAGAGGATTGGTACCAGCTGAGTTAGCAGTTGGGGGGAGGGAGGGTTCCAAAAGATTTAGTGAACCCAAAAACAAACGTCTGGCACTCTGTCTGAATTTCAAGCCCAAATCACAATTTTACACATTTTAGGGGGTATTTAGGGTAAAGCACTACTATGGAGCTGACAAAATATATTGTTAAGTGACTACACGAGGTGAATATAGGCCCAGGAGAGCATGCTGGGGAGGTAAGTGAAGGAAAATATGTATGAAGGACAAAATTAAAAATTACATAAAAATCCAGCATGCATGAGGACAAAGGGGACATTCACAGCATATTACAATCATGGTAATTAGGGAATGAGGAAAGAAATACAATGCATTAGCAAACATTAAATACAATAAAATGTGATGTTAAAGGAAAAAAAATCTTACCTTAATACACTTCTTCTACAGGACCTGGATGATGGCAGATGACGGGTCTCCGGGATAATGATCCCCAGAGCCTGGGGGGAGATGGCTGTCGAGAACTTAAGGTCCTGCAGGCTTCTCCCCATTGCCAAGTACCGCAGGGTGGCGACTAACCTCTGCTCCGGAGTGATGGCTTGCCTCATGCAGGTATCCTGCCTGCTGATATAGGGGGTCAGCAAAGCCAACAAACGGTGAAATACGGGGTCCGTCATCCGAAGAAAGTTCCTGAAATCATCAGGATTATTCTCACGGATCTCACGGAGCAAAGGCATGTGACAGAACTGGTCACGCTGGAGCAACCAATTCTTGGTCCATGAACTCCTCCCCACCCTGTTCATGGACTGGACTTGTGTCAAGGTAAGGACCCCCAACACCAAGCCCCCGCACAGTACAAACGCTATGAGGAGTACGTATACGCAAAATGGCTAGAAAACGGTCGGCTGCTCAGAACGAAGTAACAGAACGCACTGAAGAACAGCAAGGCCTGTGAAGAGCGACTTGAAAAACAGTAACGAACGAACAAGAACACAATGACAGAGTCAAGAGAAACTCGCTGCATGCACTGAAGACCAGATACAAACCCACAAGCACAAAGTGAACAGCAGAAAACGATCTGAAAACCATGAGTCTGAAAAAGCACAAATTGTCTCTCACCAAAATTTTACTAACTCGAGATTAGCAAAAGGAGCCCAAAGGGTGGTGCGCTTGGTTCTGAACTGCCCTTTTATAGTCTCATCGTACGTGGTGTACGTGACCGCTTTCTTGGCGATCGGAAATTCCGACAACTTTGTGCGATCGTGTGTAGACAAAACAAGTTTGAGCCAACATCCGTCGGAAAAAATCCATGGATTTTGTTGTCGGAATGTCCGATCAATGTCTGATCGTGTGTATGGGTCATTAGGGTTAGGAAAATAATTAACCGCCCTTTGTTCCTCAGTTAGGAGGGAATCTAATAGCTGCCCCTGGGATGCTGACAGACAGGGTAACTCAATCCCTTTCAGGAAATCCTGCAAGTCTACTGACGTGTAATCCTGCCTGGAACTATACAAATCTGAAGAAAACTCTACCAGCTTCTGCATAACGACAGTCGGGTCATTCACCACCCTTCCCATATGAGTGCGTAGAGCCCCAGAAGAAGGGAAGGTCTGGTTTGATTGCACAATTTTGGCCAACAACCTGCCTGTCTGCACCCCCTCCTAATAAAAGTCCAGCCTACTGAAAAAGAATTTCCTATACGCCGAGGATGTTGTCAAGCGGTCTACTGCTGCCTGAACGGCCATCCAGGCTTCTCTAGCAACATCAGAGGAGTTAGAAATAAACTCCGCCTCCAGTCGACGGACCAGCTGCACAGCCTGTTTCTTCTGTACCTGAGTATGGTGTTTAATTGTATTGACCTCCGTTATGAATAAGCCTCTCAGGTATGCTTTGAAGGCGTCCCATATGACTAGGGGATCAGGGTGCTCCCTATTGTGCTGCCAGTAGGTTTAGCCAAAAAGCATTAAGCTTTCATAGAGTTCTTGGTAGGGTCGAGGCAGGCCCCACATTTAGGAAGACCACCAGAGGGGAGTGATCGGAGTTGCCTCTTACTAAGTATTGTATTTCTTGGACCAATAGTGAGGTGGCCGGGGTACAGGTCAATATTAGACAGGGAGAGGTGGGACTTAGAGAAGCATGAGAATTGTTTCTGAAGTGGGTTTCGGCATCGCCATGGATCTATCCATCCCACTTCCTCTATACATTTTAGTAATGTAGTGCAGGGGTGTTTAGCCCCTGCTAGAGGAGGGGGGTGTTTGTCCAGCACGAGGTTCAAATAGCCATTAAGATCTCCAACTATAATTAGGGGGATGTCAGGGCTGCCCATCTGGTATGTCAAGAGAGTTCTTAGCACTAAAGTGTTGAAGGGAGGCGGTATATACAGTGCTGCAAAAATACAATTAACATGAAAAATTCTACATAACAGAATTACATATCTCCCTTCAGGGTCAATCATTGTCAAATAACTGAAAATCCAAGGATCGATGTGTCAGAACACTCACCCCCCTGGAGTAGGAGGTATGAGTAGAGTGATACGCCAAGCTCACCCAGAAGAACTGCAAACATAACAGAGTCTCTGACACCAGATGAGACTCCTGCAGAGCACATATTACAGGCAGGTACCTGTGAAGAGCAGTGGATACCATGGTACGCTTAAGGGGGGTCCCGGATGCCTCTAACATTCCAAGATACCACAGGGACAGCCCCTATTCCAACTTAGTAGACAGTAATTGTAAGCTGGATGCGAGTCAGGTACATCAGAGTCATCTTATGCTCAGCCGAGCAGGTGTAGGATGAAGACCTAGGTAGGTCTCGAGGGTAGGACAACACTGGGGAGTCAGAGTGTCTCCACATGGGGAGAACACGGTAGTGCGACTGATCCAGGTGCCATTATACAATGGAGTGAATGCCTTTTTTCCAAATGTATGGAGCACAAATTCCGTGGGGTCCCTTCCCTCCGCCTTCTCTGGGAGCCCCACTATCTGGATATTGTTATGCCGCAGGCGGTTTTCAATAGTAGTTAGAGAGATTGTGGGATTTTTAAGGTGCAGAAAAAGAGAGAGACAGAGATTGTCAATTGTATAAAAAATAAATTTATTTGAAAAATAGAGATTCATCCAATAAAAACACAGAATAGGAAATAATTATGGCAAGTACAGTTCAGTACATTAACAGTGATACAGCAATACAGGATGGCATCGTTACTGCTCGAAAGCCCAATGAAGTGATTAACAGCGGCCTGAAAAACAAGTCTCTGTTTAATCCTCTGAATAATCCAAATCACCAAGTGGAAGTGTTCAAAGGATTGATTATACGAGATTTGGAACACCTCAAACCAAATAAAGAAGTGAACATGAGACATATCAGTGAAGGTATCTCCATGTTAGAAAAAAGAAAATAAATCATCATAAGGCCAGCTGACAAGGGAAGAGGGGTGGTGATACTCCCAAAGGAGATGTATCATGGTCAGATTATAGAGATGCTATCTGATCAAGTGACATATAAACACCTGGAGAGTGATCCAACCCAATCCTATAGGGACCAATTGAAAACTTTGGTGGAGATGGGATCAAGAAGTGGCGTCTTGAGTGACAAAGAGAAGCGATTTTTGGTACCTTTGAGTAGTCGTATACCTACGTTATACACTCTGCCAAAGGTTCATAAAGACCCCTCCAATCCTCCAGCAAGACCTATAGTAAATAGTATAGAGTCAGTTTCTGCAAGAATGGGTTAGTACCTAGATTGTTTTCTACAAAAGAGCGTTATGAGTACTCGCTTGTATCTGAGAGATACGAAAAACTTCTTGAATTTTCTGCAGAATGTGGATCTAACGGGTAAATCACAGGTCCTTCTAGTCACAGCGGACGTTGCGTCTGTGTATTCTATTATACAGCATGACGATGCTCTGCTGGCGCTCAATTGGGCTCTCTGTCAAAGGGATGATTTGCCCCACAATCAAAAAGTTTTTTTGAGGAACGCTATTGATTTTTGCCTCAGTCACAATTACTTTTGGTATGGTGACACTTTTTATACACAATAGAGAGGTGTGGCGATGGGCGCAAAGTTTGCGCCGAGCATCGCAAATCTTTTTATGGCGGAGTGGGAAGATAAGACCATTTTTAAAGAACAACGTCCAGAATTAATTTTTTATAAACGTTTTATTGATGACTTGTTTTTTATTTGGGCCGGGCCACCTGAGTCACTGGAACAGTTTTTGCAAGTTTTAAATTGTAATAATATTAATATCAGATTGACCTCGAATTGGCATAGTGACACGATCAATTTTCTGGATGTTACTATATATCGATGTAATGATAAATTGGAGACCAAGGTGTTCTTCAAAAAGACGGATAGGAATAGTTATTTACCTATCACCAGCGGCCATCACCCTTTATGGCTCAAAAATATTCCAAAAGGACAGATCATGAGGGTGAAAAGAAATTGTTCTGAAGAAACCGAGTTTTTTCTCCAATCAAAAATTCTCACGGAGAGATTTGAAGCTAAAGGATATAAACCGGATATGTTAAAGAAAGTGGTAGAAGAAGTGGCAGCTCTCCCTAGAGCAGTGTGTCTACAAGAAGTATCCCAGGAGATGCCCTCTAAGAAAGTAAATAACCGTAATAATGAATGGGGTTTCATCTCTTAATTCCACTCCCAGTATAAGGAAGTTGAGGATATTTTCAGAAAGCATTGGCACATTCTTCTAATGGATAAAAAACTGACGAATGTGCTTCCATCTGCACCTCAATTCATTTACAGAAAAACCACGAATTTCGGTGATAAAGTGGTTAAAAAAGTAATAGATCCCCCTAAACGCCCTCAGACATTTTGGGATCGTAACAGTTTCTTTGCATGCAGAAAATGCAAAGCATGCAGAGAAGTCGCTAGACCCCTGAGGGGTATTGATAATTTCATTTCTCCAGAGATAATCGTTCTTTTGATATTAACCACTTGCCGACCGCCTCACGCCTATATACGTGAGCAGAGCGGCACGGGCAGGCAAAATCACGTACCTGAAACGTGATTGCCTTCCCGCGGGTGGGGGGTCCGATCGGACCCCCCCCCGGTGCCAGCTGCGGTCGGCATTTGGTTGGGAGCGATGACAGACGAGGGGGAGGCCATCCGATCGTGGCCCCCCCCCTCGCGATCCCTCCCAGCCAATGAGAAACATCCCCTGCCTCTGTATAGTACACAGAGGCAGAGGATGTGATGTCATCTCTCCTCGGTCTGGCAGTTTCCGTTCCAGCGCCGAGGAGAGATGACATGTAAGTGCACCAACACACACACACACAGTAGAACATGCCAGGCATACATTACACCCCCGATCCCCCCCCGATCGCCCCCCGATCCCCCCCCAATCACCCCCCCCCCTGTCACAAACTGACACCAAGCAGGTTTTTTTTTTTTTTTTTTTTCCTGATTACTGCATAGTGTCAGTTTGTGACAGTTAGCAGTGGTGGGACAGTTAGTATTACCCCCCTGTAGGTCTAGGGTACCCCCCTTACCCCCCCCTAATAAAGTTTTAACCCCTTGATCACCCCCCCTCACCAGTGTCGCTAAGCGATCATTTTTCTGATCGCTGTATTAGTGTCGCTGGTGACGGTAGTTAGGGACGTAAATATTGAGGTTCGCCGTCAGTGTTTTATAGCGACAGGGACCCCCATATACTGCCTAATAAATGTTTTAACCCCTTGATTGCCCCCTAGTTAACCCTTTCACCACTGATCACCGTATAACCGTTACGGGTGACGCTGGTTAGTTTGTTTATTTTTTATAGTGTCAGGGCACCCGCCGTTTATTACCGAATAAAGGTTTAGCCCCCTGTAGGTCTAGGGTACCCCCCTTACCCCCCTAATAAAGTTTTAACCCCTTGATCACCCCCTGTCGCCAGTGTCGCTAAGCGATCATTTTTCTGATCGCTGTATTAGTGTCGCTGGTGACCCTAGTTAGGGACGTAAATATTTAGGTTCGCCGTCAG
The DNA here is from genome assembly GCA_037952925.1 of Lithobates clamitans. Classification (NCBI taxonomy): domain Eukaryota; kingdom Metazoa; phylum Chordata; class Amphibia; order Anura; family Ranidae; genus Lithobates; species Lithobates clamitans. Next base: position 396,981 of record JBBGZY010000175.1, on the reverse strand, counting down.
TGTTTTATAGCGACAGGGACCCCCATATACTATCTAATAAATGTTTTAACCCCTTGATTGCCCCCTAGTTAACCCTTTCACCACTGATCACCGTATAACCGTTACGGGTGACGCTGGTTAGTTCGTTTATTTTTTATAGTGTCAGGGCACCCGCCGTTTATTACCGAATAAAGGTTTAGCCCCCTGATCGCCCGGCGGTGATATGCGTCGCCCTAGGCAGCGTCAGATTAGCGCCAGTACCGCGAACACCCACGCACGCACCGTACACGCACCGTACACCTCCCTTAGTGGTATAGTATCTGAACGCATCAATATCTGATCCGATCAGATCTATACTAGCGTCCCCAGCAGTTTAGGGTTCCCAAAAACGCAGTGTTAGCGGGATCAGCCCAGATACCTGCTAGCACCTGCGTTTTGCCCCTCCGCCCGGCCCAGCCCAGTCCAGCCCACCCAAGTGCAGTATCGATCGATCACTGACACTTTTCTTTGTAGCGTTTTGGTGAACTGGCAAGCACCAGCGGCGTAGTACACCCCGGTCGTAGTCAAACCAGCACTGCAGTAACACTTGGTGAATGTTTTGAACGCTACCATGCACTAGTTGAGTATTAGCGTAGCGTACAGCATTGCACAGACTAGGCACACTTTCACAGGGTCTCCCAAGATGCCGTCGCATTTTGAGAGACTCGAACCTGGAACCGGTTAGAGTTATAAAAGTTACAGTTACAAAAAAAAAGTGTAAAAAAAAAAAAAACACAAACAAAAATAAAAAAAAATAGTTGTCGTTTTATTGTTCTCTCTCTCTCTCTATTCTCTCTCTATTGTTCTGCTCTTTTTTACTGTATTCTATTCTGCAATGTTTTATTGTTATTATGTTTTATCATGTTTGCTTTTCAGGTATGTAATTATTTATACTTTACCGTTTACTGTGCTTTATTGTTAACCATTTTTTTGTCTTCAGGTACGCCATTCACGACTTTGAGTGGTTATACCAGAATGATGCCTGCAGGTTTAGGTATCATCTTGGTATCATTCTTTTTAGCCAGCGGTCGGCTTTCATGTAAAAGCAATCCTAGCGGCTAATTAGCCTCTAGACTGCTTTTACAAGCAGTGGGAGGGAATGCCCCCCCCCCACCGTCTTCCGTGTTTTTCTCTGGCTCTCCTGTCTCAACAGGGAACCTGAGAATGCAGCCGGTGATTCAGCCAGCTGACCATAGAGCTGATCAGAGACCAGAGTGGCTCCAAACATCTCTATGGCCTAAGAAACCGGAAGCTACGAGCATTTTATGACTTAGATTTCGCCGGATGTAAATAGCGCCATTGGGAAATTGGGGAAGCATTTTATCACACCGATCTTGGTGTGGTCAGATGCTTTGAGGGCAGAGGAGAGATCTAGGGTCTAATAGACCCCAATTTTTTCAAAAAAGAGTACCTGTCACTACCTATTGCTATCATAGGGGATATTTACATTCCCCGAGATAACAATAAAAATGATTTAAAAAAAAAAAAATGAAAGGAACAGTTTAAAAATAAGATAAAAAAGCAAAAAAAAATAAAGAAAAAAAATAAATAAATAAAAAGCACCCCTGTCGCCCCCTGCTCTCGCGCTAAGGCGAACGCAAGCGGCGGTCTGGCGTCAAACGTAAACAGCAATTGCACCATGCATGTGAGGTATCACCGCGAAGGTCAGATCGAGGGCAGTAATTTTAGCAGTAGACCTCCTCTGTAAATCTAAAGTGGTAACCTGTAAAGGCTTTTAAAGGCTTTTAAAAATGTAGTAATTTTGTTGCCACTGCACGTTTGTGCGCAATTTTAAAGCATGTCATGTTTGGTATCCATGTACTCGGCCTAAGATCATCTTTTTTATTTCATCAAACATTTGGGCAATATAGTGTGTTTTAGTGCATTAAAATTTAAAAAAGTGTGTTTTTTCCCCAAAAAATGCGTTTGAAAATCGCTGCGCAAATACTGTGTGAAAAAAAAAAAATGAAACACCCACCATTTTAATCTGTAGGGCAATTGCTTTAAAATAATATATAATGTTTGGGGGTTCAAAGTAATTTTCTTGCAAAAAAATATAATTTTTTCATGTAATCAAAAAGTGTCAGAAAGGGCTTTGTCTTCAAGTGGTTAGAAGAGTGGGTGATGTGTGACATAAGCTTCTAAATGTTGTGCATAAAATGCCAGGACAGTTCAAACCCCCCCCACATGACCCCATTTTGGAAAGTAGACACCCCAAGCTATTTGCTGAGAGGCATGTCGAGTCCATGGAATATTTTATATTGTGACACAAGTTGCGGGAAAGAGACAATTTTCTTTTTTTTTTTTGCACAAAGTTGTCACTAAATGTTATATTGCTCAAACATGCCATGGGAATATGTGAAATTACACCCCAAAAAAAAATTTTGTTGCTGCTCCTGAGTACGGGGATACCACATGTGTGGGACTTTTTGGGAGCCTAGCCGCGCACGGGACCCCGAAAACCAAGCACCGCCTTCAGGCTTTCTAAGGCCGTAAATTTTTGATTTCACTCCTCACTACCTATCACAGTTTCGGAGGCCATGGAATGCCCAGGTGGCACAAACCCCCCCCAAATTACCCCATTTTGGAAAGTAGACACCCCAAGCTATTTGCTGAGAGGTATAGTGAGTATTTTGCAGACCTCACTTTTTGTCACAAAGTTTTGAAAATTGAAAAAAGAAAAAAAAAAATTTTTTCTGGTCTTTCTTCATTTTCAAAAACAAATGAGAGCTGCAAAATACTCACCATGCCTCTCAGCAAATAGCTTGGGGTGTCTACTTTCCAAAATGGGGTCATTTGGGGGGGGTTTGTGCCATCTTGGCATTTTATGGCCTTCAAAACTGTGATAGGTAGTGAGGAGTAAAATCAAAAATGTATGCCCTTAGAAATCCTGAAGGTGGTGCTGGGTTTTCGGGGCCCCGTACGCGGCTAGGCTCCCAAAAAGTGCCACACATGTGGTATCCCCGTACTCAGGAGAAGCAGCTGAATGTATTTTGGGGTGCAATTCCACATATGCCCATGGCCTGTGTGAGCAATATATCATTTAGTGACAACTTTTTGTAATTTTTTTTTTTTCTTTTTTTGTCATTATTCAATCACTTGGGACAAAAAAAATAAATATTCAATGGGCTCAACATGCCTCTCAGCAATTTCCTTGGGGTGTCTACTTTCCAAAATGGGGTCATTTGGGGGGGTTTTGTACTGCCCTGCCATTTTAGCACCTCAAGAAATGACATAGGCAGTCAGAAACTAAAAGCTGTGTAAATTCCAGAAAATGTACCCTAGTTTGTAGACGCTATAACTTTTGCGCAAACCAATAAATATACGCTTATTGACATTTTTTTTACCAAAGACATGTGGCCGAATACATTTTGGCCTAAATGTATGACTAAAATTTAGTTTATTGGATTTTTTTTATAACAAAAAGTAGAAAATATCATTTTTTTTCAAAATTTTCAGTCTTTTTCCGTTTATAGCGCAAAAAATAAAAACGGCAGAGGTGATCAAATATCATCAAAAGAAAGCTCTATTTGTGGGAAGAAAAGGACGCAAATTTCGTTTGGGTAGAGCATTGCATGACCGCGCAATTAGCAGTTAAAGCGACGCAGTGCCGAATTGTAAAAAGTGCTCTGGTCAGGAAGGGGGTAAATCCTTCCGGGGCTGAAGTGGTTAAACAATTCATCACGTCCAATAGTACTTGTGATGTGGTCTACGCTCTAAGGTGCCCCTGCGGCCTGATTTTTATAGGCCGCACTAAGAGATTGTTACGGATTAGAATTGCGGAGCATATTAACAATATTAAAATTGGTTATAAGGACCACAATGTGTCTCGACATTTTAAGTTGAAGCATAATAGGGACCCCACGGGGTTGGAATTCTGGGGTGTTGAACATCTCCAAACTCATTGGAGAGGTATGAATCGCATCCGAGAATTATCCATACTTGAAACTCCGTGGATTTATTCCGTGGACGTACTTTCCCCCAGAGGCCTCAATATAGAGCTCGATATAAATTGTTTTATCAGTGACACATAGTACCTATTCTATTTTATTTTAGATTTCAATTAAATCCTAAGTAGTCCCAGTTAGATATACTCCAATTAGTGATATCACATTAAGATTTAGAATTATAATTTTAGATTAATTTTTAATCACATAAAGACTTGAGTCTATATATATATATATATTTCATCCTTTTGGACAATGATTATTTTAAATTTTAGACATATTTTTTAGATTTTGATCAGTTTTTATAGAATTTTATTGTATTGGTCACACATTGTTTTAAAGAGTCTGTGTACCTCTTTTTCATACTGCTAATGTGTGCATAATGCCATTGTATCGCATCCTCCATGTATAGTAATAATTTTTTATCCCGATATTTAATTATTTTTTTTATCCTGATATTTGATTTTTATCCTGATATTCAATCTTTTATCCTGATAATTATATTTATGATGAGGGCTGTTACCCTATATGGTAACAGTAAGTTGAAACAGGATAGGTTAATACATGGGAGGATGTATGCATTCCATCAGGATATCACATATGTCTTGATTTATCTTATCGATGCGCATAGAATGCATAGAATAATATATGCACGATATTGGTGTATTGATGTAGTGATAAATATTTATATGGTATGGTCCTATAATAGACATATAAGTCATGTTTTCCTTGTAAAGTCGGCGGTGACATGTTTAAAGCAGTTTGGTTATATTAAGGGCTTTGTTCCCCATTGCTGACAGCTCTGCAAGCACTCATTGCTGTGCGGGAGGGGCTTACCAATAGTCCTTTCCCATTGGCTGCTGAACCTGTCACCGGTATAAATACCATCTTAATGAAAGGTAGATTACGCCCTCAGACGACGTCCGGAAGTGACGAAACGCATCAGAGGCGTAATCTACCGGAAGTGACGTGTGCGTTCCACGCACCGGAAAGGAACCAGGAAGCGAGTAACCAGCTGTATACAGCGAGCGTTCTGGAACACCTCCCGGGAGACGGGAATACAGGCACAGTGCACTTTACAAATGCTCTACTGTATGTTATATCTGGTACGCGGTTTATAAGGGGGGAGTTACTTTGCATGTCAAATAAATAAAATTTCTTTAGCAATATTACGCTATATGGGCATTTTATTTTTCCCCCTATGTATGACACAATATTAACCGAGAGTGTTAGCGACATCTGGTGGTTGGATAGAGGAGACGGAAAGTTATCAAAGATAACAACATAAAGGCTTGTGTTTGCTGGAATTGTGGTGAGTGCAATCTCACTGGGGGTTACCCCCTCACACGGTGATTACTCTTGGTGAAAGAAACTCTTCATACCCACAGACTACAACCTTTTTTGAACTTTCCTAAAATCTTCTTTACCATTGGTCTTATTTAAATGTGTCTTGACATCTGACACATAGCGCTGCTGCAGTAAGGAATCAGAGACTTGGCATCGTTTTTATTTATAATTTATTGCTTATTTATATATGTTTATCATTTTAAGTAGCTGCTTTGGTTTACTACAGTGGATTTCGGAGTAGTCCTTGGCGCAGAGTAATGTGAGGTAGAGGTGGTATATTTCCACACATTGTTTGCATTTAGCAATACAGGATGGACTTGCCTACATGTATCGGCCCTATATCGGGCTTCTTCAAGGAATGCTGGTCACATGCACGGTACATGGAATACACTTCTGACATGGAATAAATAGACAATTAAATAGATTAGAATGATCTAAAGGTCTATACATGTGATTCACATTTTACAAATCTTACAAAAGTATCTATGTAAGTGCGTCTCCCAAGAATAGGCACTGCTACTTACCCGTATCTCCTATAGGTAGGGGACTTGTTGCCACTGCCAGGGATGACTAGTGGTTTCTGCTATGTCAAAATGCCCATGTGCTACAGGCGACCATAGACGGTAAAAAAGACCAACTAAAAACGAAAAATGATACAATACTAGCCCCTACTGGCTGAAGAACAGATGGAATAACCTCTCAGACATAGGGGCACACAACGTAAAAAATCAAAAGAAACTTACAAGGGCAGATGTAGCAGCTAGCTTGATGCTAGGGGCCAACACACCATCAGATAATAAATCACTAAGTGAGCATATCTGGTAAAAAGAAAATGGGGCAATAGTAAGTAATATATAATAACCCGCTGTGTAACACCAGCGGGACACAGACATAGTCTTCAACACAAAAAAGGGGAAAAGAAAATGTTGCAGATATAGTAGCAAGTCTGGATAAAATTGCTTCGGGTGGTTACCTTAATAGAACAAAATGGTGTGCATGGGTCCCACGAGTCCTGCAGCGTCTCCATGCTGCTAATGGTGGCTATTTATACCGTGTAATGGCTGCACATGAGGGCCATGACGAGCAGAGTGTGCTCCTAAAAAGGGGGACAAACCAAGGGCAAAGCTTGAGATGAAAAAACGCTGGGGGACACGCATAGCCATAGAAGAGGGGGACGCAGATACATTTACAGTGATACATGGATTAATGATTATAGAAGCTTAAAAAAGAAAACACACACAATTTGAGTAGCAATATACACAGATTGTATAGTAATTGGTTTTTAGTATGATATAATTAGATATTAACCACTAATGATAGCAATTTTATATACATTTCTAAAGGGAAAAGACATGTTTCTTAAAATTTTATTAAAATTCAGAAAAATCAGCATACATTGATTATTAGTGATAATTTAGGAATATATTATTCATAGCCAAATATTTTTTGGGGAGAAGGGGGGGGGGGATTTAATAGACCACTGACAATAAAAAAAGAGAAAGAAAGAAGAAAAGGGAAAAAGAAAAAAGAAAAGAAGGCGGTTTTCAATATCATCAGTTTTAAGTTCATTGGCTTTAGCAATGCATACTGCGGATTGCACTTCTCGGGTCAACGGTGGCAACTTATCCTCACTTATGCGACCTTCCGTTGCTGTTCTTTTTGCAAATCATGGCGGATCAGCCCTACTTTCTCTTCCAATTCTCCAAAATGTTCCTTCGGCATATCAACTGAAGCTGTGCACTTGTGTATGGCTTTAAGTATAGCCAGTGTGGGTTGATCAGCATAATCTTCCCCCTCTTCCTCCTCTGTGTCAGTAACATGCTGGTCATTGGAACCAGAGGGGCCCTGTGTGTACTGTGCATCCTCCTGGTCAGCATGCAAGATTGCTGGGGTGGTTTCTAAATCCTCCTCTAGGGGCTGCTCGGCTGCCTAAGTCACCTTGTGAGCATAGTACAGCATGTCTCATGGGGGATCTTTCCCTAGGGTTTTAGGGGTTTTGGGAGACTTACAAGCTCCTTTCTGTGTCTCTCCACGGGAATGCTGGGAGGAGGCCACTGTGGTGCCATGTTGAGGATCAGGCTGCATGCCATCCTCCTTCTGTTTTCGGGTTACCATACCGCCGGATCGAGTGCCCACGATCGCCAGGCATGTCTGCTGTAGGTAAGGCAGGTATGTGGATGAAAATCGGGCATTTATACCAGCTGGGAGCAGGATTTATGAAGGATCTCTTTTGGGAGCTCTGTGAAGCACATTTGTTCACATGCCCCTTTTGGCTACGCCCCCTAAAGGTGCCTTAATATACTGTATATTTGGTCTGACTGTACCTTGATCAATCACCTTTGGGACTCCATTAAAGTATATGTAGCACTGCCCCCGTAGGAATTGCTGTATGTAGACTTCCCTGTGCCTTCCTCGTATTATCTTGAGACAGTTACTAGAGGTTTTCACACGACCATTCGTACTCTCATCCATTCGGTATCCAATAATCAATCCAGGGGTTTGGTTTTTTTTGGTATTTATTGTTGGAACTTGGATGGGAGAAGGGAATAGTGGGATTCTCCAACTGGAACTATTTACAGATGAGGACAACTGTCACTTGGCCTCACCAGGTTAACTGTGGTAGCAAATTCTTTGCTAGGAGATACAACACTTGTATCCAAGAAATAAGTACTTTGCTTGCTCTAGCAGCAGACTTGATGAAACTGTTCTATCTTCAAGACACTCACTAGCATCCCATTTAGCTGACCCCTGTCCACTGACTCTACTAGCTGAAGGGATGGCCGTCACAGGAAAGGCCTAAGACACAGATACGAACTCACTGTAGGCAGAAACAGATCTTTCCTGGTGTGTCTCCCTTCTAGTCAGCTCTGCAGGACATCTGGGTTGCAGCTTTACTCAGGCCCTCAAGTCATCCACCTGAGGCCACATGGCAGCTTGTGCAGAGGAGGATCAGCCGCCACCTTCCTCTGGGACCCTGTTCTCCAGCTGAAGACCCACATGTGCCTTTGGCATATATACAGTCACCCAGCATGCACTGAGGCACTTTTCCTCTGCCAATGGCCAGGGCTGTAACTATGCCTGTGCTCTCATTTGTCATGTTTCCTCCCACTGTCCAATATGCTCCATCCTATTGGACCAGTGTGAAACCCTATCAATCAGCAAACCCTATCAATAGATCCCTGCTCCCTGGTAGGCAGAAAGTATCTAAATTTACCTGGCAGCCTCCCTGGTAAGCAGAAAGACCCAAAAATATATCAAATGACATTGTCATGTACCTGGTCAAGGCTAAATTGTTGAGAGGGCTTCCCTTACACCTCCTGCCCAGTGGACCTTGGAGTTGGAAACAGGATGTAGCAGGACGAGCAGTGGGTGCCTCCAATGGGTCAAGACTCAGAAAATTAGAAGACAGTCTGGGGACTGCTGTGCTGATGAATGTGCTTGGATCAGGTCTGCACAAGCAGGTAGTGCACAGGGTGGACACAGGTAATTGCAGGTGCAAAGAATCAGGATGAGCAGAGTCAGCAACAGCCAGGCAGCAGAAGTACCGAAACAGAAGCAGGAACCAGGTCAAAGCCCAGGCCAGGGTGTATAACAAGTAGGTAGCAAAGGTACAAAAACAGCAGTCAGAAGGTGTAGTCAGTTTTATTGTTCCCCCACAATTTTGTCCATGGTGCTCCTAACGAATCTTTGTTTTTGACAATATCTTGTTTTGTCTAAAATTATAATTCAAGGCATGAACCTTTTTTTTAGTTGCGAATAGAGTAGAGATGAATTAGACCCCTGTTAGGTTTTTATTGTTGTCTGCTCCCTCGTTAAGGAGATTCACCCTCTCTTTCTGTCCTTTTTACCGTTATCATTGAAAGTGAAAGTAAAAGAAAATCTAAAATTTTGGGTTGTCCCCCAAAAAATTAATAGAGGAATAGAAAGAAATAGAGAAATATTCCAGTGGGGACACTAGTTACGGTGACCTCGGGGTCCCCAAGAAATTCCCTTCATTTGCAGGTATTTCCTCTCACTTCCTGTTTGGCTATGGGACAGAAAGTGAAGGGGAATCTCTGCAATGGGACACAGATGACGCAAAAAAATCTGACAGGGGTTATCACCCTCCCTTACTCTAAAATTTAAAAAAAAAAAGTTTTAACTATAGTTCTACTTGAATGCACCTGTTTCTTACTGATTATGATAATATTTTTTGTATGACATTGCACTGATAATACCCAGTACTGGTAATTTGCTTGTCTGTTTTGTGCACAATTATTGTAATAATAAATTAATTACACAAAAGAAGGTGTAGTCAGGATATGAGCCAAGGGCAGTGACAGGATCAGGATACAGCCAGGAGGCCATTCGGGTCAAACAGTACATATCAGAATGCAGGTCAGGTCATGGACAACAGAACAGGGCCACAGCAGCCAGGGCTGTCTTTTCGATTGGGCACGCTGGGCAGTTGCCCAGGGGCCCCACTTGCCTGGGGGGCCCCACCTGCCCAGCGACCAGTGGCGTCAAAATCCCAGCTCTGCCCCCCAAACTTTCTATTTCCTGTGTCCCTGCGGCCTGTGCTCCAGCCGCCATGCTTAGTTTCCGGCTGCCCCTGTGATTGGGCGAATGGGGTCATGTGCGGCTTTCCTCTTCCACCTACCGCTCGGCACTGACGTCATTGACGTGCACCGGACACCTTCGGCTCAGCTCGGCTCCCCTGGTCCTTGGCTCTCCACTTTCAAGAGACATGGCCCTGTTTGGTAGACCCCTCGGACCACAGCTTGGCCTAGGTCGGCCCCACATCCTCCCGCACTGCAGGTACCACCATCTACTAGACACAGGCAATGTCTCTGCCCATAGCCTGCAGGCACCGGGCGCTGCACTTCCAGACAGGGATTCCATCCCCCCCAGCATGGTCACTGGTGCCCTTCCATGTTTCACCAGCAAACCTTCTGGCTGTTGGTTACCTCTCCATACCTGTAGGCTTCCAGTTGTCAGAGTAGTGTAGTGTGTGTTGTAGTGGTCAGTGTAATGTGTGTTGTAGTGGTCAGTGTACTGTGTGTGTTGTAGTGGTCAGTGTAGTGTGTTGTAGTGGTCAGTGTAGTGTCTTGTAGTGGTCAGTGTAGTGTGTGTTGTAGTGGTCAGTGTAGTGTGTTGTTGTTGGTTTGTGTAGTGTGTGTTGTAGTGGTCAGTGTAGTGTGTGTTGTAGTGGTCAGTGTAGTGTGTTGTAGTGGTCAGTGTAGTGTGTGTGTTGTAGTGGTCAGTGTAGTGTGTTGTAGTGATCAGTGTAGTGTGTGTTGTAGTGGTCAGTGTAGTATGTGTTGTTGTTAGTTTGTGTAGTGTGTTTTGTTGTGGTCAGTGTAGTGTGTGTTGTTGTTGGTTTGTGTAGTGTGTTTTGTAGTTTGTGTGTTGTAGTGGTCAGTGTAGTGTGTTGTAGTGGTCAGTGTACTGTGTGTTGTAGTGGTCAGTGTAGCATGTGTTGTTGTTGGTTTGTGTAGTGTGTTTTGTAGTGGTCAGTGTAGTGTGTGTTGTTGTTGGTTTGTGTAGTGTGTTTTGTAGTGGTCAGTGTAGTGTGTGTGTTGTAGTGGTCAGTGTAGTGTGTTATAGTGGTCAGTGTAGTGTGTTGTAGTGGTCAGTGTACTGTGTGTTGTAGTGGTCAGTGTAGTGTGTGTTGTTGGTTTGTGTAGTGTGTTTTGTAGTGGTCAGTGTAGTGTGTGTTGTTGTTGGTTTGTGTAGTATGTGTTGTAGTGGTCAGTGTAGTATGTGTTGTAGTGGTCAGTGTAGTGTGTTGTAGTGGTCAGTGTAGTGTGTTGTAGTGGTCAGTGTAGTATGTGTTTTAGTGGTCAGTGTAGTGTGGGTTGTAGTGGTCAGTGTAGTGTGTGTGTTCAGTGTAGTGTAGTGGGTATTATAGTGGACAGTGTAGTGTAATGGTCAATGTAGTAGACAGGTAGGTCAATGTACTGGTCAGTATAGGAATCAGGTTAGTCAGTGTAGTGGACAGGTAGGTAAGTGTAGTGATCAGTCTAGGAATCAGCTCAGCTCGGCTCCCCTGGTCCTTGGCTCTCCACTTTCAAGAGACATGGCCCTGTTTGGTAGACCCCTCGGACCATAGCTTGGCCTAGGTCGGCCCCACATCCTCCCGCACTGCAGGTACCACCATCTACTAGACACAGGCAATGTCTCTGCCCATAGCCTGCAGGCACCGGGCGCTGCACTTCCAGACAGGGATTCCATCCCCCCCAGCATGGTCACTGGTGCCCTTCCATGTTTCACCAGCGAACCTTCTGGCTGTTGGTTACCTCTCCATACCTGTAGGCTTCCAGTTGTCAGAGTAGTGTAGTGTGTGTTGTAGTGGTCAGTGTAATGTGTGTTGTAGTGGTCAGTGTACTGTGTGTGTTGTAGTGGTCAGTGTAGTGTGTTGTAGTGGTCAGTGTAGTGTCTTGTAGTGGTCAGTGTAGTGTGTGTTGTAGTGGTCAGTGTAGTGTGTTGTTGTTGGTTTGTGTAGTGTGTGTTGTAGTGGTCAGTGTAGTGTGTGCTGTAGTGGTCAGTGTAGTGTGTTGTAGTGGCCAGTGTAGTGTGTGTGTTGTAGTGGTCAGTGTAGTGTGTTGTAGTGATCAGTGTAGTGTGTGTTGTAGTGGTCAGTGTAGTATGTGTTGTTGTTAGTTTGTGTAGTGTGTTTTGTTGTGGTCAGTGTAGTGTGTGTTGTTGTTGGTTTGTGTAGTGTGTTTTGTAGTTTGTGTGTTGTAGTGGTCAGTGTAGTGTGTTGTAGTGGTCAGTGTACTGTGTGTTGTAGTGGTCAGTGTAGTATGTGTTGTTGTTGGTTTGTGTAGTGTGTTTTGTAGTGGTCAGTGTAGTGTGTGTTGTTGTTGGTTTGTGTAGTGTGTTTTGTAGTGGTCAGTGTAGTGTGTGTGTTGTAGTGGTCAGTGTAGTGTGTTATAGTGGTCAGTGTAGTGTGTTGTAGTGGTCAGTGTACTGTGTGTTGTAGTGGTCAGTGTAGTGTGTGTTGTTGGTTTGTGTAGTGTGTTTTGTAGTGGTCAGTGTAGTGTGTGTTGTTGTTGGTTTGTGTAGTATGTGTTGTAGTGGTCAGTGTAGTATGTGTTGTAGTGGTCAGTGTAGTGTGTTGTAGTGGTCAGTGTAGTGTGTTGTAGTGGTCAGTGTAGTATGTGTTTTAGTGGTCAGTGTAGTGTGGGTTGTAGTGGTCAGTGTAGTGTGTGTGTTCAGTGTAGTGTAGTGGGTATTATAGTGGACAGTGTAGTGTAATGGTCAATGTAGTAGACAGGTAGGTCAATGTACTGGTCAGTATAGGAATCAGGTTAGTCAGTGTAGTGGACAGGTAGGTAAGTGTAGTGATCAGTCTAGGAATCATGTAGGTCAGTGTAGTTAACAGTGTAGGAATCATGTAGGTCGGTGTAGTGTTCAGTGTAGGAATCATGTAGGTCAGTGTAGGAATCATGTAAGTCAGTGTAAGGGTCAGTGTAGTGGTGGTGATCCATCATTGTCCACACCAGTGCCCTCCTCCACAGCCCTCAGCCCTCTCCCTTTTTTCCCCCCTCCTCCTCTCCCACTGGCCCCCCTTTCCCCTCCCCCCCTTTTTCCCTCTATTACCCCAGGCTTGAGCCGCCTTCCAGGGGGATTGATGTCAGGCAGCAACCTCACTCGGCATAGCTGAACACTCCTAATTGTAGCAGGTTGAGCAGACATCAATAGCATTGACGTCCGGACGATTGTTTGTTTGTCTTTTGTTACATGTTGTAGTGTCCCCCCCCCGTCTGTGTCTGTATTGGTCGGACCCATGTCACCGATCAATTCTTTTACCCAGGGCAGTAAAGTTACCGGTTTGTGCTCTTTTATCTACATGTATTATATAGTTATTTTTGTACCACAATAAACACTTTTTTGATGTTACCATTATTCTTCGGATTGCCTTTCTCTGAGCCCCACTTTTTCTTGGTCCCCCTTCTGTTTGGGACAATTGTTGTATTTAAGGGTCAGTGTAGTTGACAGTGTAGGAATCATGTAGGTCAGTGTAGTGGTCAGTATAGGAATCAGGTAGGTTAGTGTAGGAATCAGGTAGGTTAGTGTAGTGGTCAGTGTAGGAATCAGGCTGGTAAGTACTACTGTGTAAGGGTCAGTGTAGGAATCATGTAGGCCAGTGTAGTGAACAGTGTAGGAATCATGAAGGTCAGTGTAAGGGTCAGTGTAGTGGTCAGTATAGGAATCAGGTACCAATAAATATAACCTTATTGATAATTTGCATTTTTATTCTCGTGCGTGATTGTGTAGGCAGGGCCCCAGTGCACTGTATTGCCCAGGGGCCTATAATGCTCTTAATATGGTCCTGACAGCAGCTTCACCTCAATGTGATGTGCTTTAAATAGGTTGATTGGCTTCAAAGCCAATGTCAGAGGTGCACGCTCATTTATGCTAAGGTGTATTAGTGTGAGCATACACATGTAGTGCTTATTGTTGTAACCCTGTATATTAGGCCATGGGCTGTATTATGCGCCGGGTGCAGATATTCAAGTACAGTCATGAAATTGATCTTCCAGAAAAACAAAGCCAACATAGCCAACACCTCTAAAAGTGTTTTTGCCATAGTCCAGATCACATGGGAGGGGGTACCTCCGCCCCCTCCACTGACCTGAGCCCCATGGCGGGTCCGCCACCATGGTGATGCTGGATGGGCGGGGATGGAGATGTGGCTTATATTTAGCCCAGAAGCATCTCTCTTAGTTGTTATCCATCTGTGGATGAGATCAGGCTGGTTGATCCTTCTTCTACTGCTTTTGAATAAGGTAAATTTTTTCATCTTGCACGTTTTTTAGTTTTTAGTTTGAAGTGATATATTCACTGGCTATGATGCATGTATATCATGCCATAGATTCAGTGGGGATCACAGTTTAGTGTATGGGGTCATTTTGTTTTGTTTTTTGAGGGTCATTACACTTTTGTTTTTTAGAGTAGTTATGACACTGGGAGGTCCCAGCAAATGCAAGAACCCCTCACTTTCTATCATCACAGTTTTTTTATGTTTTCTAATATGTGATCTTTCACTAACACTACTCAGCTAATGATTTTTTTTTTTTACTTTATTCACAGATTAAGCCCAGGTTTACACTGAGCTGCAGGAATGAAGCCGTGCAAATGCAGCTGAACTCGCTCGATTTCACTCCCGCATGTCAGTCCCGATTTCAGCTGCGATTTCACAGACATCTGTCAATGGAAATCTCAAAAAGTAGTACAGAAACTACTTTTTGAAATCAGTGTGGCGTCGCACCGATTAGGACGGTGCCATTGCTGGCAATTGCCGCCAATTTGACATGTCAGATCACACCAGTGTGACTGTGAACCAGAGCTTATGTAAGTAAACAGAGTTGGGTTTCTGTAAGCTTATTAGTGGGTTCACCTGGTAATTAGCTGGATGGGCAGGGATGGCGATGTGGGCTTTATTTAGAGTTGCCACTTCATCCCTTTAACCACTTCAGCCCCTGACCATTATGCTGCTTAAGGACCAGAGGACTTTTTCCAATTTGGCACTGCGTCGCTTTAACTGCTAATTGCGCGATCATGCAATGCTGTACCCAAACAAAATTTGCGCCCTTTTCTTCCCACAAATAGAGCTTTCTTTTGATGGTATTTGATCACCTCTGCGGTTTTTATTTTTTGCGCTATAAACGGAAAAAGAACTAAAATTTTGAAAAAAAATGATATTTTCTACTGTTTGTTATAAAAAAAATCCAATAAACTCAATTTTAGTCATGTATACAAAAAGTGCAGCGCTGGAAGACTACCACAACAGTAGACAAATAAAATTTGTAATCACAAGAAAAACTGAAACATTAGTGCTAATAAACCGTGCACATAAGTATTCCACTAATTATCAAATAGGGGTTAGTGGGTAATGATCATAAATGAGTAATAATAATACTAAATACAAATTCCAATGTCATAAGGACGTGCTTAATTATAATATAGTGTCCATGAAAAGCATATGTGAATATTCCGCTGGGTAAATCCGTGACATCCACCATTGACAGAAACCGTCACCACAGAGAAAGATGGAGGCTTACCAGACAGCCCTTGTAAGACAGCATATGATATCCTCCCCTTATGGATGTTGTCCTCCCTGTGGATGGTTCCTGTTTGTGAGCGCTGTGATGGTGGTTTCCAGATCGAGCCTCAGCAAAGAGAGGAGGGGAGAGGGGGAATCCCCTCTCAGCGATGGTAAAAGTCCAAAAAAAGGGGAAGAAGAAACTCCAATAGTGTAAAAAGTTTAACTTCTTTTTATTTAGTTAAATCGCCAACAGGCATCCATAAGTAAAAGTTCCTTGCAAGGAGTTTAAAAACAGCTCCAATGAATCAGAAAGTCCGCGCATGCGCAGTCCGTGCGTGCGTGTCTACCCTACGGCCGTTTCGTCAGAAATGACATCATCATGGGCGTGAAATAAATAAATAAATAAAATAAAAAGAAGTTAAACTTTTTACACTATTGGAGTTTCTTCTTCCCCTTTTTTTGGACTTTTACCATCGCTGAGAGGGGATTCCCCCTCTCCCCTCCTCTCTTTGCTGAGGCTCGATCTGGAAACCACCATCACAGCGCTCACAAACAGGAACCATCCACAGGAAGGACAACATCCATAAGGGGAGGATATCATATGCTGTCTTACAAGGGCTGTCTGGTAAGCCTCCATCTTTCTCTGTGGTGACGGTTTCTGTCAATGGTGGATGTCATGGATTTACCCAGCGGAATATTCACATATGCTTTTCATGGACACTATATTATAATTAAGCACGTCCTTATGACATTGGAATTTGTATTTAGTATTATTATTACTCATTTATGATCATTACCCACTAACCCCTATTTGATAATTAGTGGAATACTTATGTGCACGGTTTATTAGCACTAATGTTTCAGTTTTTCTTGTGATTACAAATTTTATTTGTCTACTGTTGTGGTAGTCTTCCAGCGCTGCACTTTTTGTATACATATTTTGTTTTGTGCCCCCTATCAGGGTTTTAGTGTTCAGCTGCAGGGCATTTAATTTAATATATAATTTAAAATTTAATCTTCATTCACAGTTTTCGGTCACTTATTTTCTTGGCACACCTAGCGCAAATTTTCCTTTTAGATAAACTCAATTTTAGTCATACATTTAGGCCAAAATGTATTCGGCCACATGTCTTTGGTAAAAAAAATGTCAATAAGCGTATATTTATTGGTTTGCGCAAAAGTTATAGCGTCTATAAACTAGGGTACATTTTCTGGAATTTACACAGCATTGAGTTTATGACTGCCTATGTCATTTCTTGAGGTGCTAAAATGGCAGGGCAGTACAAACCCCCCCCCCAAATGACCCCCTTTTGGAAAGTAGACACCCCAAGGAAATTGCTGAGAGGCATGTTGAACCCATTGAATATTTATTTTTTTTGTCCCAAGTGATTGAATAATGACAAAAAAAAAAAAATATTTACAAAAAGTTGTCACTAAATGATATATTGCTCACACGGGCCATGGGCCTATGTGGAATTGCACCCCAAAATACATTCAGCTGCTTCTCCTGAGTACGGGGATACCACATGTGTGATCCCATTTTGGAAAGTAGACACCCCAAGCTATTTGCTGAGAGGCATGTTGAGTCCACGGAATATTTTATATTTTGACACAAGTTGCGGGAAAGTAACACATTTTTTTTTTTTGCACAAAGTTGTCACTAAATGATATATTACTCATACATGCCATGGGCATATGTGGAATTACACCCCAAAATACATTCTTCTGCTTCTCCTGAGTACGGGGATACCACATGTTTAGGACTTTTTGGGAGCCTAGCCGCGTACAGGGCCCCGAAAACCAAGCACCGCCTTCAGGATTTCTAAGGGCATTAAATTTTTGATTTCACTCCTCACTACCAATCACAGTTTTGAAGGCCATAAAATGCCAAGATGGCACAAAACTCCCCCAAATGACCCCATTTTGGAAAGTAAACACCCCAAGCTATTTGCTGAGAGGCATGTTGAGTCCATGGAATATTTTATTTTTTGACACAAGTTGCGGGAAAGTGACAAAATTTTTTTTTTGCACAAAATTGTCACTAAATGATATATTGCTTACACAGGCCATGGGCATATGTGGAATTGCACCCCAAAATACATTCTGCTGATTCTCCTGAGAACGGGGATACCACATGTGTGGCACCTTTTGGGAGCCTAGCTTCATACGGTGCCCCGAAATCCAATCACCGCCTTCAGGATTTCTAAGGGCGTAAATTTTTGATTTCTCTCCTCACTACCTATCACAGTTTCGAAGGCCATAAAATGCCAAGATAGCACAAAACCCCCCAAAATGACCCCATATTGGAAAGTAGACACCCCAAGCTATTTGCTGAGAGGCATGGTGAGTATTTTGCAGCTCTCATTTGTTTTTGAAAATGAAGAAAGGCAAGAAAAATGTATTTTTTTTTCTTTTTTCAATTTTCAAAAGTTTGTGACAAAAAGTGAGGTCTCTAAAATACTCACTATACCTCTCAGCAAATAGCTTTGGGTGTCTATTTTCCAAAATGGGGTCATTTGGGGGGTGTTTGTGCCATCTGGGCATTCCATTGCCTCCAAAACTGTGATAGGCAGTGAAGAGTGAAATCAAAAATTTACGCCCTTAGAAAGCCTGAAGGCAGTGCTTGGTTTTCGGGGTCCCGTACGCGGCTAGGCTCCCAAAAAGGCTCACACATGTGGTATCCCCGTACTCAGGAGAAGCAACAGAATTTATTTTGGGGTGTAATTTCACATATTCCCATGGCATGTTTGAGCAATATATCATTTAGTGACAACTTTGTGCAAAAAAAAAAAAAATTGTCTTTTTCCCGCAATTTGTGTTACAATATAAAATATTCCATGGACTCAACATGCCTCTCAGCAAATAGCTTGGGGTGTCTACTTTCCAAAATGGGGTCATTTGGGGGGGTTTTGAACTGTCCTGGCATTTTATGCACAACATTTAGAAGCTTATGTCACACATCACCCACTCTTCTAACCACTTGAAGACAAAGCCCTTTCTGACACTTTTTGTTTACATGAAAAAATTATTTTTTTTTGCAAGAAAATTACTTTGAACCCCCAAACATTATATATTTTTTATAGCAAATGCCCTACAGAATAAAATAGTGGGTGTTTCATTTTTTTTTTCACATAGTATTTGCGCAGCGATTTTTCAAACGCATTTTTTGGGGAAAAAACACACTTTTTTTTAATTTTAATGCACTAAAACACACTACATTGCCCAAATGTTTGATGAAATAAAAAAGATGATCTTAGGCCGAGTACATGGATACCAAACGTGACATGCTTTAAAATTGCGCACAAACGTGCAGTGGCGACAAACTAAATACATTTTTAAAAGCCTTTAAAAGCCTTTACAGGTTACCACTTTAGATTTACAGAGGAGGTCTACTGCTAAAATTACTGCCCTCGATCTGACCTTCGCGGTGATACCTCACATGCATGGTGCAATTGCTGTTCACATTTGACGCCAGACCGAGGCTTGCGTTCGCCTTTGCGCGAGAGCAGGGGGGGACAGGGGTGCTTTTTCTTTTTCTTTTTTTTCTTTCCTATTTTTTTTACTTTTTTATCTTATTTTTAAACTGTTCCTTTCATTTTTATTTTTTTAAAATCATTTTTATTGTTATCTCAGGGAATGTAAATATCCCCTATGATAGCAATAGGTAGTGACAGGTACTCTTTTTTGAAAAAATTGGGGTCTATTAGACCCTAGATCTCTCCTCTGCCCTCAAAGCATCTGACCACACCAAGATCGGTGTGATAAAATGCTTTCCCAATTTCCCAATGGCGCTGTTTACATCCGGCGAAATCTAAGTCATGAAATGCTCGTAGCTTCCTGTTTCTTAGGCCATAGAGATGTTTGGAGCCATTCTGGTCTTTGATCAGCTCTATGGTCAGCTGGCTGAATCCCCGGCTGCATTTTCAGGTTCCCTGTTGGGACAGGAGAGCCAGAGAAAAACATAGAAGACGGTGGGGGGCATTCCCTCCCACTGCTTGTAAAAGCAGTCTAGAGGCTAATTAACTAACTGCTAGGATTGCTTTTACATGAAAGCCGACCGCTGGCTGAAAAGAATGATACCAAGATGATACCTAAACCTGCAGGCATCATTCTTTTTTTTTTACAAAATTGTTTTTTTTATTTGTTTTGGTAGAAAATAGCTTACAGGTTCAGATAGTACAAATGCATCCATAAACAAATCTCTTTTACAAAATATAAAAGTAAGTGCAATAGCCCAACGGGGGCCAACTGTTATAGTTATACATCATATTTACCAAATTCCTCAACGGAGGAATGAAGTATACCACTGGTCACATAAGGGTAATGAGTGTGGACCTCGTAGGGCACCACAACCTAAAATCACAATGCTATATACAGCAGGGATATTTCCATGAACTCAACATCCACACCATACATGCACCCATCTATACTCATTCACACCTGCAGGCATCATTCTGGTATAACCACTCAAAGTCCAGCAACATACCAGTACGTTGCTGGTCCTTGTTGGGCATATATTGTAAACTTTTTTTTCTTGCAGCCTGTGGGCTGAACGAAAAAAAGATATTGATCGGTGGGTATGCCCACCATTAGAATACCTCCCTTCATCCACCCACTTCTAATGATGAGCATACATGCACCATTTATATATGCCGAAGCATGGGGGCATCCTCCCGCAAAAGGCAGGAGCAAATCGCTCCTCCACCCACTGCTGCCCCCACGCTTCGGCATATATGCTGAAGTATGTAACTGTGGTGGTGAAATCACCTCCGACAGCGCTGGAGTCACGGCTTTATGTATCGTGGGAGCAAACGCTGTTGCTGTCAAGATAAATAAATCCGCGCTGCAACTGAATGGCGTACCTGCTAAGCAAATGATGGTTAACAAAAAAACAAAGTAACATTACAGTATAACAGTAATACTTACCATACCTGCAAAGCAAATACGAAAAAAACATAGCAAAAAAATATTTAACGGAACCTGTGCCTACCTAAAATATATATATGCCGAAGCATGGGGGCATCCTCCCGCAAAAGGCAGGAGCAAATCGCTTCAGCATATATGCTGAAGTATGTAACTGTGGTGGTGAAATCACCTCCGACAGCGCTGGAGTCACGGCTTTATGTATCGTGGGAGCAAACGCTGTTGCTGTCAAGATAAATAAATCCGCTCTGCAGCTGAATGGCGTACCTGAAAACAAAAAAGTGGTTAACAATAAAAAAACAAAGTATAAAAAAATTGCATACCTATAAAGCAAACGTGATAAAAACATAACAATAAAACATTGCAGTATATAATACAATAAAAAAGAGCAGAACAATAGAGAGAGAATCGAGAGAAAACAATAAAACAACAACTATTTTTGTTTTTTTTACACTTTTTTTTGTAACTTTAACATTTTTAACTGGTACCAGGTTTGGGTCTCTCAAAATGCGATGGCATCTTGGGAGACCCTGTGAAAGTGTGTCCTAGTCTGTGCAGTGCTCTACCCTATGCTAATACTCCACTAGTGTATGGTAGCGTTCAAAACATTCACCCATGCAAAGACCAGGATTGTCAGGACAGGAGGGACAATAATACCGGGTGTCATGCTTAAATCCGCGCTTGCTGCAGACACGACATCTTTTTTGGGGGGCTCGTTGGGTAGGGGTACTCGGGAGGACATATTGAAAATGCTTCTCATGCAGCCGGCTTACTGCATTTGGTTGGGGATGGTGAGGTGGAGCACCGTCTGGATACAGAAGGGCTCTGACGATCTCTTCCTGGAATTTAAGGAAGGATCCAGTCCGTCCTGAAGCTCTGTATAGCACATAAGCATTCAGCAAAGCCAATTGAAATAAATAAACAGACACCTTTTTGTACCAGCGTCTGGCCTTACGGGCAACTAGATATGGCGCCAACAACTGGTCGTTGAGGTCCACCCCTCCCATAATTTGGTTATATTCGTGGACACAGAGGGGTTTCTCCACAACACCAGTCGCCGTAGGAATTTGGACCGTCGTGTCTGCATGAAGGGAGGTAAGAACGAAAACATTCTTATTGTCCCTCCACTTCATAGCAAGCAAGTTATTACACTTCAAGCAGGCTCTCTCCCCCAGCCTAAGACGGAAATCTACAAGCCGCTGGGGAAAGCCCCGGCGATTAGATCGCACGGTGCCACATGCTCCAATAAGTTGATCAAAAAGGTGACTAAAAAGTGGCACGTTCGTGTAATAATTGTCCACGTACAAGTGGTACCCCTTTCCGAATAAGGGTGACACCAAGTCCCGCACTATCTTGCCAGCGCTTCCTATGTAGTCAGGGCAGTTTGTCGGCTCTACGTGACTATCTTTGCCCTCGTAAACCATAAAACTACATGTATAGCCTGTGGCCCTGTCACAGAGCTTATACATCTTGACCCCGTATCTTGCACGCTTGCTGGGAAGGTACTGTTTGAATGACAAGCGCCCAGAAAATTTAATCAGGGACTCATCAACGCAGACAACTTGATGGGGAGTAAACAAGTCTGAAAAACGTTGGTTGAAGTGGTTTACGAGGGGCCAAATTTTGTAGAGCCAATCGTATTCAGGGTCTCCACGAGGACAACAGAGTTCATTGTCGTTGAAGTGCATGAACCGCAAAATCTGCTGGTATCGTGCCCTGGCCATGGAGGCAGAGAACACGGGCGCATGGTAAATTGGGTCAGTGGACCAATATGACCGCAACTTACTCTTTTTATTCAAGCCCATGTTGAGGGAAAGGCCCAGAAAGATCTTAAATTCGGAGACCGTAATTGGTCTCCAATCTCTGGCAAGGAAGGACTGGGGATTAGGGGCGATGTGTTGACCAGCGTATAAATTGCTTTGGTCCACAATAGATCTATAGAGATCTTCAGTGAAAAATAGCGAATAAAAATCCAGTGGCGTGAAATCAACTGTTTCCACCTGAATTCCGGGTTGGCCAGTGAATGGGGGAAGTACGGGTGCTGCAGAAGTGGTGGGTGCCCAATTCGGATTGGCGAATGCAGCAGGAAGGGCACGACGGTGACGACGGGCCTGTCTTTGTCTTCTTGGTGGCAGCGGGACACTACTAGTGCTTGCCACCTCACCAGCTTGAACTGCACTTTTGGGACTCGCCACGTCACCACGTGATACTGCAGTGCTGGATATACGACCAGGGTGTACTAGGCCGCTGGTGCTTGCCAGTTCACCAGAAGGAATAGCGGCACTAGTACTTCTCTGCTCCATACGAGGGACCTGCGGTTCTTGCACTTCAAGGACAGAAGAAGAAGTTTGGGGTCTGGTACGCCTGAACTTAGCAGGGACCACAACTCCATCGTCAGAGCTATCTGTCATGGAGCCGCTGTCCTCTACAGGTTCGTATTCTGAGCCTAAATCTAACAGATGAGTGACTTCCTCTTCACTATCTGTCATGCTCAGAAACGTGTAGGCCTCTTCACTAGTGTACCTTTGATTTGCCATTTTGGGCTCTAAATTTAGGGGTGCACTAGTGAGACTCACAGGCAAAAAAGCTCTCGACTGTTAGCCACTGATTCAAAATGCTACCAAAAAGCTGTTAGCGATCGCAGGGATCAGGCCTGACTCTGCGAATGCTGCAGTTATGTGTGCTTAGTGTTTTGTAAGTGACAGTTATCGATCGATACTGCACTTGGGTGGGCTGGGCTGGGCCGAGGGGCAAAACGCAGGTGCTAGCAGGTATCTGGGCTGATCCCACTAACACTGCGTTTTGGGAACCCTAAACTGCTGGGAATGCTAGTATAGATCTGATCGGATCAGATATCGATCCGTTCAGATACTATAGCACTAAGGGAGGTGTATGCTGCGTGCGTGGGTTTTAGATAGGGTTGTCCCGATACCACTTTTTTAGGACCGAGTACAAGTACCGATACTTTTTTTCAAGTACTCGCCGATACCGATTACCAATACTTTTTATTTAATGTCACGTGACAGTTTTTTTTTTTGCTATTTTTTTTGGGGGGGGGGGGTATTCTTTGTATGTGTGTGTGTTTTAACAGACCTCTGATATCTCCCCCTTGAGACAGAGAAAGAGACCGAGGATAGAGATTCCCCAGTCCCTTTCTCTGCAGCGTCAGCTGCACTGAAAATGAATGAAGGGAAGACAGCGGCTCCTCTCCATTCATAAACTGACACATTGTATTCACAGGAGATTACAATGTTTCAGTTATGTGAATGGACAGAGTCAGCTGACTCTGTCCATACACAAAGGAAGGAGGAGGGGGATGGAGGAACTGAGGGGGAGAACAGAGGGGACAGATAAGGAGAGAGGAACAGAGGGGACAGATAACAAGAGAGGAACAGAGGGGACAGATAAGGAGAGAGGAACGGAGGGGGACAGATAAGGAGAGAGGAACGGAGGGGACAGATAATAAGAGAGGAATGGAGGGGACAGATAAGGAGAGAGGAATGGAGGGGGACAGATAAGGAGAGAGGAATGCAGGGGACAGCGGAGAGACACAGAGGAACGGAGGGGGCATGGAGGAGGATGCAGTGACAGTCAGCTGTGAGCGATCATCGCTGTATGTAACTAAAGCTGGTGAAAGCTGCTGGGGGAGAATCTTGTAACTCCCCCATGCGCCGATCACAGCTGTCCTCTAGGTATCGGGGGAAGCATCGAGAGCATTTGCCCGAGTACAAGTACTTTGGCAAATGCTCAGTGTCGGTGCCGATACTGATACTAGTATCGGTATCGGGACAACCCTAGTTTTAGCGGTACTGGCGCTAACCTGACGCTGCCTGGGGCGACGCAGACCTTATCTGATCCTTAAAACGTAACTTATATCACCGCCGGGCAATTAGGGGGTTAAACCTTTATAAGGTAATAAACAGCGGGTGCCCTAAAACTATGATAAACTATATTAAACTATAAAAAACAAACTAACTAACCAGCCTCACCCGTAACACTTATACGGTGATCGCTGGTGAAAGTGTTAACCAGGGGGCAATCAGGGGGATAAAACCTTTAGTAGGTATTATATGGGGGTCCCTGTCGCTATAAAACACTGACAGCGAACCTATATACTTACCTCCCTAACTAGCGTCACCTGTGTCACTAATACAGCGATCAGAAAAACGATCACTTAGCGACACTGGCGACGGGGGATGATCAAGGGGTTAACCTTTATTAGGGGGGGTTAGGGGGGTACCCTAGACCTAAAGGGGTTTACCCCAGACCTAAAGGGGGCTAACCTAACTGCCCTAACACTTATAACTGTCACAAACTGACACCAATGCAAAAAAAAAACAAAAAAACTGCTATTGGTGTCAGTGTGACTGGGGGTACAGGGGGGTGATTGGGGGGTGATGGGGGGTGAAAAGTGTGCCTGGCGTGTTCTACTGTAAGTGTAGTGTTGGTGCACTTACTTGGATGTCTTCTCTCCTCGGCGCCGGATCGAAAAGACCGGCTCGAGGAGGGATGACATCACTTCCTGTGCCTCTGTTTACATTACAGAGGCACAGGAAGGATTTTCATTTGCCGGGAGCGATCAGGAGGGGTTGGTCATGAATGGATGGCCTCCCCCTCACCTCTCATCGCCTGGGAACAAATGGCGACCGCCTCTGGCACCGGGGGGGGTCCGATCGGACCCCCCGCCCGCGGGAAGGCAATCACGTACCAGGTACGTGATTTTGCCTGCCATGTCATTCTGCTGACGTACATCAGCGTGAGGCGGTCGTCAAGTGGTTAAACCCGTACACCTTTGAATTACACAGGTTCTGAGGCTAATTTAATGCAGATAAGGCACCAAGTGTGTTTAATTACCACCTTAATCAGCCACAGAACCTGTGTAATTAATATGTGTTCGGGTTTAAAGGGATGAGGTGGCAACCCTAGCTTTATATAGCCAAGAAGCAGCTCTCTCAGTAGTTAAGGTACATTTTTTTCATCTTGCACGCTTTTTAGTCTTTAGTTTGAGGTGACATATTCACTTGCTATGATGCATGCACATCATGCCATAGATCCAATGGGGATCACTGTTTAGCGTTTGTGGCCCTTTTGTTTTGTTTTTTTTGTTTCATTGTTTTTTAGAGTAGTCATGACATGGGGAAGTCCCAGCAAATGCAGGGAACCCTTACTTTCTATCATCAGTTTTCATGTTTGTTAGTATGTGGTCTTTCACTAACACTACTTAGCTAATGTTTTTTTTTTTTTTACTTCACTCACAGATTAATGTAAGTAATCAGAGTTGTTTTTTTCATGAGCTTATTAGTGGGTTCACCTGGCAATTAGCATCTGCCCTTTAAAGTTATCACTTTATATAGTTAGCACCAATTAGCACCATTTTTGACATTATCACCTTTAAGACTTGATACTATGTATATTAATTCATAAACTCATCTATTATTTACTTCTGTTGAATTGCACATATTGTTCAGTTCTGAAAAGAGATATATACATATGTGCATGTGCACTAGTTGATAAGGTGAATTTTTATTTATTTTTAGGATTTGGATGTCTCTTTTTGGATCGGACATTTATGCCTGGGGGCTCACCCCTTGGAGTGCTTGGCTTCCTCTTCCTCTCCCCGCATATCCACAACTCCTGGTTAGAAAACAGTGGGCCTGTAGTTTGTTTTATCCTGGCCTCTCCTTTTTGTGCATACTAGGAAGACATTTGATTTTAATAATCTGCTTGACATACTATTATATGAAGGTGGAATTTGGCCACAACTGTAGGTCAAATATGTGAGGTGTGACGTATGGTGGGGCTTGAAGGCTTTTTTTTTTTTTTGTTATATATATTATTGGTACTTATGTGTACCCTTTGTCTCCAGATATTATTCTCTGTGCTTCTCCTGAAGAAGCAAGGTTTTGAACTCGTTAAACGTGTTGAAGATACCAGCACAGATTTTCCAGGCTGATGGCGGATATCAATACAGACCATATAGGTTCTATGCAAAAGTTTCAGTAATTGAACTGTACAGTATTTAAAATGTACTTCTATCTTTGTGTAGCACCCTGATGGTTAGGCAGGATTGCTAGTATATATACCTGCCAGGTATAGTTGCCTTGGCCAATTGATAGGATAGGAGATCAATTGATACCACCCAAATTCTGTAATTGCTACACTCAATGGCCGGGTATCTGGTGACATTAGTTAAGACAAGATATAGATGGGGTATCTCAGCCTAAACCCTCTCTCCCACAGTTCTGTTCAAGAGAAAATAAATCTCTTTGAATTTAAAAAGTGTCTGGCGCCCATGAATCTACCTTGCATTACACCCACTATGTACCCCCTCTACACAGAAGGATGTCAGCTGTTCCTAACTCTGGAGGTTTTCATTAGACCAAAGGGGACCCAGGATCTTTCTACATTTGCTATGCATGTATGACTTGCTGTTTTCAAAGGAATGTAAATACATGTTTGTATATTTTACCTGTGTTTGAGGTGTGACTCAATAAGTTGCTGCTCTAAAACTGCTCTACTTTCAATCATCACAAGGTCTTTTATCATTCGTGAGATTCTTCCTCTCAGTTTTTTGCCAAATTATCCCTGGACACAGGAGAACATTAGACACTCCAAATCGGGCTGAATGAATTGACTAAGCCCAATGCCCAATAGAGAGTGAAACGCAACAGGCAGAGGAGCCCGGGGGGGGGGGTTTCAAATAAACAGTTGAGTAGAGGATATTGGAGTGTGACGCATACATCCTTTTGGAGTATTCTTTGGGTTGGAACTATGAACAAACTATAAAGTATCAAATACTTAATTGCCTTGGATAATATCAGACTAGAGACTTTTATAGGTATGCATTCAAAATGGCAGATACACAGGGATTCACAAAATTTAAAAAAGTATATGAAAATATGATCACATTTTGACATTTTAACTTGACTCATTGATGCTCATAATAATTGCTTTTATAACCTTTTCACGGAAGGGCTGCCAGGGTTCTTTCCCAACCCCTGTTTTCCACGTTCAACATGTTTTTTTCCTTCCCCCATTCCCCCTTATGCCGATTTGCTTAATCCTCTCTCTTCTCTATGATGTGATGCCCCTCTCTAGAGCCTGTTCCAGCATTTGTTTTTCTTTGCTCCTGTAGGGGATTATAACTCCCTGGAACACCATAATTGGCCTTTGCATGATGTAGGCATAAGCCAGAACTAAATTTGCCAAGAGCCCTATTCTATACACATGGGCCAGATAAAATATGAAGTTTCCAACTTTTTTTTACATGTACCAAATAAACAACATAATCCTGTAAAATAATAACAACATAGTGCACCTATTTTTGTTGCCTAGTTCTGTATTTTGTGCATACACCTCAATCATTGTAGTAGTATGGACATATACATATCTAGATCTGAGAGATCTTACAACAAAGAGGTAGTTCGTTCCGCAATACACATTTATTAATAGGGTTACATAATCTATACAAAGTACACACCCAACAGTATTTACAACACAATGTACAGTGTAGGTCTCCTGGCTTACATGGTATTTACAAATTACCCACAACACCCATATTTACAGTACAGTATAAAATACAAGTATGTTAGATTACCTGTTAACTTCAGGTCAGCCCATGGTGACTGCTGTCTGTTCCCACACCAAAGAGTGAGTAAGCTTGGTCACAAAGCATTATATCCCCCCCTCCTTTCTGTAGTGTGGCTAATATAATTCTCCCTAATTGGTCACTGTACCTAGTAAATGTATATTGGGCACAGCCTGATTGGATGAGTCAAAGAAGGCTATTGTTTACTACCCAGGGAAGATGTTCTCAGGGAGAACAAAAGGCCAACCTTTGAAGTTGAACTAATTACAATAACACCAACACAACACTCAGTATTTTAAATATATTTCCCTCTAACTGAAATATATTTCTAATTACAATATTTTACAGCGATTAATGGATATTTCACATAAACTTATGCAACAGATGGCCCCTTGTGGCCAGTTGAGAATATGAGACTCGGCCACACCTAGAATAATGGTTTATGTGCAATCTCCTTTAATATTTGTAACTTTTGGCTTTACCCTCTGAAATGAAATAAAACTCTTTAAGAAGAGAAAAAAAAAACTTTTTAAACTCTCCATCTCTACAGTTCACACTTCTGGATCCCAGTATTGGTAGTCATCACTTGTTCTGGATGTCATAAGTCCAAAATAGAAATAATGAGAAACGGCACCAAAACAAAACAATAAGGAAAAAAAACTAAAAAAAACAAAACATGAGGATCCTTGTTCTCAACAGTCCAATAATAACAATAGTCCGATAATAACAGTACGAAAGTCCATAAGGCGAATCTGGTCATGTTGCCCTTGCTTCTGGGACGGCCTTCACTGGTGATTCCAAGTGGATACAGCATACAATAATAGCCTGGGGACCAGCTTTTCCTGGCTTTCTAAGATTATACTTTATTAATGTGGACAAAGGTAGAGAAATAAAAACACAAGTACATTTAAAACATATGCATTCAACTGAATGCTTGTCTGGTAAGTCTAAGCCGTAAGGACCTTTTGATTAGAATTGTCATAGATATACTGCGACATACTAATGAGACCCCTTTCCCAGTGACATGTGTAACAATTTGAATGGTTATGCCCTTCAGCCAGGTGTCTGATTTTCATCCCCCCATCTTTCTTCCTCCATTGTCATATGCCTGCAAGTACCTCTGCCCCACCTTCTGTGGAATACCACGTTGTGTGTGCGTGTATGACCCTTCACGTGTTCCGGGGAGTTTTGTTGCCATCGCAACTCACCACTAACTCCTTTTTACTGGAACTGTGTTCCGTTCAACCTTGGCTGGTGCCAAACCTTTGGGCATATAGCTCCGTCCTGCCTTTAGCAGGCTACAGAAGAGGTCATCACTTTAAGAGTTCTCCGTGCAGATTAGGCAGTGTCGCCTACGCAGACAAAAATAATTCGGAATACGGATGAGTGTGATGTCATCAGTCACTAGTGGCTTCAGGAACAATTAAACTAAATTACACTTAAGTACAATTGTACTATACTCCCTGCTATTTGCCAATCACTATGAGTCTCACCAGTTCCAGTATATCTATATGATATTCACGCAATGCTCTTTGAACTTAGTTATGGCACGAAAAAGAAAACTGACCAACAAACAAAAAAATTGATCAATGACCACATATGATGCCTGCCCAATATTAGAACTGTAGAGAAGATTGTATGTCACATATACAACGAAAATAGTCACATGACCAGGTGTAACCAGGTGTTACTGTCATAGTTGGTAATAACTACCATGACATACATTTATATAAAACAATTATCCAATGTCGAAAGAGAGAAGAAAAACTGTTGGAACTTGGTCTATCCCCAAAATGCTATAGGGAAGCTTTAATATTCTATATCAACATTTCTAACCATTTTAAATGTTCTCCATATAATGTTCCCCCCTACTCCCCTCTTTTTTTATTTATTTATTTATTTATTTATTTCACCCTAGTGACACCAAACTCAAGAATCACCATACAAAAAAAAAAAATAAATAAATGAATAAATAAAGGTACTATAAGAAAGAAAGAAAAATAGTAAACATTAAAAAAAATTTCAAAAAAAAAATTAAAAATCGTTCTTCTCCCCTTTGTTTTTTTCTTTCTTTTGTAAAGAAAAAAAAATTACCGTTAAGAAAAAGAAGAATAAAAATAAGAGAAAAAAAAAAAATGTAACAAATTAAAAAAAAAATTAATCTGTATTCTGCCAAAAAAAAAAAACCAAAAACATTGAAACTGCCTTCAAACATTGTAGCTATTCAAAAGGCAACACCCTCTGTCGGTGGTGATTAACATATTAATTGACTCTCAGTGCAAATCTATTTGCAATTCAATCAGGCCACAAGAACTTGTATTACAGAGAGCAGGATCTCTGTTTTAAAAAAAAAGTTTAAATGTTTTTCTTTTTAGAATTTAGTTGGGCCTGACTGCAATTAATTGGATTCAAGGCTTCTCCTTAAAACAAAAAAAAATAAAAATTATGTTTCAAGGTCCTCTGTGTTTCAAAGTACTTTGTCCAGTCTGGGTCCAATCATTTGTCATTGTCTGTGTATGTCTCCTAAAATACAAAACTCAAAAATTAATAACACCTCACTGTACCTCTCTGAGAGGTTCATAATGGACTAAACTAGTAGTGGATGATTGGAACAGACTTCCAGCTGAGATAATGCGTCCATCCACAGTAAGTACAGTCAAAAATGTACAGACACACCCACATATCTGTACTCTGACAAACAAAAAGTTATAGGAAAACCTGGTGTGTTTGTAAGTACTTAAAGTTTAAGAAGACAACCTGTAGACATAAAACCTTTTACACATATTAACAGCACATGCGTCAATTTGGAAGGACAACCAACAAAACACCAGACCTACTGAATCCATAAGATGCCACAAAGGTGCAAAGCAATGCATTGTTATGTATTTTCCATGTATCAGAGTGAATGAAACTTCACTCTAAGCCACAGGAAAGGAAAAATTATCAAAACAAAATCCCTACAGTTTCTCAGAGTTATAGGGATCGAGATCTCTTATCTGTGCACAGGTTATTTATTTGCGAATACATATAAACTTGTAAAAAAGTATTAATTTATACTGGTACCAGTATTGAGCTCATTACAAATGGGAAAAATTAATAAAATAATCATAAACAGTACAAAGCATGCGCATTAGTGTGATCACACTTATTGTTGGCTATAAAAACAATGGTGAGTACACCCCTACAAAAAAAAAAAAAATCTTTCTTTACACATGGACAGTTCATACCCATGCATTCCATCACTCAGACACACACATTCATTTAGATTGAACCCATACATTCTGGATAGAGCTTTGATAAATCGCAAATGAATTGTTATGTGTTTACGCAAACAGGAGAAAGGAAACAAAAAAAAAAAAAAACAAAACAAAAACCAAGAACACCAACCAAAAACAAATAAATAAAAATAAATAAATAAAATGAAGCAAGAGTAGGCTTCTGTACTAAACACTACTTGTACCCTATACCTTTGAATATTTATGGCAGTCTTCTGATCCTTTGGGGAAGATAAAAACCTGTATTACTAATAACTATGTTTGAATACCTAGCCTAATATACATTACCTTAGGTGTATGTATTTGTGTATAAATACATCTATATTGATACACCGGATTAATATGTAAATACTTTTTCATGAGCTCCCTGCACCTGGAAAATATAACTTAGACAAAAGTTATTACCCTTTTCCCTTTCTTTCACACAAAGAAAACAAACACTGAGACATTGTTACATTTACATATTTACATTGGTATATGTTCACTGACATTCACCCTTGGATCTGGTGAAAACAAATGACTCAGATCATAGACATCTGAATGACACATTAGATCTGGTATTTCTTTTGCTTTTTCTAAATTGCTTATATTTAAGGTTTGTTCCCAGTAAGGTGAAGTCCTAGCAGATAGCATAGATAGGTTGGCCCCCCCTCCAGTATTTTCTGTTTGAATGGAACAGATGGTTTTCTGTGGGACCTTAACAATTTGATCAAAAGATTGTTTTATTTCTTTCAGTTCTTTCCTACACTGTACCACATCTGCATGGCATGCTTCATATTTTACCTTAAGAACATGTTGTGATGTTTCCATTATTTTATTGGTATTTTCCCAATTATGAATATGCGACTTCAGTAGTTCAATCTTATGTTCAAGAGAGGTAATTGTGCTAATTAACTTAACCTCTTTCAAAACTGATCTCCTGTGCTGTAATCTGAGATCACTTTCCATGGAATTTACATTCAAAGGGGAGCATGAGGCTATTTGCCTTTGAATAGTACCTGGGGGGCCATGCCTATAGATCTTATCTTTGGAGGCATTGAA
This sequence comes from Lithobates clamitans, assembly GCA_037952925.1. Classification (NCBI taxonomy): domain Eukaryota; kingdom Metazoa; phylum Chordata; class Amphibia; order Anura; family Ranidae; genus Lithobates; species Lithobates clamitans. Next base: position 364,809 of record JBBGZY010000175.1, on the reverse strand, counting down.
ATTGTAATGGTGCCTCTTTCTGTTTGAAAAGGTGGCAAATTCTCCTGTAGTGTGACTTGCTAAACAGGTTTTGTTGTTTGCACTCTGGTGATAAATCTTTGATTTCACAGAATTAGACCTTCTGGCTACATGAAAAAATTTGTGCATACAGTCCATGATGCATTGATATGAATCTTTAAGGGGATTTATAAAAAATCCACAATTAATTTTAAATTTTGGATGGGCATTAGCTATTAGGAGGGTTTTGTACTCTGGGTCCTCTCTGTGTACGTTTCTCCGTTTGCCTACATAGTAAGCTGACCATAGCCTGTTTGCATAAAGAAGTGGATTCTCATTATTTTCCTGTTTTGTTCTATACGCTGCTTTTAAGCCTAGGTCAAAGGGATATATTATTTTTAGCAATTCATCTACAGTTTCATTGTAATCTGCTCTTCCTTCTTTAACATGGTCTGGTAGGGAAGACCATGTGTCTAAGTTAACTGTTAATAGTAAAACTCTAACCTGATCTCTGGAGTTGGCAACTCCCAGCAATTTACATCGTTGCAAGACATTATCTGCATGAAATGTTATGTGCACTCCTGGCAACAGTTTGCCAATATTGTTAGCTACAAGTAGCACATTTTCTAAAGACTGTCTGTCCTCCCCATCCATCTTTTGTGCTGTGCTCTCAATTCCTGTTGATATGCATACATACAGGAAACAGCTCTCTTTTTTTTTTTTAAATAGACTGAATCTTCATGCATAGAAACATTGGGCAACAGCTCTTTTCCTCTCCTTCTAATGCATCTGGACTCTTCATGTACCAATTCTATATTATATTTAGCTTTTAACAAAAGTTACGTGTTCCTCGTAGGCTCCCTATTAATTACACACTGTAGAACACCGCTATTTCTTATAGCCCATTTCTATATCGAGCACATAGAGCACCCAATGTTCATTTTTTTAGCATTCAAATGAAAAACCCTTTCAAAGTGTGCCTTTTGTAGATATTGCAACCCCTTGAGATATTGCTGAAAGAGACCACCAAATTTTTCTGTCCATTCGCCGGTCGCCATTTTGTTGCCTAGTTCTGTATTTTGTGCATACACCTCAATCATTGTAGTAGTATGGACATATACATATCTAGATCTGAGAGATCTTACAACAAAGAGGTAGTTCGTTCCGCAATACACATTTATTAATAGGGTTACATAATCTATACAAAGTACACACCCAACAGTATTTACAACACAATGTACAGTGTAGGTCTCCTGGCTTACATGGTATTTACAAATTACCCACAACACCCATATTTACAGTACAGTATAAAATACAAGTATGTTAGATTACCTGTTAACTTCAGGTCAGCCCATGGTGACTGCTGTCTGTTCCCACACCAAAGAGTGAGTAAGCTTGGTCACAAAGCATTATATCCCCCCCTCCTTTCTGTAGTGTGGCTAATATAATTCTCCCTAATTGGTCACTGTACCTAGTAAATGTATATTGGGCACAGCCTGATTGGATGAGTCAAAGAAGGCTATTGTTTACTACCCAGGGAAGATGTTCTCAGGGAGAACAAAAGGCCAACCTTTGAAGTTGAACTAATTACAATAACACCAACACAACACTCAGTATTTTAAATATATTTCCCTCTAACTGAAATATATTTCTAATTACAATATTTTACAGCGATTAATGGATATTTCACATAAACTTATAAGGCAACAACAGGGATTCACAAAATTTAAAAAAGTATATGAAAATATGATCACATTTTGACATTTTAACTTGACTCATTGATGCTCATAATAATTGCTTTTATAACCTTTTCACGGAAGGGCTGCCAGGGTTCTTTCCCAACCCCTGTTTTCCACGTTCAACATGTTTTTTTCCTTCCCCCATTCCCCCTTATGCCGATTTGCTTAATCCTCTCTCTTCTCTATGATGTGATGCCCCTCTCTAGAGCCTGTTCCAGCATTTGTTTTTCTTTGCTCCTGTAGGGGATTATAACTCCCTGGAACACCATAATTGGCCTTTGCATGATGTAGGCATAAGCCAGAACTAAATTTGCCAAGAGCCCTATTCTATACACATGGGCCAGATAAAATATGAAGTTTCCAACTTTTTTTTACATGTACCAAATAAACAACATAATCCTGTAAAATAATAACAACATAGTGCACCTATTTTGAAAAGGAATTTGAGCATTTAAGCAAAAAATGGACAAATCGCAAGCTGTGATTTGTCGCAGGAAGGTTGCAGATTAGAGGAAAGGAGGAAAGGAGGAAGGGGGCAGCCGGCAGCTTTTCCTCTGACTCTTGAGACAGACATTCACCAGAGGGGGCAGGCAGCAGACAGCTCTGTGCTACTCTGCTGTCTGCACTTCTCTCTTCCCCTGGTGATCACTACCTGATGCTGGAAGAGAGGAGAAGACGTGAGTGCTGTATTGATCCTTGCACAGTAACAATGTACCAGGTGTGCGCGATCACTGTGCAATATATGCCTAATAAGCAGAGGTCCTTGTTATGTTATGGTAAATTCTGTATGTAATGCAGGGAGGCTTACCAAGTTATTTAACTGAGTAATGTATTATTACTTAAACAAATGGCTTCCTCTAGTGTTCATCTCATTAATGTAAATAGGACTTTGTTGTTTTCACATAAGAATGTGCTATAAACATATGCTTACTTACCCACAGTGCCTCATTACCTACCCATAGGGCCAAGTGACAGAATTGTCTGATGGGTAGAGTTATAAAAAGGATAGGCGTGGCACGTGTGGCTCTCTTCTTCCCGGGACCCGAGACCTGCCTGCAGGGATCTGTGGGTGTGTGCTTTGTAAAGCTTCGGCTTGCTTGCTGCGGAGCGGAGTTGAGGCCTCTGGAGAGGTTTAGAACACAGTGTGCTGGGTCAGCGCGTGATCGGACTGGAGGATCCAGGACACTCAAAGGAATCAGGAAGCCGATTTCCGGTCATCTGACGGAGTGGTGCAGCGTGACGGTACAGACTATATCAGAGTGTCGCCGAGACCTATAGTTCTACGGAACAGTCTCATTTAAATAAACTGGGTTGAACTAGACTTCAAAGCTTGTATTCCATATAGCATTGAGTGACTGTCCAGTTATACCCTACATACCCTACATTAAGGAAGAAGTTGTTTGCAAGTATTTTCTATAGCCAAGTGCACCGTTACTCATCGTTCTCTTTCTAAGTTACTATTTTGTTCGTTCCCTGGATTACAAATACTGCAGTCTAATAAACTAGCTGAAGAAAGAAGACAAGAGTGTGTATTATTCATCATAAAGTATTTTTTGTTCGTTCAGCCAAGCACCTTAAGAACTGCATTTTGTCACGTAGTGGGAGCTCTTGAGCATATGTACTGTATTGTATGTAATCGTATTCATAGTGATCAGTCTATACACACAGAGTTTATTGTAACAGAATCTCCTGAAGAAGCCGTGAACGGCAAAACATGTAGAGAGACAATTTACTTCTGTTGATATTTGTTACTGATGTACTGTGGTTTTACCCTTTTTTTCACATATGTATTTTTAATTCAATAAATATTTTCTATTTTTCTAAATTTTGTATATGTGTACGCTTTAAAAGTCCCAATTTCTCTCCTATGTTATTCTTGCAATAAGGGATATGGCGCCTAAATTTAGTCTTTCCAACAGACTAGCTCTAAAACTATACTTCTCCTCTGTACTGTATTGTATTGTTTTACCTAGTACTTGTGTGTGTGTGTGTTTGCATGGCTACATCAGAAGTCGGAAAGTGCCCTGTGTCAAGGTTTTTCCACACTGAGCATCAGTCCCACTTTGAGACACGCTCGCATGTGCTACTCAGGTGATCATCCGGTTTGAATATTTATCTATACCTTGATTGCAATTGTTTTAATTGTGTGTGAAGGAGAATAATTGTTACATTTCTATCCTAACAAGTGCTCTCAGTAAATGTTTATGTTATTCATTTACAATTATCCCCTTTTACTAATAACATTGAATAACAACATGGAACCTGAGATGTCAGAGATGAGAGGATCTGAAGAGTCGGGATAGCCAGTGGGGTACAGAGTCAATCAGCAGCCCCTACGGGGTATATATATATATATATATATATATATATATATATATATATATATATATATATATATATATATACACACACAGTATGTGAGCAGAGGATTGTTTTGAAGGGAAAGACATCAACACTGTTTCCGCATGGGGGTGTGTCAGGGTGTGTCCTAATCACTGTGCGGTGCCGATTTTCCCCTACTGCCTGGGCTGCTGCGAAGGGTGTTTGACCGCTTCCCGACCAACCGCCGCAGTTATACTGCCGCAGGTTGGCTCCGCTGCGCGAGCCGTCGTAGCTATGCATCAGCTCGCGGGGTCGGGATAGCAGGCGCGGGCCCGCTGCACAGCGGGGGTGCCAGCCACGAGCGATCGCGAGCAGGAGACACAGAACAAGGATGAGTGTGTGTAAACACACACTTCCCTGTTCTGACAGGAGTGACAGATCGTGTGTTCCTATTAGCTAGGAACCACGATCCGTCAGTCCCCTCCTCCTTCAGTTAGAATCACCTCCCAGGGAACACAGTTAACCCCTAGATTGCCCTCTAGTATTAACCCCTTCACTGCCAGTGGCATTTTTACAGTAATCAATGCATTTTTTTAGCATTGATCGCTGTATTAATGCCAATGGTCCCAAAAATGTGTCAAAATGTGTCCGATGTGTCCGCCATAAAGTCACAGTCATGATAAAAATCACAGATCGCTGCCATTACTAGTAAAAATAAATAAATAAAAAAAAATGCTATAAATCTATCCCCTGTTTTGTAGACGCTATAACTTTTGCGCAAACCAATCAATATATGCTTATCGCAATTTTTTTTTTTTAATCAAAAATATGTAGAAGAATACATATCGGCCTAAACTGAGAAAAAATTTGTTTTTTTTTTTTTTTTAAAAAGTGGGGATATTTATTATAGCAAAAAGTACAAAATAATGTGGTGGGTTTTTTTAAAAAATTGTCACTCTTTTTTTGTTTATAGCGCAAAAAATAAAAACCGCAGAGGCGATCAAATACCACCAAAAGAAAGTTTGTGGGGAAAAAAAGACGTCAGTGCCGAATCGCAAAAAGTGCTCTGGTCAGGAAGGGGGTAAATGTGTAATTTACCAGTTCCTTCTTTTTCTAAATGATCACACTCACTCATTGTGTCCATTCATAACTGAGGCATATGTGACGCTCTGGGGTGATTAGGTTCAAGTGGTGCTTGCAGGTTTCCAGAAACGTGCCACTCCAGACTGCGTTTTGAGGGCATGGCAGCCCACTTTTATTTAAAGGTAATGAAAAAGTTCAAACAGTAATCTTCCCTCGCAGGGGGGTTCCACCATCACTCTATAAACACAAACTATAGCCTCCTGGCTTACTCACTGTCAGCTTTGTGCTGTTTTGGTCACAGTCCACATCTGCCTGCTACAGACGTGCACACACAGGATGCCACCCACAGCCTTAGACTCCGAGACCTCCTGTCTCTTTCTCCTGGAGCCGTCTCCTACAGGGACCCTCCCAAACTTCCAGGCCAGACTTCCTGACTGCCGGGCGGAGCTGTCTCCAAGTCTGAGCACTGGCCTCTATTCCTGGGATGTTTATGAACCCAGCCCACAGGTGTGCAATTAGTATTCCTGCCAAAATCAGTCATACGCTGCTCATAGTCACCTGTGACATGGGGTCACACATAGTAAACTGTGTTTACTATGCTTCAGTTTGTGAATGAACAGGAAGCCGCTCAGCACAGAGCACTTCCAATTCATTTACTGCTCAGTGCAGCAGAGAAAGGCATGTGTGTTTGAGCTTTAGGGTGCACACCCTAATGCAATAAGCTGCGCACACCTATGATTGTTTGAATTTTCAGTACAGAAAGCTCACCACAAGAATTTAAGAGCACACTGGATTTCTGACAGATCAATAGGTATTTTTCTGTATTTGCAATTTTTTTACATGGAAAATGTGTATGTGCTGCAGATACTGAATGTGTCTGTGTGTTTGTTTGTTTTTTTGTCTATGCATATACTTTTTTTTTTAAACGTCATATCAAAATAAATGATGGTTCAAAGAGGTGTTAAAAAATCAGCTCTGGATCTACTAATAAAAACGTAAAAAAAAGATTACCGTATTTATTGGCGTATAACACGCACTTTTTTCCCCTTAAAATCAGAGGAAAATCGTGCGTGCATGTTATACGCCGATCCCCTGCCGATTGTGAGCCTTTTGGCAGCTATCGGCCATTCTCGGAGGCTTTCGGCCATTCTCGGCGGCTCTCGCAGTCCCGCGTGAGCCGCCGAGTGCGTCCGAGAACGGCCGAGAGCCGCCGAGAACCGCGGCGCCATTTTCAAACGACAGATTTCTGCAAAGGAAGGGCAAGGCTACAGATGGACACTGACAAGGCTGCAATGGGGGACAAGATTACAGATGGACACTGACAATGCTGCAATGGCGGACAATGCTGCAATGGGGGACAAGGCTGCAATGAGGGACAAGGCTACAGATGGACACTGACAAGGATGCAGATGGACACTGATGAGGCTGCATTGATGGGCATTTAAATGTAAGTTTTTTTCCTTAAAATTCCCTCCTAAACTTTAGGTGCGTGTTATACGCCGATAAATACGGTAATTACTAACATGGAAAATCAAATCTATCATCAGTGCTTAGAGAAAAGGAAATTATAAACTGATCCAATTGTAAACTACATTATGCTCCAAAAGCACATTGTGTAGAGAACGTATAATTTCATTTATTAATCAATCTTTTAAGAGATAAAAAATTTGCATACTGTAATGAAATACTTTTAAACTCAGTAAATCATTAAAAAAAAGACAGCTACTCAAATCCCCACTCCTTTCCCAGCATGGGAGTTGGTAGCTAAACTATTGTGAATCTAAATCCATGTCCTAATTATACCTTCCCCTCCTTATTTCTACTCCTCCTTCCCTTCACCTCCCAGCATAACCTCCCCAGACTTTTTTTTTTCATTTTTTTTCCACCCTTACTGGCCTTGAAGCTACTGGACATTTCTGATTTTGTATTTTAATCCCTGAGCTTCTGGTTGCACTTACAAAAAAATTACAAGAGGTTGTGTCTCTCTTGTTTGTTGACACATAATATCATCTTTGAGAATTGTTATAACCAGGGCTTTTTTTCTCGGAGAATAGGTGCAGGAACTCTTGTCTCTGCCCCTACCCACCTCTGAGCACCGTCCCTTGATTCCACCCTGTACCCACCTACCAGTACTGTCCCTTTTAGAGAATACAGAACCAAGTATCATTTTGTGGTGCTAAATCATTTGTATGGAACATATTAATGATAAAAAGAAAAGCAGTAAAATAGATCCCCTGCAGCCAGGAATAGAATCCCAGCAATCCCCACACAACAATCAACTTCCCCAGCAACAATGGACTCCACCCCAACAACAATAGATTCCCTGCAGCAACAGTGAACCACCCACAACAAAATATCACACCCAGTAACAAAATATCCACCCAAGCAACATAAGCCCCCCCCCAGTAGCAACAACAGATCTCCCAGCAGCCAGCATCAATAGATCCTCCAGCAGCCAGTAAAAATAGACCTCTCCCTCAACAGTAGATCCCTTCCAGCAACATAAGACACCCCCCCCCCCAGCAACAATAGATTCGCCATCAGCAACCATAGACCCTCACACAAAATCACATCCCCACCAGTGACAATAGATCCCCCAGCAGCCAACATCAATAGACCTTCCAGCACACCCCACACCCCATGCTATTACATACATTCAGTACTGGAGGTGCCGGAACTGCATTCCCCCGCGTTCCCGCTGAAAAAAAGCCCTGGTTATCACCTTTTGTAACTAGACAAATGTTTGTATTTCCTGTTAGAATTTAAAGCAGAACTTCACCCAAAAGGAGAAGTTGCACCCTTCATCCTCATCATCCACAGCCCCCCCACCATATTTGGCTTTGTTATATTTTCTGCTTGGAGCACCTAGGCAAGCCAAGCGGCAGTTCGCCTCTCCCTGCCTGCAACCTTCTGGGACATGTCACAGGTACTAGAAGGCTGTGGGTTCATTCACAGGGCACAGCGGGGCTCGCAAAAGCGACCCGAAGACCAGCAAAGAACTGGCCCTAGTAAGGATGGCGCTGAATCCCTGGACAGGTGAGTGTCTGTTTTAATAAAAGTCGACAGCTACAGGTTTTGTAGCTGCTGTCTTTCAATTTTTGCAGAACTGACCAGTGGCGGCCCGTAACGCAGGGCACAGGGGCCATTCATGCATCCTGCCCCCTAATCTACATGTGGGGCGCCAGACGCATGGATTCCAATGTTTGTTTGTTTTCTTTTTTTTTTCAGAAGCACGTGATGAGCCAGAGGCTCTAATAGGCTTCAAAAAAGGGTGGGCTCCTAAAACCCATCACGTAATTGGCCCATAGGAGAAGCAATCCTATTGGCGGCCTAGGAGGGAGAAGACGCATGGCGGAAACTGCCGTGATGCAGAGGAGGAGACGCAGGGGAAGCTGCTGTGGGTGCAGTGGGTGCATTGTTTGCCCCCCCAAAAAAATATACGCTCATTGGAGGAGAGCAGGCTCAGTTCCCAGCACTGTTACAGGAATGACCACACTGTGCTCTCCTGCCTAGTGTGGTCAGTTCTTAATAGGAAAGCAGAGGGACTGGCAGTATCACCAGATATTTCACAGAGGAAGGAAGGAAGCAATACAAAGAGAACAGGATACAGTTACATACAAGTGCATGGTACAGCAGGCTTATATCAGGAATATGAAATGTTGGATTTACTACACTTCCCAGGAGCCCGCTGCACCATTTCTGTGGTCTATTCCTTCTTGAATGCCGGTGACTCGTCCACGTCCCTTCCATATGTTTTTAGATGTGAGCATGATATAGCTACCCCTATAGATCTTGAAGATTGGAGTAAGGACTGGTCAAAAGTAACCAAATTCTCCTTCAACACTGTTACCTTGGAAATGGTCTACAAAGTCCTCCTCCTCTGATACAAGGTTCCGACCTGTACTGCTCACTTGAACCAGTCATATAGTGATAGATGTTTTTGGGGCTGGTGCCAGTGCGGCAGCGAGATCCACATCTGGTGGTCCTGCCCCAGACTGGTGGGAATCTGGTCGAGGGTCTTTGGTCTCCTGACGACACTCCTCCATGTGCCTTTTCACAAGGCTGCCAGACATGCTTCTTCACTGCCTAATCCTGGGCCTCTTTTACTATTAGCAGAAATTGGCCACATATCTTTTTATAGCTGCCAAATGCGCAATCGCCAGAGCCTGAAAGAAACCCTTAGACCAGTTCACAGAGGTGAAAAGCATCCTGACCTAATGATTCAAGAAAAGATGACCGGTATCTTTCATGACTCCCACTCCAAATTCCTCAACGTGTGGACCCCATGGTGGTCATATGCTCTTCCGACCCTGCACACAACTAACCTTTTGCTCTCCTGGCCCCCATAGTGTGTTATCAAACCTGCAGGAACCTCTTTCCTCTTCCTAGTCCTGCTTTGCTCCTTCTCTCCTCCTTCTTTCTCTACTCTCTCTGCTCTCCCCCTGCTTATATTACACCCCCCTTTTTTTTTCCTTCCTTTCCCCATTCCTCTTCCCCCACCCACACTCGGATTGTGATCCTCCTGCCTCCAATGGATGGGGTCCCTCCATTCCCTCTCCTTATACTCAGCCCAGGGTCCCCGAGCCCAGACATTCATTGTTACCTTTGGCACTGTTAGCCTGATATAGTTGGTCTGTGGTCTTGTACCTTTAAAAACGTATATAACTATTCTGCGATCAGTTTATTACTTTACTGTCTGTTATTTGTTTTTGCACATACACTGTTATGTTTTTCCTATTTTCAATAAAAAAACAATGTAACAGAAATGTTTGGTTTACATTTCTTTAAAGGATTGGCTTCACTTTTTTTTCCCATGGATCCCTTGAATGGCAGCCACCTACCTATTTACCCTCAGCCATGTTCCGGAGATATTTACTGCCCTGCCTGTTCTGTACAGTCCAGGCCACATCCAACTGTTCTTATGGCTGGTCCATACTGCTTTGAGTTATTGGTGAGAGCTGGAAGCAGCTGGTAGCTTTTTTGTAAAGGCTACATGTCTCCGAGCAGAACCACACAGTGAGAATCTCAGCAGTGATGCTAAAAGCAAGTATATGGATAGATGGCTGCCACGTAGGAATATTAGGCAAGATTTACTGAAAGTGAAGATGCCCTTTAAAGTATGGTTGTTTACTAGCTTAAATTTGGGAAGACAGAAACAATTCAAAGGAGACCCAGGACACCCAGTGGGGGTATTGACACAGTATAGTGTATCTAAAGTCAAATCTTTGCTTTGAGTTTTGAATAGAGTAGGGATGGATTAGAAAATGTAAAATTTTGAGTTGTCACTAGAATAACAGGTAAGATCTTCCAATAGGGACACCTGTGTTTGTGGGCAGGTCAGGGTGACAGGGTGGTCATCACGTCCTCCATGTTTCGCTCCTTGTTGGGCACCAAGCTAGGATCACATGAGAGGCCTATCCCGGGTTGGGTTCTTCTAGGCTACGCTAGGCAACTTGTACAGGGTCACCTTATTCACATGAGGTACCTTTACTTTGTGCCATCTTCATCAATGCCCTGGGACAAGACTGAGGCTGTTGTGGGGGAATACTCGACCTTAAGGCGGACCTCTACTATTAGAGAAAAAAATACACGATGTACACTTGCACTGCAACTGTTCTCCAGTTAACTCTCAGGTTTCCGTGACAATGTACACCATCTCTGTAATCTGCATTTAGGAGGAACATGGTGAGCTCTGTCCAGCATTTTCCAGTACTACTTCCCAGTAGAGGAGTGGGCCTCACCATGCACTCTGCACAGGCTCCGCACATGCACCTAACTTAACTGTTGAACTTCCTTACCTCTGTACAGGGTGGGAACCTCTGTGGCGTGAATCTGCTCACGTTGCTCTGGGAGACAGACCGGGGGCAGAAGGAGTCCTGACACCATTTCCCTCGCTGCTAGATGCTGTTTTATCTATAACAGGTATACACTACTGACAGGCTGCTTGTTAAACTTCTGTTACCCTAAGTAACCATTTGTGTCTTCACACTACTCCTCTCCACACTGATATCTTCATATCACAATGTGTTGAGACCCACTAGGTGAACTATATGTGCCGGTTACTTGCAAAACACCCCTTTCAGCAATTTCAGACCAGTCAAGGACAATGTTTCAATGCTTTACTTAGGAAAAGTGCAAAATTAACATTTTAAAGTCCAACATACAAATACAAGGTCTTTCCTACATTCCTACTCCTAGCTACAGGCTTGTGCTGCCCCAGCATACCTGCAAAGGTGAATTCCAGCACTTATACTAGTCTTTCAGAGGCACTTTCATGCAGATGTAAGTCCTTTAGAGGCATGCTCCAGTGCTGGTGCCTTCAGGATGAACCCCAGGTTAAGATGCCTTTTACATCCCGATGGTGATAGATGACATCCTTCTGCTCCTCATGTGTATCATTCTCTGTCTCTCTCCCTTACAGCCCCTGGCCTCAGCTCTCTCCCTCTTTTGGTCTCTCCATAGTGGGGAAATCCCCAAACTCTCCCAACTATATCTCTCCGGGGATTCCCCTCATACCGGACCACTGTCCTATATTTATATATCAAAAGATTAGTGGGCTGGGCCCAGAGAACAACCCGCCAAAAAAAAAAAAGAAAAAAGGGAAAGGCATTAACTCATACCATCTCAGCAAGCACAGCACTTATCTAGCCATTTCAACCTGCTTACTTTTTGGTGACAACTAAGCGGTGAATTCCCTTTACTTTGAAGAGATTTCCTCTATTGTATCTATAGGAGATGATGTGATGAGAAATCTCCCAAACAGGACACAGAAAACAAAAAACTGACAGGGGACTTAGCAATGCCATACTCTATCAAAAATGGAGAAAAAATAAGCTTGGGCTTTAGATGGCCGTTAAGAGGACCTTGAGCTACTGACCCAGAGCAATCATGTAGGTCAAGTGTTCTGACTTAATGACCAGCAAAGTGGGGATTAAAGTGAAGGCCCTGGGCCTTGCAAAAATGGGACAGCGATATAAGTTGCTCTAATTCTTTCTTGATGGGTTCTCTTTAAGATATATGGTGGCAGCAGAGGGTGGAGAATATAATTTATATTAGCTGGGCATTTAACCCGAGGCCCTCCCTTCTCAGAACAAGACGCACTAGTCTTGTTAAGCAGAGACCCTCAGTTCAGCTGATAGAAGGCTGCGAAGCTGGTTTAGGTCTTGTGGGAAATCAAGCTGGTCAAGGCTTGGAGGGGATGTGAAGGGGGAGAGCTGCACTGTATGAATTGAAAGCCACTTTGATGTACTGAACTGTTCACTCTGATTGGCAGGGAGGAAGATCTGCCAGTTAAAACGACTAGCTGGTACTGCTCCATTTCATGTAATTAGAGAAAAATCATTGTTGTTGGGGACGAGGGAGGGGAAAGAGGAGGAATTGATTTTGAACAAATGAACTGTCGCTCTCCTATTCAACATGTTCTCTCGTGTAGATCATTTTAGGGCTCTGCTTACCCAGCTCTAATTGGATATTAAAGGCAGTCAAAGCCTGCAGCAATATAACAGCATGTCAATATATATAGTATTGTGTTTCAGGTGAAACTTGTTTTGTGTACTGACAGGAGAGTCAGAGATTTTCCATTTTAGCTTTACAGAGACATATGTATTTCGGCTACAATTATATTCAATATGTTTTTTCAGTTAAGCTCTTGTAGTGCTCCATCTTGTGGCCATCTGTGTGTCAGACAGCACAATCACTGTTTTTCTTTTAACAAGTGCTGGCTTACAAGATAAGCAGGGCTAAATTGGCATCACTGGAGTCAACCCAAAGCAACACTGCAGTGTCACAGAAATTGGTGGACCTATTGTGTCACTAGAATGACAGCTTACTGACATGCAGAACAAAGGCTGGAGCGGTGTTATTCTGATGATCATATCAGGTGCAAACAAAACAGTGTTAAACTGAGTCTAGGTTCCAGATGGGTTTACAGAGCAATGACTGACAATAGTAGAGATATCAGACTGATGGTTAGGATAAGAACAGACAAGCTGTGACCAATTGCAGTCCAAACAATCCACAATCCACAATCCAGAATAATCCAAGGCATGAACAGATGTCAGAGTCAGACAGACCACAATCTAAAGCATAAACAAGCCGACTAACCTAGTGATTAGGCACTGCCTGTATGTCCAGCAGTCTTCTTAGGTGCTTCCTTGATTAGAGCAAGTGTGTGCTACAGATATCTGAGCTGCCGTGCTAAGTAACAACCTGCAGATGGCAAAGGCACAAGCCCAATCAGTACACACTATACCTAAATTACCTCTTTTACAGAAAACTATTTCTCATTGTACTGAGCTTAAAGAGGAACGGCAGTCTGCTCACATAGTTTGTAATAAAAACATCTTTTACCATTCTTAAGTTGCCCACCAACCACTTTGCATAATATTTTATATATACTGTGATTCTGTACTTGTCAAATATGCTGCAGAAATCTGGGCAGCTGAAGCTGCTGTCTGTTCACTTCCTGGATTTACAGACACACAGATGCACACCTCCAGCTCTGCAGCTCTCATTGGCCCTCTTATGACTCATCCCCCCCCCCTCCCTTCCTGGCAAACTCTCATGAGAAAGAGAGAGAGAGCAGGGCAAGTCATAAGCCTAGGTTTTTTTTACCAGACAAGAAACAGGAAGTGTACTGTATAAGGTATTTACTGGCAAAAATGTTTTACTATCCAAAGTTAAAACAACAAGGGCAGAAGATTTAATTGATGGAAAGTTGAAAAAATGACTGAAGGTCCGCTTTAATCTAGTTCAGATACTTTGTTAACTACAGCCATAGCAGCCAGCATAGGTTGTTATCAGGCCTAACAGATAGGGACACCCAGCTGATGTCTAAATAGAGAATCTAAAAATGGTGGCTCATAGACTAAGGAGTGCAGACTTTTCTGTGTATGGATCACACATTTAACTATGTGCTGGAACCAGCAGGTATTGGCTAAACACGTAGAAACTCATAAGAAGTGTAGCACCCTGGAGTTTAGGCAGGGATGCTCCTCACAAATTTACTTACCAGGAGTAGTTATCCTGGTTGATTGTTAGAGATCCATTGATTTCTCCCTAGGTTTGGCCTTGTTGCACTTTTCTCTTCTACCACTAGGTGGCCGGGTACTTGGTGGTACTAGCTATGAGAAGGGCAACCCAAGGTCAGGTTATGAGTATATGTAGTATCTCAGCCAATGAGCAGGGGTTTTCTTGAATCCCTTGGCCTGCTGGGAGAGCCTATATATTCAGGTGGAGTCAGGTGATCTATGTTCTGCACCACCCGGACGGCTGTTTGGGTGGATGTGTGTCGTGTGACCCAGGCTGCTAGGCCGGAGATTGGGCCTATCGCGGGGCTTCTGGCTGCTAAACTGTCGGAGGGCCTATCCAGAAGCAAGAGGATTGGGATTGCGGCTTGCAGTCCAACCAAAAGTGACAGTTCTTCTGGCCGGAGAACCTGTCAGTGGTAGGAGGTAGAAGGGAAGCTGTTGCCACTAAGGGACCAACCACCTTATTACCAGGGGCCACAGTGAGTAACTAAAGCAAGTACCGAAGCAGTATTCTCACTGAACGGGCACGGTGGGGAATCGGGAAACTTCAGGCAGTGATCAAGCCAGGGACCCAGCCAATGGAGGTGACGCTTACAGAGCAGCCTTGTGTGCCAAGCTAGGGACCGAACAGGCCAGTGGGGTGAAGCTTGAGTAGTATCAGGAGTACCAAGCTAGAGATCCAGCAGAGAGGCGGGTGGTGACGCTTGAGGAAGATACCATACCACCGTGAAGATTGAAGGAGCTCAAGGGATTCAGTGGCAAGTGAATCAGAGGGTCTAGTGAGAGAGCGGTAGCTCAGTGTATTGAAGAACTACAAGGAGAAGTTGTAGTGAAGGTGAAAGAACTGTTACGCATGTGTTAGGAACTGTTAAAGACTGTTGCCATAGGAATACAGCATTCCTGCATGTGTAGATGTGGCTTCTTGCTGGAGGCCTTTCCCTGCACGACTGTCCTCCTATTGAAGTCTCGGAGTCTGCTAATTGAACTTGCAACTACTTAAGGGTGTCCTGGCCCTAAGCCTCTTTCCCCCATAAAAGTTTGTAAGAGAAATAAACATCTCTTTTGCATTCAAGAAGTGCCTGGCGCCCAAAAACTTTATCCATCTTGCACCCACTATGCCTCACAACCGACCACATACAGAAGGATGTCAGCTATCTCTGGCCCTGGAGGTTCTCATCAGACTGAAGGAGGCCAGAGACCTTGCTACAGAAGGTTTTCATTTTCCTAAAATTTCTGTGAAATCGGTATCAATGGAGAAAGAAAATCTAACCTTTAGCCTAGGTTCACACTGCTGCAGGATTTCATGCCCGCATGTCAGTCCAACTTCGGGGGTGATTTCAGAGACATCTGTGCGGGTTCCAGCAACTTTTTTGCTGTAATATTGGAGATTAAACAGCAATTGAGGGGTGACTCAGCAAACTGTTGCAGTTATTACTGTATTCTCACCTATGGGTGGACTGCAGAGCGGTCAGCAAAGAAATGCATTGGCTGCCTCCAGGAAATGCTACTTTCCTGGCTCTCACACTGGCCCCTCTACTTCCTCACACACACTGTACAGGCTCAGAGCTGACAACAGCCAGCAGTTACTATTCCCTCTAGCTAGATGAATGGATCTCCAGATGACACACCCCTCCCTCCACACACCTCATCGCCCCGCCCTTCGCTTCACACACACCTCCCAGCCCCACCCCTCCTCCCTAGCGTGGAGCGTGCACGTCGGCGTGCCTCAGAGCGCTTGCCCACACTGCCCCATCGCATGGTCTTCCTTGGCTTCCATATTGCAGTGGTATAAGGCCGGGAGGGCCGCCCGGTGACTGAGCAGAGGTAGCGCCCACCGTGTAGGCCGCAGCCCTTCTCGTGCACAGAGTAGTGAGAGAGAAGCGCCTGCCAGGGGTGGTGGGACATGGCCACTCAGATAGAGGCTCTGCTCATGCCGCCGCCCCTGCAGCAACCAGCAGCGGCACCAGACCCAGGCGGGGGCAAGCACGAGCTGGGTTCGGACGGAGATGAAGGGTTGGGATGCAGGCAGTTCGTGGAAGCTCCCCCGCCCAAGGTTAACTGGAATATCCACTAGGGGGTAACAGTATATCTAAAAGGAATTGTAAGTGTGTGTGTGTGTGTGTGTGTGTATATATATATATATATATATATATATATATATATATATATATATATATATATATACACAATGTCAGGTCCATAAATATTGGGACATCGACACAATTCTAATCTAATCTTTTTGGCTCTATACACCACCACAATGGATTTGAAATGAAACGAACAAGATGTGCTTTAACTGCAGGCTTTCAGCTTTAATTTGAGGGTATTTACATCCAAACCACGTGAACGGTGTAGGAATTACAACAGTTTGTATATTGCCTCCCACTTTTTAAGGGACCAAAAGTAATAGGACAGATTAACAATCATCCATCAAACTTTTACTTTTTAATGTCCTTTGCAGTCAATTACAGCCTGAAGTCTGGAACGCATAGACAGGCAACTACTGCAACTGTCTTCAGTTCCTGCTTGTTCTTGGGGCATTTTCCTGTTTTGTCTTCAGCAAGTGAAATGCAGGCTCAATCGAATTCAGGTCAGGTGATTGACTTGGCCATTGCATAACATTCCACTTCTTTCCCTTAAACTCTTTGGTTGCTTTCGCAGTATGCTTCGGGTCATTGTCCATCTGCACTGTGAAGCGCCGTCCAATGAGTTCTGAAGCATTTTGCTGAAGACTAGCAGATAATATTGCCCGAAACACTTCAGAATTCATCCTACTGCTTTTGTCAGCAGTCACATCATCAATAAATACAAGAGAACCAGTTCCATTGGCAGCCATACATGCCCACGCCATGACACTACCACCACCATGCTTCTCTGATGAGGTGGTATGCTTTGGATTAGTAGCAGTTCCTTTTCTTTATCCATACTCTTCTCTTCCCACCACTCTGGTACAAGTTGATCTTGGTCTCATTTGTCCATAGGATGCTGTTCCAGAACTGTTTTTAGATGTTGTTTTTGAGGCTCACCAATGAGGCTTAACCAATTTACATCTTGTGGTGAACCCTCTGTATTCACTCTGAAGTCTTCTCTTGATTGTTGGCTTTGACACACATACACCTACCTCCTGGAGAGTGTTCTTGATCTGGCCAACTGTTGTGAAGGGTGTTTTCTTCACCAGGGAAAGAATTCTTCGGTTATCCACCACAGTTGTTTTCCGTGGTCTTCCAGGTCTTTTGGTGTGGCTGAACTCACCGGTGCGTTCTTTCTTTTTAAGGATGTTCCAAACAGTTGATTTAGCCACACCTAATGTTTTTGCTATCTCTCTGATGGGTTTGTTTTGTTTTTTCAGCCTAATGATGGCTTGCTTTACTGATAGTGACAGCTCTTTGGATCTCATATTGAGAATTGCAACCAATTCCAAATGCAAATAGCACACTTGAAATTAACTCTCGACCTTTTATATGCTCCTTGTAACTGGGATAATGATGGAATAACACACACCTAGCCATGGAACAGCTGAGCAGCCAATCATCCCATTACTTTTGTTCCCTTAAAAAGTGGGAGACACATATACAAACTGTTGTAATTCCTACACCGTTCACCTGATTTGGATGTAAATACCCTCAAATTAAAGCGGGGGTCCACCTATCTATCGTTTTTTTTTTTTTGAGTTCATTCACAAACTTTTCTTCTCAGCATTACATACTCACATATTGTGTGTAATATGTCCGCCTGTGTCAGATTTCGTCGGAAAGAATAACTTATATTATTCACTGCAGGCGGTTTCCATCTTCATTGTGGGCATTTGAAGCACACAAGCATTTATTTCCTGGATGTGGTGAATGCTGTGCTCCCAGCATACACCGTTCGTTCCCGCACATGCTCAGTGGCATCCTGGGAAGCCTGAGACTAGCTCCCGGGAGTCTGGGAGAGGCTAGAAACACGCCTACTCCCACGGGAGGAGAACCAGGAAGTGCAAAGAAGAATAGAAAAATAAAAGGTAATTACGGCGATTTAAATTTTTTTAAACGGCATGTCAGCATCTAGGCAAGGAAGAGAATACATACAGATATTGTTCAAAATTTGGGTGGAACCCCGCTTTAAAGCTGAATGTCTGCAGTTAAAGCACATCTTGTTAGTTTCATTTCAAATCCATTGTGGTGGTGTATAGAGCCAAAAAGATTAGAATTGTTTCAATGTCCCAATATTTATGGACCTGACTGTATATTATTGTTGTTGCTGAAATATTGTCTTGTGTATTTCAGGGTCAGTCTTTTGCTAAGTTCAAATTAAAGCTGAATGTCTGCAGTTAAAGCACATCTTGTTCGTTTCATTTCAAATCCATTGTGGTGGTGTATAGAGCCAAAAAGATTAGAATTGTTTCAATGTCCCAATATTTATGGACCTGACTGTATATTATTGTTGTTGCTGAAATATTGTCTTGTGTATTTCAGGGGCAGTCTTTTGCTAAGTTCAAGCGCCGCAGAACGCCCCATAATGCACTGCGAGATTGCAGTGTATTGATGTCTGACCTGACCTGACCTGCATGCTTTGGCCAATCACAGCGCGCTCTGCTGCGATAGCCATAATTGGCCAGGTTGCCTTTTGGCCAATCATGGTTTAGGGGAACTAAGTCCACGCCCCACACTATATAAGGCTGCTTACATAGCGACCATGTATAGTGTGTGACTGTGGACCGAGCTAGATTAAGCTAGACTAGGCAGGCAGGTTAGTTAGTGGCAGTGTATTTAAAATAAATATATATATATATATATATATATATATATATATATATATATATATATATATACTCTGCATTTAGTGTAGCCTAGATATTCATTGTAGACTCTATACTCAGTCAGTGCAGGCAGTGTAGTATATATAACAGTGTATTGAAGTGGTTAAGGGAAACCATGCACCAAAATAAAAAAAAAATGGTATAGGGGTCCCCCCCAGAATCCATACCAGGCCCTTCAGGTCTGCCCGACGAATCAGAAAAACAGAAGGAAAAAAAAAAGTTCCACCTTGATGGAAGGCGTCCTGCTGGCTGCTGTCTCTTGGCTGTGACAGCTGTTATATAGGCAAGGGTGGGGCCACCCGGTGACATAACCAGGTGACCCCGCCCACTTCAGACATCTTGTGATGTCATGTGACGTCAGAGGGGCGGGACACTTTTTTTTTTTTTAATAAAGGAATTTTCAAAAACTGTCTCCTGTGGTTTTTACTTTTTTGACACTTTTTTTGGTGAATGGGTAGGGTTACAATGTAGAATTTGAATTCCAGATTCCGATAAGCCCCTTGGCTGCAGACCCCCGCAACCACCGAGCAAGGGTTGTGGGGATGAGGCCCTTGTCCCCATCAACATGGGGACAAGGTACTTTGGGGGGGACCCCAAAGCACCCTTCCTATGTTGGGGGCAAGCGGCCTGGAATGGTTCAGGGGGGTGCTCGCTTGTCCTGGGTCTGGTATGGATTTGGGGGGGACCCCACGCCATTTTTAAAAAAATTTTGGTGCGGGGTTCCCCTTAAAATCCATACCAGACCTGAAGGGCCTGGTATGGATTATTAATGGGGGACCCCCACGCCATTTTTCTTTTTTTTTACATTTTGGCATGGAGTTCCCTTTAATATCCATACCAGGCCAGAAAGGCCTGGTATGGACTGGGGGGGACCACACGCAGTTTTTTTCAATGGTTTTTTTATCTATATTGAGCAAATTTAAATGACATATTTTCCTTTAGAAATGTCATTTTGTTGCGGTACTGTAATAAACATTGGAAAGATGCACTACTTTACAGGCAGACTAAGGGACCCCCCCCCCCCCCCCCCGACACAATATTTAAAGGAATACTCGGGTCTTCATACACTTTTTATGGCAATAACTTGCATATAAGCCTTTAAAATGAGCACTTTTTATTTTTCATGTTTGTGTCCCATAGACTTTAACGGTGTTCTCACAAATTTTTTGTCTGTTCACAAGTTCTGGTGTGAACAGAACTGGGGGGTGTTCGGCTAATCCCTAATTCCTACTAATCAGGAACACAGATCTTTCTCTGTCTAGTATCGCATCCCCCACACAGTTAGTAAACACACCCAGGGAACACATTTAACCCTTTGATTGCCCCTGATGTTAACCCCTTCCCTGCCAGTGTCATTTATACAGTGTCAGTGCTTTTATTATTTTTTTATTTTTTAGCACTGATCATTGTATTGGTTTCACTGGTCCCCAAAAAAGTGTCACTTAGTGTTTAATTTCTCCGCCGCAATGTTGCAGTCCCGCTAAAAATCGCCGAAAGTCGCCATTACTAGTAAAAAAAAAATAAAAGTCCCTAAATCTATCCCATAGTTGTAGAAGCGATAACTTTTGCACAAACCAATCAATAGTTGCTAATTCGGATTTTTTTTACCAAAAATATGTAGCAGAATACAAATTGGCCTAAATTGGTGAAGTAATTCGATTTTTTTTTTTACATATTTTTATTGGGTATGTTTTATAGCATAAAGTAAAAAATATTGTTTTTTGGTTTTTTTCAAAATTGTTGCCTTTTTTTGTTTATAGCGCAAAAAATAAAAACTGCAGCGGTAATCAAATACCACCAAAAGAAAGCTTTATTTGTGGGGAAAAAAAAGGACATCAATTTTGTTGGGTACAGTGTCTAACGACCGCGCAATTGTCAGTTAAATCAGCACAGTGTCGTATCACTAAAAATGGAACAGACATAGCTCTATTTCTTTATTTGTACCTTTACAACTTGGTGAACCCTATTGCAGAAAGCAAAAACTGTGCTTACCATCGGAACAATACAAAGTAATAAATGATGAGATCTCAGAAAATATAAGGGTCACTGTATGATCAAGTCTATATGGAGCAAGGAACACTTGGTAAAAGCTGGTGCAATTTCATGCATAAACACACTTCGTTATGGTTACAAGCAAAACCAGTCATGTTGTAATGCCTTCTCTTGACTCTGCATATGCTGAACTCAGCTAACAAAAAAAGAAAAAAAAAAAGAAAAGAAAAGAAAAAACATGATCATGCAGTGATCCTGAAGCTTTGTAAAATTTCTCCTGTTTGTTTTTTCACACAGTGCCAATTGTAAGTGGAGTTTTATCTTTCAGCATTACAGGATCATTAAAGCAGTGTTCCACCTGCAATTGTTTTTTTTTTTAAATCAGCAGCTACAAACAATGTAACTGCTGACTTTTAAGGACACTTACCTCTCCAGTGAGCCGGACGGCACTTTGTGAATGGCCAGCTGTCTTCTGGGACACACACAGGTCCCAGAAGACAGCAGGGAGGGCTCGCCGCACAAGAGGATATGATGTTCTGTGCCACGGACAGGATGGATCGGAAGTACAGGATGTACTTCATAAAGAGGTACTATAGAAGAAAAAAAAAATTTACTATCCAAAAACGAGGGGTGGTCTTTCTTTTAGGACCACCGCTCAAAAGTGGGTGGAACTTCGCTTTAAGCACTTCAAGCACCAAATAGTAGAGTCTATTGAGGAACTCAACTATACAATTATAAGAGAAGAGTAATTGCACATTCAGTTTACTAATTGCAAGAGTCACTGGCCAGGAACACTGGTTCGTTCCAAGAACCTACAAGAATAGCAAGTGTGAGCTAGCACATAATGTGTACTCACTTGTAGCAATGGGCCCTCCTAGTCTTCCTTCTGCTGATTTGCCTTGTTGCTGCACCCAGACACTGCCCACCAGCAAAGACAGACATTCTTTGTCAATCTTCCTTTTGCTATTTTATTTGCTCAATCTAAGAGAGAGAGGGTTAGGGGTAAAGAATTTCCAAACACGGCAGCAAAAATCCCTCTAATAGGTAGTAACTTCTAATATCTTATGCCTCTGCCACAGGCTGATGTGAACTCTGTAGACCCAGATGGGCAACTACCTTTAAGTTTCTTCAGCCTCTGCCACAGATCAGGTTATGGCTCTTCAAAATTGTATTCTTTAAGTCCAGATTGTCAACCATCCGAAGAGAACTTTCCTTTAGCATCAATCCCCCCTACAGGCAGCAGACCTCAGAACCATAAACTGGACCTTCCAGTAGCTACGTTCTCCCCGGGCAGCATACCTGGGAGGCAAGGGACCTCCCACCACTACATTCTCTCCAGGCAATGCATGATAGGGAAAAGGAACACATACTGTCAGAAACCATGAATCAGACTGAGACAGAAGTACAGTTAAATGACACTTATTTAATAATAATACAAAAAGGTAAACAGAGTAAACCTAGTCAAAACACAGACAGAGTTCAGGAACCGGAAAGAAAAGTCAGATAAGCCAAAAGTCAGGGAGCCAGAGATGAGCATAGTAGGACAGCAAGCAGGATCTGGAGCCAGAAGGAATGTCAGCCAAGCAAGTCTTTAACAGGAACACAGGAGAATGTCTCTAGAGATGTGACCAAGGCGAAGGCAGACATCATCTGGGCTGGACGGCTTAAGTAGGCAGGACTGGCGAGCAGGATATGATCAACAGGTGAGTCACTGTGGAGAGATAGGAGCTGGCAATTAGCCGACAGCTGAGCGGACAGCTTTGAGAAGGAAGGGCTGAGCTCTGCCCTGACACATCCTTAACCAAATTTCACCTAGCAAAGCCTAAGAGACAGGAGAAGCACACAAGGTCTTTGGGCTTAGGGGAAACCCAACAAACCCAGATAACATAAAACAGACTCGGGCTGACAAAAGTCTAGCAGCAAGCACTACATTTTGATTTAGTGGACATTGCAGACTAATCTAGGGTCTCTACACTCTGAACTCACAAGATAGTTTCCCTTTAAAGACTGATACAAAGGCTGTCTGTAATGTGTGTGGCTCTCCTCAATGATTCTGGAGAGGGACAATGTGGGCAATCTCAGCAAGATGTACAGCATGCTCTATGTGCCCTAGGCAGTGTTCTGAGCAGGGCGACAGATGTGACAGGCCCCGAAGCACTGGCTAAAATTAATACTTTGCATTCAAAAAGAAAGATTAAGGATTATGAATATTTGAAGCTTTCACTTATCTGACACAAAAACCATTTAGGAAAAAGTTGCCAAGCTGTTCGGCTTTCTCCGCTTGAAGAGATGGGAGCAGAGGGGAGATGTTCCATTATCAAAGTCTTAAGACGATCCTATTTCCCGAGAGCGCTGCTGTTTCTTCGAAATGCTGCAGTGGGGGTCACCGTCCTTCGCTATAAGCAGCGGAGAGCAGCGGAGTATATTTAGCAAGCTCAGTTTATCAGGGCAGGCTTATTTGTGACAAGAAGTCTGGTCCTTTTTTAAGCTGAATTCCAGGCAGATATTAAAAGTGAAATTTAATGCAGCTATGTAGTCACAAAAATAAATTACATCAGACTTTTTTTTTTTCACAACAGCACTTGGAGAGGAAGTGCCAATTAGGCTCTACTGTATGCATATGTGTGGACAGTAAACATGCTGATAGGTGGAGAGAGCAAAGTAAGCAGGGAGATGACTTCATCTTCTGTTGTTCATTCACTGCTCAACTAGCAAGCTGGGGTTTTAGAGGACACCACTTTATTAATTCTAGAGCCTATAATTCAGAAGATGACAGTGTTGCTGCTCCTTCGTTGTCCAGTCAGCAGGCTCAAGGTGGATATATGACACCACTGTAGACAATGACTCTAACAGAAAAAGTGGTGTCACTTTCCTGGCATGCTGTATAAACTGTATATGTGCTAGCACAGAGTTCAGGCATGCCTTTTGGAACAGTGTGTTTAACTGTTTGTGTCACCTTTAGGACACTATTGACCAAAAAAATGAAATTACTTTTAAAGTCAAAATCTAAGAACGTGTAAGAAACCCCTATTTAATACTATTTTGTTTTTGTTGGAAGTGCTAAAGCATGTACTATGTACTCGGAACTATAGATTTTTACATTCAGTACAGTTTTACATCAGTAGATCGATTTCTGTCCAACCCACTTGCTCATACATGGATCAAAATTCAATTTGAATTTCAATCCATGTAAGGCTGACTTAAGACAGTGTCTGTGCTCAAATGCAGATAGTGTATAGATTTGAGGGGTCTGACCACACAATTCTCATTGAACCATCTGCATACTGCTACACAGGGCGAGGAAGGCTACTCAGCAAAGACTCATGTGACAAGAGCCTGTAGCAACACTCAGAGTACAGTGAAAAGCCTGGCTACAATTAATTATAAAGGTTTTTGTTCAACTGAGTGTACCCTTTGGTATTAGCAACACCACAAGGATTGCTGAAAAACATTAGTAGCCCATTCATTGATTTTACTGTTTGGAGTTGGACCACCACGTTAGCTAACAGAAAATACATTTCACAAAGTGGATATTTCCTGCTGTTACTTAAAATCCAACATTTGGAGCTATTTCCCAATGTCCTCCACAGGTACATTAATGGACAATAAATGTATTAGGCTTCCATTAGACACTACAATGTACTTATTTCAGTTCCATTAAACAGGACTATACATTTCCATTAAACATTGCAATGTACTCATTATCGATACATTAAATATTACAATGCACAGTTACATGGGAAACATTTGCATTCTATCCATCCTCTTTGTACATTAATTTCTGATTAACACTCTGACATATTAAGTGGCATAAGTGCCCTTGTGCGCTGTTAGGGCTTATGCTAGGTTATAGTTTTATGCATGTCCTTGGGAACATTTGAAGGTGCACTCTAGGCAGACTTGTAAATTAGACCTTGAAATGCACACAGGCATAGATGTAGTGCACTATTCCACCCAAATCGTTTTTGTTGGTAATATGCTGATATGAGAACTCAGCTTGTTTTCAAACACTAGCTGCTTTTTTTTCAGTTAATCAGTGTTAAGACATTTCTCCCAGCCACTAGGCAGACACCAACCTACCTTTCATTGGTGATGCGGGAAGCAAGGAAGGGGAGAGAAAGAAGGGGTTTTAGGAAATACACTCTCGGTAACCGTGCGTTGAGCACTCTGGATTCTGCTTCTCTGAATTACAAAAAAAACATGAGTAACCTCACCAACCTTAGCACACTTGTACCATTTCATGGGGTGCATAGCAGCTTGAGGATTAGGTTCACTTGTTGCTGGGAAATATTTTTTAACCCATTCCTGCTTCATTACTGTTTATTAACATCATCCTGGCAAGTGCCCCTTGCCAGGAAGTTGTTACTTAAAATCCTTCTTTCCCCCAACTGCAGCTTGCTGAGAAGATCACTTTGATACTCCTGAGCTCACTGTATAGTGTTGCTGGGTTCAGGGCCGGTGCTACCACTAGGCAGCAGCCTAGGGTGCACTGCTGTCTAGAGGCCTGGCCAATGGTGTTCCTACTCTCTTCTCTCTGCAGCAAGCAATTAAGTCTCAGCATCAACAGTTCGCACATATTGTCAGAGGCGCAGCGGTGGCGGAGGACTGTGTCTGTATCCCGACTCCCGAATGAATGGAAGCAAGCAAACATTCAATGATGGGCGCTGGTAGGCTGTATTTGATGGGCGCTGGTAGGCTGTATTTGATGGGCGCTGGTGAGGCTGCATTTGATGGGCGCTGGTGGGCTGCATTTGATGGATGCTTCATTAAAAAGGTGGGGTATACATGGGCAGGGCAAAGGGGGTGGATTCAGGGGTTTCGCCTAGGGTGTCAAAAATTCTTGCACCAGCCTTGGCTGGGTGTAAGCGCCCTCTCATGGTAAGGTGTGGATTATGCAGCTGGGGCTTTACAGTAACCCCAAAATGGAATGAAAGGTCTGTTCCACTCTGAATGCCCACTGCAGCCTACAAGCTCTGCTCTATCTATGCATGATGGTTGATCCTAGACAACTAGACCATGTCTTCTTCATTCTCTGGTCTTTGCAGCTCCCCAGATGCAAAGAGCAGATTAATTCTCCATGATCTAACTGAACAACTGAGGTACTTGGGGAGCCCAGGCCACCTGGTGCGTAACATACTGAGAGGGAGCTATACTTGCACCACTAACAGGAAGAGCACTTTCCCTAACCATTAGTTCAGTAGATAATCAGGTTTACACTCACACTACAAAATGTCTTTGGATGTGCAAATTCTTACCTTAGTTGTGTATTGCAGAGTTTCCTTTATTACACATTTTTGTTCACTTAAATGTTCAGTCAATAAGAATGCATTTTAGCTGCTTTTGAGAGAAATACATTTTCAATCAAATTAACAATTTGCATAACTCCATGTGGATGGCAGTACAGTATAGTATATGTGGCAATAATAGTCACAAATCTAGGTATATTTGAGTCCAGTAGTAGTGTGTTGCCACTAGTTACTAACATTCACCAAATCACCCTGCTGCCAGACCTTCATATATCACCTCAGATACAATGAACAGTCATTTGCTTTGTTTTGTTTTTGTTTTTAGGGGGATATAACTTGGTTGGGGAAAGGGGTATATGGGATGCCCATAGATCAAACTACTTTGTCATTATATTTATAGATTACAACTCCATTTGAGTCTGAAGAAATGATGCGCATGTATAACATCTACAGTCTTTTCCCTGCATCACCATGCAGATTACTGCTCCTTCTCTGCGTAACTTCCTGCAGACTATTGCTCCCAGGAACTCCTCATCAATAACTGTGCAAAGATGAGGAATTCTCCCATGACCGTGTACGGGTGAAGCTCCCAGAAATCCTCTCCTCCTGCACAAACTTGTACTGTAGCACATTCATTTCTTGTCACATCTTCTTCTATATGCAAAAGATCCCAGTCTGAATAGTCTCTAATGCTGACTGTTTACTTGCTGCTACTAGGCCAGAGGCCTTCAGTACCTCTCCCCGGAGGCCTAGTAGTTTAATAGCAGCTAGCCCAGCTTGCAAATCCCCTGCCCTTGGGCCGCATCAATTTGATACTATTCCCCACAGTCTCTCTTCTGATCCAGGACTCCTCATCAATGACTGTGTAATGATGAGGACTTCACCAATGACTGTGTAATGGTGACGTTCCCTCACAGACTTCCTGGCATGTCTACACATCCAGCCCTCCACTGTGGTACACTCACCGACCTTCTTCTGCCCTGGAGTCCATGGTGAAGAACTTAACCGGACCGTACGTTCCGACAGCTTCTCCTGCCCCTCTGCTACAGGAATTCCTCATCAATGACCATGTACTGATGAAGACTTCACCCATGACCGTGTAAGGGTGAAGTTCCCTCATAGCTTTCCCGGGCCTCCTCCGGCGATCGGCGCACCCCCCCCCCCCGCAGATGGGGGTGCCCTCCTGCTGCTGTCTAGTATTCCATTCTTCACTTCTCGCGGCCAACAGCTCCCCCCCAGTGGCCTGTTACCTCATCTTTATATAGAAGGCCTGCCCCCTACCAATTCCAATTGGGGATTGGTCAGGGCTCCCAAATAAGCTGCCTGCCACTCCATTCCTAGGCCCTGCCCCTCTTCCAGAACATTCTCCCTGGAAGCAGAGGAGGCACCTCAGCACTGAAGCACAGGTGGTCGCACCCACTGCTACACTAACCACTCCCTGCCTCCAGATCAAAGCAGGCAGGCCTAGCTCAGAGCATAGGCCTGCCTAAATTTAGCTGTGTTGACAATTTCCCTAGCAAAAAACTTATGCTAGCACCTACCTATGGTATACAGTAGGGGCTGCTGTGATTCTTGCCCATTAACAGCAGATAGTACCATATATTCATGATATCAGCCAGCAGTATGCAGGGAAACCACTAATCCACTGGGGCATGTGGAGAAAGTCCATGGGTGCGCAGCACGGTCCACCAGCTCTAAAAAATGACTGCATGTGGTCAGCGGCTGATATGAGGTTTGTAGTAGTGGACCTAGGAGCGATAGGGAAGGTTGGAAAATTACATTTCTAAAGTAAAGTTATCCTTTAGGCTCATAGATTTGTCAGGTTGCTTGAATGATTAATTGAGTCAGCAATATTGATCCTTTAATCAATCAATGTATAACAATGCCTCCAATATAAAATAAATTGTTAAAAATAATTAAGCTGACCAAATATTCTGGTGAAAGTACAGACTGCAGAACTAGAAAAATAAATTAAGATTTATTTTTTTTTAACAAGAAGTCCCCATTAACAGTCAAATTGATAGGGTGACACAGACAACAAAATTGTATTCACAGTGAACTCCTCTATTTTCCCCACTAAAACATACACTATATTACCAAAAGTATTGGGACACCTGCCTTTACACACACATGAACTTTAAAGGAAGCCCAGTCTTAGTCCATAGGGTTCAATATTGAGTTGGCACACTCATTGCAGCTTTAACAGCTTCAACTCTTCTGGGAAGGCTGACCACAAGGTTTAGGAGTGTATCTGTGGGAATGTTTGACCATTCTTCCAGAAGCACATTTGTGAGGTCAGGCACTGATGTGGACAAGAAGGCCTGGCTTGCAGTCTCCGTTCTTATTCATCCCAAAGGTGTTCTATCAGGTTGAGGTCAGGACTCTGTGCAGGCCAGTCAATTTCCTCCACCCCAAACTTGCTCATAAACGTCTTTATTCAGAATTCAGAAGTCTCAGAATGTTTATTCATTAAACATCACTTGTGTATCTTCTCAACTTGTTATTAGTTTTTTCCACAAGTGAAACATTGGAGGAAACTGCAAGTCTTGTCTCCTTCAGCTGAGTAAATTAACATATGTCAGCTTCTAAAGGCCTTGTAAACATAGGCCAGTTTCATTTTAGTAATATGCTTCTTTCTGGATCCAGGTGCTGTGTGAATAAGAGCACCCCATTGTTTAGAGATCTTGGCAAGGCCACAATCGGAGACATCATAAAATCATAATTTTAATTCATAGAGGCTCTGACAGTTTTTTGTATAACTTTCAGGTAGTCTTAAGAATTGAGACTTCTGCACCTGTTCTAGGGTTGCCACCTGTCCAGGATTCACAATGACAGTTTGGGTTTGGAATCATGCAGGAGGTCTGAAAGCCGGACACATTATTCAGACTAGACTTTAGGGTTGAAGTTGTGTAAGCCAAGAGTGTCTGTTACACTCTTTCACACTGCCCAAAGCCAGCATTAACAATTACCCCACAGATGGGAGAGGAGAAAGGGCTTGATCTGCTCCTCTTTCTCCCACCCCTACCCCTCTGTGTCTACCCACACTCCAGCAGCCTCAGCTACATCTGAATGAGAGGTGCTGACTGCAAAGGGGTAAGTGAGCTCACATCCATCCCTGTCTGTGTTTGAAGTCTCCCCCCTTCTCTCTCCTGCCTCTGAGTGAGTACATTAAGGTAAATCAGGGTTCTCAGATTTCCCCCTTACATCAGAGTCCTCTCCGTACATCAGAGTTCCCAATGTTCTCCCTTAGATCAGGGTTCCCAGAGCATCCCTTATGTTAGAGTCCCCAGAGTTCTCCCTTACATCAGAGTCTGCAGAGCTCAGAAGTAAAAGGGGAACTCTGTGGACTCTGATGTAAAGGGGGACTCTTGTGATTAACTTCAATTGATTAGAAATGTTATTTAACTGTAATATATATATATATATATATATATATATATGCATGTATGTATGTATGTGTGTGTGTGTGTGTGTGTATGTATGTATATATATATATATTAGATTACATACCGCTATATATGTGTGTGTATATGTGTATATGTATATATATATATATATATATATATATATATATATATATATAGTTCATACTATAAAAAAGATTGCTGTGCACCGCTAAAGTGTTCGGGTTTGACTTGAAGAAAAGGTGGCAACCCTAACCTGTCCCAGTGTGCCAACTACAAGGAATTTTTGCTTTCATTCTAGGTTTTGTGTAGTTCACACTAGAGAATGCAGCAAAATGGATATAACTTAGATAGTAATGGTTTATAGCCCGACGACCGCTTAATTTCCCAAGTCGGCAGCTGTGAAAAACCTTTACAAAAATAGTAGGTTGCTGCAAGACCTTCACCAGTTGTAATATCAAAACTAGCA
This sequence comes from Lithobates clamitans, assembly GCA_037952925.1. NCBI lineage: Eukaryota > Metazoa > Chordata > Amphibia > Anura > Ranidae > Lithobates > Lithobates clamitans. Next base: position 334,730 of record JBBGZY010000175.1, on the reverse strand, counting down.
GATCTACTCAGAGCACATTATGCAGCAGCACAAGTAAAGAAGAGTTTTTTTAATTAATTCTCCCTTGTACAAACACAGCTACTGTTCCAAGATTTCATCTTAAAAATTGCTACAAGCTACATGAACCTATAAACTACAAAGAGTTTCTTCTGGATACAATGTATATAAATACTGTATATATCATATGTGAATACTGTTTACTTCTGTTTTAGTCTCAGATAAAGGCATCATATGCTGCATGAATTGTTATTGTTCTATTTGCAAGGAGAAATTATTAGTTTTTTTGTTTGTACAGAGTTGTTCCTGCTAAGGTGCAAAACGAGGACCTTGCCTAAGGTAGTCCTCTCTTGAGGTAGCATTAGAGAAAAGTCTCACCGTACACCCTAAACCATGAACTGACCACTGCATCTGTTGTAACTACGGCAGCCTATACAGTGGGGACAATAATTATTTGATTCCCTGCAGATTTTGTGTGCCCACGTACGAAGAAATTAAAGCGATTGTAAAGGCTTGTTTATTTTTCTCTTAAAAACATGTTAAACTTACCTCTTCTGTGCAGTTGGTGTTGCACAGAGCAGCCCCGATCCTCCTCTTCTCGGGTCCCTCTTTGCTGCTCCTAGCCCCTCCCTCCTTTGAGTGTACCTCAGACAGCAGCTTGCTACAGGGGGCACCTGAGCCGAGTCAGAGCTCTGTGTATCCATTCAGACACAGAGCCCCCCGATCTGGCCCCGCCCCCTCTCTCTGCTGATTGACTTTGATTGACAGCCGGGGAAGCCAATGGCACCTCTGCTCTGTCTCAGCCAATCAGGAGGAGTGTACTAGATGGCTGAGGGGATCGTGGACATCGCTGGAGAGAGAAGGAGCTCAGGTAGGTAATTGGGGGGTGCTGCGGGGGCTGCTACACACAGAAGGTTTTTTATCTTCTGCCTTTACAACTTCTTTTTAGGGGGCTATAATTTTTATCACAGGTGTATTTTAAATGATAGAGACAGACTATCAACCAAAAATCCAGGAAAAACACATGATACAAATGTTATAAATTGAGTTGCAGTTCAGTACTCAGCAGGTCCATCTCAGCACAGTGAGTGGAAATGGACCTGTCACCCGCCTGCTCAGCAGGGATCAGTGGATCGATCCCCCGCTGAGCAAAGCGGAGTCCGCCGGGTGGACCACTGGTGTGAAAGGACCCTTAGTACTTGGTGAAGAAACCCTTGTTGGCAAGCACAGAGTAAGCCTTGTATTTGGTTACTAGGTTTGCACACATCTCAGGAGGAATTTTGGTGCACTCTTCTTTAAAGATCTTCTAAATCTTTAAGGTTTTTTGGCTGTCGCTTGGCAACTCAAAGTTTCTGCTTCCTCCATAAATTTTCTATAGGATTAAGGTCTGGAGACTGGCTAGGCCACTCCATGACCTTAATGTGCTTTTTTTGAGCCACTCCTTTGTTGCCTTGGCAGTATGTTTTGGGTCATTATGCTGGAAGACCCATCCACGACCCATCTTCAGTGTTCTGGCTGAGGGAAGAAGGTTCTCATCCAAGATTTTACAATACATAGCCCCATTCATTGGCCTCTCAATGTCAAAGTCAGCCTGTACCTTTTGCAGAGAAACAGCCCCAAAGCATAATGTTTCCACCTCCGTGCTTGACTGTAGGGATGTGTTCTTAGGGTCATAGTCAGAATTTTTCTTCCTCCAAACACGGCGAGTCGAGTTAATGCCAAAAAGCTCAATTTTGGTCTCATCTGACCACATCAAATCCTCCCAATCATTCTCTGAATCATTTAGATGTTCACTGGCAAACTTCCGACGGGCCTGTACATGTGCCTTCTTGAGGAGGGGGACTTTGTGCAGAATTACAATATATGGTGGCTTGTTGGTTTGGTTTGTTTGGTGACTGTGGTTCCAACTGCCTTGAGATCATTCACAAGCTTCTCCTGTGTAGTTCTGGACTGATCCCTCACTTTTCTTATGATCATCCTCACCCCATGGAGCTCCAGACCGAGGGCAATTGATGGTTATTTTGTATTTCTTCCATTTGCGAATAATCGATCCAACAGTTGTCTCCTTCTCACCAAGCTTCTTGCTGATGGTCTTGTAGCCCATTCCAGCCTTGTGCAGGTCTACAAAATTATTTCTAATGTTCTTTAGTCTTGCCCTTGATATTGAGGTTTGAATGAAAGAAAGGGATTCTGTGGACAGGTGTCTTCTATACACATAACGAGTTGCCGTTAGGAGCACCTTCTTAAATTGACAGGACTAATCTGTGTGCCACATGAGCACATACTATAGCCAGTCTGTCAGAGCCAGAAATATTGTTGGTTGGTAGGGGATCAAACACTTATTTTACTCAATGAACTGCAACTCAATTTATAACATTTGTATCGTGTTTGTTTTCTGGATTTTTGGTTGATATTCTGTTTCTATCATTGAAAATACACATATGATAAAAATTATAGACCCTTCATTTCTTTGTAAGTGGACAAACTTACAAAATCTGCACGGGATCAAATAATTATTTTCCCCACTGTACATAAATCATTTTTTTTTTCAAACTGACTTGATTCCCATTTGACAGCGAGGAGACTTCCCCACCATCAGAATACACTGGTCATTGCTGGTGGCTATAGCTTGTGGCACTGATCAAACGGAGAGAACCAGACAGGGCGGTTGTACTGAAGTCAATCCGTGCTCATACATGGATCACTACAGTGCCCATACATGGATTGAAATTTGGCTGGTTTAGCAGGGACCATTTAGAACCATGTATGGCCAGCTTAAGGATGAAAAAATTACTAATTTCACCTCAGCCAAAGTTTTGAATGTCTTAAATAACTGAAATATGCGCAGACATGCTGGCCAATGGCTTTGTTGAGAAATAAAGCTAACCCTAAAGCAAACCCTAACCCTTTTTTTGACATACTGATCCTATGGCTTTGTAGTTAAATGAAATTCTAGGATCAGCAATAAAGTTAGTTTATCAACAAAGTCATGTGATCACCTTGCCAGCATTGATTTGGTGATCAAATCAGTTTGTTTATGAACAGAGTTAAGGTTAGGATTTATTCTCAATAACTAACATCATGTTAATTGCTAACAAAGAGCCGTTATTTGGCACAAAAACAGGTACAGTCTCCAAGACCTATGCCTGTCCTGTACACTCTTCATCGGTGCCCATCAGTGCTGCTTATAAGTGCCACCTCATCAGTGGCCATCAGTGCAGCCTCATCAGTGCCCATCAATGCAGCCTATCAATGCCCATCAGTGTAGCCTCATCAATGCCCATCAGTGTAGCCTATCAGTGCTCATCAGTACAGCTAAATCAGCGCACATCAGTGTAGGAGAAAAATTACTTGTTTGCAAAATGTTATAACAGAAACGAAAAAAACTTTTTTTTTTTCAAAATTTGTTTAGCAAAAAATAAACGCAGTGGTGATTAAAGTGATTTAAATGATCGTTTTTTATTTTTATTTTTTTATTATTTTTAAATAACAAACATATCATACTTACCTCCACTATGCAGCTCATTTTGCACAGAGTGACCCCGAACATCCTCTTCTGGGGTCCCCCGGCGCTTCTCGCAGATCCTCCCTGCATCAGATAACCCCCTAGGAGAAGCACTCTCCCAAAGAGGTTACCTTGTGGGCACGCTCCCGAGTCCAGCATTTGTGTCTACAGACACGAATTCCGGACTCTGCCCCGCCCCCCCCCGGCGCCCACGTTATTGGATTTGATTGACAGCAGCAGGAGCCAATGGCTGTGCTGCTATCAATCTATCCAATCAAGAGGCGGGACCCCATGGAGAGAGGGACAGCGCGCCCCCGCCGAGGAGATGAAGGGGCTCAGGTAAGTAAAATGGGGGGGGATGGGGAGCTGGGGGGCCAGTGACTGCCATGTGTTTTTTCACCTTAATGCATAGGATGCATTTAGGTGAGAAGAGGGTTTGCAACCCCTTTGAATACCACCAAAAGAAAGCTCTATCTGTCTCAAAATGATAAAAATTTCATAAGAGGACAGTGTTGCATAACTCCACAATTGTCATTCAAATTGCGACAGCACTGAAAGCTGAAAATTGGCCTGGGCAGGAAGGGGGTAAAAGTGCCCAGTAGGCAAATGGTTAAAACTTCCAGAACATTATATTTTTTTGAAAGCAGAGAATCTGTAAAATAAAAAGTGAGCTGTTCAATCTGACCAGTCTCACCTTGAGGTCTCTACACACCAGCTATTTGATCTACTGGGGGCTTCCTTTGTTGCAGCATTAGGGTAGGCACTTTCTTCTTCTTCTCCTTTCGGTTTTTCACACCTTCATCTTCTTCCCCCTTTTCCTCCCTTGGGTGGATCAGTCTTCTGTCTATATTATTTGCCCTTGATTGCACGTGGTATTTCTTTCAGTATTTATATTGCAATTTGCCGTAAGTTACGCTCATCTTTCTTACACACAGACACTTTCCATATTCTTGGGCACCTTTCGTACTTTTTCTATTTTTCCCATCATTTACATACTTCTTTTATGGAGCTACACTGGGTTCACCCATTGGTGTTACTATCCCTTACCATATATCATTATTATGATTAACACCATTATATTACTTTATCATTTTATTATTTTATTCACACACATATTTAATATGTTGTTTCCAGACATCTTTGCTCCACGATATCTTACACCACCTTCCTGGCCCCAGAGAGAGTTCCCATCTACCTCTCAAGCCCTTCCGATGCTGCTTCCCTGTTTTATGCCGCCTCAGCTCCCGCGTTGAGGCTATGTTGCTCGTCCGACCCTGCACCGATCATCCCACTTTGCGGCCCATGCCTGGGTTGGTGAGTGCTAATGGTTAACCATCTATAGTTATAGAAATAACATTTTTTGAATTCCTTTGACAAGTATATTTCCTTAAATCTTTTTATTCCATAGAAATGTCTGTCGCATCCGCTTCTGACGAGTGGGAAAACCCACGAAACGCGTAGAGCTCTATTTTGATGCCGCAGCCATATACCTCTTACGGATTGTGATTTATTTATTCATCCAACCACTCATTGACTATTTATACATCTCATTTTTTATACCATCTGGTGGATACAGTTGTACCTTGCGGGTGCACGTGCTGGTGTTAAGCCTGCTGCTTTTGGTATAGACATGTCATTTTTATGTGTATATATATGTTCATTATTCTGACCATATGATGTTATGCAGGTAATTTTCCATTCTATACACTCAGCCCTTGTGCACGCTTTTTGTGTATATAGGATATGAAATATTTTTATGTATGCAGACCCATGCTACCAAATAAATGTGTTTATATTAATTTACCTCCACTACTTCATTGCTTCATATAAAGTCCCAACTCCCCTTTTTATAATGTAAAATAAAAAGTTAGTAGTTGCAATTTGTTATGTTGTGCAATATTTGTGCAACTGTTTATTTAACACATTTTCAGGAAAAAATCTAATAAAATTTATTTTAGCGCAACACACACACAATACAGTACTCAATTGTATAGTAAAATATAAAAAAATGAGGTTTTATTGAGTAAATAGATACCAAATATGTGCATTGCGTGCGCCATTGATATTGTAAAAAACAATGGTACCCAAAAATCTCCATAGGAAACATTTTAAAAGGCTTTACAGCTCATCAATTCAGAATTAACTGTGAACTCCGGTGCTAGAATTATTGCTCTCACTCTGATATTTGCAGCGATACCTCACATGTGTGGTGCAATCTCTGTTTACATACACGTGTGCACCCTGTGCATACATTTGCATTTTGGGTATGTGCAGTGCAGGGCCCCTGTGTCTCAACTGCCCTTCAATGCATGTAAATGAGCAGAGATCTGCTTGATTATATGCTCCCCTTGCTGATTCAGCCAGGGAATGACAGATTTGAAACTGGAAGTGACAAAATCATTGCAGCTTATGGTTTCATTTCGAACAGAGGAGATCAAAAAATGAATGTCTCCTCTTGCCTGTAATTTTGAAGCCCCCTTATGTGGCTCCTGGTAAAAGTGGAAGATCCTTGGAGCCACGTGGGGAAAGGGGCAAACTGTAAAAGTGATCAGGGGCTATACAGCCATGGGATCACTTTTACTTTACTTCTGGACCCATCTGCAGTAGCAGCCATCAGCTTAACGCTTTACCCTTTGGATGTAGGTAGTACTTCCAAAGAGATGAACTAGTTAATGCTATTCCACCCGAAAAACCACCCCAATGTCAACCTTCCCAACTCTGTTGCATTTCACGTGTATAATATATCCATACCTGGAATTTATTTATAATCGGCTTCCTATTTGAACAACTTCCTGCTTTACCTCTAGGCCAAGGTTCTTCTCTAAAACTTCAACCACTAAAGTTTTAAAATCAACGTATTATTATGCTGCTTTGAAATCTATAGCTGTGGATAAAAATCTAGCACTTCCATCAACAGCATTAGACCAGCAAAAATGATTTTATGAGTTTGATATAACAGAGCTTAATTACCCACAATCCCTCCCTGTAATAAAGTTGATGGATATTTGTACAAATACATTCTGAAACCTGCAACAACACAAATGAATACATAAACACACATTAAGTGATTATGTGATAGGGAAAAAGTGCTGTTTTGTGTAGTAATCTATTTATTTAGCAAATCACGCCATGTAAGTTTGACAAGTCTCATATTTTCTCCTGACAATATTAGGAACAGATTAATTTAACAGAACACTACTGAGTATCTATCAGTTATTTAAATTACCAATGAACAGCGAAGTACACTAAAAAAATGGATTGTTCCAGAAAAAAACAACCATAAAGATTAATTAAAAATTATATTTAATAAGGCTAACTGCACAAGAGCGTACTTTACTTTTGAGTACCCAAAGGTAAAAGCTGTAGTTTGGGTATGAATTTCTGTTTCAATATTTTTATTGTAGTTTAAAGTACAAAAGTACAAATAAGTGTTAGGATCAACAGTAAGAATTGTGTAAAATTTACTACATCGGATAATAGTTGTCAGAGGAAAGACAGTACACGTACCATAAACGTTACATGACAGCCGTATAGATATGCAGACAATATCTGGTTAACATTTACAAGATAAAGGATATGTGCACTCCTGTACACTTTCCACATGTATGATCTTGGGTGGATGAAACCGACAACTCGTGGACTTCAAACTACATTGGTTAGTGCACCAAAACTATATAAAAATTGACAATGTTCCTCAACATAAAAAATTGACAGCAGAGGTAGTGTAAATGGGGAAAGAAAGGGAGAAAGAAGAGACAAGGGGAGGAAGCAAAAGTGGTAGAAGACATTTGAGGGAAGGCTAGAGCAGTGTTTCTCAACTCCAGTCCTCAAGGCACACCAACAGGTCATGTTTTCAGGATTTCCACTATTTTGCACAGGTGATTTGATCAGTTTTCACTGCCTTAGTAATTACCACAGCAGTTTCATCTGAGGGAAATCCTGAAAATATGACCTGTTGGTGCGCCTTGAGGACTGGAGTTGAGAAACACTGGGCTAGAGAGAGGAAGAAAAGATTATGGGAAGTTGCTCTTCCCGGCTTGGCACCGAACTTCCCATCTCAGTGTCAGGTTTAGATACAGTAGAAGTTTGTAGATATCTTATCCAGTGGTTCTAGATTTTTTCAAATCGAGTTTGCTTATCCCGGAGAATACTGGCCAACTTTTTGGGAAGCATTATTCAGGAAACTTTGTTTTTAATTGTGACTAAATTTACCACTGGAGTTCTCCATGCTTTTGCAATAGACAAATAGGCTGTCAGAAGGATGTAAATATGAGGGATGGGGTAAAATGAGCCGTTTTGGCATTTTTTGTGAAGCTTACGTTGGTTGAGTAGGTATGGATTTCACTGCATAGATGTATTGGTACAACAATATAAGTATGCATATGCCATAGCTGTGGAAATGCTGTAGAACCTAAAAAATCACTGTAGTAGTCACCGCTACTGCAGTAATAGTAGCAGTGTTCCTGGTGCAGGGCTGAGCCGCTGCCCTTCTGCATAGTAACCACAGGGGATCGCTCATTCAGCACTGTCACCATTCACATGTATTTTTTTCAATGAATACAAGGCGTTCTCTGATTTGATAAGGTGAAGAGGCGGGGCAGTAACTTAATGTTCTAGAGACTTTTATTATGGCAAAGCACCTCAGATACAAGTCAAGTCATCTCCACAAATTTACCAAACTTATCAGAGATACAATAAGACAACACATAGTCGGCATATACCAAAGACCAGAAACAGACGAGACCAATGAAAAAGTTTGATGACTGCCTGTATACAGCTTTGCATATACTACAGGATCTAAATCAGCAAAACCAATGGGCCTTAAAGGGGTTGTAAACCTGTAAACCTTCGAGGTTTTTCATCTCAATGCATTTTATGCATTGAGGTGAAAAACCTGTAACGAGCCCCTTTGCTCGCTCGGTTCCACTCTCCCGACACTCCTCTGCAGCTATAGAATCAGATTGCAACGTCTGATGGTTCGATCATCCAATGATCCGGGATTAGAACTTCAGCTATGTGCCATTCTAACCCAGTTGTGATAGCTCAGAACAAACACCAGGCAGGCTGTATGTAAGTTCAACCAGGAATCTCTCTTTATTGACAAAATACAGGTTTTTATACACTCAAAGTGGAGGTGCAGACCTCCTGCTCATATTACTCTAACAATACAGCTGTAACCTAATTAACCTAATTAACATGAGCTAATTAACTAATCCCTTTAGACAGCCTAGATGACTCAGACATGACTGTTAGGCCAGACTGACCGTCTTGTAGTTCAGAAAGTCCAATCAACATTATCACAATCAACATAGACTCTTCTTCACACAATAGCAGAGTTAATTAACACAAATAACAATGGGGATCTAATGACTCTTAGATCCCATAGTAGACTTATTTTCAATACACATTTTAGCAGACAATTGACAGACAGGTGTTGGAATTTACATCAGCATCTCCTAACAGTATCTGTCCCAGCATTATGAATCAGTCACTATTCCAATATTCATGACAATACTTCCCCCCGGGAAACAGTCCAACAGCCACAGTGGGACCCCAAATGGGTCAACTCGAGGATGTTGGAAAAGTAGTCTTAAGGTTCCAGGTCCGTCTGCCGGGATAACCCATCCGCATTCCCGTTTTGAGGCCCTGGCCGATATTGTATTGTGAAATTGTACGGTTGCAAAGCCAGGCTCGCATACAGCTCACAAAGAGCACCGTTCCCCCAAATGCAAGGGCCCCTGATCTATCGGCAAGAGGCTAGCATACAGTCCCCTCCAAAAGTCTCTTTCCCGGCTAGGTCTGTCACATTTCTCCCCTTTCGGCAGGAGACTAACACAGGAGGAGACCCCCGACGGGTTGACTCTGAAGTTAGTCAGTAGTTCCAGTCCTCTAATGCCTGTACCCACACAGTACCCCAAACAAAGTGTTCCAAACAAAGTATTACTCACCCAGCCAACCTCTGCCTCTCTCAGAGAACATATCTGCCGCTGGGGAGAGGCCTGGACTGGCCCTTCTCCCTGGAGTCCTTTCTGCTGCTGGGGAGAAGACAGGGTGTCTGGGATCACTCCGTCATGCTGTTGTGGATCTGGGCCGACTGCCCAGCATCCCTGGGGTATACAGGTGGAGACTCAAGTCCCATTCACCTTCACAGGACATCCATCCTCTGTTAGTTGAGGGCAGAGTCCAGCAGTACTCGGCCCTGTTGCCAGCCCTTCTGCTGGAAACCCCACACCATCTGCTCCGGCTAACTGTTGGGGAGGGATGATGAACACCTCCTCTCCCTTCTCCCCCTGTATCCTGATCTGCTCCTGGGACGTGACCACCTCCTTCTCACCCTGAGCCTCCAGAACCGCTGCAGGTGTAGGGCAGAGATCTTGGACCCTCTGTCCGGTTGCCAGCGCTTCAGCTGGGGAAGTTCCTTGTGACTTCACAGATACTTCTGTTGGTGCTGGGCAGAGCATAGTGAAGTTTGGCCCTAATATCAGCTCTTTTTCTGCTGGAGGCTCACCGGGTTGTTCTTCCTCAGCAGCAAAGTCTATCAAATCCCCTGTTTCTGCAACTGGTGTCTGGGGATAAAGGTTCACCATCTCCTCTCCGTGGAATCCAGAAGATGCTATCAGTGCTGGGCAGAGGTTAGCAGAGCTCTGACCTGTTGTCAGCACTTCAGGTTTGGGGACGGCAATCTTCAGATTTTCCACTGCCGATTCTCTGGCATTCTGCTGGACAGGCACATTGCTCCATCCAAGATCATCCAATGCAGAAACAGGTTCATCAAGGTCAGTCAGCACTTGCTGCATCCGCCATAAGACCTCCGCCTCCATAGCTGCGGGTGCAGGTTGGCAAAGCACACCGTTACTCTGCCACCTTGTCAACTCTTCAGCCAGGATTTCAGAGTTGTCAACTGGTATTTCCTGATAGTCCCAGGCAAAGGGAGCACCACCCTGCTGCTGAGCAGAGTCTAACAGCTGTTTGTAGACGATCTCCAACTCCCATTCCTGAACGGCCAGAAACTCCAAATCTTCCAGTGCACTTCTGAGACATTCAGTCTCCGCTCTCTGTGCTCCATTATTTCCTTCAAACGCCACTCCCGATCACTTCCAAAGTCAGGGTCCCTAGACAGCCTCCAGTATAACAATCCCAGGCCATCGTAGTCAAAGCCTTCCGTGGGGGCTGTCATCCGCTGTCCATGGGCACACTTGCGCTACATACCACTGGAGGGCTCTGTAGCTCTCGTCCAACCGCATTTCTGCCCAGATCAGCCTGCTTAACTCGGCTGTGCACTCCTGGTTCGGCTGTTCCCCCAAAAACAGCATTCGCACTTCATACTGCGACCAGTACCTCACATGGACGGAGGGGAGAACTTTTCCCTGGTGTCGATGCTCACGGGCTAGCGCTTCCTTCCAGAGCTCACAGCGGACAGAATCAAACCATCCTAGCGGGGCCTGCTCTGATACTGGTCCTCTGTGCTGTATCTCCTCTCGCAACCTCCTTCTGAATTCCTCATCCATGGTGGCTGGTATTTCTCCTCTCCTGCTATCCTGCTACCTTGGATCCAGGTGATGGCTTGGATGTGTTCACGGCAAGGAAGCACGATCCCACCATTCCCTCAACGGCCCTCAAGTAAGTCTTTCAGCGTGGCTCTCCTGCAGGCTGGTTTGGAGTGTCCCAGTAACTGGAGAGCAAATCCCACTGCTGCCACCAATGTAACGAGCCCCTTTGCTCGCTCGGTTCCACTCTCCCGACACTCCTCTGCAGCTATAGAATCAGATTGCAACGTCTGATGGTTCGGTCATCCAATGGTCCGGGATTAGAACTTCAGCTGTGTGCCATTCTAACCCAGTTGTGATAGCTCAGAACAAACACCAGGCAGGCTGTATGTAAGTTCAACCAGGAATCTCTCTTTATTGACAAAATACAGGTTTTTATACACTCAAAGTGGAGGTGCAGACCTCCTGCTCCTGCTATTACTCTAACAATACAGCTGTAACCTAATTAACATGAGCTAATTAACTAATCCCTTTAGACAGCCTAGATGACTCAGACATGACCGTTAGGCCAGACTGGCCGTCTTGTAGTTCAGAAAGTCCAATCAACATTATCACAATCAACATAGACTCTTCTTCACACAATAGCAGAGTTAATTAACACAAATAACAATGGGGATCTAATGACTCTTAGATCCCATAGTAGACTTATTTACAATACACATTTTAGCAGACAATAGACAGACAGGTGTTGGAATTTACATCAGCATCTCCTAACAGTATCTGTCCCAGCATTATGAATCAGTCACTATTCCAATATTCATGACAAAACCTACTGTAATTCTGCAGCCCCCCCCCGAGCCCCCCGTTTTACTTACCTGTACCCCCTCTATCTTGTCCCAGGGATGAGAACACCAGCAAAATCTGGTGTCTCGGGTCCTGACTGGATGGATTAATAGCAGCACAGCCATTGGCTCCCTCTGCTGTCAATCAAATCCAATGACCCAGGTGCCGGGGGGTGGGGCCGAGTCATACATTCGGCTTCTATGGACGGTGAATTAATGAGTCAGGAGCATGCCCGCAAGGTAACCCCCCCAGGAGAACGCTTCACCCAGGGGGTTATCTAATGCGCGGAGGAGCCGAGAGAGCCGCCGAGGGACCCCAGAAGAGGATGTTCTGGGCCATTTCATGCAAAAAGAGCTGCACAGTGGAGGTAAGTATGACATGTTTGCTATTTAAAAAAAAACAAAAAAAAACGAAGCTTTAGTGTCACTTTAAGGCCCAAGAGTAAACATACCAAAAATCAGTCAGTGAAATTATAACTAATGAGAAATTGTTACAGAAATAAAATAAAACAGGTATGCTGGCATATCTAAATGTATGCATCATTTTTTTCTCGACAGGTATTATGATGTAACTTGTAACTTCCGAGAAGTCTACCGATTTTCATATCTACAGCTACAAAAGCTAGGTAGCAAGAGTAAGGGAAGGTGAGCGGGGGGGAGGGGAAAGAAAAGCAAATGGGTCACTCTCCCAACATGAAACTCTGGGCTTCTGCCTGGTTTAACTCAGTGAGTACTCAGAACGGGCAACATCCTGCATTCTGGAGACTCTTAAAGTTGTAAACTTTCCCCTGTAAGACAATTGCATTATGTGCTAGTATGCATCTCATACTAGCACATTATGAAATACTTACCTTAGATCGAAGCTCTCCAGTTGTGAGCTGTCACCGCTGACAGGGCTTACATCTTAAAAAATTGCAATAAAAGGAACCCAAAGCCAGGTTATAAAACATATCCGCTGTCACTTACATCTATTGCTGCCACAGTGGTATTCGGTGCGGTGGCATGACGTCACTAACATGGCATACTTCCGGTATGTGACATACCCGCCTGCATTGGGAATAGTAGATATTCGCACCTGGAAGCATGGATTAGCTGCAACACCAGGGAGCAAGATAGCCACAGTGGTAAATGAAGTTAGCTCCCAGAAAAAAGTAAGAATACTTGCTATTGTTTAACAGGGTGAGATTACAAGTAACCTTGTGATGACAGGGTCCCTTTAACGCCTATTGCATGGTTAAAATTCATCCAAAACCACCTTAATTCCACCTCTTTGACTCAAAAACATTTCACCAAAATGAAAATTCAGTTGAAATTTTGGGGAAATGGAAACTTTCAATTTTTAATTACAGCAATGCCTGGCTGATAACCTACAGCCTTCAACAAACGGGTTGTGTCCCCCCTATGCCTTTTCAGTGCTCCATTTTGAATTATGATTGGAGTGTGTCTTTAAAAGAAAAAGTGACAGCGTTACCATAATGAATACAAATGATGTCCTCACTAATAATAGACAGTTGGTAACCCGACGGATTATAACGTGACTCCCTCTGTGCAAAATCATAGACTCCACTAACCAATGAATGCAAATAAGCTTTATAAATAACAGCCAACCGAATTTGCTCATCTAGTCAGAAAATGTTTATGTCATCTGTTCCATTTACCCAACATCTGCCACAATATTGATTCAGCATTGTTACAGCTTTTTTGACATTATTTACTTTGAACCGCTCTTGTGGATAAATTCGCCCCAGACATAGTTTTCTTTGGATGTGCTATTAGCTATAGTGCTACCAGCTTCCATCTAGACAGGAAACAAATAGAAAACAAATAGACACAGCTGTTTCACGGGTGAGGGCGATAGCTGTGCTGGAGCATGAGTTCATTCATTTTATAAAGCTACACAGAAGAGGCGAGGCTAGGAGGAATCTCTCTCAGGGTTCCCAGGTCTCAAAGCAATAAGTGATATCCAGATAACATTTACACACTGAGAGCTGGGTGATCATATCAGCCAAAAATGAAAAAATGTCTGTTTGTTCTTTATTATAAGATCAATGTTTCAGACGGGAGGGAGGAAGCATTAAAGCTGAACTCCAGGCTGAAAAAGGGTGTTGAATGCAGCTGTTTATTCTTTAAAAAATAATTACGGCACATTTATTTTTACATAATGTAGCGCTTGTCCCTGGAGGGACCACTGGAAATATTCACATAGAATGTGAACACCCCTGTCCGCTACCTTTGCAGCTTGGTGGTTGGGGGGGCTCTAAAAACATGACATATTTCTAATGGCCCCCCTCCAACCACAAGTCTAAACAAGCCCTAAATTCCCAGGCTGGGGCATTAAAGTATATGTGAACTCTCACCTTGTCAAACAACTCATTCAGTTTAAAATAGAAATGAGACACAAACCTTTGTGTATACAAAAAAACACTATAAATACCTGTGACAGACCCAACCAGGACAAGGGCTTTTGGAGGGAACTGCAGGGTAACTTCGTGCCTACTGACTATGGGAGGTGTGTGCCTGGGGGACCTGTGGAGTGGTTTTGCTTCTGATACAGGTCCATGTCTCCCCAAAAATACACAGACTCTGGGAATCTAGGACCGGGATATAGATTTAGGGCCTCTGTGCCCAAACCAGCATTGATTGCTTCAGCCCCCCTCCTAGACTCAGAGATTCTAAGCAGAAGATTATAATCAGATCAATTCAAGCAACCTGATGCAGATGTGTCTCCTGCTGTTATGTGTAATCTGTTTATTAGGGTGTCTTTCTCTCATTATATAACCGAGTCACCTATTGTTTCTGTCTGTCTGCTAGTATTGTGTCCCCTTTACTTCATTACCAAACTATTGTGGGATATTTATGTCTTTATGTTAGCTGTTCATTAAATGTACTGTTAGATGTACTGATGATATTGTTTACAGTTTGCATTTCGGATAATGTGCTCAAACTCTTATCTGATTTTGTGTGGTAGAAATTCTATGTGAACTTACAATAAAGAGTTCCAGTTTGCAGCTAAGCTAGTGTTGTCTAGTTCTTGGGTGCAATTCACAGCTATAATACCTGGTTCCTGATTCCAGAGTGGAGGAAGCTGTAGCTTGGCTGAGGCACCCAGGCTGGGTGCCAGGTGGTCCATCACAATACCTTTTTTTTTTTTTCCTCTTTTTTATACATGATCACATACCCTCTGTTCTTAGATGCATACAAAGCTTAGAGAGCTGGGGGAGAATAAACAGCAGCACATTGATCTTCCCACTGAATGGCTGTGCAGAGAGTTGCTACTACGCTGTGCTCTCATGCCTAGTGTGGTCAGTTTTCAATAGGAAAGCAGAGGGACTGGCAGGAATTAATAGAAAGAATATGATACTTTTTCACACAAATACATGGTACAGCAGGCACATATCAGGAATATGAAATGTTGGTGTAACATATTCTTTATGTAAAATGCTTTGACCCTAAAGACATTTTTCAAATGTAAAGTATGTCAGAGTCTTTGCTTCTTCTTGGTATTCTGCCACATGATTGTCATGCGTGTTAGCCCTTCTTTTCAGGAACTATGATTGGCAGCAGGTCTTGCTGAGACTATGATGCTCTTGGTGAGTTTATTTCTAACATAAAATAGTCAACCATATACAGTTCAGCGATGTTTACACAGCACACAACCAGCAAATCAGCAACAGGGGATTACATGTTGTCATTGGTTGGCTGGTACAGTTTACAGTCCAAATCCCATGGCACCATAGAAGCTTATTTCATTTGACTCATCCTATTCAGCTATGACATGCTGAGTATAAGGAACAGCTGCATACACAGGGGGACGTTGAATTGCAGCAGAAGATCACTGATGGATACAGGGAAAATGTAGATTAGAAGTGTTTCTTTGACTTTTATTTCCTATTATATTTGACAGAAGTAAACAGGTGACAAGACATCTGCGTTACAATATGGTACTTTAAACTACAAAGATAAGTTCGATATCATACAATCAGTGTGCGTAATTTGGGAACAATCGAACAGACAGAACATGTATTGCAACAAAACAAGCTGTGTAATGTATTCAATAAAGTCATTTTACAGCACTCAGAAATGTCTGTTTCTTATGATCACACATCTGTAGATGTTTTTAATAAGTGAACCTCCTTTTCTGATTCCCTGTTGTTCATACCTCTGCTGCATCTATACACCACTTTCGAAAAAAGGATTCAAGGAGGTGCCTGGAGGCTAAAAGGAGGGGGACTGGAGACTAAGAAGAAATCGTGAAATAACAGCTCAGAATGTTTGGTAATGGAAAGGGTAGGGAAAACAATATAGAGAGAGAGAGATGTGATCCAAGGGGAAGGATTAAGGCTCTATAAACACTTTCAGAAGAGAGACGGGTTTTGGGACTTTAAATGAGGAATGCATGAAAGGACTTAGATTGGAGCTCCTGCCTCTTCCACCTGTCAAGTGGACATCTGCCCGCCTGGAAATATGTCCATGGTCGCTGTTTTCCACTGGCCCCACTACAGCTCCAGGTTTGCAGACTATTTGGTGGCCCATGTGCTCCGACTCGCACGCACACTCTCGCATGCTGCAAATGAGTAAGTTGGTTGGAGATGGATTAATTGTCATCTCTATCTTTGTTTCTCCCAGTTATTGGGTGATATGATCAAAATTACACACCACAATTATGTCCTTTTGCAGATTTTACTTTATCATGCATCCGCCCCTGAAGATTGGCAGGTACGCCATGAAAGGCGTCGGGCACACACAGATGCAACATGATTTAACTCTAGGACCCACCTTGGTTTTAATGTTTCCACTCGTGAGAGGATTTTTTAGCAGAGTGATTAAGTAGTCGCTTTACTGTGTTTTATGGTTTCTTTGTTATATATGCTTACTATTATGTATGCTTACTATTATGTATGTATTTTCAAATGCATGCTCTGCTGGGTGTTTTATACTAAAAAAAACACATCCGTACTACATTGTCTTATCCTTGGGTCCTTTCATGCATTCCTCATTTAAAGTCCCAAACCCTGTCTCTCTTCTCTATAAACACTTTCACAACACTATGTGTGGCAGAAAACTAACACTGCACATAACCCTGAACACACCATCCCCACCATGAAACATGGTAGTGGCAGTATCATGTTGTGGGGATGCTTTTCTTCAGCAGGGACAGGGAAGCTGGTCAGAGTTGATGGAAAGATGTATGGAGCCAAATACAGGGCAATGTTAGAAGAAAACCTGTAATGCCACGTACACACGATCGCACATTCCGACAACAAAATCCATGTTTGTTTTTTTTCGACGGATGTTGGCTCAAACTTGTCTTGCACGTGCACTTAACTTCTTTGGTCGACCATGGGGAGGCCTGTTCTGAGTAGAACCTGTCCTGTTAAACTGCTCTATGGTCTTGGCCACCATGCAGCACCTCGGTTTCAGTTTAGCAATCTTCTTATAGCTTAGGCCATCTTTATGTAGAGCAACAATTCTTTTTTTCAGATCCTCAGAGAGTTCTTTACCATAAGGTGCCATGTTGAACTTCCAGTGACCAGTATGAAAGAGTTATGCTGCGTACACACGATCGGACATTCCAACGAAATCTTGGGATTTATGGCTCAAACTTGTCTTGCATACACACGGTCACACAAATCTTGTCGGAAATTCCGAACGTCAAGAACGCAGTGACGTACAGCACGTACGCCGGCACTAGAAAAGGGAAGTTCAATAGCCAGTGCGCCACTCTTTGGGCTCCTTCTGCTAATCTCATGTTAGTAGAAGTTTGGTGAGAGACGATTCGCGCTTTTCAGCCTCGTGCTTTTCCGATCGTTACTACTCTTAAGTTTGTGTTTGTGGATTCGTATCTGGTTCTCAGTGCGTGTAGTCAGTTTGCATTTGTTTTACAGTGCGTATTTTATAGTACGTATTTGATTCACAGTGCGTTCTTGTCCGCTTGTTTCTGATTTTCAGATCGCTCTTCTCAGGCCTCTCTGATTTTCAGTGCGTTCTGTTAGTTCATTCTGACCAGCCAACCATTTTGAAGCCATGTTGCGGGTACATACTCGTCGTAGAGTTCGTGCTGTGCAGGGGCTTGGTGTTGGGGTTCTTATTTTGACCCAAGCCCAGTCCATGAACAGGGCGGGAAGGAGTTCATGGACAAAGAGTTGGTTACTCCAGCGTGACCAATTCTCTCATATGCCTTTGTTGCGGGAGATCCGTGAGAATAATCCTGATGATTTCAGGAATTATCTCTGGATGACGGACCCCGTTTTTCACCATTTGTTGGCTTTGCTGTCCCCTTATATTAGCAGGCAGGACACCTGCATGCGGCAAGCCATCACTCCTGAGCAGAGGCTAGTCGCCACGTTGCGGTACTTGGCGACAGGGAGAAGTCTGCAGGACATCAAGTTCTCGACAGGCATCTCCCCCCGGCTCTGGGGATCATTATTCCAGAGACCTGTTCTGCCATCATTCAGGTCCTGCAGAAGGACTATATTAGGGTAAGTTTTCTCCTTTAACATCACATTCTATGTATTTAATGTTTGTTAATGTATTGTATTTCTTTCATCATTCCCTAATTACCATGATTGTAATATGCTGGGAATGTCCCCTTTTGTTCTCATGCATGCTTGAATTTTTTAAACTTCCTTTTTTGTCCTTCATGCATATTTGCCTTCACTAACCTCCCCAGCATGCTATCCTGGGCCCATACACAACTAGCCTAGTCACTTAACAATGTATTTTGTCAGCTCCATAGTAGTGTTTTACCCTAAACACCCCCTAAAATGTTTACAAATGTTATTTGAGTGCTTAAATTCATGCAGAGTGCCAGAGGCTTTTTTTTTTCATTTGGAACTCTCCCTCCCCCCAACCGTTAAGTCAACCGATACCAATTCTCTATCTGCTGACTTTGCCAAACCCATACACACTATACCTACCTCCTTTTTGTGGTCAGATTTCTGTATGAATTCCCCAAAGCATGTAGTGAAAGGGCCTGCCAGAATACTTTCAAATGGTACTGTTTAAAGTTTTGTTCTCATATTATCTTGATAGGCAATTGCAGAATGTAAAAAAGTGCTTCAATTTGTACAGTGTGTATATATTTTTGTATTAAGACACTTCTTACCTGTCCAGTGGACTGCCAATAGTGTAAGTAAGGAGGGGCTGGTCAAAGTAACACAAATTATGTATGCATTCAGATCTCGATGAAGTGGAGAGGGTTACCTGTCCAAAACATACCCCCCCCCTCAATTTTTTAAAATAGCCCATCAGAGAGGGTGAGGAATCTGATAAGTGGACCCTATATTTTTGTCTTTTAAATACTCCTTAAAATAAATGTTATACTGATGTTGGCCAAGAATGTTTGTGTCTAATCTGCTTGCAATGTTTATGTGCAAAATTACTAAGTTCTTTTTTCTTGTTTGACTCCACAGTTTCCTTCAATGCCACAGGAATGGCAGACTGTGGCTTCCCAATTTGCCCAGCGGTGGGACTTTCCCAACTGCGGAGGGGCAATTGATGGGAAACACGTCCACATTGCGCCACCCCCCAACTCGGGGTCATACTATTATAATTACAAGGGGTTTAATAGTATTGTGATGTTGGCGGTGGTGTCGGCGACATATAAGTTTCTCTATATGGATGTGGGGAAGAATGGCCAGATGTCGGGTGGTGGAGTCATCGACCAGATAGAGTTCTACACACGGCTCCAGAATGGTAGCTTGGGATTGCCACCTGCTGAAGAGAACGTGGAAAGACTCCCGTTTGTCTTTGTCGCCGATGAAGAGTTTGGGCTGGGTGATCACCTGATGTGGCCGTTTCCGATGAGGACCCTTACCCCGGACCAGAGGGTCTTTAACTACCGGCTGGCCAGAGCCAGAAGAGTGGTTGAGAATACTTTTGGGATAATGGCCAGCCGGTTCCGCCTATTCCTTATGGCAATCAACATGGCGGAATATAAACTTAACCATATAATCCTTGCATGCTGCATTCTCCACAACTATTTAAGGAGAAATTCAATGAACTATGTTGCCTTTGTTGGGCCTAAGGCCGGACTTAACGAACAAACCCTGACGGTGCTTGAAGCTGACCGTCCTGGCTTGCCCCCCCAAAGCGCTCACGAGGTCCGTTTAAAATATATGGAGTACTTTGCGGGTAGGGGGGCCATTGATATGCCATAAAATCTTTCATAAACATTTTAAAAATATATTTTTTTTTAGTTAAACTGAAATAAGATTCCCTTTGATTTACTGCTTGTGTTTCTTTTAGCTGTCTCCTAGGTTATCCAATGGGCTTTTTTTGGGCATTTTTCTTCAATAGTGCAAAAGTAATTTATTTGATACATGAGGTGACAATCTCTTCTTCAACAAACTATTATTATATTGTGGGTCTGCTACACACACACCTTGTTTTTGTTGTTAATGGATGTAATGCATCACTGTTAAAAATATACATAATTTTCAGCACCATGAATGAATTTTGCTGAAGCAAGAAAATGGCATGATTGTGGCAATTATAAAGCACTGTGGGAGTTATTTACTAAAGGAAAATCCACTTTGCACTCCAAGTGCCCTGCAAAAGTGCACTTAAAAACTGCACTTAAAACTGCACTGAAAGTGCACTTGTAGTGCAAATTTGATTTGCCTTTAGTAAATAACCCCATTTCAGTGTAAACACCAACTTAGTCCAAAAAATTATATTGAGCATTGAAAGAAGAAGCCACACATTGTTGAGTAGAAAACTTTTTACTCTGTGCACATTCACATGTGCATTAGAAAAGGGTTTTTGAACAAACCAACATATTTTAGTAATAATATTTTTGTTTTTGACAGTACAAATAGCCTTTTTTGTGTTAAAACAGGCATGTTTAAAACCATAAAACAATACACAACTCAGTAACTTACAAAGTTCAACTTTGAAGCTGTGGTCTCAGACACTCACCTGTTGTGGTCACTGTTTTGCTCAATTCATAAACCTCTCCTTCCTCCACATCTTCTGGTTGTGGTGTGGGGATTTGCTTTTCTTTAGGAGGTGGGGGGGGTGGGGTGCCTGGTGTCCTGAGATGTCCCGAGTCTTTTCTACCCTATGTGAATAACAAAAAGGTATACTTAGCACACAGATATTTGAGGCGAGAAATAGTAATATGAAACATTGCTTGGAAGTGACGTACAATTGTCCAGATGTGTAAACAGCTGCTGAGTGTCCTCTCCTTACACTGAATCAAGTTTGCATTTTATTCTAGTTACAAACCCATCTACACAACAAACTTCTTTTAATACAAATAAGCCTGAACAAATGTAGTTAACCTGGATCTGCCAAAAACATTAGTGGGCGAGCGAGCGATGTTTACTACGAACGATTACTGTGCCCATGAACCTGAAAGTTGCCATTTTAAATTGTACAACAGTAAAGAAAAGCACATGGAGCAGCATGCAAGTAATAATAATAATAAAAGGAACACACGACAACTACTTACTCTCTTGATCTTTCTGTACTGATCCTGCTCCCTCAATTTCAGGTCTGACCAGCGTTTATCCAATTGATCCTTGGATCGTCGTACCCCAAAATTCCTGTGCAGACTTTTCACAACTTTAGTCATGCTCTTGGCCTTTCTCACGTTTGGGTAAGGTCCATGCTTCCCATCATAGTCGGCCCTCTTTAAGATGTCCACCATCTCTATAAAGAACATATTTGAGGCCTTAAAACTCCTCCGGGATCGGGGCATTTGTGGCTCCGGCCTTTCGTCATTGCTGCTGCTGTCTGCATGCACTTGCTCTTTCTTCGTCATGTGCTCTCCCACTGCGCCGAAAGACAAGGGGCGGGGAGTAGAGTAGAAAGAACATCAGGGGCGGCCAGAGTTTCACGCATGAACAGTGTTTATAAAGCGTAACACGCGTGCGTCGTACGTACAATCTGTGAGCGGAGGAAGGAGTAGCGGAAGCACCGAACGTAATAACAAAGGTACAATTTGAACTTGGCGCATCAGTGGCCTACACTGCTTCTAGATTAAGGCCTATATTGGGACAAGATTAGAAGAGTTTAGCCTGACATTAGGGTTTATCTTGTGTTGTGTCTTGCAGAAAAAATGGATCCATTCAATGATAGGGAATTTCTAGCAAAATTCATTGACATGTTCAGGGAGCTGCCCTGTCTGTGGCAGGTGAACCACCTGTTTTTTAATAAGCTAAGAAAGAGGAAGGCAGCGCTGGAGAAATTGCTTAAATTTGTGAATACGATGATCCCCACGACAGACATCACCTATTTGAAGGCCAAAATTGGTGGCATGAGGAGTACTTATCTTAGGGAGCGAAAGAAGGTCCAGAATTCCCAGAGATCAGGAGCAGCAGATGACGTTTATATCCCCAGACTGTGGTAGTATGACAGACTGCATTTTCTGTCAGACCAGAGGGGACCCAGGCCAGCACTCTATACTCTTCCTTCAAGGCTTCCTTCCACCTCAGCTAGGGCTTCCGATGTCCAACCTGGGCCTTCCACCCAGGAAGATGTGGAGGAGCCCAGCCTGAGTCAGGTAGGGCATTGTTCAACATATTTCTTGTCGTAAAATTAATGATGTTAACTAGATGTTATTATTGATCACTAATTGCTGAATTAACAAAGTGGTTTACATATCAATAGACAGTAGTGGCCAAAAAAGATTGGCACAAGAATGAAAAATGCTGGGCTCAGAATGATAGCCTTTTCTATTTGTTAACATTCAATTTGCAATAGTCATGAGCTCAAAATTGTGTGTGATTGATGACTAAAAAACTAAAACTATGTCCCTTTTTCATACACAGGAAAGCCTCAGCCAGGAGGTGGCGGGGGTAAGTGGCAGCCAGGAGGTTGACCATCATTCTCCTCCACCTCCTGCCACAACTCCAACACCAGAGCCACAGCCTGGAAGGAAGCGTCTAAGGAAGACAAGTGTAATGGCCTGGGTTCAGTCTGGTCTGGCAAAAGATACAGGCTGTGTATGACCACAGCCTGGGGACATATATGTCATCTGCTGCTGTTCATGATCTCTTGGACTCCTGGACCGGATTGTGCTCACTATTATATGGACTCCTCAGGCCACCAATTTTGCCGGTAAAATAGTTTTGATGTGTTCCCTGAGGTAAAAAGGCTTCGCAAATTTCACCAGTTTATCCAGCATTGCCTTCCTCCTTTATTTTGTTATGACCCATAATAAATGTCTTTTTTTTTTTGTTAAAATACTTGCCTATGTGTTTTACTTTAAAAAGGACAGTTTGTTTGTGAGTAGGCAGGTACGTTTCAAAAATACAATGTCAAATTAACAAGGGACACCAACCAACCTCCTTGAGGTTAAAAAATACAAGCTAATAATGGTGTTGTGGTAACTTGACACACAAAACGAAAAAAAAAATTATGGAGTTCACTAGAAAAAAATGAATAAAACAGGAGATCTTGATAAAAATAAAAAGCACTATAAATATAAATACAAAACATTATTATGGCGATCTGATGAAAAAAAAAAATATTGGTCACATTCCCCTGCTATGCGTATTGGATGCGGAAAACCCGCATCCAATTCGCATAGGTGTGAACCCAGTCTTAGGGGGTTAGTAGAGAGTAATACTGACTGTTAGAGCTGATGCTCTCCTCCAATCCAGTTCTGGAATGTGGGTGAGTTGTCAACTTCCTCAAGTACAGCTCAGGACTGCTGGTCCTGCTTTGTATATGATGACATTGGTGAGCGGGATAGCCACACAGCCAGTGAAGAGGAGCAGCTTTAAAATCACAACAGACATTGAAGCTGGGTTTCAGTTGATTCTAACAGCTGTTTACATTAGAAGCCTGGCAGGAGTTGCAATTTTAGTGATTTTATTGTGAATTTAAGCCACGGTTCACATTGATGCGGCGTAGGATTCACATAATCGCACTCCGTTCGTGCAAACCGATGCAGGCATCTATGTTAAAATAATGACACCACAAAAGCTGTTTACAAATTACAGTGCGAATGGCTGAATTGGATTGCATTGATGTTCACACCCATGCAGTCTGATTCCAGCATGGAAAAAAAAGGGCATGTACCTTTTTTGTGCAGGTGCAGTGCGAGTTGAACCATACAAAATGAATGGGCTCAAATTGCACTGCAAAGAACCAAATGTGATTTGAACAGGAATCTCTTGCGGTTCCCGGCACCGCATCAGTCTGAACATAGGCTGAAGGTCATTTCATTAGAGTATCTGCAGCCTCAGAAGTTGTGGAGTGCATGTGTTTAATTGCTTCTTAAGAATATGTAAATGCCTTCATGTCCAATGCAGGGCCAGATTAAGAGCATCATGGGCCTGGTGCTAAGGATTTTGGTGGGCCTTTTTATGACAATAAATAAAATGAAAACGCAAACAATTTTTTGTTGAACTAAATTAAAGAGAGAGAGAGGGGTGTGAGAGAGTGGTTGAGAGAGAGGGGGGGGGGGGGGGGGTGATAGCGAGATAGGTGGCTGAAAGAGAGGGGATGAGAGGGAGGGGGAAAGAGAGAGAAAGGGGTTGAATGAGAGAGAGAGAGGGGTGAGAAAAATGGGAATAGAGAGAGGGTGAAAGAGAGAGAAGGTGCTAGGAAAGAGGGGGTTGAAGGGGGCGAGAGAGAGAGAATGGGGGGTGAAGGGGGTGAGAGAGAGAGAACAGGGTGAAAGAGAGGGGAAGAGAGAGAGGTGGGTAAGAGTGAGGGGGTGAGTCTGTGGGGGGTACAGCATAGTACATTACACGGGGGGGATAGCACAGTACATTACATGGTTGGCACAACATATTACATGGTGGATACATGGATACAGCACATTTAATGGTGGGCGAGGCACAGCACATTACATGGCGGGCACAGCACATTACACGGTTGACACTGCCCAATACAGCACATTACAAGGTAGGCACAGTACATTATATGGTGGGCACAGCACATGACATGGTTGGTACTGCACAACACAGCACATTGCATGGTGGGCACAACACAGCACATGCACATGGTGGGCACAGGACCTTATATGGTGGGCACAGCACATGACATGGTGGGCACAGCTGAGCACATTACATGGTGGGCACTGCACATTACAAGTGGGCAC
Organism: Lithobates clamitans; assembly: GCA_037952925.1. Classification (NCBI taxonomy): domain Eukaryota; kingdom Metazoa; phylum Chordata; class Amphibia; order Anura; family Ranidae; genus Lithobates; species Lithobates clamitans. Next base: position 309,842 of record JBBGZY010000175.1, on the reverse strand, counting down.
TGCACAGCACATTATATGGTGGGCACAGCATATTATATGGTGGGGACTGCACATGGCAGAGTGGGCACTGCACAGCACATGACAAGGTGGGCACTGCATGACACCACATGATATGACGGGCACTGCATTGACACAGCACAGCACATTACATTGTGAGCACAGCACATTAACTGGTGGACACCGCACAGCACATTCCATTGTGGGTACTGCATGGCACATGCCATGGTGGACTATGTACAGCACATTACATAGTGGGTACAGCACATTACATGGTAGGCACTGCATGGCGCAGCACATGACATGGTGGGCACAACACAGCACATGACATGGTGGGCACTGCACAGCAATTTACATTGTGGGCACTGCACATGACACGGTTGGCACTGCATGGCACAGCACATTACATGGTGGGTACAGTGCATTACATGGTGGGCACTGAATGGCACAACACATTACATGGTGGGCACTGCATGGCATAGCACATTTCATGGTGGCCAATGCAACTGCACATTACATGTTAGGAACTGCACATGACATAGTGGGCACTGCTGAACAGCCCAGCACATTGCACAGTGGGCACAACACACTGCATGCTGGGCACAACACATGGCATGGTGGGAACTGCACATGACATGGTGGGCACTGCATGGCACATTACATTACATGGTGGGCACTACACATTACATGGTAGGATCACTGCATGGCATAGCACATGACATGGTGGACACTGCAAATTACATAGCAGGCATTGCAAGGCACAGCACATGACATGGTGGGCATTGCACATGACATTGTGGGCACTGCACATTACATGACGGGCACTGCATGGCACAGTACATGACATGGCAGGCACTGCATGGCACATCACATGACATGGTGGGCACTGCATGGCACACCACATGACATCGGCAGAGACAGGACTTGGCTGCACTGACTAACACTTGTCTCCTCCATGTGTGCAGTGCACAGAGGGCTCCTCTTCCTTCAGGAAGGCACACAGATATTAATAAGCCACTGCCATGGGCCTATATTGAGGGAGGGGCCTGGAGCTGCAGCTCCACTAGCCCCTATGTTAATCTGGCCCTGGTCCAATGTGCATAATACAAGTATTTTTGATACTTGTACCACACCTCACAGGGTAGTACCACACCACAGGGTGGTACTGTCGACAGTGCTGTGTCTTGCCCAGGCCGACAGGGCCAAGTTTTGCAGGGAGGCAGCAAAAAAAAACGGGCAGTGACTGACCAGGCAAGGTGCACATAATTTAACTGGCCTAATGCTCCGTCTAACCTCCTCCACGCGGCATACATTGCATCTTCTCCACGGCTCGGAGCAAAGAGAGGAAGAGGTGGAGCTCTAAAAGGAAAAGGCAGAGCCTGAAGAGGAAGGGTGTGGTTTACAGATGATAGGACGTGTCTTAAATAGGAAGGGGTGTGGCCTTGACAGGAAGGGTGGGTCATATTTAAATTAGGGGTGCATGAGTTTAGTCAGGCCCAGGGCAGCACAAAACCTAAATACACCACTGGGACACGGGCGGCACAGAGGGGGACACCCGGAGGGGTGATTGGTGCGGCAGTGGAGGCAGTTACAAGCATCCATCTCCCTGACAGCCGCGGGAGGGAGAGGAGGAGAAGTGGCTGTCAGAAAAGCTATACAGGGAGATCAGTGCTTGTAACTCCCCCCACCACCGCACCAATTACCCCTGAGGCTGCCTAAGTATAGGGTCAAACATCGGAGCATGAGCATGTAGCTGAGAGAGGTCACACCGCACTTGCAGTAGCTGAGCTAATGATCTGCAGCAAGGTGAGAGACCCACCACTATCAGAACGGGTGTGTGAGGCGCTTCTCAGGAAAACCCAGCTACTCTGAGGAGCGTCTCCCCAACTACTACCAGAGTACTCCAGTTACTGTAGAGTAGGGGAATTTCCAAATTTGGACTTGAACCTGGTTGCGAACAAACACAAGCTCGTGCCTATTTAAGACTTTGCTATGCAGCCACATGTTACCCTGACTGAGCCACAGAGTCCTTGCTGTGAAGAATCCATGTGTGTGCAGCTTTCATGAACTGTTTTGTATTTTCTTCTTTGACATGCAGAGCCTGTTTTGCATTATTGGTCCTAACTTTGCACCTCTTTAGTACAATGCAAGTTACAGTTCATCTCTGTCTGATCATTCCACCAATTAACTAACTATTCTGTTAAATGTAATTTAGTGGCATTTGATTTTAGTTGAACATTCACACAATCAAAAATCTATGGTGTAGCCCTAGTTGGTCAAATCACAAAGTATATGATTGGTTCCTGTGAAACTGAGGTTGGACAGATGACTGGTGCCCCAATAACCTGCCTTGAACCCTTTATTGGCCTAAATGAGTTATTAATATTATCTAAACAAAAACCATCATTCTTATATGGGGTATTTTAATTACTGTATGGCAGCAAATATTTAAAAAATCATGCAAGTTTTGATGTTATGCTATGTCATTTTTGGAGACATCTGTAGAGCAGAGTTAACATACATTAAAAACCCTTTGAACAAGAGTTAAGGCATAGTAACAGCTTTGAGTCTCTAGGGCCCCAGGAATTCACACGTTTTGCTTGCATTGTTATTGTGAGCTGTTTGTGTTTCTCCCATTAGACAATTGCTTTGCAATTCTTTCCTTCATTCCGTGACTCTAATTACATAATTGAACAGCTAAAATCTCATTTTTCCAGGAAGCGCTAAACATTAGCATCTTAATGAAATCCTTAATGAGCTGTCTTGTGTGCATTCCAATCATTGGCTCCACCGCGGCCCATGGTCAGGGATGAGCCCCCCATGAGGAAAGCTGTGATTTGGATCTTGATAACCCTGAGATGTCCATCTTATCCAGGATGATTAAGCTGGGGCTTCAAGCACCTGAGGACTTGTTCATACAGATAGGATGATGTGGAGAGGAAAAGGGGAGCGGATGTTATAGACCCATTTAAGATGTAATAACCCTTAGTTTGCATCAACATAAGCACATTTGTCACACATAAGATCTGACAGCAATGACAGAGCAGATTGAAATGAAGTTTTAATTCATGATGAGTAATCAGAGGTGGGAAATCAGGACTTTTTTTGTTGCTTCTAGTTGTTGCTGCTTCTAGTTAAAATGCATCTATGCTTGGACTACAGACATTAAATTATTTAAATACTCCTAATTCCTTAATAAGAGCCTACACTGATCTCAGTAGTTGCAGGCACTGTGGTGCAATTCATTTTCAAACAGAGACAAGAAAAGCACATCTCTCCTCTTCTTGTTCTCCCTGGCACCAGAGACCTTGCAACTTGCTAATCTTTTAATGTAAACAAGCAGCAGGTGCTGTAAGCTATTAGGGCTAGTTTACACTTGTTTGGGTGGGGGGGGGGGTAAAAACATATGGCATTTCTAGTGCCCTCCAACTGCCCCCCCCCCCCCCTCGTAAGAAGACAGAAATGTTCACATACTGCAGTCACGATGCTTCGCTTTGCGCCCATGGCAAAATCTATCCTCTCTGTCACATTCAGCAGGCAATACTGCTGTCAAACGTAACCCATTCAGACAAAGAAGAACATGCCACAAATCCCCCAGTGGCATGTTGGTGCAGCATATACTGTAGATTTACACGTTATTGCCTGTCAAAACCTCTGAAATGTGATTCGATCACCCAAACTCAGATCACTTTTTGGCGTGCGGGAACCTTAGCACACACCTGAATTTAGGCTTAGAGATTCACTGAAACCTGACTTCAGAACCCTTTTTATGACTCTGAGTAAAAATGTATCTACAGTGCCTGCAGCTACAGAGGTTAGTGGTGCTTATCTTAAAGGTCTTTTGCGGCTTGTTAAGACCATGTCAATGTTTTAATATCCATAGTCCAGGCACATGGTGCGGGTATAAAAGATCACAATGTGGCCACCACAATATCATTCTGTAAATGATTAGGGCAAAAACATGCATGTTTTTTTTTTTTTGCGTGTGCAAGTTTATGCACTGAGCAGATGACCCCAGCTCTTACAGGTGAACACAGAAATTAACTGTTAATCGTTTTTTTTTTTCCCCTGGGATTTGTCTGCAGAGGTGTCAGCATGCTCATACACATGACAGTTAACAATATGACTGTTATGAATCATTCTAATCAAAGGGTAGCATAAATCTCTGTCTTCATAGCACAAGGGTAGCCAGTATATGTCACACAGGCTAATGTTGGCTGATATTGCCCTTGTTGGGGTAGTTCATGTTAATGGAGAGGGTAGGAGCTTAATTACGTGCTTTCGCAGAAATCCATGCTCAGGGATGTGTGCTTTCATCACTGACAGCTCAGACAGCAAAATAAGGATGGTAAACCAGGCTTAAAGGGGTTGTAAACCCTTGTGTTTTTTAGGATGCATTAAGGTGAAAAAACACCTGGCAGTGACCAGCCTCCCGTTTTACTTACCTGAGCCCTGGAACTTCACCCAGTGGGGACGCGCTGTCCCTCTGCCCAAGGCTCTCGATTGGATAGATTGATAGCAGCCCAGCCATTGGCTCCCGCTGCTGTCAATCAAATCCAATGAAGTGTGCGCTGTGAGGCTGGGCCGAGTCATACATTCGGCGGCTATGGCCGCCGAATGATGGACTCGGGAGTGCGCCCGCAAGGTAACCCCCCAGGAGAGGGGGGGTTATCCGATGTGGGGAGGAGCCGTAAGACCCACCGAGGTCCTCCTTGGCTGTCAGCCAAGCCTGAAATTTACCTACACTACAGAAAACCTAACTATTGTAGCAGCCTAGCAACACTAGAGGGTGCTACACTACTATCAGCATGCTCCTTGCACTGCAGCACACCAGACTGGCTCCTTGTGCTGCTTCTCCCTCCCCCTCCCTGAGCTCTGCTCTAGTAGACTGCAAGATGCTAATACTAGAACATATTTAGGTATTTACCCAGCTTGCACTTAAAAATAAATGTAATGCTGTTATATATGCCTGGAATTTAATTTTATTGTAAACATCACAATAATAAATATACTGTAAATATGTGCTTACTCCAAATACACTGCAAGTTTCCTTTAAAATGTACCTGTTTCCGGGATTGTCCGCATCTATCAATTTTTTATCGCCAGTTAATATTCTTAAATGGCTTCTGTTTTCCATCAAGCTCTGTTGGAGATGTGATCTGAAAATAGCTTCTGCTCGCTATCACTGTTGCACTCAGGACTTCGTTAATCACATTTCTTTTGCAGGAATTAAGAACTCATAATCTAGTTCCCTGTAAGACACCTTTATGTTCACTTTGGCCTGTGACACCAGGATGATATTTGTCACTTTTATGTCTGAAGTAATAATCAATTCTTGGTGGTCTCTCATTCACCTTGAAATCACGTCTTTGTTTTCCCCAGATTAACTGAAAGTTATTTATGATTATGTTCCTGTATTTGTGATGTGCTGACAAGAGGCGCCATCTCCTCCTTTCACTGTATAAAAATTCATTCTGATGTCTCCCTTGTAGCCAGGACATGCAATCAGGATGTCATTACCCCATGGCCAGTGCTGAAGCCTGTGAATTACTGACACGGCTCCAAAGTGGCAAAACCCATTCAGTGCTGGGCGGCTCTCATATGAGTTAACCCTCTATATTCCATTATATGCTTCAAGCTGAACTCCAGGCACATAGCTAAATACGTAGGTGAAATACATACACATATGGGAACTGGATTATTTGTCTAAGGACTTGTATTTCTATTTATCCAGTGTTAAAATTTACACAGCTCTGTTGCTCAGCACATCCCTGTCTGGCAGAGCATTAGCACAAGATAATGATACTTGGCTCTGTATTCTCTAAACAAGGTGGTGCTGGGAGGTGGGTAGAGGGTGGAGCCAAGGGACGGTGCTCAGAGGTGGGTAGGGGGCGGAGACAAGAAGTGACTCAGAAGGGGGAAGTTCCAACACCTATTCTCTGAGAAAAAAGCCCTGCTTGTGACTGTGACTGGACAGTGAAAGGAGAGGCAGAAGTCCGACCTTCCCATATCTGCCTCTCTGCTCTATCTTCCTATCAGCATGTTCCATGTTTGCACATGAGCACTGCAGAACAATTGATTTGCTCTTTGTGTTCCTTCCCCCACTTCCAGTCTGCTGTATGGTAACAGGCTGATACAAGGTCAAATTCAGGTACCTACTAAGGGCACATTTATGAATACAGGTCTGCATTAATTTGTGTCTTTTATATAAGCTTAGAATTCAGCTCAAAGCTATTCCTCATTAATCACAAAGGATAAAAATCTACTTTGTGTGTGCCCAATCCCCAGTAGTTGTGACTCTATCATTGTGCTGTGCAGAGAGCAGAGCTGTGGAAGGGGTCCAGCAGCTCCAACCGCTACTGTCTCTCTGCAGAAAACAGTAGAGGGCAGATACAGGACCAGTCACCATACACAAGGAGAGAGGACAGCAGTGATTGGTCTTTATTACAGGAAGCTCCTGCTCAGAGGGAAAGTTTCACACTGGATTACTACACAGATCTGTAAGGAATAAGAAAACAAAGCACATCAAGATTCAAGAAGGAATACACATTTGCTTATCGCGAAGTTCAGCCTTAACCACTTCTCGCCCGCCATGTAGCAATATGACGTCAGCAAAGTGGTTTAGTTATCCTGATCGGAAGTCATATGACGTAAACCGGATAACGAGCCGGCTCGTGCCCGCAGGGGCGCGCAGCGCGGCCATCGGTGCTGCAGCGTGTCAGTCTGACACACCGCAACTCTGATCTAGGTAAAGAGTTTCTGATGGAGAAGCTTTACCACATGATCAGCTGTGTCCAATCACAGCTGATCATGGTGTAAACAGGAAAATCCGTGCATCGGCTTTACCTCACTCATGCCTGTAAGACATGAGTAGAGGAGAGCCGATCAGCTGCTCCTCTGACAGGGCGGGTCTGCGCTGATTGATTATCAGCACAGCTCCCCCCCAAGGATGCCCACCCAGGACCACCAGGGACACCACCAGGACCACCAGGGATGCCCACTACTTGTGACCACCAGGTATGCCACCCATGAGCCCATCACTAATGCCTGCCAGTGCCTCCTTATCAGTGATGCCCATCAGTGCCATCTATCAGTGCCCATCAGTGCCACCTATGAGTGCCCATCAATGCTGCCTACCAATGCCCATCAGTGCTGCATATCAGTGCCACCTATCAGTGCCCATCAGTTCCTCATATTAGTGCCCATCATCAGTGCCACCTCATCAGTGTCACCTCATTGGTGCCACCTCATCGATGCCCATCAGTGCCGCCTTATCATTGTCCGTCAGTGCAGCCTCATCAGTACCCATCAGTGAAGGAGAACACTTACATATTTACAAAGTTGTGTAGCAGAAACGAAAAAAAAATATCCAAATTTTCTGTCTTTTTTTGTTTAGTAGAAAATAAAAATCGCAGAGGTGATCAAATACCATCAAAAGAAAATTCTATTTGTGGGAACAAAATGATTAAAATTTTGTTTGGGTACAGTGTAGCATGACCACTCAACTGTCATTTAAAGACCGACAGTGCTGAAAGTTGAAAATTGGCTTGGGCAGGAAGGGGGGAAAGTGCCTGGTATTGAAGTGGTTAAAGTAGATGTAAACCCGAAATTGGTGACATTTAGTTTGCTAAAGCAAGTTTCAGAAAAACAATTGCCATTATATAAATAACTTCAGTTCTGTGAAAATGGTACGGAGTCACCAATATAAAATACTGTGTTGTTACAAATAGTCCCTAAAGAAGGGTATACACACACAGTTTTTTTTATTCACCCAGCGAGTTGAACAGGAAAAAAAATGACAGATCCCTGCATCAATACGAACGATGTTGATGCTGGGATCTCCCTTGCCACGCTATTGTATTCTAAAAGGGCAACCCCCTTCCCATAAGAATACACCGATAAAGGATCAATCAAATGCTTCTATTGAACAGACAGCAGTACATACTGCTTGAAACTTCTGTGGAAATTCGTAACTGGATACATTTTGGTATGTTTGTACCAGGCTCAACATTCCGCTTTAACTTTTGCAGTTGCGCTTGACTGTATAACATCTCAGGACCGCAAAGGAAGTTGATGCTGGAAAACTTCTTTTCACCAGACTCTGTGATCACAGGCAGCTATACAATGCCTATTAGCGATCACTAATAGTGCAGGTCCAACTCTAACCGAGGTCTAAATGGGGAAGTATCTCATTTTAGGGCCACCAGCCCAACACATGTTATTTGGCCTTGAGATGAAAGCAAAGTCAGGTGTACAGTTGCTTGGTTAAAAAGTATTTTAATAGGGGGGCGTGGCCTGGCCGCATAGAGGGGGGAGATCTCCTTGAATGCCGGACATTATGTCACACGGACGGCGGGCACTCTCACAGCACTCGAGAGCCGAGGGATCCCGGCAGGAGCAGCTGGAAACCTATTTCGGCCTGAATTGCGGGCCGGGACACAAGGCCTCCAAAATAGCGCCGACGCCGAAAACTACTAAGGCAGCAAAGGCTGCACAGAAGGCCCTAGCTCAGCAGCAGCAACAACAGCAGCAGCAGCAGCAACAGAATTCCCAGATTTCCCTCTCCACGGTTGGTGAGTGACACAGCCCCTCCACTCTCCCCGGGATCTTCTGCCTCCCATGACCAGGGCCCTGACATGGCTGACTTCTTAGGGGAAGGGGACATAAAACGCCATATTTGGTCCCTCTCCACTAGGGACGATTTAGAAAGATTCACTGCCAGGGTGGAGAAAGCCTTCAGGGAAGATATAGCCCAGCTCAAGGCTGACACTAATCATTTGTGAACCAGGGTGGAAACTGTGGAACAGAGGCTAGATGAGGTGCTGCCGGTTATCACTATGCTACAGGACAGATGCAGCTCCCAAGATCATAAAATTGAAGCCTTACTGTGTCAGTTAGATGACTTTGAAAAGTAGGAGAGCAAATATCCGCATACGTGGTTTGCCGGAAGCCACGGCTCCTAAGGATATTGTTCCCACACTGGAAGATGTCTTTAGAGAAATATTAGGTCTGCCTGCCACGGCTCCTATTGAAATAGACCGTGCTCACAGGGCCCTCAGACCACCCTCCCAAGATGCAGACAATCCGAGGGATGTCATTTGTAAGCTCCATAAATATACACTGAAAGACAGGATTATGCAGAAGATGCGTGGGAAGCAATACTTTGACTTTGACGGAGCACACCTGTATTTCTACCAGGACATTTCAAGACGCATGTTCATGCAACGCAGAGCCCTCCGACCACTGCTGGAGGCTCTCCAAAAGACAGGTTTGCCTTATCGCTGGGGCTTCCCTTTCTACCTGCAAGCATCCAAAGAGGGGAGGAATGTTACGTTGCACACTAAAGATGACCTTCCATTTTTTTTGGAGGCCTTGGGACTTGAACCAGTTGATTTCCCAGACTGGAGAGGCCCACAAGATCACCCTCACCTGCAACTCCCCCAACCTTGGCTTCCAGCTAACCGTAGGAGTCGCAGACGAGAACGCAGATGTCCCACGTCTGCCTCCCCCATGGATCCTGTGTCACCACGGCACTAAAGGAAAACGTCCTATTGTTGACTTACAAGCACGCTGTCTGCAGCTGGGACAAAGCCGCATATACATACTATGCTGTAGCGATCCCCTCAGTTGGGACAGTTGCCCCTGATCAGGAGCTTGACTATGATCTCACAAGGTTGGCCCAGGAGGAGATATAGAAGCTACGGTTCGGAATCTGCCCTGACAGGCTTTTGCTTTGGACGCCCTGTTTATCCAGTTTTCTCTTTTTTTTTTTTTTATTATGCCCCCCCCCTTTTTTTATTTTTCTCTCCTCCTCAAGTTTGAGCTGTGCTCTTTGGTTTTGTTTCTATGGAAGTCCTCCCCTCTTATACATTATATACTGTATTCTGCCTATTGATCAGGAGAAGGCGGTGGATGGGGGCTGACCCTCGCCCCCCTCCCTCTCATGATGGTCCACGTTCCCTACGTAGGCCATACCTTCTTAGGTATTTTTTTCCTTTTTTTGGAAATGGGGACGGGCCTTGCACACCTTTACCCAGTGGGGAGGGGCCCAATGCCTGGCCCCCAGGTACCTCATGCTGTGGTATTGTTCACATTGATGCACTTTGCAATTAACATGTGCCTTACTCTCTCTAACTCTGTTTTCTTCCTTCCCTTCTGTCTACTCCTCTCTACTGTACACCTTTTTACAGGGACTGCCTCCGGCTTCCATTCTGCACCCACAAGACTACAATGAGATTTGCCTACTCCGAGAACCCTTTATGGCATCACTTACGGTAATTTCCTTTAATGTGCGTGGTCTCTGCTCCCCATGTAAACGCAGTAAATTATGGTGGGAACTTAAGCGCTCAGGGGCTCAGGTGGTTCTTTTGCAGGAGACGCATTTCACCCCCCATTCGCTGCCCAAATTACCCAATCATATATATAACCAATGGTTCCTAAGCAACTCGCCTGTTGCAAAATCAAGAGGTACGGCTATTGCCATACATAAGTCTTGCCAGCTCCAGGTCATTGAAAGTAAGGTAGACCCCCTGGGGAGATATGTCTTCCTGAAGGGGACCATAGCTGGACAGAAGATTACAGTCGCTACGATCTATGCCCCTAACTCCAACCAACTCACCTTCTTAGATAACACCCTTGATAGTCTGACGGAATTCAAAGAGGGCCCTTTCGTCCTGGGGGATGATTTTAATATCAGCCCAGACCCACAACTAGACACCTCACACAAGCGCCCTTCTCATTCACACGCTTTTCTTAAGCATTTTCGTAGAACCCTACAAACTCACCGGTTCTTAGACAGTTGGCGAGTTCTCCATCCTGTAGACAGGGACTATAGTTATTATTCGAAGATACATGATGTCTATACCTGTATAGACCTGATTTGTGTAGACCACTTGGCTCTGGAGCTGCTGCAGACCTCGTCCATCGGCAATATTACAATCTCTGACCATGCCCCAGTAATGGCCTCCCTGGTTTTGCCACAAAGCAGCCGTGGGACCTGGTCGTGGCGCTTAAACGAATCCCTATTGGACGATACAGTAGTGGTCTCTGGGGTCACGGGGGTCCTGTCCCACTACTTTAAGGAAAATACCACAGAAGGGCTGAGAAGGGGATTGTGTGGGAGGGCCATAAAGCAGTGGTGAGAGGTGAACTGATCTCTCAGGGATCCAGACTTAAGAAAGCTAGGCAAGCAGACTTTTATAGGGTACTTCAAGAGCTTCAACAGGCGGAACTTAAGCACAAACAGAACAGTGACCCAGAGACTCTGAGGGCTCTAACGGAATTGAGAGAATTGTTCTCTCGACTACTAGACCGACAAGCACGCAGGCGACTGCGATACTTGTCGCATAAATACTACCAACATGGCAATAAATGTGGTCGTCTGTTGGCTAGAGCCCTTAGGAAAAAGCGAGCGCTCATGTATGTACACAAGATACGCCTCCCCTCAGGTGATTATACGGTTAGGCCTTCCCAAATAGCTTCTGGGTTCTGGAATTATTATAATACATTATATAACCTGAATTCAACACAGACCCCAGAGACCCAAGCCGTACGGAAAAAAGCTATTCAAACATACCTGACTGCATCTGGCCTACCTTCACTGACAGACGAGCAATGTTCCATGCTAGAAGCCCCCATTACTATCACTGAGTTGGAATCCATGGTGAACTCTTTGCCTAATGGGAAGAGCCCAGGCCCTGATGGGTTCACCAAGGCCTACTATAAGTTGTTTCTATCTCTGCTATCCGAATTAATGTGTAACTACTTTAATTCCATAGCAGATGGCACTGCAATCCCTAGCGAAGCCCTACTGGCCCATATTTCCGTAATACCTAAGGAGGGGAAAGACCCCGCTATGCCCCAAAGCTACAGACCCATATCCCTTCTTAATGTGGATATAAAAATACTAGCTAAGATCCTTGCGACCAGACTGAAGCACCTAATCCCACTAATAGTCCACCCGGATCAAACGGGGTTCATAACAGGCAGGGAAGCTAGAGATAATTCAATCAGAGCAATTCACCTAATTCATTGGGCACGCGCTTCCCCTGCATCTCCCCACTATTTGATCCTGTCCACCGATGCGGAGAAAGCTTTCGATCGGGTGGACTGGACTTACCTACGGGCTATGCTGGAAGCTTTGGGTCTCCGTTCCCATATGCTCACATGGATCATGGCCCTGTATTCAGACCCCAATGCTTAAGTCAAGGTCAATGGTTTCCTTTCCACGAGATTCCTGATCAGAAATGGCACGAGGCAGGGGTGCCCTCTTTCCCCACTTTTGTTCGCCCTTGTGCTGGAACCGTTTCTAAGCACTGTTAGGGCAAACCTAGATATTAAAGGGCTTACGGTAGGTCGCATGGAACATAAGCTTTCGGGTTATGCTGACGACGTGCTTTTCCACCTCACGGAACCCCTGGTTTCTTTGCCTAATCTGATGCGGGAACTCCAACACTTCGGGGCGCTGTCTAACTTCAAAATTAATTACACAAAGTCACAGATATTACCTATTCAATTGACACCCTCCCTGACTGATCGGTTAAAAACTGCCCTCCCATTCACTTGGACTAAATCGTCCCTAAAATACTTAGGTATAAGACTGACTGACAGGTTTGAAACCCTATTTACCACCAACTTTCCCTCCCTAATAACAACTGTGAAGAAAGACCTGACCCAGTGGACTAAGACAGCCTTCACTTGGATAGGAAGACTTAATATCATTAAAATGAATGTTCTACCACGTGTGTTGTTTTATATGCAAATGATATCCGTGGCTCTACCTAAGAGCTTTTTTACCCAATTATCCAATCTTATATCCACTTTTATATGGAATAATAAGAGACAGAGAATCGCAATTCGACTACTGAGTCGCCACAGAGATATAGGAGGTCTGAGCCTCCCAGATGCTCAAAAATACCATAGGGCTATAGTCCTTCAAAGGATACTTAACTGGCGCTTCCACACTCATTCCAAACTATGGGTCTCCCTAGAAAAATATATGGCGGGAAGAAACCTGGCATATGCCCCGTGGCTGGCCCGGGAGCACAGGGGGTTGTCAGCCTTTACATCTCCATTGACGACCCAACTTTTGAAAACCAGGGACCGACTCAACGCCAGTCTGACACTGGTACCCCCTGTGTCCCCACTAGCCCCATTGGGAGGTTATCTGTGGTTCCTGCCTGTTGAACAGACAGCTTTCTTTGGTCCCTGGGTGGAAGATAGTAGGGCCAGCTGTGGTAAATTAATGGAGGATGGTAAATTAATTCCCCTAGAAACCCTAAGAACCCGATCAGGGAGTTTCCCTATGGACTTTTGGTGCTATAGGCAACTCCATCATTTTTTCAAAACACACGGAGACTCCATAAGAGATGTCTCTTCCCTTACACCTTTTGAACGCCTCTTCGTAGCAGAAGAGCTGATTCCGCACATGATCTATGAACTGTACCAACTGCTCAGCTCTGCTTCTCCTGTAGTCAAGCCATCATACATTGGGGCCTGGGAACGAGACCTGGGATTAGTTTTCACCCCTGCCCAGTTATCTGCCCTTTACCAATTTACTCGATCCAGCTCAATAGACACCAAGACGCAGGAAATTAATTACAAAATATTGATGCGCTGGTACCGAGTACCGGCAGATTTAGCAAAAATATATCCATCTACACCAGACCTATGTTGGAGGGGTTGTGGTCAAAAAGGCACCCTTCTCCACACTTGGTGGGATTGTCCTGTGATTAAATCTTACTGGGAAGACATCAAATCCCAAATTAAGGATGTTATGGGCATTGACATACCTCTCTGTCCGGTCCACTTCCTGCTTCACATTCCTTCCATGCCATTAGGCCAATACAAGAAAAGTATGCTGCCTCATTTGCTCAATGCAGCAAAGCGGCTACTCCCCATATACTTGAGGTGGCCGCAAGTCCCATCCAGAGAGAAATGGCGTCGCAGGGTGGGCGACATCCGAGAGGCAGAGGATTGGATTGCCACCTGTAAAGGTGTCCGGGACCGCTTCACCGCAGTGTGGCAACCCTGGACAATATATACTTCAGATCCAGGTCACATACCTTCTAGCTTAGACATAGCCCTCCTCGAACTAGCTGATCCATCCCCGAAAGGACACCTTAAGGACCCACAAGTGGGAGCCACGACTTAGGACCCAGGGTACTATATTGTAATATAACCACATAGGGGAATGGAGGTGAGACACTTCCCCCTCTCCTGTTTTACTTTCCAGTGTATGTAGTGATGTCAAAGGGGCCTGGATGGGGGGTGGAGCTGGACGCAGATTCCCAGGTATGTTCCAACCTACTTTTCCTTTTCCTTCTTTCCTCCCTTTCCTACTTCTTAATGCACTAAGTCTTAACTGGCTATGGTTGTCTATTTAAGGATAGCCAATATGTTTGATGTCAGGTGACGGATGAGAAATAGATGAGCAAGATGACCGGATAGACTCTGGAGGTCTGATGCCATGGGACACCCTGACCTGAGTGGTGTACAGGCACTTTTATGCCACCAACTTATAGACGCTTAGTCTTGAAGGGGTATGGGAGGGTGGAGGTGTGGAGTAAGGTTAGATGGAGGCGCACACTGCCCCCCTCTCTCCGCATGCTCCTGCCTGTCCCACCCCATAATCTTGTATGATAAATCGAACTTAAATGTAGTATAAGAAGCCTGCCAAATCTCTATAACCCGGTGATCGGGATGAGCTTATTTCAATACTCTGTCACCTGACCAATTGTCTTTTTTTTCTTACTTTAGCTACACTAGATACAATTTGATTGTCTATTATTTATCACTTACGTTTTTTTTGTCTATTATTGTTATTATTATTATTTTTCTATTTTTCTCATTTTTCTCTTTTGAATAATAGAAAAGAATGATTGGTGTATTACTTAAAGTCATCATCTTTGGTAGATGTAATTCTATCTTTACAGTTTTATTATTTTGCAATGTAATACCCTGTCTTTCATAAATAAAGATTTATTAAAAAAAAAAAGTATTTTAATAATCAAGGAAATCAATAGCACTGATAGTGCTATCAGAAATAGATTGGATCCTATCAGCACAACTGTGGTCTTCTGCGCTAGGAGTTCAGCATGGGCCACAATCTTCAAACATACAGGTAGGGCTTGTGTCACACTCTGGTCAATTGGGTTATAGACAAGTGTGATTCATTTCGTTATGGATCGAAATTTGGCCAAAAATTTTATTATTCAGGGATTCTGAGGTATCCAAATTTCCAAATCACAATAGTAATACATTTCAACAAATCCAAAATACATAATAATAAAACAAATTATCTGAATCTGAAAATGAATTTGAATTCTAAAATTAATTCACATTCGAAAAAAGAATAGATGATGAATAGATTATAATATTTTCTGTTCTATTCTGCTTTATTCTATTCCTTTTCTTCAATTCTATTCTGTTTTATTCTATTCTATTCTTTTCTTTTCTATTATATTTTATAAAGCAGCCTAAGTAGGAATCATAACCTAATTTCAAATTTACACCTTACTGAATATAGTGTAGTGATCCTATGCGCTACTATGTGATATTAATAAATCCTAATTGGATACCAAGAATTGCTGCAAAACCTAGTGAATTCACAAATACACATGCATATATAAATAAATAAATTATTTTACACTATTCCTTCCTCTAAATATAAATAAACAATGTGATAAAAATAAACTAGAATCTTGCAATTCTAATGGTAACTGAAAATCAATATTCTTAAAGTCAATTTACAATCTATTAGTGACAGTGATAAAGTCCAATTGAGGTTTAAATCCATATAACAGCAATGTGATCAATGTGCAGTCCTTCAAAATACAGATCCAATATATTCCTTAACCTCCCTGGCGGTATTCCCGAGTCTGGCTCGGGGTGGAATTTCAGAGCCAAAAGCGTTAACCCCGAGCCAGGCTCGGGATCGCATCGCAGGATCCAGGAAGAGCTTACTTACTTTGTCCCCTGAATCCTGCGATGTCTCCCCACAGTGTGAGCGGCTCGTCCTTCGCTCAATTCATCACGGAGCCGAGCTCTATTCCCTGCAAGCGTTGTGACGCGCGGGGACAGAGAACGGCGCCAAGTTCAAAAAGTAAAATGCACACAATACATACAGTATAATGTAATCTTACAGATTACATTACTGTGTGAAATTATTTCACCTCCCTTTTGTCCCTAGTGTTTTCTCCAGTGCCCTGCATGCAGTTTTATATTATAAAAACTGTTCTTTCTGCCTGGAAACTGGAGAATGTCCATAGCAACCAAAACCGTCCCTTCCTTTACATCAAAAGGGGTTTTAGACCAGCTAGAAAACAGCGATAATAAATTAGAATCACTCACAGAATTGAGCGATAGTGATTTGTGGGGAGATCCGTCATCAAACACTGAAAAGTAATGACATTATTGAATATTTTTTATTAATATTAGATTATTATTTGGTATAGTTATTTATAGTTATTTATTATATTATAATTTATGATTTCGTGTTTCAAACTTTATCATACCCGAGATGTCTACTAGACTCTGGTTTGGACAGATTTAAGTGAGTTTTCCTAAGAATTACAGGCCTACAATATAAAACGCCAAATTTTCATGCAAAATAATTGTACCACTTTCAGCATCAAAAATATGAAATAATCATACCGCCAGGGAGGCTAATATAGTTTCTAGAGATTCTATGCACCACCACCAACACCTCAGTGCTCTCAGAACTCTCACCTCATATCCACAGAATATAAGCCTTGAATGCTAATATGCACAAGCTGTTCCCTCCTGCTGGGGACTCCTCTGCAAATCCTCACTCAGAAGATCCAGGCTCATGTATGGGGGTGAAGTGAACAGACAAGCCTCTAATAGTGCATTACATTTCCAAACCAATTTATTAAAAGTATTAAAATCTGCTTATATCTAAGCACAGTAAAAAGCGCTTCAAATGGTAAAAACATCAACGTTATCTCCTCTCACATCACTTCTGGTCCGCTACGCCTTACGGCCATACCCTATGCGTTACGTCACATAATGTGACTTCTTCAGGGGAAGAAGCTTATTTATGTTTACACCTTACTGAATTTATTGCAATATGTTTCCATTTTTAATTCAAATTCATTTTCGAGTTCGAATTTGAATTGAAAATAACAAATATATGAAATGAGTCCGAATATACTAAACAAATTCAGATAGTGAATTATTGTAACATAACGAATATTATGTAACATTAACTTAACGAAGAAATGCAAAATGAAACTAAACAAATTTTTCCGTCGTGCACATCTCTACTTTAGAATAAGGTGAACACATTTTCTAATTAAAATGAGGACACCCTAAAAAACAGGGGTCCTAAAATCGGGCACTCTCCCCAGAAACCAGAGACTTGTGATCACCCTACTTTAAAAGCCAAAGAAGCAAAAGTTAAAGTAGGCCAAATAAAGCATCAGAACACTGTAATGCTTGCGTCTATCTATTAAAGGTTCTTGTAGTAAAACTAAGGAAACTTAGACCTCTGTGGTATATCAATGTGCTTTTGCTAAACAAAAAATGCTTTACCATCAAAACTATTACAATATTAGCAATATAATACAAAGCTGACAGATATACCTATAACAAGAAAAAATGCTACCTACTTCCTAGCTAAACTATGGTCTGTGTACAATAAGAATACATGAAAAGGTTACTTAGCTCCGCTAATAGAAACTTCACGATCTCCTTGGCAATGAGGACTATTTGACGAATGCAGGAGATCGGGCGAAAATCGTCTTTAGATTCGGGCAGAGATCTTCCTTGGTGTCACGTCATTACAAAGTCCTAATCTGAGTTTGTGTTCTTGTCTTTTATTTGGAAAGTTTTAAGAAGCCAATCCCATTTGGGCATATCCTTCTCTGCCCCATTACACTGATGTCAAAAATAGCAAAAACTTAAGCTAGAGCTATAGTTGACCAGAACACCTGTATAAACAATGGTAGCAGAGAGGGTATCTTGTTGTTAAATCCAATTTGGGAGTCTTCAAATCAATACCTTTTTCTGATGAGACAGTGAGTCTAAATCTTAAAAAAATGAGGTGCTTTTAATTCATACACTGCAGTGGAGAAATGCAACACAGTTCTCGAATACTATAAGCGAGTAAAAGTGAAAGTGTTTCTGAGCTTACTTCTATAGGTTATACAATTTTTTATGTATGAATATGCATAAAATATGGGTGTGTGTTAAGTGTATTCTAGGCGTGACATAGGTGTGATTGTATAGTTTAGTCTACTCAATGTCCATATATTCGTAGTAGCAAGGGAACAGTTAAATGGGTGTATACAAAAGACATTTCAGCAGTATATGGTCGGTTCAGACTGGTTTTGATAAGGAAGTCATTTTGAGCAGCTTTTTGGGTTCTTATCAGTAGTTTGTGTCTCCACATTTCCAGTAGTTTAGATTTCCCAGGGATTGAAACACAAGTAAAAAAAAAAGGGGGACATCTAGAAAAAAAAGTGTATTACCAATTCTTAAAGTGATAGTCTCTCATACAAATCTGCTAATCTGACTATCTGATAACACTCTATCTCTTCCTTGGGGTCATCTCTCTGAGTTCTAACTGTCATTGTAGTAATCTTTCTGTCACGGACATGGCCAGAGCGGAGGCTGTTGGAGAGGACTGTGTGCAAGCCTGTTGCCCACCGATTATGGGCCCTAGCATTTGAGGTGAATGAGAAATCCAGTCTGATCTGTATTAATCGGACTCAGTCATGTATATATTGTATGGGGACTCCTTACTGTATATTTGTGTCCCTGAAGAGGGAGGGGGGATTCCTCCAGCAGCCCCCTGCTGATAAGACTGATTCATTCTGCTGGGACACATCCTGTGAGGAGATGCTGGTGTTATCAACATGTGTTTATGTTAATTGAGAGAGCTGATCACATTAGCCACCAGCCCTGGCTAATAGACGAATGGTCTAGGCTGAGGAGGGGGGAGATTGTTGTTTTTATTGTTAATTGTATTAATGTGTGAAGCTCGGTGCCCACAAGACTGTCATCTGGTCTGGGTACATTTTGTAGTAAATTAGGTCATGTTAATTAGGTTAGCTTTGAGTCATCCCTGCTGTATAAAGGTCTGTGAGATCTCAAAATAAAGGTAGTTCTGATGTACTCCAAGACTGGTGTTGTCTAGTTCTTGGGGTTCCTATAGCCAGATCCATTGGACTCATGTTCCAGAACTTAGGAAGCGGTATATGACGGAAGCACTCAAGCGGAGTGTGGGGCGTTCCGTGACATTGGTGGCAGCGGTGGGATAGCTTCCTGAAGTCTGAAGTCTGGGACATCCAAACCTCCAACTGGATCCAAGATCAGCATAGCAGACTTCAGTCACCTCAGCGGAGATATGGACCTGGCATCAGAATTCCCGGGGCTGCTGCGGATCATCCTTTCAACGTACACCAGGACTGTGTCTGAGGATGAATACCTGGAGCTCAGGCAGCTGATTCGGGTGGAGCTCTGGAATGCAGCCCTCCGTCTCGCTGGTATAAAACAGGGCAAGTGCTTTCCAACCCAAGAGCAACGGGCCAGTGACCAACGGGCATTGCGGATGGCATTCCTGGGAGAGCAGCCCCAGGAGCAATGGGTGACTGAGTTGGACAGGTTGGTCCAGCAGGAGATAGAGCTGGACAATCGTTATCGGGCTCTGCAATGGCACGCAGAGGAGGGATATTTAGGGGAGACAACAGAATGCTCTCCGGAGGGATATGACTTTGGCGGCCCTGGATTGCTGTGGGAGAACCTTACAGATCTTTTTATGTTTGGCGATGAGGGGGAACCTGACCTTGAGGACATGAGAGACTATAGAGAGTCTATGCTCGGTCTTGCAGGGGTCTCAGAGCTCAAACCTGATCTGGACCATTTGCTAAGGAAGGAACAGCATCTGGAAAGGGCATACAGGAAACTGCTAGAACAAGTTCAGCAGCATGCCAGAGAATCGGCAGTGGAAAATCCGGAGATTGCCGTCCCCAAACCTGAAGTGCTGACAACAGGGCAGAGCTCTGCTAACCTCTGTCCAGAAATGATAGCATCTTCTGGGTTCCATGGACAGGAGATGGTGAACCTCTATTCCCAGACATCAGTTGCAGAGACATGGGATTTGATAGACTTTTCTGCTGAGGAAGAACAACCTGATGAGCCTCCAGCAGAAGAGCTGCTATCAGGGCCAAAGTTCACTGTGTTCTGCCCCGCACCAACAGTGGCTTCGGCCTTACTGAGAGAAGAGGTAGTCGGCCTTTCTCCCACAACACTGACAGGGACATGTGATTTTCTGCCAGCAGCATCTATGGAGTTAAAACAAACTTCTCCAGCTGAAGATCTGGTAACTGAACAGAGGGTCCAAGACCTCTGTCCCACACTTTTACCAATTCCAGAGACTGGGGATTTAATAGACGTTTCTGTAGAGGAGGAACCACCTGGCAAACCCCCAGCAGAAGTGCTGGCAACCGGACAGAGGGTCCAAAACCTCTGCCCCACACCTGCAGCAATTGTGGAGGTCCAAGGTGAGGAGGTGGCAGTCTATCACGAGCTGCAGATCAGGATCCAAGGAGAGAATGCAGTCATCACCTCACAACTGCAGCTTGATCTGGTGTCGGTTGATGGGGCTTCAGTCCCCACCTGTATACCCCAGGAATGCTGGGCAGTCGGCCCAGATCCCCAACAGCAGGATGGAGTGAGCCCAGTCCCCCTGTCTTCTCTCCAGCGGCAGAAAGGATTCCAGGGAGAAGGGCCAGTCCGGGCCTCTCCCCAGCGGCAGATATGTTCTCTGAGAGAGGCAGAGGATGGCTGGGTGAGTAATGCACTGTTTGGGATGATTTGTTTGGGGTACTGTGTAGGTACAGGCAGTAGAGGACTGGAGCTGTTTACTAACTTCGGAGTCAACCCGTCTGGGGTCTCCTCCTGTGTTAGTCTCCTGCCGAAAGGGGAGAAATGTCACGGACATGGCCAGAGCGGAGGCTGTTGGAGAGGACTGTGTGCAAGCCTGTTGCCCACCGATTATGGGCCCTAGCATTTGAGGTGAATGAGAAATCCAGTCTGATCTGTATTAATCGGACTCAGTCATGTATATATTGTATGGGGACTCCTTACTGTATATTTGTGTCCCTGAAGAGGGAGGGGGGATTCCTCCAGCAGCCCCCTGCTGATAAGACTGATTCATTCTGCTGGGACACATCCTGTGAGGGGATGCTGGTGTTATCAACATGTGTTTATGTTAATTGAGAGAGCTGATCACATTAGCCACCAGCCCTGGCTAATAGACGAATGGTCTAGGCTGAGGAGGGGGGAGATTGTTGTTTTTATTGTTAATTGTATTAATGTGTGAAGCTCGGTGCCCACAAGACTGTCATCTGGTCTGGGTACATTTTGTAGTAAATTAGGTCATGTTAATTAGGTTAGCTTTGAGTCATCCCTGCTGTATAAAGGTCTGTGAGATCTCAAAATAAAGGTAGTTCTGATGTACTCCAAGACTGGTGTTGTCTAGTTCTTGGGGTTCCTATAGCCAGATCCATTGGACTCATGTTCCAGAACTTAGGAAGCGGTATATGACGGAAGCACTCAAGCGGAGTGTGGGGCGTTCCGTGACACTTTCGTATTCCACATTTAGCACACCTGAAAAACAAATAAGCAAGTAATCCAATAACAATGATTCCCGCTAGGACAAAACTAATTTGTTGAATCAATAAGCCCATCCACCCACCAATGTTCCAATTACCAAATGGATTCCAATTACTACCCTTTTCAGGTGTGTTGAAATCAATGACTTGTTTCCTCAGTTTCTCTATCTTCTGGAGATGGACTCCTATCATGTATTGTATACCAGGATCTTCAAACCAGGAACAACAAGCAGTATCATCTACGAGCACACATAGACCTCCTTCCTTAGCCAACAGATAGTCTAAGGCCAATTTAGTTTGCAGGGTACGCTTGTGTAGTAATCTTAGGTCTGCAGCTATTTTATTGACCGCACTCTCAGTTTCATTAAACATCTGGTCAACTAATGTACTATAATTATTAAAAGCATTTTCTATTTTATTGATCACATTTATACCTCCCCAAACATTGCTGGAAACCATGCCCATATCTTGTCTCCAATATTAAATATATCATCAACCCGTGCAGGCACGGGTTGATGGTAGCCCTCTAAATGATTCATTACTACTTTTTATATCCTAATGTCATTTTCCTAGACCACAAAAAGGGATGGAGCTAATGTCCCAATATAGCAGGTACCATAACTATGGGGAGGTATCCACCTATAAGCCTTTTGACCACAGATAAGGTGGTAAGGGTCTATTAGTACATATGGTGTAAAAAGTCTATGACCAGGGCAGCGTACATACTCATAGGTCTGATAATTGTAACATTTGGCTGCAGAAACATTTCCCACCCTAGGATATTTCCACATTCGAGCATAGATTAGATAAAACTGATTCTGATCGAACTGGGGAAATGATCCACTTCAGGTTGAGTATAACCCCATGAGGATGCAATAGGAGATATATGGACAACCTGAGATCTATAGTTTTTGGGTGTATGTGTTATTCCCGTGCAGTCCCCGGAGGCTAAAAACCATTCTAATGCCTTAATGAATTTACCATCTCTAAACAGGATGTAATCTGGGTTTGTCATATTTTCTATTCTGATGTCACATTATATACCTCTTGCCTGTGCTGTGCAAGGGGATATTCCCAAAGGCCTTTGGATATATTTAAAGCAAGGTGATTTTTCAGAAAAGTAAAACATTTGTGGCATTTCTAGACATACTGGTATGTGGGCAGCCTTGTATTGTTTAAAATCAGAGTGAAGGTAAATGGGTTGTCTGGGGCCTGGCTAAGGTCAATGCCTGGCTTGGCCCATAGGGATACAGTTTTCCAGGTGGTTAAATTAATGGGAATGGGTACTAGGTGTATACCTTTTGAACTGTCTGGCCTATGTGAACAGATCCAGCAATTACTCAAGTTACCCCTTATGCCCGCCATAATGTGTAATTTGTACAGATGGTTTTCCTCTATAGCCTTGACTGTTAAGATCAAGTAAAGGCATAGCAGCATTTTACTCATCTTTTACCGTTGGCTGTACTTTCTTGCAATGGCTGGCATGTATCCACGTCTGCTTTCCTTCCAACTTTACAGCTGTGGCAGTTGTCAGGAGTACTTGGTAAGTTCCTTCAAATTTTGGTCCCAAGGGCACCTTCACATGTTCTTTCACTAGGACCCAATCACCTGGCTGTAAATCATGTGTTCCAGTTACTTGATCTGGATCTGGAATTTAATCAAAAACGAGCTTGTACATAACAGTTAGTTGTTTGTGTAAAGCAATTACATAAGAAACAAGATCATTATACATTACAGCCGTCTGGTGTGGAAAATACAATCCTGTCTTAGGTGGGCCCCCAAACAAAATTTCATAAGGGCTCAAGCTCTCTGACTTACAAGTAGGGGTAGTCCTGATGCTGTAAAGAACCAGAGGCAACAGTTCTGGCCACTGTTTCTTTACTGACCCTTCCTCTCGTTCCTGCATAAGTTTAGCTAGCCTGTTTTTAAAAACCCCATTGTATCTTTTGACATGGAGATCTTTATACCTACCTCACTTACACGCTTATTGATACATCAAATAAGTGAATATAACCTTGTCTACATAAGAACTGACCCATGCGGTTTGCGCTATAACCAATAAAATTAAGAACGAATAATAACTGTGCGAAAAGGATAACAATCTAATTTATTCAAACTTACTACTGTACAGAAAAGAAACTTGTAATATTGTTATAAAGGACATTCAAGTGCTATCAGTATATCAGGACAAATTGTGGGATAGGAAAAGTTACAGAAAAGATGAAGTCACACACTAAGAAAAGTGAAAGAGGTACATTTATAGAGAAACCTTACCTGCCCTCATGTTTCTTAGATCGTGAACCAAATAGACTGAGCCAATGATCTGAGTTCCAATATATACACACTTGTAAACCCCCCCCCCTCCTCACCCCCCTTCCATATGCTAAGACATTGCCACATTCCCTCAAGGGTGGGGGGTTGAAGAGTCCTATTCCCTCACATAAGCCAGGTGGGGGTGAGGGGCTCACTTAAGCTAGGACATCAGCTACTATTTTCTGACCAGGTTATTCCTGTTCCCTTCCCACCTCCCACCTCCTTTGAAGTGACATTATTGTGCTACCAAATGGTCAGATAGCTACTCCAGATAACGTTCCACAGCAGGGTAAGATGTCTCTGTTGATTCTAAATATGTTCTGAAACTATAGAGTCAATGAAAGATCACTGTAAGTCACATTAATAATAAAGTCCATCACCTTCAGGGCCCAAATCTTCACCATACTTTCTACCTTTCCTGAACTCTGAGGACGATAGGGGTTATGGAAGGCCTGCTCTATTCCCAAGTCCTTGCATATTATTTGCATGATCTGTTCAGTGAAATGTGTTCCTCGGTTGCTCTCAATGGTTTCAGGGACTCCAAAACGACATATTATTTCGGAAAGGAGCTTCTTTGCTGTTGTCTTGGCATTTGCTTTAGCCACCGGCCAGGCTTCTATCCAGTTTGAAAATATGTCTACACACACCAAAACATATTGCAATTGGTCTGATTTGGGCAATTGGATGTAATCAATCTGAAGTCTTTGGAAAGGGAATATTGGCTTGGCCAAATGTCTTTGTGTTACTCTGGTCAGTTTTCCTGGGTTATCTTTAACACAGATTATGCATCACTCAACAAAGTCTTGACATGCATTTCTGGAGTATTGCATAAACCATCCAGCCTTTTCAATGTTTCTTTCCATTGCCTTACAGCCTACATGACCTGGGTCATGGGCTAGTTGCATGATCATCTTCTCTGTTTGAGGTGGGACACATATTCCATCCTCCTTGTACAAGAGCCCGTCTTGGTCCTTCTTTGCTCCGTCCCTTTCCATGATTTCACATCAATCATTCATATTATATCAATTGCAGATTCTTGCAATTTTTTAATCAGTTCTTTTGCTTTCTGTATTTGTTCTCTTCTCTCCTCCAATCTTTTACAGGCTTCTTCTTCTTCCTTTTCAAAATCAGCGACAAGAGTCATGATTGCTTCCATTGGTGTTTCAGCAGTCTTTCTGGCAGTATGATCAGCCAACTGGTTTCCTTTTTCTTCCATGGTTTGTCCTCCAGTATGTGCCTTGACCTTCAGGGTGGCTACTTCATTTGGGAGGGTGACTGCTTCAAAAAATTATTGAACATTTTTCTAGTTTTGAATTGGTTCTCCTGCAGCAGTTATGAATCATCTGTTCTTCCATATGGGCCCATATTCATGGATCATGGTTACCAACTCGGCAACCTGCGCTGAAGGTGATGAAGGGAGTAGTTGGGTCTCAATCACTTTCTCCAATGTTGTCACCGCGTATGCTGTTCTTGGGACTCCATCTTTGTACAGGCGTGAACCATCTACAAACAGGATCAGATCAGGATTTTCAAAAGGAGTGTCCTTTACTGGGGATATTTGCTGCATGTCTTCTTCCATGACTTCCAAGCAATTGTGGTCACCCTCCTCTTCGAGGTCTTCCTCTCTCTCTCTGGCAGAAAGCTGGCAGGATTGATTGTGGTGCATCATTTCACTTCTATTTCTCCTGATTAAAGCAGGATTGCTTCATACTTGCTCAGCTTTGCGGGTGACAAGTGTTTGGTCCTTTTTCTTTCCAAGATTTAATTTGCCGCATGTGTTGTATAAACTGTCAGAGGCTGATTCATCCTTACAATGGCAACCTTCTCAACCAATAATGCAGCAGCTGCAACTGCTGTTACACAGGTTGGTGTTCCTTGGAGGATTGGATCCATTCGTACACTTTCATAGGCCACTATGTGTGTTCCTGATGGTGACCCTTATGTAAGAACTCCATTGCCTGTGGCTCCCTTAACAGAGCAATATAGTTGGAAGGGTTTGTTTTGGTCAGGTAATTTGAGGGCAGGTGCGACCTGGATATCAGATTTTAACTGATTGAAGACATCCTCCAGTTCCTTTGTCCATTCAAAGGGTGTAGTCAGGGCAGTATACAAGGGTTTTAACTTGGTGTTAGCATCTGGTATCCATTGTCTCACATATGACACCATCCCGATGAATTCTCTGAGCTGCTTGTGATTTTTCACATGAGGCATATTAGTTATTGTTCGTTTTTCTTTCAATGTCAATGTGTTTGGTTCCAGGGCCTAGACAGTGACCAAGAAATTTCATATTAGGTTTGCACCATTGTACCTTTTACTTTGACACTCTACAATTCTGTTCACTGAGCTATTTCAACAGAGAATGAGAGTCTTGTTCACAATGTTCTTGTGTGTCTGCACATAGTAAGATGTCATCAATGTACACCTTGATCACTGTGCCTTCATGGGCTGGTTGCCACCTGTTTAGGATTGTCATCATGGCCTTTGAGGATGCACTTGGAGATGAAATCATTCCTTGCGGAATTCTTGTCCAGGTATACATTTCTCCTTCAAATTGGAAAGCAATGTGTTCATGGCTTTCTTCATCCAAGGCAACACTAAAGAAAGCATTTGCCAGGTCTATTACGGTGTACACCTGTGTTCCTGTAGGTATGTCCTTGAGCAAAGTATAGGGATTTGGGACAACAGGAGTGTCTTCCTCGATTATTTGATTGATGGCCCTTAATTATGTACCATTCGATATACTGGCTTTTCTCCCTTTTTGACCGTTTTCTTTACAGGAAACAATGGCATCTGTGCTCTACTTTCTGTTTTCTTTATGACACCTGCTTCAATTAATTATTTTATTTGTACTCGTACACCAGCGAGTTTATCTGGTGACAGTTGATACTGTGGAATGCGTGGGATTTGAGTTCCTGCTTTTATTTTGACTTTAACCGGCGGGACTTGTAGAAGTCCTACATTATATTTTCCCTTGGCCCAGAGAATATCAGGTATTTGAGCAACAATTTCAGGTGGAATGTTACCTCCAATCTCTTCCTCTAATTCCATTGCAGTCAATCCACATATAATTTCTTCATCTAATTCTCCAACATGTACTTCTACTCCGTTGGGTGTATACTGTACACAGGCTTGTAAGTAACTCAGTAGGTCTCTTCCCAATAGGTTGCATGGTAACAGCTTATGAAACATATTGTGGCTTCCAATTCCAATTTATATATAGGGGGCATTTTCTTGAGAGGGGTAGACTTCCTCCCACTCCAACTGCTAGTGGCCCAGATGTAAGGGGGATGTCTTTTGGTAGGCAGGACTTTTGAATTATAGTTTGGGCAGAGCCAGAATTGAACAAGCATGAAATTTCCTGATCTGTTAGTTGTGGAAAGCACAGTTACAAAAGCATCTTTACCATTCGTCTCAGAGATGCATCCGTCTCAGAGATGCAAAGATAAACAAATTAACTTCTGCGTGCTCAGAAAGTTCATGCTGCTTTACTAGTCATTTATCATCATCTCCATCTTTCTTCTGCTTATGTCTGTCAGGCAATCCGTATTTTCTGACAAGATGGCCAATCCTGCCACAATTATAGCATTTCCTGGTTTCTTTTTGAGGGACAGCTTCTTGACCATCATTTTGGGCTACAAAAGCATTCAGCCTTTTCTCTTTTCTTTCTTCTTCCTGAGCCTCAATGCTACTGCACACTTCTCTCAGCAAAGCCCATTCAAATCCCTTTCCATTCCGTTTTTTTTGGCATCAAACATTTCCTTATTGCTTCTCTGAGTCCCATCTTACAACCTATGGCAGTAAAGTGCAGTCAGCCAGATCCACTCCTACTGTCTCTGTCATGGTCTGGAGACGTTTAAAGTAATCAAAAACATCCTCAGCCTTTACTTGTCCCACATCCAGCAAAAATCTTAACAGGTTCATGACTAGTCAAGGTTTCATCATGTTGCATACTTTCAAAAATCCAATACTGCACACATGTAATGCCCTTATCCAACTCTTTCAATCCGCCATGAAAATTAACATACACAGAGACCCAACTTTAGACATCGTAAACTCTTTCAGTTGGAATTGGATCTGCTCTATTTTTAGTCCAGTCTATAATAGTTTTGGTGTAATTTCTTAACTACTGTCTATAGCTGTCTGTCATTTCTGTCAGAGGACTTAATTTATTTGTGCCATTTTTTTTACCTCTCCCTGCATCGAGAGGTCCACAGTAGAGCCATGCTCCCATTCTTAGTCCTGAGTCCTCACTTTGAGTCTCTAATAATTTGTGGGTCATCACCCAAAAATGTAAATTTTTTTTTTCTCCGGGCCTGTCATGTAGCCACACACAGGCTATTATACCACTACAGTCCTCTGGGCAAACCTTCTCACAAGTCTCATAAATCTATCGACACCCCAAGCATAGAAACAAAACATCAACAATCCACCATCAATGACTATTATCGACTCTATTATTTCTGCAAAAAGTGAAGTAGAGGAGTTATTTGGGTCAAACTGTGTAGCATTAACATTACTCTGGTTTGCATTCATTTTATCTCACCGTCTCATCAAAAAAAAAAAAAAAATCATCAGACGCCAGCCAATAGACTTCAGACAGCAACTTGTACTTGCCGTGGTAGGCATAATAAGTAAGAATAAAAGTTTCTTACCGTGGCCACTTTGGTTCTGCCCACCATGGGTTTTGCGTCTCTTTGGTTGGAAGTCCACCGGAACTGAATCTGAGCACGGGCACCGGCTGTTAAATCTTTTTTCACAACAAGGTTGGTCTTTATTTGAAAAAAGGAGAAAAAATACAATACATAGTAGTTTGAGATTGAATAAACGTAGTCATAAACATACAAGGAGCGTAATCGTATACACTTACAGCATGGTATACGACATATCCTATACAATAAAATTGACATACTTTTCATATAAGGTCTATTATCAATTGAAGGATAGAAGGGTAGGGAGGGGGAAGGGAAGGGGAGCGAGGGGGGAAGGGAAGGGGGGGCGAGGGGGGAACAAGCCGCCCGGGTACCACCCATATTTGGAATCACCCACAGAAACATCTGGAGCTAAGGGTCAGCAATATAAGTGGGATCCGTCCATGGCTTCCAAATCCGGTCAAACGTCCGGGGACACCCTCTACTCGTGTAAGTTAGCTTATATAACGGTAAAACTGCATTAACTGAGTCCTCCCATGATCTCACTGTGGGAGGTCTATGTGAGGTCCATTTCAGCAAAATTAGTTTTTTTGCATAGAATAACAACAGTGAAATCAATATCTTAGTGTATCTGGGTCTCTGTTCATCATCCTGAATACCCAACAGCGCCAGCTCCAGCGTCACCGTGATATCCAGCTGGAGCCTAATATTAATAGAGTCCCCCACCTCAGGCCAATATCCTGTCAACCGCGGACACGACCAAAACATGTGGAAGAAGGTGCTGTCCGGTGATTGGCAACACGGGCAATTCAGGGAGCGCAGCAGATAGATTCTGTGCAGTCTCTGAGGAGTGTAGTAAACCCTATGTAAAAATTTTGTTTGAATTAACTTGTCGCTAGATGAGATTACCAATTTAGAGCTATCCTCAAAACATTCCTCCCGGGTCTCTCTATCCAGATCAGGCAAGTCAGTCTTCCATTTAACCCATAGGGCCTCCATTTTAGGTGAATTCCTCTGGAGAAGAACAAAATATATAGTGGACATAGTCTTAGTGAGGGTCTCCTGCGCCAATACCTCTTCAATAGGATCGACTGCAAGACTAGGAGGGAGTGGGAACTGTGCCCTGGCTGCTTGTCGCAACTGATGGTACCTAAACAACATCCAGGCTGGAAGTCCAAATCTGTCTACTAGATCGCGAAGCGAGATAAGAGTTCCAGCCTGAAACACGTCTCGTAACAGTTTGATACCACACCGGGCCCACAGCTGTGCGTCCGGAATAGTACGGAAATGAGAAAGAGAGGGGTTCCGCCATAGGGGGCAGAAGGGAGACCACCTATTAGGTTTTACAAAACGTCTTCTAGCCGCTCCCCACACCTTGAGGGTTGCCACAGTCGAGGACAGAAGGGAAGGATACGCCGAGGATCCCCTATAAACCAAATTGCCCAACTCCTTCAAAGAACCCACTATGGCTGCCTCCAGACACACAGCTGCATTCGCCCTAGACTGCTGAAACCACCACCTCACTGTGACGAGCATTAATATACCAATAAATTGGGTAAGGCGAGTCCTCCACTACTCACTGGTAGCTGAAGGGTTTGTCTAGCCAACCGGGGAGAGGCCCCCTGCCACAGAAAAGAACCAATGCAGCCGTCTATGCCCTTAAAGAAAGACGGGGATATCCAAACAGGACAATTCCTAAGAATATAGGTGAATTTGGGAAGGTATATCATCTTTAAAATATTAATGCGAAAAGACGTTTTGCGTCACTTTCTGGCGGCTGCCAGAACAGTTCTGCCCAGACATTGGAAGTCGACGAGCATGCCTTCCCTGGGGGATTGGGCAATTGAAGTGGACCAAATTAACAGCTTGGAACGAATGTTGTCGCAGGAAGCGGGCAAGGAGGAGCAATTCTCCAAGACCTGGACTTCATGGTCTATGTTTCGCTACTCCTCTGAATTTATTTCATGGGCCGCAGAGGAATCCACCGACGCATCTGTATAGCCAGGGTGGAAAATTTTCTCTCTTAATTTCTACTTCCCTTACTGCCTTGACCCTTCTACTCCAACTCTCTCCCTTTTTTCCCTTCTCCTTTCCCTTTAAATGTTTGCGTTACACGCTCACCTAAAGCATAATCTCTAGTCTCATGAGACCGGAACGGTGTCACACACAGAGCTTCCCCCTCAGAGAAAACGTGCTCAGCGCAGAAGTAGAAGCCCTAGCCTACTTGTAATGCGTGGGCACCACTCGTTGATAGATAGTGGTGCTCGCCTACTCTTACTAAGCCAGATTAGACGCCGTAGGTATAAAGGCTTATATACCATATCACTC
The DNA here is from genome assembly GCA_037952925.1 of Lithobates clamitans. Taxonomy (NCBI): domain Eukaryota; kingdom Metazoa; phylum Chordata; class Amphibia; order Anura; family Ranidae; genus Lithobates; species Lithobates clamitans. The sequence goes on along the minus strand of JBBGZY010000175.1, from coordinate 278,917 downwards.
AACCAAAGCTCACGAATTATCTAAACCATGAGATGATACGACAACAGTGTTGCACGAATGTTTACGAATATACAAATATATATCTTTGTTATATGTTATTGAACGACTTATATGTATACTGTACATCTTTGAAATGATACTTTGCCTATCAATAAAATAAGATTGAATTAAAAATATTAATGCGGCCCAGAAGATTAAGCGGGAGATTAGCCCATCTAGAGCAGTGGTCTCGAAGGCGATGTACTATAGGTTGGAGATTGAGACGCTGAAAGGAGCCCAGATCCCTTGTGACTCTAATTCCTAGATAAGTGAATTCTTCTCCCCATTGCAGTGGGGTGTGAGCCCCACACGTTTTGGCTTGCGCATCCAAGGGGAACAAGGCGGACTTGGACCAATTGATGCGAATACCGGAAAAAAAACCAAATTCATCAAAGGCTGCTAAGGCAGCGTTTAACGACTCCTCAGCATCCTGCAGGTATAGCAGAGTGTCGTCTGCATATAGGGATATCTTCTCCTCCAGAGGGCCGACCCGAAGACCTGCAATACGTACCGAATCTCTGATTAGGACTGCCAGCGGTTCCAACGCCAAGGCAAACAGGCTGGGTGACAACGGACACCCCTGTCGGGTCCCCCTCTGAAGGAGAAAATAATCCGAAAGGTTAGCATTTATGCGGATTCTGGCCCTAGGAGCGTACCGGCTGTTAAATCTTATTTAGGAGTCTTCAAATCAAGACCTTTTTTTGATGAGAGAGTGAGTCCAAATCTTAAAAAAATTAGGTGCTTTTAATTCATACACTGAAGTGGAGAAATACAACACAGTTCACGACTACTATAAGCGTACTATAAGCAGGTAAAAGTGAAAGTGTTTCTAAGCTTACATCTACAGGTTATACAATTTTATATGTATGAATATGCATAAAATATGGGTGTGTGTTAAGTGTATTCTAGGCGTGATTGTATAGTTTAGTCCAATCAATGTCCATATCTTTTTAGTAGCAAGGGAACAGTTAAATGGGTGTATACATCATATAGCTCACAAAAAAAGATATTTCAGCAGTATTTGGTTGGTTCAGACTGGTTTTGATAAGGAAGTCATTTTGAACAGCTTTTTGGCTTCTTATCAGTATTTTCTGTCATCACATATCCAGTAGTTTCGATTTCCCAGTAATTGAAACACAAGTAAAAAAAAAAAGGGGGACATCTAGGGAGAGAAAAAAAAGTGTATTACCAATTATTACCAATTCTTATATAAAGCTCAACATTATCAGACCCCTATAATTCTACTCATTGTGTAAGCACTCCAGGACATCTGTTGAAGAAATGTCCCACTACCAGAAAAGCCTAAACAAACACAGCAAATGTTTTAGTGTGAGACTGAGATAGTCACAAGTGTGTGTGTGTGTGTGTGTGTGTGTGTGTGTGTGTGTGTGTATATATATATATATATATATATATATATATATATATATATATACATATTATATACATAAAAAAACACATCAGATGCAATACATTCCACCCTTGACTCTCCCAGACTCCTCATGGAAAATTTACTTCATATCTAACAGCACTCATTCTAAACCTTCGTTAGCCATGCGTATAACTCCCTCCCATTTTATGCCACCGAGAAGGTGTTTTAGTCTTTAGCAAAAGTTCATTAGAAGCAAGTCTAGGCTTGTAACATATCCAACATCAAAGGCCTTGCTCTCCACTGCTCTTGTAAGCATCTGTGATTCTTTCCATCATCACTTTTCTCTGATCTTCCTATGGATCAAATCTGAGACAGCCTGATAATGGAAAACAAAGCAGATTATCTGTGCCTTCCAATAATACATAAACAGTAGACCCTGGCCCTTCTGCTACAATTTCTTCTCTAACTGGCTTCTTGCCTGCATCTCTGACCAACCCTTTGCCACCTGCCTGTATCCACTTCTGATCCTCCCAAAGAACAATAGGGAGGAGAGGAAATATACAGACATTTTTGTTTATTTTGGAAGGTTTGATGTTATACAGCCTCACTTTCCACTCTTGCTGAGAAGTGTCTACTAACCAGTCAGAGTCCCATCCATTGTCCTGAAGCTCATCTGCCAAGGCAAATATAACTTCAAACCTTCCTGCCAGATTCCCTCTCATTCCTAGATAGGCTTCAGCTTCAGATACATCACTCCTGGTTTCTATATCATGGGAAGCAGTAACATGGTACCTGTTAAGCCCTGTTTTTTCAAGAATCGTATGTAAATACTGAGATCTGCACTCCAGCTGTGGAATCTGCACCTCAGACCCAACAATCCTCTCATATGGTGTGCTCTTGGCTATTGGCCTAGAATTTAACAACATGACTGCGTGTGTGAAGACCCGATCCCACCCCCTTACTTAGTGTATGTGTGGGTGTAAGTTTGCGTATCTGGTCCTTCAATAGCCCGTTGTATCTTTCAATCAAACCAGCTGCCTGTGGATGGTATGGGATGTGGCACAACCAGAATCTTTAGCCAACTGCTGTACTGTTGATCCGGTGAAGTGTGAGCCATTATCAGTTTGGACTTGTTTGGGACAACCATAGGCAATGACAAGTTTCTGGAGCAGTTGAAGCGTTGCAGCTTGATCTTCACATTTGAAAGGATAAACAAGCAAAAGTCCTGAATACAACTGGTCTACTGCAGAACTGTGTCTGTACTTGGGTTATAGGCTGCTGCTGTCCATTTATGCCCAGACGAGGTGACTATGGTGTAACCATCAGTGAACCATGCTGACTCCTTCATGTCTTCTGACAGAGACTCAAAGCGCAGAGCCTCTTGAACAGGAGGATGACTGCAGCACAGGAATTTCTTCTTCTGGCTGGGTGCCAGTGAAAGTAACAAGCCCTGCCAACTGTTTTGAAATGTCTCTGACATCCCCAGCTGCAATACCCCGTCTTTCTTAAAGTTACCACTTCCATTTCATCAATGTCTGGTTCTGGGCTACAGCTGCCCTAATGGCCAGAAAATTATCTCTCACCCATCCTGCTATTGGCAAAGCAGTATGGATGATGACTGTGTCCTTTCCTGTAATGGTCTCTGGACTTCTCTAAGGTCGTGTATCTCTTCTGCGACCCTGTCAGTTGCTTGGACCAAAATCCAATGGGTATTGCTCTCTGTCCTTTCTTTTCGTTTGGCTGCCACAGACTCCAAGATATGGTACCATCCTGCTTCACTACATCCAGGTGAAATGGTACTCCTTGTCTCATGGGTCCCAATCCCTGACTCTGCAAATTGGCTTCTTTAGCAGCAAGGAATGCGGTTTTCTGCTCTGAACCCCATGGGAACTCATTTTTCTGGTAATTTTTCTGGTGACATTGTATATAAGCCTCAGGATTAGTCCAAGATTTGAGATGAATGATCTCCAGAATCCCACAACTCCAATGAACTTCTTTGCCTCCTTTATGGTAGTAGGGGGCGACAGTCACTGGATAGTTTGCACAACTGTCTCTGGAATTTTCCTCTGCGGCCCAGTCCACATCATTCCCAGGAATTTCACCTCTGTGGGAGGTCCTTGGACTTTGTCTCTGTTGATAGCCCACCCTCTGTTCTCCAAGTGCTGTATCAGCAGGTGCAGTACTTCAGTTACATCTTCTTTTGTCCCAGAGATCATGATGTCATCAATGTAGTGAAACACAGCGACTTTCAAGTACAGGGTACTTAAATCTTGGGCAATCAGTCCATGACAAATCGTTGGAGCATGATGATAGCCTTGCGGAAGGGCAGTGAAAGTTTACTGGCAGCCGTCCTACACCATAGCTAACTGGTCTTGACACTTTGGGTCTATCAAAATTGAAAAGAAAGCATTAGCCAGGTCCATCATAGCATGGTATTCTCCTGCCTCTTTAGCAATTTTCTCAACAATTGAGATCATATCCGGTATAGCTGACTTCAATGATGGTGGTACCTTGTTTAGACCTCTGCAATCCACAGTCTTTCTGTATGTTCCATCAGGTTTCTTAGTGGGAACATCAGGGACGAGAAAGGACTTGCAACAGGTCTAAGGATCCCTACTCTCAACAGTTCTTGATAAGTCTCCCCAATTTCTTTATGGCCTCCAGGAAGTCTGTACTGCTTGAGACAGACTGGCTTCTCTGGTGGAGGAATGTAGACAGGGGTCCATTTTGCATGACCTCTGACCACAGCCTTCACCGCCCTAATCAGATACGCTTTATCAGGATACCCGAATGTGAATGTACCCCTTTCAGTCTGAATTGACTGACCTTGAAGTACATCCAGCCCAAGAATATTTTTAGGTAACTCTGATACCAGAACATTTGTCATAAATCCTGATGCCTTGCCAATAGCCAATTTCACCCGTATCCTAACTGCTGGTGTGGTTTGCCCTCCCAAACCTTCTACATAAATTAGTTCTCCTTTGTGATGGGAAGGATTTCCTTGCAAAAGTGAAACTTCAGCTCCAGTATCAACTAAAGCCATCAGATGTGTAGGAGAAGATGACTTCCCCCACCATACAGTGACAAGTGCATATGGGCGTCAGTCTCCTGCTGTCACTGCCCTCACTGCAATTACAGGAGACTCACCTTCCCTTCATAAAAGATAAGGAACCCAATCCCCTTTTCTGATTCTCTCAAACTCCTTCCCAGGATAAAGGGATTTGGGTTTTGGTTCATGTTCAGTTTTGGAAATTGGTGTGGGGCTAACAGGAGGGGTTTGTTCTGTTTTCTCTAAGTCTAGGCTGATGTTATTTTCACTAGGAGTAATGTTCCTAACCCTAACAGTTTTCCCCACTAAATGTTTCCACCTCTTCAGCATTTCTGCAGTAGAAATCCCATCTATCTTATCTTTAGGTATTCCTGCCTTTAATAGGTCCACCCATATTTCTTTCCTAGAGATAACTAGCCTTATTTTTCTCTTCACCTCCTGTCATCTCTACCCCGTTCCCTTTATCCTCTGTTCTTTTCTGCTTGCATTCTTCCTGTCTGGCCTTGACCTTATCTACTACCCTGACAGGTTTTGTTTTAGTCTCCTCTAGCTCCCCTAACTGGCTTAAAAGGGTAGTGGCTCCATGAATCTTGCTGTTTAATCCCAGGCCTCCCAGCAAGGACAATAAAGAAGCCCTGAAATTAAATGGCGCAGACTTCATCAGCTTAGAGCGCAGAGTAGACGTAAAGGGTTCCATATCTGGACTCATCCATTCTGGAAACATATTTAGTCTGGTTATACAACCTATCTCAGGTAACCTTGAAATGCCTTCTCTGATCGTTCTCCAGGAGTAGGTATTTCCTAGGTCAGTAGGACTAGCGTATACTCTGACTATTCCATCTCTTACGAGGTCTAACAGTGAAAAATTCACACTGAACTCTCAGGCTTTTTGCAGTGCCTGACGCAATTGTGGATCAGGGGTTAACACTCCCATAACCACTGCTTCCTTACCTGACAAAACAACACTGTCCGCCCCTTCATCCCACAAGCGTAGGAGCCAACTCAATAGGGGTTCCCTGGACCTTTGTTTGTATTGTTTTGCCAGCTCGTGGAGTTCAATTTGTGTAAACTCCCATACTTCTTCAAATTCCACACCTCTGGGGTTTAGAGAGAGATCTCCCCATCTGCCATATCCTCTCTATCATGTTGCCTTTTCCTATGCTTAGTATTGAGAGGTCTTGCACACTTTTTCTTTCCCATTGGGTGATCGTCATCTGAATTATTAAACTCTATCTCCTCATCCTCACTATCATTTGAGGAGAGCACATCCTCATAATCCCAGTTTTGGGATGTGACAATGGCACGTACCCTGGCTTTACTAACAGTTTTACGGCCCTTCTTTTTACTTAAGGCATTCATTGATTTGGTCATGAGGGCTGCACACCGCTCTTGCAAATCATCAGCCCGACTAGCAGTCGAATGTACACACTCCAAAGAAACTGCTAGTTGGTCTTTTAATATCTTAACTTCTGCCTCTGCCTTATCCCTCCTTTGTGATTCGGGATAGAGAGCATGGAGGAAATACCAACCCACTGTGGACAATGTCCTCTTCTCTGCTTTACTTAAATCCAACCCCTTAAGGCTAAAATCTACAAAATGAGACTATCACCCCAAGTCTTATTCAAGAAGCATACTTTGCAAATTCTTTAGCAAGAGGCTCCCACTCATTGTCTCTGGCCCAGATAGGTAAGCTGCACACTTCCTTCTGGCCACCAGAAACCTCTGCAGCCTTGCTTTTCCTAAACAGTTTATGCAGCATTTTACCTAGTAAAAGCTACACAATACACCACAGAAAAACAGGTCTGCTTCAGTTGAATTTTTAGCGCAAATCCAGGCCACAAGCCCACAAATGTAATGCTTGCGTCTATCTATTAAAGGTTCTTGCAGTAAAACCAAGGAAACTTAGACCTCTGTGGTATATCAATGTGCTTTTACTAAACAAAAATGCTTTACATACAAAACTATTACAATATTAGCAATATAATACAAAGCTGATAGATATACCTATAACAAGAAAAAAATGCTACCTACTTCCTAGCAAAACTATGGTCTGTATACAATAAGAAGTTTCTGCCGGAACGCGATGGAACAGAGTTCCGCCACCTCTGGCACCGGCCCCGTGCTTGCCGCTCACTGCTCTCACTAACACTGGAGCTCCGTTCCTGTGTCTCCAAGGGACAGCGCAGCTCTCCCACACAGGATCCTCCCTGTCCTGCATATCTCCATAACAGCAGAGGAGGGGGCAGTCCGTGGCGTAGGTGAGGGGGTGGTACCTCAATCCAGTAGGTGCCGATGTTCTATCAGAACACCAGCGACCCATCACCTAGTGTTACTGAGTGTGGTCTGCAAATTATGGGCTTCGGCAGGCAGGAGCAGGAGAGGCCGGAGTGATCTGACATCGCTCTCCTCCTGCTCAAGTTCCGCCCACCAATGGGCAGCAGGCAGCAACAGGCTGAACAGTGCTGCAGATGGCCTCTTCTCTTCTCCCCTCCAGCCTGCAAAGGTACATTCTTTGATACTGGTGCCTGAGAATAATAAGTAGAGTATTAATAAGTAGAAATAAATAGCAGGCTTTCCACACAGCAGAAGAACGAGGGAGCAAGGTAGAGATCTGTGTACAGTAAGACTTTGCAGTGTGACCTAGTGTATGTGGCTCAGCAGATTCTTCTAGAACTAGCTTGTAAAACTTTATTTTACAGGAAGCGAGTGATTATCTGTGCCTCATGCAGGGCAATGTTTTACTGAAGCAAGGATGGACAGGTGTTCCATACATCCCTGTGCCGGAAGTTCCATTGTTATCTATTGGGACAAAGGGGCTTTACAGACACTGCTGCTATTCTCAATGTGACATTGGTGTGAGGTGTACAGCCCCGAAGCACTCAGGGTGAGTCCAGGGACAAGCACTCACATGGATGTCATATTGGAATACAGAGGCTGTGTCCGTGCAGCCACGAATGGGACTGCTTGTATGGGAATGCACGGAATACCTGTGCATCCCTGCGTGGGTAAACAGGGCACAGATTAAATAACCTGTGTGAATCAGGCTTTAGGGCTGTGGGTGTGAGCTTTACTGGAGGTGGAGAGGGGATTGGTGCTGCTGGGTAAGATTTGAGCTGGGGTGGATATGGGCTTGAGAAGAGGGGTTTGTGCTGGCTAGAGGGGTTCATTTTTAGCTGTATTTTGTACAGCGACCTGGGCATCACGTACTGCACTCTCTACATTACTTACCCCTGCATTCTGTGCATCATGTACTTCTGATCCCTGCATTCTCTGCATTGTCCTTTAATCTGTGCGTTACTTTAAGGTCCTCCCACTTATCCATTTGGTCACACCCACCCTTTGAGGTAGCACGGGGGGAGGGGGTTCGTGGTTGAGTTCCTGCACCTATTCTCTAAGAAAAAAAGCCCTGAATAAGAATACACGAAAAGGTTTCTTAGCTCCGTTTATAGAAACTTCACAATCTCCTTGGCAATGAGGACTCTTTTACAATTGCAGTAGAGCGGGCGAAAAGCGTCTCCGGATTCTGGCAGAGACCTTCCTTGGTGTCACATCATTACAAAGTCTAAATCTGAGTTTGTGTTCTTGTCTTTTATTTGGAAAGTTTTTTAAGAAGCCAATCTTATTTGGGCATATCCTTCTCTGCCCCATTACACTGATGTCAAAAATAGCAAATAGCTAGAGCTAAAGTTGACTAGAACACCTCTATAAACAATGGTAGTAAAGAGGGTATCTTGTGTAAGCACTCCAGGACATCTGAACAAATTTCCCACTAACAGAAAAGCCTAAACAAACACAGCAAATGTTTTAGTGTGAGACTGGGATAGTCACAAGTGTGTGTGTGTGTGTATATGTGTGTATATATACTCCATGTATATTATATACATAAAAAACAAAAACACATCAGATGCAATACAAACGGTCATCTACAATTACATTGTGTAGTATCTCACATCACACAGGCGCATATATTAAACCCAGTCAGAGCCGTGTCTTATGATACCTACCATGAAGTCATAGTAGCATTGGTTTACTATATAAGATGTCAGATTGCAAGCATAACACATTTTCCTTTGCCATGTAGGACCTCTTGTCAGGCTTTTTCATTCTTTAATATGTTAGTATTACTGCCCATTGTGTGTTTATGAAACTTTAGCCTAATATTTTATTACAACTCTCAGCGGAGGCCTGATGTACAGTAGGTCCCTGTGGGATTCATCTATCATTAAGTCTTAGGCCAGATGCGGATACTCTCACAGTAAGACATATGTTCTTATACATTCTGCATCTGTTATATACAAGCCCTTCAAGGCCTTGTGTAAGTATTTTATTCCCTCCTGTTTAACCTGATGGTTTAATGGACCCCAGCTGTTGGGGAATAATCACCTACACCTCAGGTTATCTTCTATTTCCATAATAATGCATGCTCCTCTAGGATCTATTGTTCTGGAGAATCACGTACATGTAAAATCTAAAGTTTGGTGATTGAAGTTTATTAAATATGACATTTATTAAAAATTTTATTTAAATTAAAAACATATAGCACATGACTATGTGAATGTCATGCAGGGGCATTGCTAGGTGGCAGAAAGACCAGGGGCTTCAGCCCGAAGTCCAAGGCCGGACCGGGGGGGGGGGGTGTGTACACGTGATGCAGGCCTTTTTTTTTTGGTTGGGCCGTGACCTACCTGACCTACATACACTGACGGTAGTGAACTACCTACACTGACCTACCTACACTGACATTTACATTCACTGACCTACCTGCACTGACCGTAGTGACCTACCTACACTGACCGTAGTGACCTACCTACACTGGCCGTAGCGACCTACCTACACTGACCATAGTGACCTACCTACACTGACCGTAGTGACCTACCTACACTGGCCGTAGTGACCTACCTACACTGACCTACCTACACTGACATTTACCTACACTGACCTACCTACACTGACATTTACCTACACTGACATTTACCTACACTGACCTACCTACACTGACATTTACCTACACTGACCTACCTACACTGACATTTACCTACACTGACATTTACCTACACTGACCTACCTACACTGACATTTACCTACACTGACATTTACATTCACTGACCTACCTACACTGACCTACCTACACTGACCATAGTGACCTACCTACACTGACCGTAGTGACCTACCTACACTGACCTACCTACACTGACATTTACCTACACTGACCGTAGTGACCTACCTACACTGACCTACCTACACTGACATTTACCTACACTGACATTTACCTACACTGACCTACCTACACTGACCTACCTAAACTGACATTTACCTACACTGACCTACCTACACTGACATTTACCTACACTGACATTTACCTACACTGACCTACCTACACTGAAATTTACCTACACTGACATTTACATACACTGACATTTACCTACACTGACATTTACCTACACTGACATTTACCTACACTGACCTACCTACACTGACATTTACCTACACTGACCTGCCTGACCCACATACACTGTCTGACCTACCTCAGCTCAGCCGTGGTGTGCGTTGTCACAGCAGCCAGGCAGTCAGACAGTCAGAGGAGGAGGAGGAGCTGAGGAGGAGAGGAGAGCGGGCCGCCCGAGCGCTGAGCTTACAGTGGCGCGGCAGCCGCATTGTAATTTCCCACCTTCTGGAGCCTGCAGCGCCTATGATGGACGTCACACGTCCCGCGGTCCCAGCATTGGACCAGGGGGACGTCCATCATAGGCGTTGCAGGCTCCAGAAGGCAGGACCTGCTACGGCACTCGGCCAAACTCGGCAGCGCTCGGGATCAGATCGGTCCTGGCGCTCACCGCTCGGGGCTTATAATGAAGAGCTGCATGCCTGAGGCTCTGGGCTTTTCAGGGGCACATTTGGGGCTTCAGCCACGTCTAGCCACCCCCTCCCGAAGCCAATGATGTCATGACTATGTTAATGTGAACTTCACATTGAATAACATCACTCTGATGCTTAGATCTGAGAAAAAAAAAAAAAAGCGGGACTGCAACATTGCAAAAGACAAATCGGACACTAAGTGACACTTTTGACACTTTTTTGGGGACCAGGACACTAATACAGTGATGAGTGCTAAATATTATGCACTGTAACTGTACTAATGACTCTGCCTGGGTAGGGGTTAACATCAGGGGCAATTAAAGGGTTAAATGTGTTCCCTGGGAGTGCTTTGATACTGTGGGAGTGTTGGGGGGGGGTGTTTGTACTGTAAGATGACAGAGACCCAGGAAACCGTCACTTACAGGTACGTGAGTTCACGCTGAAGGACCACCTTGCTGCAGTATATATGCATGGGGCGGTCCAGAAGCTGTTAAAGCGGAGGTCCACCCTATTTTACAACTTTTGCTCAATCACATTACTGCAATGTATTCAGTTAAAAACTGAACTTTTTTTTTTTTTTTATCTAGTGTACCTGTGTTTTTCTCATGTTCATTTCTGCTTCCTGTATGTGTCCACTGCGGATATGGGCGGATATTTTGCGGGTATTCTGTCATTTCCTGTGTGCCGCACTGTCTTCTGGGAGCTAGTGTCATTGTTCCCAGGAGTCATTGCGAGTTCTCGCAGCAATTTGAAGGAGGTTGCCATCACAACGGGGCGGGAACTTTCTACGACGACGCCCGTCATAATGGCAACCCGGAAGTTTACAGCACTGCTCGCCGTAAACACTGAGCATGCGCAGGAAAAAGCGGTGAATTCTGGGAGCCCAGCATTCACCGGATCCCGAAAATGAATGCTTGTGGGCTTCACATGCCCACAAGCGAAATGGGAACGGCCAGGATCACTTTTTATAACTACTCCTTACAAAAACGGACAGCAGCAGATTTAAAACACCCAAACAGTGAGTATTACTTTATGATTGTGAAAGTGTCTACTTTGAATGGTCGCGGGACCTCCACTTTAAGTTGTTCTGACTGCAATATTAAATCTGGCCACTAGGTAGAGCCCAGATTCAATTTACTGTTTTGCAGAAACTTAACCACTTCAATAGAGGGCACTTCCCCCCTTCCTGCCCAGGACAATTTTCATCTTTCAGCACTGTCACACTTTGAATGACAATTGTGCGGTCATGCAACACTGTACCAAAACTACATTTTTATTATTTTCTTCCCACAAATTTTTCTTTGTTTCTATTATAAAATTTAGTTTTCTCCTTCACTGATGGGCACTGATGAGGCTGAACTAAAGGGCACTGACGAGGCGGCACTGATGGGCACTGATATGCAGTACTGATGGGCACCAATAGGTGGAACTGATATGCAGCACTGATGGGCATTGATAGGTGGCACTGTTGGGCACTAATAGGGGGCACTGATGGGCGGCATTGATGGGCACTAATAGATGACATCTGTGAAGGGCACTGACAGGCATTACTGATTGGCACTTTGGGCACTGATTGGCACTTCGGTGGGCACTGATTGGCAGTGTGGTGGGCACTGATTGGCATTGTGGTGGGCACCTCTGATGGGGGCTGTGCTGATAATCAATGCTCTGATTAGCGCGCACCCCCCCCCCCCCCCCCCCGACAGGACAGCCACCAATTGGCTCTCCCTGTCAGTGCGAACAGAGGAAAGCCGATTACTGGATTCCCACCTGAGATACACCCCCCCCCAAGGGGGTTCCCTCAGACACAACAGTCTAACACTCTATCATCCAGTTCAACCAGCCAACAACTCCTCCCCTAGCAGGCTGACCATGGGTATATGTAGGAGGCCTGCCCCCTGCCAATCCTAGTTGGGGATTGGTCAGAGCTCCTCACATGCACCCCATGTCACTCCAGCTCTCTGCCCTGCCCCTTTTCCAGAACATTCTCCCTGAAAACAGAGGAGGCGCTCAAGAGCTGAAGTACATGTCAGTCACCTACTGCTATACTAAACCACTCCCTGCCCCCAGATCAAAACAAACAGGCCTAGCTCACAGCATAGGCCTGCTTAAATTTACCTGCACTGGCAGCTTACATAAAAACCTATAGTAGCACCTACCTACCTAAGGTAGAGGGTGCTACACTCACCCCCCACCAGATTACAGCTGGTCCCCAGCTGTGAAAAATAAATGGAAAAATGGCTCCTGGGCCCAGGATTAAGGGCATCCCATGTTACAAGTTGGATGGGGGAAAGGAAATAACTTGGACAGGGCTATAGTACAAATAAATTACGTACAAAAATACAAAAACAGATATTTACATTTTTGTCACGTATATACACTGTACCCTGTACACTTCACATACAACCCTAACTACAGGTCCCTGGAGCTAGACACATACACTTTGAAGCCTGAGCATTGCTCCCGCAGGAGGAATACTCTGACTCACTACATTTCTTGTCCTCCGGAGTGATGGAGATGGACAGCTGTCCCATCTCTGGCGTTCCTAATGCCGCGTACACACGAGCGGACTTTCCGGCATACTTGGTCTGACGTTCTTCCCGCCGGACTTTCCGGCGGACTACCGCCGGACTTTTTGAATGGATGGACTTGCCTACACACGACCGGACTTTCCAGCAGGCAAGGTCCGCCCGTCTTTCCGACGGACTTTCGCCGGAGTTACGGCGGACTTTCAGAATGAACGGACTTGCCCACACATGGACAAGTCCGTTCATTTTGAACGTGACCCGGGTACGACGGGACTAGAAAAGGAAGTCAATCTCGCCGCTTTTATCGGCGAGATTGACACCTTGCGAGCTCCATCGTGGGACATACCAGGCCCTTAGGTCTGGCATGGATTTTAAGGGGAACCCCCTACGCTGAAAAATCAGCGTGGGGTCCCCCCCAAAATCCATACCAGACCCCGATCCGAGCACGCAGCCCGGCCGGTCAGGAAAGGGGGTGGGGATGAGCGAGCGCCCCCCCCCCCTCCTGAACCGTACCAGGCCGCATGCCCTCAACATGGGGGGGTTGGTGCTTCGAGGGAGGGGGTGCCCCGCGGGGCCCCCCCACCACAAAGCACCTTGTCCCCATGTTGAGGAGGACAAGGGCCTCTTCCCGACAACCCTGGCCGTTGGTTGTCAGGGTCTGCGGACGGGGGGCTTATCGGAATCCGGGAGCCCCCTATAATAAGAAGGCCACCAGATCTCGGCCCCCCACCCTATGTGAATGAGTATGGGGTACATGGTACCCCTACCCATTTACCTAGGGAAAAAGTGTCAATAATAAAACACACTACACAAGTTTTTGAAGTAATTTATTAGACAGCTCCGGGGGGGTCTTCTTCCGGCTTCGGTGGTCTTCTTCCGGCTTCGGGGGTCTCTCCGGTTCCTCTTCTCCCAGCGTCCGGTTGGCTCTTCTCCGCTCCCTCTGGCCTCTTCTCCCGGTGTTCCAGTTCTTCTGCCGGCTCCTCCACTGTTTTCATGCCGCTCTTTTGCCAGCGGAGGCCCGGACTTCTGGCCTCTGTCTTCTGGGCTTCTGGGCTTCTGGGCTTCTTCTCTTCTTCCCATGTTGACACAATGCTCTCTCAAGCTGGAATGGTCTCTGAGCACTCCGATGTGACTTATATAGGCGGAAACCCTGCCCCCTTATGCCGTCACAGTCCCTGGGCATGCTGGGACTGTGACGGCATAAGGGGGCGTGGTCACCGGGTGAGTCGGAAGAAGACCCCCGAAGCCGGAAGAAGACCCCCCCGGAGCTGTCTAATAAATTACTTCAAAAACCTGTGTAGTGTGTTTTATTATTGACACTTTTTCCCTAGGTAAATAAATTCACATAGGGCGGGGGGCCGGGATCTGGTGGCCCTCTTATTATAGGGGGCTCCTGGATTCTGATAAGCCCAATGCCCGCAGACCCCGACAACCAACGGCCAGGGTTGTCGGGAAGAGGCCCTTGTCCTCATCAACATGGGGACAAGGTGCTTTGTGGTGGGGGCCCCGCAGGGCGCCCCCTCCCCCAAAGCACCCACCCCCCATGTTGAGGGCATGCGGCCTGGTACGGTTCAGTAGGGGGGGCGCTCGCTCCTCCCCACCCCCTTCCCTGACCGGCCGGGCTGCGTGCTCGGATCAGGGTCTGGGATGGATTTTAGGGGGGCCCCATGCCATTTTTTCGGGGTATGGGGTTTCCCCTTAAGATCCATACCAGACCTAAGGGCCTGGGATGCCCCGCACTCGCCGCAATAGGAAAATTTGTTTTTCCTATTGCAGCGAGATGCAGTACTCTGCCCTTGCGTCGTATCTGGTCCGTCGGACCAGCATACAGTCGCATACATACGAACGGGCTTTCCGTCAGGAACTGAGTCCGGCAGACTAAGATTTGAAGCATGCTTCAAATCTCGGTACGGCGGACTTTTGGGGAAAAAAAGTCCGCCGGAGCCTACACATGGTCGGATTGTCCGGCCCACATTACCACATATATATTTTTTTTTTAACAAGAAAACCACATATATTTACCTGTTTATCATTATTCTGTCAGAATGGAGCTATTTAACCCCAAACAGAACAATAACCAAACATATATGTGAAACTTGTAACAGTCCTCCTTTTGCTCCTGAACTGAATGGGCCTCTTCTTGGACAACAGGCAGCGAAGAGGTAGGCAGGGATAGTACACCCTAGTGTCCATGGTCAACAGTCCTTCCATCCTGGGTGGCAGGCAAAGACTGTCCCTGAAAAGAAAATGTCAGTGAAGAAAACCACAAAGACACTGCCCTCCTGTTCTTGCAGTCCTTGTGGCTGCTCCTATGGTGGCTGCACAGCCCAGCAGTCCTCCTCACACATAGAAGTTGGGATCCGGCAACCTCCTCCTGCTATCCCCTCCTCCTCTGACTGAAACCGAATGGCTCCTGGTAGGCCGACCCACCTTTACAACCAGGACTCGTCTCAGCTACCATTCCTCCCGAATGTTCTTGAACCGGGCCCAAGCATCACTCTCTGGCACTCTTAAAGTGGTTGTAAACCCTTACAGACCACTTTTACCTACAAGTAAGCCTAGATTAAGGCTTACCTGTAGGTGCAAGAAATATCTCCTAAACCTACACAGTTTAGGAGATATTTCCAAAAGACAGGCACCGATGTCTATGGCGCATGCGCCATAGACAACGGCATGCAGGTGCACTGAGCGTGCCATTTCTAACGGCGATCATGCCATTAGTGGCGGCACCAGCGCGCATGCGCGGGAGTGACGTCAACGCGGCTCCGGCCAATCACAGCGTCGGAGCCGCTATACCCGGAAAGAAGATGGATGCTTCGTGGAAGAAGGGACAGCAGTGACATCGCAGGCTCCTGTGTCAGGTAAGTGACACATAATGGGTTACTATGCGATGCATAGTAGCCCATTATGCTTTACCTTTGCAGGGAAACAAAGAGGAAGTAAACCCATCAGGGTTTACTTCCTCTTTAAAGGCTTTGGGACATGCATGAACTCCCAGATTAGGTCATCCTCCCACTTTCCCCGTCAGCTCTCCACGATGTTCATAATCTGAGAGGGGACATACGGAAAGTCTAGATCCTACTCCAGAGCAACCCTTCTCTGTATTTCCTTCTGGAAACAAGAAAACCTTGGCAATTCCTTGGGCTTCCCTTTCCCGGGCAAGATACAAGCATCCTGAGCCTTTACCACCCACTGTCTATAGGTGGGCGCTCTGGTCTGGGTAGTGGAAGGTCTGCTTAAGAAAAGTCTACTGCAAGGAACTGGGGTCCATACGGGGGGCTGAGGTTCTTGTTTTGCCTCTGAATGGGTCTCTGTAGAATGGGAGTTTCCTGTCTCCCACTCCTCACTGGCGCTCTCCTCAGGGGACGACCATGCAAACAAGTTTTCCAAGGACCCATATCTTTCCAGTATTCTGGGGGAACCCCAATCAATGACTCGGCCCTTGCTTACCTCATCCAGCTCACCTGGTGGCACTCCTCCCTCTAGCATGGGCTCCTTCCAGATGGGTATAGCAAGGGACTTAGAGCAGGCCGGCTTTTTCTGCAAGATAAAATGACACAAGGCGAGGCTGAAACCTTCCTATTCCGAATTGGGTGAGGCCCCCTCCCCCCTTCATATAGAAAATCTTATGAGTTCTGTGAGCAGATGGTGGAGCAGAATAGGAAGGTTTCAGCCTCACCTTGTGTCATTTTATTTTGCTGTGTAAAGAGACACGAACTATGTAAGTACCCTTTGCAAACTGTTGATGTCATGCCATCATAAAAAATAAAAACAGCCATTGTATTTATACTACTACATCTATTTTGTATTATTTTGCTTTTTCAACCCCTGAAGAAGGAAATATACACTATACCATCTATCCGAAACATGTTGGGTAAACTGCAAACACATTTTGGTCGACTACAGGTCTAGACCCCATGTGTATGTTAGTAAAACTCTGTTGTAACGTACCTTGGATGTGAGCCTGACGTGTGGAGGGAGACCTCCCGTACAACCCTGGCTCGGAGACCACTGGAGTGGGAACAGTGGCGGTAAGAGCACAATGAGGTAAAGGTGCCTGCTGAGTCCCTACTGCTTGAAGTGGTTTCATCACGTGGAAGCTGGAGTAGCGGGTGCAGGTCAGCAGATGCGGCAAGTAGAATAGCGGGTGCAGGTCAGCAGATGCAGGTTGCAGAGCAGCGGATGCAGGTCAGCAGATGCAGGTTTGCAGAGCAGCGGATGCAGGTCAGCAGGCAGAAGCAGAATCAAACTAGCCGGGTCATACACATCAGGGAACACAGCAAAAATGGCAGGCAGGGAATAGTCAGAGTCCAGGCTGGGTCTTGGCAACAGGCAATCAGGCAGGTAACAGAGCAGGGTCAAACAAGCCGAGGTCAGAATTGGAGACATAAGCAAGGTCAGGAAGCCGGGTCAAACACAGGAACAGAGTACTGGTACAGAATCAGGAACACAGGGAACAGAAGCAGATCAAACAGGTGGCAGTATCTTTGAGCGTCTTTTATGGACTGTTGGGCGCCAAAGCGCGTCTAACGTGCGTGACTCACGCGTGCGCATAGGCACACGCCTTCTGGAATGGGCAGTACGTCCCTGACATCTGTGCTGTTTTGATATCTTTTGGTGTCATATTCTAATATTTTTTAGGTATTTCTACTCTTTGTATACCAGTATAAGCTTCAGTGGCGGCCCGTCTATAGGGGGCGCACGGGCGCCACCCCCCTCCAGACAGTCACAAAAAATAAAAAAATTAAAAAATAAAATTTTTTTTAAACTGGCCCTTTAAAAAAAAATACAAAAAAAGCTCCTTAAGTGCACTATGTTCGGACGCCGGACACAGTGCACTATGGGAAGCGCCACGTCTATGCAATCACGAGATTGCAGACGCGGCCCTTCATTTGTGGAAGTGCCGAGTGGCTTCCACCCGGTATCTGATATCTATTACTACGGCTGGGTGGTTTGATTGACATCTGAGTTAGATGTCACTTCCTGTTTTTTCTCTCCCATTGCACCCGAGAGACAGAAAACCAGAAGTATGAGGAGCGGACTCCTCCATCGCCACTGCCAATGGAAGGAGGCACCGCAGGAGAGGACAACACCGCAAGGTAAGTACGAGAAGGGGGGAGGGGGATTTAATTTGACACAGTCTGCATTTAATGGGACACAGGATGCTTTTAATGGGACACAGGCTGCATTTGGATACAGGCTGCATTTAATGGAACACAGGATGCATTTGGACACAGGCTGCATTTAATGGGACACAGGCTGCATTTAATGGGACACAGGATGCATTTAATGGGATGCAGGCTGCATTAGATACAGGCTGCATTTGATGTGACACAGGCTGCATTTTATGTGACACAGGCTGCATTTGATGGGACACAAGCTGCATTTTATGTGACACAGGCTGCATTTTATGTGACATAGGCTGCATTTGATGTGACACAGGCTGCATTTGATGGGACACAGGCTGAATGTAAGGAGGGACTCCGCTGGGGGCACCTGATGTAAGGACGGACCCTGCTGAGGACACCTGATGGCATCTGGTGGCAGGCGATGTGGCTAGTGACACGCTCAGGGCTCCGACTGATTCTGCATTATGGTGAGTTGAATTATTTCATTTTATATTACAATGTAATAATAGAAATAATGCGCTTCAATCATCCTGACACCATAACAACCATGGTGCCGGGACGATTGAAGTGCTAACACCAGGTGTTTGGAGTATCTTTATCTGCTGATTGTTAAACTTTCTAGAATACACATATTTCTATTGTTGTGTAGGATCTGGGCCTGCTGTCCCTCCATCCCTCTCTCCCTCTCCCTCCATCCCTAATTCATCTCAGAGGCTAACCATACCACCTTAGAGCCATGCCCACTATTTTGCTGAAACCACGCCCATTTTCACCAAGTGGGAGGGGTAAAAAGGAAGGGCGTGGTCTGGCACCCCCCCCATCCTAAAACATCACCAGCCGCCACTGCTATGCTTATATGTATTTTCAATAAATTTTGTATATTTTTTATATAACCTTGTATGATCTGGTTTTACTTCCCATGCCCATACAATCCCTGTGGCATTTCCCTTTCTGCAGGGATTAGAATGCTTGTCAGTTTTTATTGTTGTGCCCCGGTTCATGAGATTCACCCTCTCTATTTGTCCTGTTTACCATTATCATTGAAAGTGAAAGTAAAAGAAAATCCCAAATTTTGGGTTGTCCCCAGAAAAGTAATAGAGGGGAAATCTTCCAATGGGGACACTAGTTCTGGTGACCTGGGATCCCAAAGGAATTCAGTTAATTTTTAGGGATTTCCTCTCACTTCCTGTTTGGCTATGGGACAGGAAGTGAAGAGAAATCTTCACAATCGGACACATATGGTGAAAACTTACTCTATCCAAAATAAAAATAAAAATGTTTTGCCCATAGTTCTACTTTAATTATTCGTTGTGTGTTCTGTATATTTCATATACTGATTATTTGTACTTCTTATATGTATTTTCCTAAAAGTTTCACCCCACCCTATTTTGTTAATAACGTTTCAAGATCAGTCTAGCTTATTGCAGAATAGGAGGGTTTAACTGCATGACGGAGCGATCACTTGTCAACAAACCGGCGTATGTCCGGTTCAGCTCCCTCCTCTCCTTGCATGCTGTACACAGCACTCAGCAGCACTCACCCTTGCCTCATCCATGCCTCATTCTAGCCCATCTGCGCCTCATTCATGCCCATATGTGCCTCATTCATGCCTCATCTGTGTCCTATTCTTGCCCATATGTGCCTCAATCATGCCCATATGTGCCTCATTCATGCCTTATTCTAGCCCATCTGTGCCTCATTCATGCCCATCTGTGTCTCATTCATGCCTCATCTGTGCCTCATTCATGCCCATCTGTGCCTCATTCATGCCCATCTGTGCCTCATTCACGCCCATCTGTGCCTCATTCATGCCTCATCTGTGTCTCATTCATGCCTCATCTGTGCCTCATTCATGCCTCATCTGTGCTTCATTTATGCCCATATGTGCTTCATTCATGCCCATATGTTCCTCAATTATGCCCATCTGTGCCTCTTCCATACCTCATCTGTGCCTCATTCATTCCCATCTGTGCCTCATCAATACCTCATCCATGCCACATCAGTGCTCATCCGTGCCTGATCCATTCCACATCAATGCCTCATCCGTGCTCATCCATGCCACATCAGTGCTCATCCGTGCCTCACCCTTGCCACATCCATGCCACATATGGCCTCATCCGTGCAACATCTGGTCTCATCCGTGCCTCATCCATGCCTCAATCATGCTCATCCATGCCACATCAGTGCTCATCCATGCCACATCAGTGCTCATCCATGCCACATCAGTGCTCATTTATACCACTACAGTGCTTATCAGTGCCCTACAGTGCCTCACAAAAGTGTAATAGTCAGGAAATTTGATGTATAATTTTATGTCCCTAGAGCACCTGACGGTGCCCCCTGAATTTTGGGCCTCTGTATGTGACCAGGCTGTGTAAAAGTCTCACACATATGGTATCGCCATACTCAGAAGAAGTAGCAGAATGTATTTTGGAGAAATTAGACCACCTTTGGGTAATATGCAGATTGTGTTGCCAGCATCCCTTAGATTTGAAACAAAAATGGAAAGGTACCTCCCGGTATTCGGAAATTTAAGGGCAGACTCAGGAAGGTTAGATTGACTTATTATAAAAGTATAAAGTTTATTAATACATAATAAAAAATGTTGGTGTATACATCACCATAGATTATATAAAACAGGAAAATATACAGGGGCTCATGTAGAACTGGTTAGTGACGTAGTCGTCTCTTCTCGTTGTGCCGTTATGCTCCTAGAATGCCTATAGGTGCAACTTGCATGTTGGGCCTCTCTATGTGGCAAGGCTGTGTAAGTTTCACACATGGTATCGTCATACTCAGAAGGAGTAGCAGAATGTTTTGGGGGTGTATTTGCAAGTATGCCTATACAGTGTGTGATAAATAACTTAATATAACAATTTGGTGAAACAAAAAATTTCATTTTGCAAAGAATTATCAGAAAAAATTACAACTTCACAAAACTCACCATGCCTCTTACTAAATACCTTGGACTGTCTACTTTCCAAAAAGGGGTCATTTGGGGGTATTTGTACTCTCCTGGCTTGTTGGGATTTACAAGAAATGAGATAGGCAGTCAGTACATCAGCAGTGATCAATTTTCAATTGCCACCATAGCTTGCAAACTCTATAGCTTTCACAAAGACCAAATAATATATACTTATTTGGTTTATTTTTACCAAAGATATGTAGCAGTATAACTTTTAGCCAAAATGTATGAAGAAAAATTAATAATTTGCTAAATTTTATAACCGTAAACGAAGAAAAGTGCATTTTTTTTACAAAATTTACAAAGTGGTGATAAAAAACCACCAAAAGAAAGCTCTATTTGTGTAAAAAAAAGGACAAAAAATTCATTTGGGTACAGTGTTGCATGACTGAGTAATTGTCATTCAAATGTGAGAGTGCTGAAAGCTGAAAATTGGCCTGGTTAGGAAGGGGGTTTAACAACTTGCCGACTGGGCCATAGCCGAATGGCGGCTACAGCGTGGTCAGATAACTCTGGAAGGGCGTACTATGACGTCCTCCCAGAAAAACCTGGGGCGCGTACCTGGGAATATCCATGACTGCCTGGTCCGCATCACGGATCACGATAAAGGGCTGATGACAGCAGTTGTAAACAAGCCGGGGCATGCCGATTTCAGCTCCTACCCTCTCCCTCTCTCCCAAAATTTTCGGTCATTTTTTCATTTATAGCAAAAAAAGACAAAAAAACTGTGGTTATCAAATACCACCAAAAGAAAGCTCTATTTGTGTGAAAAAAGGACAAAAATTTCATATGGGTACAGTGTTGCATGGTAGAGTAATTGTCATTCAAAATGTGAGAGCACTGAAAGCTGAAAATTGGTATTGTTAGGAAGGGGGTTTAAGTGCCCAGTGGGCAAGTGGTAGGCCTGGTTCACACCTATGCTGGTTGCAGTTTGCATATTCTGGGTGCATTTTGCGCTTTTTAATACACATTTTTTATCCATTGAAGTCTATGGAACCAAAAACCTGAAAAAAAGTCCCTGGCCCTTTCCATAAAATGCACAGATGTGAACATGACCCATAGGAAACCATGTTAAATGGACTGTAGAGTGTTTTTGCAAAACTGAAACACACTATAAAATGCATAGGTGTGAACCAGGCCTTAGTCTAGATTCACATCTATGCGGCTGCACTTGATGTGTTTTTCAGGTATGTTTTGCAGTTCATTTTGTGTTTTAAACCCTCGTTTTCAATGCATTTTTTGCATGCAGTTGTCATGCATTTCTCGTTTTATGTTTTTTTTTCTCATTAAACACACTGTAAATACATTGTATAAAGCTGGTTGCTAAGCAGGGGGCCGGGAAGACGGCCGCCGGGCCCTTAACAAGCCAATGAGTCGTGAGCTGTCAGTGAGTTCCCCTCTGACAGCTGATTGTAAAAAAAAAAAAAATTGCCGGCAAAAAAAAAATTGCGAACAAAACGGCATGGGGCCCCCCCATGCCAAAATTTTATAAAAAATGGCGTGGGGTCCCCCCCAAAATCCATAACCAACTTATCGGAGCATGCAGCCCGGCAGGTCAGGAAAGGGAGTGGACGAGCGAGCGCCCCCCCCCGAACCATACCAGACTGCATGCCCTGGCCCCCATGGTTGTCGGGGTCTGGGGGCAGGTGGCTTATTGGCATCTGAAACCCCACCTTTAAGAACGGGGCCTCCAGATCCCGTCCCCCCATGTGAATGGGTATTGGGTACATTGTACCCCCACCCATTCTCCTCAAAAAGCAGTGAAATGTAAAAAAAACAAGAGCCGGTTTTTGACAAAAAAATAGCTCTGAGCCATCTCCCACTGCCGTTTCTCCCGCTGCCATCTTCTCCCGTCTCTGTCTCTCCCGGTGCTTTCTTCTTCTGCTGCTGACAGCTGATGACTCATCAGTTGTTAAGGATGCGGTGGCCGGCTTCCCGACCGATTGCATAGCAACCAGCTATATACAGTGTTAAAATAAAAACCGCAAAAAGCATCAAAAATCACATCACAAACACAACACTTGCGTTTCTGGTGCAATGCCATTGAAGTCTATTACCCGGGGGGAAAAAAGTTCCCGACCCTTTCCAAAAACGCACTGGCTACAAAATGCATAGATGTAAACTTGTACCATAGGAAACCATGTTAAATGAACTGTAGTACGTTTCTGCAAACTGCAAAACACACTGGAAACGCATAGGTGTGAGCCTAGGGTAAGTGCCCAGTGGGCAAGCGGTTAACATGCTGGTTGAATAATTGACCCATCCATAGTCTACCTATGTTTACAGTAGCAGCAGCCCTTGCCACACTAGGGATGAGCCGAACACCCCCCTGTTCGGTTCGCACCAGAACATCACCAGAAAAAAACGTTTTAAAAACGGCCGTTTTTTCGGGAGCAGTGATTTTAATAATGCTTAAAGTGAAACAATGAAAGTGTAATATTCCTTTAAATTTCGTACCTGGGGGTGTCTATAGTATGCCTGTAAAGGGGCGCATGTTTAGAACAATCTGACAGCAAAATGACATTTCAAAGGAAAAAAAGTAATTTAAAACTACTCGCGGCTATTAATGAATTGCCAGTCCGACAATACACATAAAAGTTCATTGATAAAAACGGCATGGGAATTCCCCACAGGGGAACCCCGAACCAAAATTTAAAAAAAAAAATGGCGTGGGGGGTCCCCCTAAATTCCATACCAGGCCCTTCAGGTCTGGTATGGATATTAAGGGGAACCCGGCCAAATTTTTTTTTTAAATGGCGTGGGGTCCCCCTCAAAATCTATACCAGACCCTTCAGGTCTGGTATGGATTTTAAGGGGAACCCCGCACCAAATTTTTTTTTAAAAATGGCATGGGGTCCCCCCAAAAATCCATACCAGACCCTTATCCAAGCACGGAACCTGGCAGGCCGCAGGAAAAGAGGGGGGAAGAGAGATCGCCCCCCCTGAACCATACCAGGCCACATGCCCTCAACATTGGGAAGGTGCTTTGGGGTAGCCCCCCAAAGCACCTTGTCCCCATGTTGATGGGGACAAAGGTCTCATCCCCACAACCCTTGCCCGGTGGTTGTGGGGGTCTGCGGGTGGGGGGCTTATTGGAATCTGGAAGCCCCCTTTAACAAGAGGACCCCCAGATCCCGACCCCCCTGTGTGAAATGGTAAGGGGGTACAAAAGTACCCCTACCATTTCACAAAAAAAGTGTCAAAAATGTTAAAAATGACGAGACAGTTTTTGACAATTCTGACAATTCCTTTATTTAAATGCTTCTTCTTTCTTCTATCTTCCTTCCATTTCTTCCTCCATCTTCTTCTTCTTCTGGTTCTTCTGGTTCTTCCTCCGGTGTTCCTGTTCGGCATCTTCCTCCGCGGCGTCTTCTTCCCTTCTTCTTCCTGGGCCACTCCGAAACCATGATGGGAGGCTCTCGCTGTGTGACGCTTCTCGTCTTCTGATGGTTCTTAAATAACGGAGGGCGGGGCCACCCGGTCACCCCGCCCCCTCTGACGCACGGGTACAGGACACTTGTTCTAGTTAGGTCTGCTTGACAGGAAGTAAACAGAATTTTCCCCAAAGGGGAAAGGAATAGCAGAAAAGAAAGTTTTAGACCTTTAAATTGGGATTTTTAAGGAAATTTGAAGAAAAAATATTGAGTTTTAAATGATTTCCATAAAAAAGACTTATTTATACAAGTACCAATTTTTTAAAGATTTGTAAAAAAATACTCAACGTATATACAAGGTGATGCAATAATAAAAACATTGCATGATAAATTGTAAATAGTCCTGAAGTGGTATTTCCCAACTACTTGCTGTTCCACCATCAATATATATTGCAGATGGTAATTGGTAGAAGGGATATCCAACGCATTTCGAAATAATTATATATATATAAAATAGAGAGAGATATCATTGGTAGATGCATTTCTTCAAACCAGTAGGGAAAAAGAAATTATCTGTATACATTGCCCTTCAGATTGTACAGGACCGCTGGATGCTTTCCAAAAGATATGGCACCAAAGTTAGGTAATTGGAGGTTTAAAGGAATGCATCTGCCAATGATATATATATATATATATATATATATATATATATATATATATATATATATATATATATATAGTGTGTAACTGGTATAAATCCCTGAAGAAGAAGATTTTTGGCTTATGTTTATTTCGAAACGTGTTGGAACCCCTTCTACCAATTACCATCTGCAATATATACTGATGGTGGAACAGCAAGTAGTTGGGAAATACCACTACAGGACTATTTACAATCTATCATGCAATATTTTTATTATTGTAGCACCTTGTATATATGTTGAAGGTTTTTCTACAAATCTACAAAATTGGCTATAGCCACCGGCAGTGATCACATTAAAAAATTAGACAGGATGGTTGTACTGAAGTTGATCAACAGTCCCTGCTAGTGTGTATGAAATATTTCCATTACTCAATTGCAAAAAAAATATAATATAATATAATATAATATAATATAATATAATATATTTAATATATAGAATGTTTTTTAGCACTGAAAAAAACAAAAAACTTAAGAAAACATATTTAAAAACTCAGACCTCTTTAAGCATAGTTGCTTTGTTTTTTGGATTGCATTAAGAGCTCAGTGAAACAAGTTGATTTAACTTGTTATTGTACTATTATTCCTAAAAGAGATCAAACCACTTAAAAAGTGCAGTGCCTCCCAAAATTATACAGTGCTTCGATTTTTTTGTTGTGAACATCATTATATTTTATTACATGACACTATGCAGTTTTATCTTTCTTAAAATAAAAAAGGTATTATGCCATATACAGCATGAATAGCGTTATCTTGCATTTCCAAGATGGATTCCGCTGTCACCTTGTCAGCCTCCAAAGACTACGAGTTAATAAATTAGCCAGTCCACAGAAATGCAGCTATTCAGTCCAGGCTCCAGTAATCTAGATAAAAGGGTTAATGAACGACAATGACATTCACGTAGCCAGGATGCATTCATTTATTTATGTGCATATCGCTAACAATTTATATGTGTTGACTCTTATTTTTAATATTTCACTCAAGCTGAATTATGAGCCTTTTATTGCATTAGGATTCTAAAATAGGGAAGCTGGTTTGCTTGCTGAATAACAGCTGTATTATATTGCTGCATGACAATGTTTTCTTGTAGAAGTTAAAATTACACTAAGGCCTCTTGCACACGATACTCCTGTTTGAGCATCTACTTTTTCAGATTTTTTTTTTCGCATGTGTTTGCGCACATTTTCGCACATATGCATTCACGCAGTATTTGTGCAAATTCAAGCACTCACGCAAAAACTTTTTCTTGCATTTTTTGTTCTGCTCAATATATAAATGGCCATTTGCACATTTTGTGCGCAATCACGTGGAGGCGTAAGTTACTGACCAAAAATGCAGATTTTCCTTTTTTTTTTTTTTACTGAAGAATGCACAGCTCTTGTTTACACGCCTGTGTGCATAGGCACATTACAATTAATGGGCTGTATTTTAGCTCAGTAAAAAAAAAGCTGTACTGAGCTTTTCCAAGCTGCAGTGTGCAAGAGGCCTAAATGATATCCTTAGAAAAAGGTGCCACCCTTCTTTGGCATTCTGTCTTGGCCCTACCTACTAGGTCCTCACCAGATGGGACACTTGAGGATGCCCCTTGTTGCCCTTCCGCTCCGGATCTGTTGGTTGTCGCTGTTACAGAACTAGATGACTCATTGGGGTTGATTTACTAAAGGCAAAAAGGCTGTGCACTTTGCAAACTGCAGTTGTTCCAGAACTTAGTAAATGAGTAGAAGCTCTGCTGACTTCCATCATCCAATCATGTGCAAGCAAAAATGTTGTTTTTTTCTGTTTTTTCTTATTGGGTACTCTTTGCAAAGTAAAGCCTTACCTCATTTACTAAGCTCTGGAGCAACTGCACTTGCAAAGTGCACAGTCTATTTGCCTTTAGTCAATCAACCTCATTGTCTGTAATACCGCCCATTTCGGGAGCTGCTGTTCCAGAGGTGCCGTCTACGGGTTCCACACCTGTTGCCCTGGAGGAGCCCTCTTCTACTGACTGGAGAAGTCTGGTGACTGACACCTCGGCTGACAAATGGAAAGCACTCATCTCGTAGGCACTCCTGGAAAGGTACTGGAACTTTCATCGTCGCCCTACAGATTCCTACTTCCCTCCGGGGTCAGCACCCCCAACCTCCTGGGTTAAAATACTTTCCAGGCTCCAGAGGTACTTTGATTGGTAAGTGGCTGACCAGTTTCCCTACGTACTGGGGGCCCTCTTTAAGCAGTTAGGGCAGTGGTTCTCAACCTGGGGGTCGGGACCCCCTCGGGGGTCAAATGATGATTTGCCAGGGGTCACCAAATCCTGGGCTGTTCCTGAAGCCGGCACCGCTCTCCCAGCCTTTTTGCAGCCGCCCAGCAGGGCTGTCCGTGGAGCCTGTGGCACAGTGAAGCCGGAGAAGCAGTGAGTAACACTACCTGTGATTGTAGTTGCCATTAAAAGTCCCCACTACAGTTCTCAGATCAGCAGATGACCTTGATCAAGAGCACCTAAGTTGGCTCAGCACTGCCACTCACCCCAACTCCCACGGGCACTGCCACTCATCCCATTCTCCCCACCCCCCATCAAGGAGTAAGAGAAGGAATGAAAATAGAGAATACATGGAAGGGAGAGGAAAAGAGAGGGAAAAACAAATAAAAAGGGAGAGAAAGAATAAGAGCAAGAACAAGAAAGAAGGATAGAGAGAGGGATGGGGAAAAAACCCAAGAAATTAGGATAGAGAGAGATAAAAGGAAACGCAAGGAGAACAAAGAGAAAGAGTGGTACATCCTAATATGTACCATAAGGGGTTTTAATACAGTACGAGTGGAAGGAACTCAGGGAGTGCTAAATGTCTGTGGGTTAGGGGCACAAATTACTTGTCCTGCCTTAGGAGTTGACAACCCATGCCACGAAAATAATTTTACTGTTAGGGGTCCTCACAACCTGTGAAATTTTAACAAGGGGTCACGACACTAGAAAGGTTGAGAACCACTGAGTTAGGGGATTAACGGCTGTGTATTTACAGCCAAGCTGTTTAAGAAAGGCTCTGGGTGCCAGAACATCTCCGGAATTTCGTTATCAAAATGAACACATTGAAGCCGAGTACTGCTGGATTTATAAGAAAATGAAAATAGGCCGGCATATCTACATGGATCGGGTAGAACTAGTCAAGCCAGGATATGCCTATACTTCTCAATTTTCTAAAATGGGAATGAGGGACACCTATTAGCAACAATATGGAGTCATAGGACACACCCCCTGCCATGCACTCCTTAAAAGAGAATTTTTCAAAAAAAATAAAGGAAAAAGTGCAGCGCTAAAACTTTAAGTGAACAAAGATCATTGGCTGAATCTCACAATGATAAATGCAAACAATGTCAAACTCTAATTGAATAGATCCACAGTGATTTTGCATGAAAAAGAATCAAATAAAAAAAATAAATAAAAAAAATAAACATAAAGTCCATGAGGGTAATGAAAAACCAAAAACGTGGTGAAACCAAATGACCCTTGAAGGGACATACGCCAAGTTTTCATAACATCATTTTGACATCAAAATAGTGGATAGATGATGAGACAATATGTGAAGGTGAGTAATCCGCCACCGATAGGATGAAAGCTTACCAGATAGTTTGAACTCAAAAGGACGTACATCCTATGAGCCAAACAAGCTTGGGTTGGCAAACGCCAAAGTTGAAAACATCAGATCAGGAGACCTTAGACGAATGAGCCAGGTCTTCAAATGGTCATTAGGGTAGTAGTCTCCATGGAAGGTATTTTCATAAAGAAAAATGGATAGATTCTCCCATATGTTCACATGTATAGTTAAAGAAAAGAGAAAAAAAAAGGGTCACATAGCGTGATTCCGTATAAAAAGTATAAAATTTAATGGAGTTAAAAAACTCACATTTTGGAAGAACAAACAGCACTTTTGGTAATGTGTATGGTGGCAGTGGAGCCCATCCCGATGCGTTTCGTCTACATAGACATCATCCGGGGAGGATTTAAGAGCCTCGTAACCCACTCTACGCAGAAGGATGTCAGCTGTCCCTAACTCTGGAGGTCACCATTAGGCCTAGAGAGTCTCGGGACTTGGCTACAGTTACATTACTGCACATAGTGTACGGCTCATCTGTAAGCCGGGGGTTCCGTTCTAATGTTGATTTTCACATGAACGTGGATCCACCTGGTCCTAGGTTAGATGAGAGTATAAGAGAGGAGAGGTACCCCCGAGTGTACATGGGTGAGGGGGCCCCACCCACACCAGGAACTTGTAGTTCTTGGCGCCTGGCAGGTGTTTTTTTTTTCACATTTAGCCCTGCTGCAGGTAAGCAGCAGGGTTTACTTTATTTTCAGCCGACAATTCTCTTTTTATTAAAAGCGATCTGAGTGGCTGATTAGCTTGTGGATCGCTTTTAGAAGCAGTGGGAGGGGTCTCCCCCCTCCCCCCTATTTCTCTGGCACACCATTCTCACCGACGAGCCAGGAAACAATCCAACGGTTTGCATGGCTGGCCATGGAGTTGAGACCCCTGATGTCTCCATAAAGAGGACCGTCATGCTTTATTGTTATCACAAGGGATGTTTACATTTCTAGTTATAGCAATAAAAGTGATCCAAAATTTTTTTTAAAGAGACAGTGTAAAACCTTTTTTTTTTAACCACTTCACATCCCGCATATTGTCCACTGAAGATGGGATCTCCCATCCCGGGCGGGCGTCATATGACGTCCTCAGCTTCCTGTGGGAATAGGGGGCACTGATGGGCCGATGCATGTGCCCGGCAGCTGCCATGTCTACCGGACACCCGCGATCGCTCGTGGCAGGAACACACAGATCCATGTCCTGTCAGGGGAGAGGAAACAGATCGTGTGTTCCTAGTATATAGGAACACCGATCGGTCTCCTCCCCAGTCAGTCCCATCCCTCCACAGTTAGAACACACGGTCAGGGAACACATTTAACCCCTTGATCGTCCCCTAGTGTTAACCCCTTCCTTGCCAGTGACATTTATATAGTAATCAATGGCAATTTTTAGCTCTGATCCCTGTGTCAGTGGTTTTAAAAAAGTGTCAAAAGTGTCCGATCTGTCCACCGCAATGTTGCAGTCCTGATAAAAATCGCAGATCGCCGCCATTAATAGTAAATAAATAAATAAATAAAAATGCCATAAATCAATAACCTATTTTGTGGACACTATAACTTTTGCGCAAACCAATCAATATACGCTTATTGTGGGGTTTTTTTTACCAAAAATATGTAGAAAAATACATATTGGCCTAAACTGAGGAAAAAATTAGTTTTTCTTTAAAAAAAATTGGGATATTTATTATTATAGCAAAAAGTAAAAAAGATTATGTTTTTTTCAAAATTGTCGTTCTTTTTTTTGTTTATAGCGCAAAAAATAAAAACCGCAGAGGTGATCAAATACCACCAAAAGAAATCTCTATTTGTGGGAAAAAAAGGACATCAACTTTGTTTCTTTGAGTACAACGTCGCACGACCGCGCAATTGTCAGTTAAAGTGATGCAGTGCTGTATCGCAAAAAATGGCCCGATCATAAAGGAGGTAAATAATTTAAAAACATTTTTTTTTTAAATCACCCCCGTCCCCCTGTGCTCGTGTGCAGAGGCAAATGTGTATTTAGGTTGCACACATACATGTAAATGGTATTCGTACTACAAATGTGAGGTATAGCCGGAAATGTTATAGCGAGTGCAATAATTCTCTGCTCCGTTGTACTTCTAAACTGTTAACCTGTATATAATTTTTAAGGCATCACCTATGGAGATTTTTAAGTATCATAGTTTGTCGGCATTCCACAAGCGTGTGCAATTTTAAAGCATGACATGTTAGGTATCGATTTACTCAGTGTAACATCTTTAGTATTTTACCAAAAAAAGGGTTATATATTGTTGTTTTTTTGTTTTATTTTATTAAAATTCATTAAAGTGTATTTTTTACAAAAAAATTGCATTTGAGAAGGTCTCTGCAAAAAAAAAAAAAAAATATATATATATATATATATATATATATATATATATATATATATATATATAAGATGGTTTGGAGGTTCTAAGTAATTTTCTAGCAAAAAATACTGATTTTAACTTGTAAACAAGAAGTGTCAGAAGAAGGCCTGATCCTAAAGTGGTTAACCGAGCAGACACCAGAGCTTGACTTGGCTGCTCGGCATGCACTTATACAGAGCACCCAAGTTGTTTCTGTGTGCGAGGGTAACCTTAAAGCTTAAGTCGCTATAAAGCCCCTTTCATTTTTCAAAGCCCTAGACATTCCTAAAAGCACCTCAGCTTAAAAAAAACATCAACCCTTCACCTTATTTAAACACTTTTTTTATCAGGATAAGTAGATTGCTATGAGGGATAAGTAGATTGGGGCCCCGATTTAGTCCGTTGGACCAGTAGTTTTTTTTTTTAATTTCCACACCCCTGCACACATAAAAATGTGTAAACATATACATATGCAAAATTCTTCTTCAGCCTCTTCTAGTTGCCATTGTTGCAATATACGTGCGTATATATGAGTATGCATGTAAATTACTGCACTCAAACATAACATTTTCTATTTTTATTTTACGGTTCTGACAGTGGTGGTGCGTCCATAAGGGTGCATGGGCACCGCCCCCTCTCTCCTGCCACGCCTCTAGCCACAGCAGCTAAACATCTTTTACCCCCTTTGCTGACACTGTATACCGGAAGTCTAGCACTGGGTAGCAGCGGCGCACCGCCGCACACTGTACTATTACAGACATTGGAAGCAGAGTGCGTTTGGTGTTTTTTTTATATTTTTTTAATAAAAAACTATTTTTTATACTACACCATTGGACGCCCCCTGTTTTTCCCTTATGTTTTCTTGGCACAAGTTCCGGAAACCGGAGTCTAATCTACCTAGGATCCAGCAAGGTCATCCATCCATCCAAAGTCCACTACCATCGTCTGGCAACATTTGGAACATCCGTGTCTACCACCCGTCAGCACTTCTCATAAGGCTTTGATCTAAGCCCATGAAGGGCAATGTGAGCATAGTTGTATGCAGAGTTCGCACAGTGATCGAGTGTCACCTATTCAAACACCAACAATCACCAATGAACTTCCTTAAATAAGAGCACTACAGATGTAGATATATTCTTGACAGAGAACCAATTGTGTGTTTTATTAGCATCAGCGGATTGCATTATATATGAAGTATACCCACAGCATCTCAATATTGCACTTGTTTACGCTATTTTTTCATTTTTTTACTTTCACTGGTGACTCAACACTGATATTCACATAAGGTACACATAGGAATTTTATTTTTTATTTTTTATTTTTTCTGCATTCTTGTGTTTTGCGCAAAATCATATATAGATTTATTTGATTATTTTTGGTGGTCATGTGTACACTACAGATTTTGCAGCAACACGTTTAGTCATTTGCAGTACACGTCAACATATGTGACATTGGATAGTAGCGCAGAGGTCCTTTCACGTTTATTCTACCTTATAAAATGTTTCTTTCTACCATGGTCCAGCTACAAATTCACCTATCTTTCCTTATACACACCGCAGTGAGAATATACAACAACAGAAAATTTGTTGGATTTGTTGGATGTCAGCAAAAAATGTGTTTTGACTTCATGCAATAACCACTTACAAGCTCCCTCATCTCAGCTGATGTTTCTGTGCTATACTGATATACACGGTACTTGTACCATGTACTTTTATTGCTGTACTCAATAAAGTAATACATGCATAAAAAAAAAAAATCTTTCTTCGGACAAGCATATGAATAAATGATCATGCCAGAATAACAAATCGGCAAAGCTGCAGCTGAGAATTTAAAGTGACACTAAACAATATTCTTATTCTCCAAAACATAACACATATACACTAGGGTTTAGACATTAATGGCTGTGTGTTGAGTTATTTTGAGGGGACAGCAAATTTACACTATTATACAAGCTGTACACTCACTACTTTACATTAGCAAAGTGTCATTTCTTCAGTGTTGTCACATGAAAAAATATAATATATTTACAAAAATGTGAGGGGTGTACTCACTTTTGTGAGATACTGTACATCCAAAATTTAATGAATCTGTAATCTATTTTTCATTAAAGGAGAAGTATGACTAAAGCTCTTGTAGCGGCTGCCACTTGCCGCCTCTGTCCTCCTTGCAACTGCCAGCAGGCTCCCCCCCCCCTCCCCACACTCGAGTTTGCCAAGTGGCACTGTGAAGAAAGGAGGAGAGCTGCGGGCTGTCATTGTTTTCTTTCCCCTCTCGGCTCCCCCCTTTGCATAGCACGGAAGGAGAGACAGAGTGTGCAGCCTACTTTGTCCTCCTCCCTATTGGCTGCTTCAGGAGGACTAGTCAGCCAGAAAAAAGAAGATTATGGGACATAGTCCTAGAACAGGCGACTCCATTTAATCTTATTGGGGGGCTGACTTCAGGGACCAGAGGGCTCTGCTGAGAGGAGGAGAAGAGGAGCATGATGACACGTGATACTTGTTTGGAGCTGCCACCTTTAGCAGTTTGTCCTTCCCGAACATTTTAGATGATTACTGCTCCACAGGAGCTTGTTTAAACCTACTCCTAAAACAAGGGCCCCACCACTTGCTAGCAAAAGACACTAGTACTCTTCACCCCAGGACCTTTAACGCTACAGAACTGTGTTTACTGCACCAGTTTAACCCTTTTTTTATGTTTATCTCTCAATGGTGTTCAGGGCCCAGAAGCTGAGCAGTTGACAAACCTTGTAAGGAAAGGAAAAATGAATCCGCGCAATGGATATAGGTACAAAT
Source organism: Lithobates clamitans (assembly GCA_037952925.1). Taxonomy (NCBI): domain Eukaryota; kingdom Metazoa; phylum Chordata; class Amphibia; order Anura; family Ranidae; genus Lithobates; species Lithobates clamitans. The sequence goes on along the minus strand of JBBGZY010000175.1, from coordinate 245,137 downwards.
AGGATGAAGAACGGCTGCCTCTACAGGTACAGTTCCACCTAAGTGGAGTGTACTGAAGTGAGAATAATTGTAGGTGCTGCGCAGTTCTAATGGAGTGGATAATTAGTGATGAAGCCACTTTAGTGAAAAACGAATTGACAGTGGATTGTGGATGGTGTTACAGCCTCTGGCAACTATTTAGCAGTGTGGTTCCAGCAGCCAGAGGAAAATATTTCAATGTGTTAATTGTCTAAAAGTAATGTTTCATATATGAATTACCCCTGTGAATATCAACCAGACATTATATACTAATTTTCAGTTATATAATGGGGTTATACATAAAAAATATGACCAATATCATATACAGTGCATAAGTAAATCTTAGTAAAAGTGCATATGCAAGAAAGTGCTTGGTGGAAGAAAATGTGTGCTAATTAGCGACAATAAGCTAATTTAGCAAAGTGACTTGTGCTCAAAATAAAAAAAAACAGTGCTTGCTGGAAAGACAATATTGTATTCAAAGGTGTTCTTATATGGCAAAAGTAATTTTGTGCCCTTTGCTGTGCCACAGTCGACTCTACATCTGACAGAGGACAGGAGTTGTGAGGTGACAGTACTGGGTGGTTGAACTCCACCTAAGGGGGAAAGAGAGCCACGCTTTTCCCATGACCACTGGGAGAGTGCTACCAGGAGACTTAGGGGAGAAAGGAACAGTGTCACCTACCGGGTCCACCACCGTTCAGCGCAGGGACCCAGCTCGGTGACCCAACACCACCCAGCTCAGCGGAGGCGACCCACACCACTTCAGGGATTGCAACATCCATCCAGGTCGGCCACTGTCCGGTCCCCTTGTCAGTTTCACTACCAGTCATTGATCAGCCGTCAGGAGGGGATCCTGTGCTTTACTGCATTGCTAGGAGCATCAGGAGCCTAAACCAGCATCTGGGATTACCGTTGTGTCATCGCACAGAGGATTGGTGAGCGGGTGCAATTCTAACATCCATCTTAGCACAGTGCTGCAGACATGAATGCAGACCCTTTCTAGTGTCATGGGATACTTGTTTGGAGCTGCCACCTTTAGCAGTTTGTCCTTACGAAACATTTTAGATGATTACTGCTCCACACAAGCTTGTTTAAACCTACTCTTAAAACAAGGGTCCCACCATTTTCTAGACACCAGTACTCTTCACCCCAGGACCTGTAATGCTACAGAACTGTGTTTACTGCACCTGTTTAACCCATTTTTTTATGTTTATGTCTCAATGGTGTTCGGGGCCCAGAAGGAGCTGAGAAGTTGACAAACCTTCTCTCCTCCCTCTCAGCGCCTGTGTTATGGGCATATAGATTACTATCTTTTCTTTACTTACAGTTGCTAAATATTGAAGGTTGTCGTTTCTATTGTATTAATTCTCTGCAGCTAGGTTTAACAGTGCTGTAAGTTTTCACATGTTTTAAACTGTGATAATGTATTCAACTTGTTTATCACTACCAGGTGTGTGTCTGTTTTTGGTGATAATCCACAGACAGAATAACTGTATTTTCCACTGGTCCTTAAGTGTGTTTGCAGAAATTTTATTTAACCAGGTGTGCCAGGGGGGCTGAGATCATTCTTGGAGTTGAGGCGGAGATCAGAGAATTCAAAATCACCAAGCGGCTCCTTCGGGGATGGAGCTACACTCTTTTGACCCTATTTCCCCTGTGGGTCACAGAAGTGCACTTTGTTCTGCATTCCTGGACCAAAATTCAGTCGACAGTGTGATAATTCTGGACCAAGCTCTGCAGGGATTCCACCAATAATGATCCACCCGGATTCCTGACCAGCAGCTAGCTCAGTCTCTCAGCACATCACTGAGAGCCTCAGCTAGTCGCTCCCACCCCTTGATGGGACACCTGTGTGATTTTGCAAAAAATTCTGGGCTTTCACTAAGGACTGAAAATCCAGATAGGCCTATGTGAAGGTTCCTGCCTACTTTTTTCTAAATATTATAGGCATAATGTTTCTCTTCTGCACTTGCACAATTCTTTTTAAAATAAGTGACAGCTGTGAGGTTCCCTTATTAGTAAAAAAACACAAGGCTGTATCCCTGCATTGCTACTGACAGAACTAAGCTTTATCAATTTGTCATCACACATCCCAGTGTGCAATACCTTGGCTTTTTACTTGCTCCCTAGCTACCCAAAATCCCTATGTATGTCCCTTGACTGATTGACCCTATGTGAGGGAAATTCACCTTAGACCACACCAGTGGCGGCTCGTGAAGATTAAGGATGGGAGGGGGGCGCCAGACCCTGCACCTTCCCAGCTGACCCCTCCCATTTTTCATAAGTCACACCCCTTATAGAATCCACCCACTCCGTCCCTTGTATTCCACTTGCTTCCACTCATGTGTCTGAGTCTGACAGTCTTGTGTGGATAAATCAGGCATAGGCAGGCATCATGCATTGGCATTGGAACTGGGACAGTAAAGGACTCAGACAGCGTGTGTATGGCTGTGCGGAATGGAGGGGCGGGTAGCAAGGTCTCAGTGAGACCAAGAGAAGAGTGTGTCTCTGGGGTCAGCAGTGCTACGGCCAGCACTTACCTTCAATGGTGCCGCTCCTCTCTGAATCCACTGCACGCACTCCAGTCGATTCCACCACCTGTGACCTGGAAACCGGAAGTGATGTAAATAGCACTGCCCACTCCCACTGTCCTCTCCTCTGGTGTTCTGTTGCAGCCTCTTCCAGGTCCCTCCTCTTGCAGAGTGATTAAGAGATCAGAAGGGAGAAAGTGAGACTGAAGAGAAGGGAGGGGATGGGATGGGAGGGAGGAGGGAATTTTCCTAATCCCAGCTCTGAGATGAAGGAGAGCAGCCCCAGGGTGACTCCAGCATCTCTGCCACTCCGCTGGACCGGAGATCACCACTCACATGGACTGCAGGTAGGGCAGGAACACAGGCAGAGGGGACAAGGCAGGAACACAGTTTGGGATGGTGAGGCTGACATCAGGACCAGGGACAAGGACACAGGGACTGATTTTGCAGAATGAAGCAGGGCAGGCTACTGATGGAGACTGGCCATCCAGGTGGAGTCCTTTCTAGGGACTCATTCAGGGCACACAGGGACTGTTGGATCAGACCTGATATAAAGTCCTGTATTGATTGGGAAGGCTGCATATTGTTAAGGACTGTTTCATAGGGATGGATTGCTGAGAGTTTACAGGGCAAGCAGAATGTTAGAAGTTAGCAAGGACTGCTGCCAGTACAGTACAGTGGGCAAGCTGGCACTGTTAATGGGGGACAGATGGGGATGACAGCTGGAAGATGATGGGGGGAATGTGCAACAGTGTCACAGGGAGCATTGTCAGTGCGGGATGGTTTGCAGTGTGTGTGTACAGCAAAGCATGCAATGCTACAGTTTACATTGTGATGTTGTAGTCTTAGTCCCTGTCTGCGCAATGTGATGTTCATCTGCTGATGATGGGTCTGGTTTGCTGTGCAGCATGATACTAGATATGAATGCTGACAGATGCCAGGAATCATAGGTGAGCCTAGTAGTAGAGAGTGAGCAAAAGTGTGCAAGTGTGTCAGCATCACATCCATATGTCACACACTGTGCATGCTCTGTCTGCTTTTATAATGAGTGTGATGGAGGTGATGTTTAGTATAGGCAAGGTATAATTCCTGTAGATGTAAGCATGCCATACTGGATTTATATTTAGATTTATATATATATATATAGATTCACTGTATAAATATACATATTATACACACACACACACACACACATATATATATATATATATATATATATATATATATATATATATATATATACTGAAATTAGTTTACTAATAGTGTAAAATTAGCTATTTGGATAATGCAACAAAACAGATGCTGCAACAACTGACAATAAATAATTCCATCAATAATTACCTATAATAATATAAACTTATTTAAATTGTATCCACACATAGACAACTCACAGAAACAGTCACATCAGTCTAGGGAGCATACACGTCATTGTCCCCAAATCATACAAGCTTCAGTCATTTGTGTTTACTACGGGAGGAATACCCAGGGATTAACACACCAGTCTACGGAGAACATACAAACCCCATGCAGATACTATGTGAGACCCTAAGGCCACACAAAAGGTACCAAGTCCTACTGTTACCCAATATTCCTCTATGTAGATGCAAAAAAGTACAGGGAGAAATCTTAGAAATAGCCAGCATGTTTTGGATTTTTAAGGGAAATTAAGAGCTCATAAAGCCTCCAAAGATAGTGTTGTAGGCAGATTTAGACGCCAGACTCTAATGCTGCAAAGTAGTAATGCTAATCATTAATTAGGTTTACTAAAAGCCTAGTAAACAGACCCTAACACTGTGTGGAGTCTGTGGACCAGCCAGTACAATAGATGGGCTATCATCAATTTACTCGGATGAGGCTTTGTGCATCTAATAGAATGTGTGAGGGCAGGCAGCAAGGTCTCAGAGAGACCGAAAGAAGAGTGTGTTTGGGGTCAGACTCAGATAGCAGCGCTACGGCCAGGCAGCACTTACCTTCAATGGCGCCGCTCGTCCTCTCTGAATCCACCGCACGCAGCCACGCACTGCAGTCAGAAACCGGAAGTGATGTAAATAGCCACGCCCACTGTCCTCTCCTCCCTTGTCCTGTCCCAGTCGACTACACCCCTACACAGTGACACACGCAAATAGTACCACGCCCACTATCCTCTCCTCCGCTCCCTGCCAAACATAGCCACTGCCATAGACATGCCGATGAATCCCAATAAAGTGGGAGTGTGTGCGGGCGCACAGCTTGCGCCCTGCACATGCCCTAAACACCGGCAAATCAGCTTCCCAGCCTGTAATCAGCCTTATGAGCTCTTATCTGACTTGTCTGTCTAACAATTGTAAAACTTGCATTTATATACCTTTTACAAGCCTTATCTTAGCCATCTCTCCTAGATATGATTAGTTGCTAAGATCTACGTCAATGTAACTAACCATAAATCTGACACCTGTTCTACAACCAGACAAACTTTTTTATTCCCAGAATTCCTATATGTTTATTAAAGTGATTTATAACTGGTTTTGTCCAATTAAAAACACCTGTGTAGAAACAATATGGCACCCAGCTATGTTAAATCAAACCTTCCTCGTCCTGATAAGACTCAACCAACTTTCAAGGATAACAGATTTACGACTTTGGGAGAATGAACTTTCAATAACCCCACCAAATGTGTTATGTCTTATTGTTTTTCACTATACAATCCTATGTGCATGTGTTTGGTTTCACAAAAAAGTACTGTATTATCTACATAAAAAAAAAAAAAATATATATATATATATACACACACGTACAAAAAGCTAACTACCTTATTCAATGTATTTTAACAGTTTTAATTAATGTACTGTACATAACTTTCCCATATTCCACATAATTATTTCTAAACCACCTATATAAGATGTTTTTATCTTATCAGGTTGTAGCTCAACTGCTGTCAATCTAATTAGTGAACTAAAAATGAACTATCTTATCTCTGTGATTTATATGCATTTCAAGGACTCAAAACTGTTGCAGAGTGCAATTGCTAGGTGCAGCGGAGTCAATTCAGATCAGACATTGTGAAGTAACAGGAACTGACTTCTTTATTGGAACATAACTGGCAAGAAGTACACAGATATCACCTCACATGGTAAGAAGAACACAGACAGGAAAGAGAAACCAACAAGTACAACACTATACACAGGAAATACAACATATCATAGAAAACTGCACAGCACAGCATACCACTGAGCTTTAGCGGCATCTAGTGTCCTGTTTGAGAACTGCAGTTAATAGGCTAAGCTGAAATCTGTTGTATCTCCAACACCCTTTCTCAACAGTTAAGGCTTAATCTGTTAAACCTATCTTCTTTGTAAGCCTTCAATGTCTTTCAGCGGTCAGGGGCTTTGCAAGGATATCTGCTGTCATATCCTCGGTTGGGCAATAAAGTAACTCAAGAAGACCTTGCTCTTGAAGATCCCTAAGAAAGTGAAACTTCACATCAATGTGCTTGGTTCTTGAATTAACTCCTTCCATGTGCGCAAGTACAAGGCATCCTTAATTGTTCTCATAGATTTCTGTTGGTCCCAACTGTGGTTGGCCCAAGTCTGTTAATAACTGTCTCAGTCATATAACTTCTTGGCTTGCAGCAGCATATTCTGCTTCAGTAGACAACAGTGTAACAGAGAGTTGCTTTCTACTAGTCCAACTGATGGCACCACCTGACCGAAAGAATAAGTAGCCACTGGTAGATTTTCTGTCACTGGTGTCTCCTGCCCAGTCAGCATCCACATATCCTGTTAGGGTGCTTTCATCACTTGCTGGTAACTTTAACTTGTAGTGCAGGTGGAACACCATTACACTCTGCTTAGAAACAGCATGTAACCTTCCGAATGAGGTCAAGTGTTTACTTCAGCTCCACAAGTGATGTCTTTGTCTATCTGATCCACATCCTGGTTGCCTGCTGTGAGGACCTACCTGGTAGCCCCCGGAGATCCATGCAGAGTCCAGCTTAGAGGATTCGAGCGACAGGACGTCCCTTTCTACGCCCTTGGTGGCAGACTGCTCATGCGATTCCCTGTCGCTGACACGGGAATCCACGGGATCCGGTAAGAGTTTTTTACACACCATCTTTTCCATGATCGCTTCATCTGGTTGATGTGTCCTTTCTCTGTGAAGTCAAACTTCTGCCAACTACTTGAATACCATCACCCCCTGGAGCACATCCACATTTTCGTGTAGTGGGACATTACATCCCTCCCATATATACTTTATTTTTTTTTTTATATATATCTTTATTTATCCCAAACATTTTACATTTTATGACATAACATATAAACACATTCACATCAAAAGTATTTATCTTCAGTGCGCTTCAAATCTACATCCACTCTCATACTAACTAACTATTTTAAATTGAACACATAAAAAACTCCTATACCGTCCCCCATCCAACCATTCATTCTGACCATCCATTCATACAAGGGGAGGGGAGAAAGAAGAAAGAGAAGAGAGAAAAGAAAAAAAAAAAAAAGAAGAGATTATCCGAAAATATACTGTTTCCTGACCCCGGGGGTCTACATATATTTATCCATCACATAACAGTTGTGAGGAGGCACTATAGTCTACCCATCTAGCCCATATGGCTTGTATCTGTTTTATCTGTTTATTTGAGCCCTCTTCTAACACTTTTCTCTCCTCTAGAGCCCGCATTTCCGCCATCTCACATTCCCATTCCATCATGGAGGGCGTAATACTACTTTTCCATTTTCTCGCTATGCAAGTACGTGCAGCAGTTAAGAAATATTTTAATGAGTCTCTTTTTATATTTTTTATTGAACCAGGTATCATAGATAGTACTGTTATTAGTATATCTGGGTATATTTCATTTCCTGTCATAGCCCTATAGATTTCAAAAATCTTTTGCCAGAATGGTAGGATTTTGGGACAATAATACCATATATGGGACATAGTCCCTGATGAAGCTTGACATCTCCAACATTCTTCTTCATTTGTTGGGTTCATCCTATGTAAATCTTTCGGGCACCTATACCATCTGGCTAAAATTTTATAATTTCTTTCCTGATGCTTAATGGATATGGATAGTTTATGGGTTACTGCAATAGCTTTTTCCCATTTTTTTCTATGGATCTCTATCCCCAGTTCCTCCTCCCATTTCTTAATGTATGAAACTGCCTGGTCTTGGCTTTCGTCATTCAAGATTTTATATACCTTAGATAGTACATGTACGGGTCTCTCTTCTTGAGTAAAATTTTTTTCTAGGGCTGTTAAGGGCCTATCCATTGCTGTTTCTTTTACCAGGGATGATACATATCTTTGGAGTAGACCATGTTGCATCCAATCATTTTTGTGGTCCTTTCCCATCATCCCCAACGGGAGCATGGTTTCTATTATCCTTGTATCTTCATGTCTTTTCCATTTGAGAAAGGTTTTTGCTTTTAGTGCCAATGGAAATTCGGGGTTATCAAATAATGGGGTCATAGGCCCTTTAAACGTAGAACCTACTCCCTTTTTAATCATATTATCCCAAGTTTTCATTGTTGAAACTACTAACGAGGGTATGGCGCCCTCTACCGATCTTTGTTCTCTTTGGATCCATGGTAGGGATTTCAATTTTAATCCTGTGATCTCCTCTTCCAATTTTACCCACTGTTTATTATTCTTGTTTTGGAACCAATCTACGATTCTGGTGATCATTATTGCCCTTAAATAACTTGCTATGTCCGGGAGGGCAAGGCCACCGTTTTTTTTAGACTTACTTAGTAGCTTTCTATTTATTCTAGGTGTCTTGCCTGCCCAAACAAATTGTCCAATTGCTCTGGTCAGTTTTTTCATAATGCCCGTAGCTGGATATATAGGAATCGCTTGTAGGATGTATAATACTTTGTGCAATATATCCATTTTTACAATATTTATCCTGCCTATCCAGGAGAAAGTGCCCTTTTCATATTGCTGGAGTGCTTTCGTTATTTTTTGTACCATCGGAACATAATTACATTCCTCCAGTTTTTTCAGATCTGTGGGGATATATGTACCAAGATATTTGATAGAATTTTCTTGCCATCTAAAGGAAAAATACTTTTTAAGCAATTCTATCATAGTTCTTGACATATTTATGTTTAATGCCTCGGATTTATTAAAGTTCACTTTGAAGTTACTTAAGATCCCAAATCGATCAAATTCAGCTATCAGGTTTGGTAATGTTATTAGTGGGTTTGTAACATAAAGCAAAATATCATCTGCGTATACAGACATCTTGTATTCCGTATCTCCTACTTTTACCCCTAGTATATCTTTACTCGCCCGAATCGCATTTAATAAGTGCTCCATGACCAGTATGTACAGTATTGGGGATAGTGGGCAGCCTTGTCTGGTACCATTTGCTATATGTATTTCTCCCGACAATCCACTGTTCGCCCGAATCTTTGCCGTAGGGTGTTGGTATAGTGCCATTATTTTATTTAACAATATGGGTCCTATTCCCCACTGTATAAGTGTCTCTTTAAGGAAGCTCCATCCCACCCTGTCAAACGCTTTTTCAGCATCTATTGGACAGGATGGGACGGAGCCCCCCTGTGCATATTCCATTAATGTAAGAGTTTTCAGGGTATTATCTCTAGCCTCTCTACCTTTTACAAAGCCCACCTGGTCCAGGTGTATATGGTCAGGTATTATAGGGGTAAGCCTATTGGCTATAACTTTTGAGTATATTCTGAGATCGATATTTGTTAACGATATTGGCCTATAGTTTCCACACAAGGTATGGTCCTTGTCTGGTTTAGGTACTAACGTAATGTAGGCCTGCATACCTTGTGATCCGAAAGGTGTTGTTATAGATACTGCATTAAAAGTTCGTTCCATTATAGGCATAAGCTCTGTTTTAAATGTTTTGTAAAAACGTGGTGTATACCCGTCTGGGCCTGGACTTTTCCCGAGTATTAACGAATCAATCACTCTTTGTATTTCTATTATAGAGAAATCTTGTTCTAACTGCGTTGTCTCAAAAGAGTTTATAGCCGGTATTGCAGTTTCCTTTATATATTGCCGTATCTCTTGTTGAAATTTGTCGGGGTTTCTATCAGCCCTATGATTAGGTATATTATACAATTTTGTGTAGAATCTCTGAAACTCATTCAAAATCCCTTTTGGGTCATATTTCGTCTCGCCCGACTCTGTTTTTATCTTTATAATAGGTGTTGTTTTACCTCTATTTTTAAGGGTTCTGGCCAACAATTTGCCTGGCTTGTTCCCTTGTTGGTAATATAGGGAACGATTGTTATCCCTAATATTAAGTGTTTTTTCATTTAGTAGTGTTTGTAATTCTGCTTTTAATTTCGTTACTTCTATTAGTGTTTCTCGTGTAAGATTTCGCTTATTTTGGTCTTCCCCAAGGGATATTTCCTTGAACAGTTGAGTTATTCTATTATTTTTCATTTTTTTCAGCCTAGCCCCGTGTTTTATAAATAGGCCTCGAATCACACACTTCAGTGCCTCCCACTGTATTGGCAGGGATGTATTGTCTCCCGTATGATCACTTACAAAGTCCGTTATTGCTTTTCTTATTTCTTTTACACAAGTCTCATCATATAATAAATTATCATTAAGTCTCCAGTTTCCCCTACCATTCTCGCTTATATATGTATCTACTTTCACAAAAACAGGCGTATGATCGGACCATATTGTACTACCGATCTCTGCAGCCAATATGGCATTTACCCCTCTCTGATTTATTAAAAAAAGGTCTAATCGATGATATGAACCATGAACCTTAGAATAAAAGGTAAAATTTTTCTATGATGGATGTAAAAGACGACATATGTCCACCAGTTGGCATTTCTGCATCATTTCTTTAAATTTCCTCTTATCCTTACTACCCTGTATTGTCTTTGGCGCTGTAGTATCTATATTTTTATCCATAACAAAATTGAAGTCCCCCCCCCCGATTATGACTATTCCTTCCGCTTTTTCCATCAGTTGGCTAATCAGTTGTAGTCCTATTTTAATCTGATTTTAATTGAGTAAATATAGGATTTATAAGCGTGTACTTTTTACCATATATATTAAGCTTCAGTAGAATTGCTCTGCCATCCCGGTTTCGCCATTCTTCCAGTACTTGATATATAATATACTTTATTTTGACTTTATGTTCATCACATGCCATTTGGCTGATGTTTCACTATTATTTTTTTCTGATTGAAGTACAAGCAAGGAATTTCTTTGTCTTTGATTACACACCTACTCATCATGCGCTACATTTTTTATTTCATCTCCTTTAGGTAGTTGGTTTCCATGGGAGACTTTACCGGTTTGGCATCTTCCATTCCAAATGTTTCAATTATTTCTTGTATTTTGTGTCTTTGGTTCAGAGGAAGGCTGCCATCTTCCTCTCTCTCGATCTGGATACCGAGGTAATTCTTTATGTTGCCAAGATCTTTGGTGTCAAAGTGCTGATTTAGTTTTTCCAGTATTTCTGCTTCATCCCTTTCTTGCTCAAAACAAATCAGAATATCATCCACATAAATGAGCATATAGACCTATCGATTTGCCAAATTCTTTGTGCTTTACTCATTAGAAAGTTTTGATGTGTAAGCACTGCATTTATTTTTATATTCCAAGCCCTGGCTGCTTGCTTTAGACCATATATACTCCTGCGAAGTTTGCATACTAGGTCTGACCTTTGTTTGTCTTTGAATCCTGACGGCTGTTCCATGAAAATTTCTTCTGTTAAATCGCCATGTAGAAACGCGGTTTTCACATCAAAATGTTTTATCTCTTTTCCTTATGGCGGCCATTGTCAGTAAAGTCCGTATTGAAGTGTGCTTGACTACTGGTGCAAATGTCTCATCATAGTCCTCTCCGCATTTTTGAGAATAGCTCTTGGCTACTAGTCTTGCTTTGTACTTTTCAATTGTGCCATCTGCATTGTATTTTACTTTAAAAGTCCATTTACAGCCTATGGCTTTCCTTCTGGGTAGTAGTTCTGTAAGTGTCCATGTTTTGGTGTCATGCATGGATTTCATCTCTTCCTCAGCAGCCTTTATCCATTTACTTGCTTCTTGTTCTGGAAGTTGAGATATGTCTTCCCAGCTCGCAGGTTCATTGATACTGGCAGTACTTGCTTTGTATGAGAGACGTATAGGTGGTTTACCTTTGTTTTCTCTTGTTCAACATCTCGCATTTGTGTCTGAGTCTTCTTGTTTCTGCTCTTCAGTGCTGGCTGAGTCTGCACTTACTTCAACTGTTTGTTCGGAAGTTACAGAGATGGGCTGGTCAATGTCAGTTTGCTCTTCTATTCTCGTTTCTACTGTTGTCATTACATTGTCTCTTCAATCTTCAACAAAAGTTGTGCTGTTGCTAATGGTAACCTTGTTGTTTTTGGGATTTAGGATTCTGTAACCCTTGACATTGTCACTGTATCCAATGAAGATACCTTCAAACGCTCTGTTCTGGAGTTTCGTGCGTTTTTCTTCAGGTATGTAGATGAATGCTTTGCATCCAAAAACTCTTATGCCGTGTACACACGAGGGGACTTTACGGCAGACTTTGCCCGGCGGACGGGATTTCGTCGGACAATTCGTTCGTGTGTGGGCTCCAGCGGACTTTGTTTTCTCAAAAGTTGGACGGACTTAGATTTGAAACATGTTTCAAATCTATCCGACGGACTCGAGTCCGGTCGAAAAGTCCGCTCTTCTGTATGCTAGTTCGACGGACAAAAAGCCACACTAGGGCAGCTATTGGCTACTGGCTGTAAACTTCCTTATTTTAGTCCGGTCGTACGAATTCGACGGACTTTCGTTGATTGTGTGTAGGCAAGTTCGTTCATTCAGAAAGTCCGTCGTAAAGTCCATCAAAGTCCACCGGGAAGTCCGCTCGTGTGTACGCAGCATCAGGTGTTTTACACTTGGCTCATTGTGCCATAGTTCATATGGGGTTTTCTCCACTGTTCTGGAAAGAAGTCTGTTCTGCAAATATGTAGCTGTCATGGCTGCCTCACCCCAGTATTTTTGTGGTAGTCCCGAATCTGTCAGCATACATCTGATCATTTTAGTGAGAGTTCTATTCTTTCTTTCAGCTACTCCATTTTGTGCTGGTGTATACGGGACTGTCTTTTGATGTTCTATTCCATTCTGTTTTAAGTACTCTTGTATCTTACTTCCTGTGAATTCACCTCCATTATCGCTCCGAAGTATGAGAGGCTTCCTCTCAAACTTGTTACTGGTCTTTGTTATATAGTCTTTTAATTTGTCAAAAACTTCACTCTTGTGTTGCATTAGGTAGGTGACTGTGTATCTTGAATAGTCGTCTATAAAAGTCACTATGTACCTGTTGCCTCCAGGTGTGGGTGGGTTTAGGGGACCACACAGGTCACTGTGAACTAAGTCAAGTGGTCTTGAAGCTCTCTTCTGACTGACTTTGGGAAGTGTTGCTCTTGCTGCTTTGGATTTAATGCAACATTCACACTTGACAGTAACTGGACAAGGGGATACTGTTAGATCCCTTGTTAGATTCCTCCTTTGTAGTTCCTGTATGCATTCTGGGTGTCTGTGACCTAGACGTCTGTGCCATATATGTATACAATCATTGTGCTTGTGTGTACATAATCTCACCTTCACTGTGTCAAGTGATCATCCAGCTTGGCACTTGCTATTGTCTGTTTGCTGTTTAGAATAGAACACTTGTCACCTTGGAATTTTACATTGAGTCCTGTGGCTGTTAGACACTTCACAGATAAGAGTCCTCCATCTAGATTAGGAACATAAAGCACATCTTTCACTGGTATGGCTAAATTGTGTCCCGCATCATCCAGACATACAAGGGTTCCATGCCTATATCCTTCTGCATGTATTTTGCTTCCATCTGCAAGATAAATAGTTTTTGTTGTTCAGATCAAGTTCTGTGAAGAAGCTTCTATCACACGTCATGTGACTGGTTGCCCTGGAATCGATGCACCAGTCTTGGCATTTGTTGTTGCCTGTCGTTTTAAATGTGGCATTCCAGTTTCCTTCCCATGGATCATTGATTATGGTTTTGACCTTTTGTTTATCATAAGAGGGACGCTGTCTCATTTGCTCTGCTTTCCATATAGTACAGTCTTTCTTTATGTGTCCCTGTTTCTGGCATCTGAAACACACTCTGGTCTCTTTCCTGTGTAACTTTGCATCTGTAACTTTAAGAGCGGTTCTGGTGTCGGTTTCTGTGGAGTCATGCACTAATTCCTTGACTACTGTATAACAGAGGTCCCTTGCTTTGCTTACCACCTTTCTCCCACCACCCCTTTGCTGCATACCCCAACCTTCTACCCCAAGAATTGAGACCACAACCATCTGGAGTAAAATATTGGCCGTAGCAGCCAATAATCTTTATTAAAACATAAACCAATAATAATAATAATTTAACTCAACATAACATAATCTTATAAACACCTGAAATATCCTTTTTCTACAACTCCCGTTGGTCTTTGCAGGGAAAAACCCACCAAACTTAAAACTCAAAACACACTCAGGCACTGCGGTACTATACTAAAATTAGGCCTCCAGCTGACAAGCTAGCTCGGAGACAAACAACCAATAGCCCACAGTGCACCAATAACATATTCAAGCTAAAACCCTTGTTCTCACCAACGGGCCTCATACTAGCGATGGGTCCCGATCTCTTCCATATCTGGGGTTTAATCCTTCACCCGCAAAGACCAACATCACGCCACTGCCACGACTATATCTATCCCATACGATAAAAACAACTTAAACCTTTGAATTACCAACATACCACCTGATGAGGGAGGGAGGGTGGGACGCTTGTTCCTCTCCACAAACTGAGCTGGGGCGGGATCTTCCCTCAGCTCAGTTAACTTTTGCTCCACCCCAACACCACCTATAACCAATCAAACCCTCTCTTACATATCTAACTCTTCCACCAAGTTCCCCTATTAACCCTGTCATGCCCGCCCTCTGCCTATTTCTCTGCTTTTTGCTCCGGGCTTACTTTCTTCTCTGATACTCATCTATGAGCCTGGTTTTTACAAATGCTAGCATCAGATCTGTCTCAGGTCGTGTCTCCAGTGCATTGATTAGTGCAGTATATGTATCGGGCAAACTGCATAAACAACATGGCTGCAGTGTGACTATCTGTTATATTCTCCCTGATTGATCTGAGTTGCGCAATCACTTCCAGCATTACATTTATATGCTCCTGCATGTCCTGTTCTCTGCCAAGTCTCATTTTGTAAAGTTTCCGCAGCAAAAACAGCTTGCTGTTTAACCACTTGACAACTGGGCACTTAAACCCCCTTCCTAACCAGACCAATTTTCAGCTTTTGGTGCTCTCACATTTTGAATGACAATTACTTAGCCATGCAACACTGTATCTATATGAAATTTTTGTCCTTTTTTTCACACAAATGGAGCTTTCTTTTGGTGGTATTTAATCACCGCTGGGTTCTTTATTTTTTGCGCCGTAAAAGAAAAAAGACCGAAAAATCTGTAAAAAAATGCATTTTTCTTCATTTCTGTTATAATATTTTGCAAATTAGTAATTTTTCTTCATATATTTTGGCCAAAATTTATACCGCTACATATCTTTGGTAAAATTAACCCAAATCGGTGGATATTATTTGGTCTTTGTGAAAGTTATAGAGTCCAAAAGCTATGGTGCGAATATCTGAAAATTGATCACACCTGAAGTACTGACGGCCTATCTAATTTCTTGAGACCCTAACATTCCAGAAAAGTACAAATACCCCCCAAATGATACCTTTTTGGAAAGAAGACATTCCAAGGTATTTAGAAAGATGCATGGTGAGATTTTTGAAGTTGTCATTTTTTCCCACAATTCTTTGCAAAATCAAGGTTTTTTTTTTACTTTTTTTTTTTCCCACAAAATTGTCATATTAGCAGGTTATTTCTCACACACCACATATGCATACCACAAATTACACCCCAAAACACATTCTGCTATTACTCCCGAGTACGGCGATACCACATGTGTGAGACTTTTACACAGCGTGGCCACATACAGAGGCCCAACATGCAGGGGAGCACCTTCAGGCGTTCTGTAGCTCCCAGGCCAATTCTGACATTTCTCTCCTACATGTAAAAATCATCATTTATTTGCTAGAAAATTACATAGAACCCCAAAACATTATATATGTTTTTTTAGCAAAGACCCTAGAGAATACAATGGCGGTCGTTGCAACTTTTTATCTCGCACGGTATTTGCGCAGCAATTTTTTTAACGCGTTTTTTTGGGGAAAAAAACTGTTTTGTGCTTTACAAAAACCAAAACAGTAAAGTTAGCCTAATATTTTTGCATAATGTGAAAGATGAAGTTATACTGAGTAAATAGATACCCAACATGTCACCTTTCAAAATTGCACGCGCTTGTGGAATGGCGCCAAACTTTGCTACTCAAAAATCCCCATAGGCGACGCTTTAAAATTTTTTACTGGTTACATGTTTTGAGTTACAGAGGAGGTCTAGGGCCAAAATTATTACTCTCGCTCTACCGATCGCAGCGATACCTCACATGTGTGGTTTGAACACGGTTTTCATATGTGGGCGGGACTTACATTTGCGTTTGCTTCTGCATGCAAGCACGCAGGGACAGGGGCGCTTTAAAAAATTTTTATTTTTTTTTATTGTTCATTTTACTTTATTTATTTTAGTTTGATGCTTTTTTCCAAAAAAAAAAATTTTTTAACCACTTTTATTCCTATTACAAGGAATATAAACATCCTTGTAATAGGAATATGGCATGACAGGTCCTCTTTACAGTGAGATATGGGGTCAATAAGACCCCACATCTCACCTCTAGACTGGGAAGCCTGCAATAAAAAAAAAAAAAAAATTGATCCTGGCTTCGATCGTAGCGGTGAGTCGGTAGAAGCGCGGGAGGGGGGGACATCCCCTCTCGCCTCCCGTAAGAACGATCAAGCAGTGGAACAGCTGCTATGATCGTTCTCATTTTGTAGGGAATCGCCGGCTGAAAAAGCCGATATCTGAATGATGCCTGTAGCTGCAACCATCATTCAGATATCTCCGCACAAAGTCAAGGACGTTGTATGACGGCCGGTGGGCGGGAAGTGGTTAAAACGCATTTTTTTTTTAACACAAAGTTGTCCATTTATACAATATTTCTACCACATAACATGTACATACCAAAAATGACACCCCAAAATAGATTCCCCTGCTCCTCCTGAGTACGGCGATACCACATGTGTGAGACTTCCACAGCCTGGCCACATACAGAGGGCGAGTACAACTGAGCATGGCTCAGCATGGCAGGGTATGGCGGGGTATTGCGGAGTATGGCGGGGTATGGCGGGGTATTGCGGAGTATGGCGGGGTATTGCGGAGTATGGCAGGGTATTGCAGAGTATGGCGGAGTATGGCGGGGTATGGCGGAGTATGGCGGGGTATGGCGGGGTATTGCAGGGTATGGCGGGGTATTGCGGAGTATGGCGGGGTATTGCGGAGTATGGCGGGGTATTGCAGAGTATGGCGGGGTATTGCGGGTCATGGCAGAGTATGGCGGGGGCATGGCAGAGTATGGCGGGGGCATTGCAGGGTATGGCGGGGGCATTGCAGAGTATGGCGGGGGCATTGCAGAGTATTGCGGGGGAATTGCAGAGTATTGCACAGCATTGCAGAGTATTGTGGGGGCATTGCAGAGTATTGCGGGGGAATTGCAGAGTATTGCACAGCATTGCAGAGTATTGTGGGGGCATTGCAGAGTATGGCGGGGGCATTGCAGAGTATTGTGGGGGCATTGCAGAGTACTGCACAGCATTGCAGAGTATTGTGGGGGTATTGCAGAGTATTGTGGGGGTATTGCAGAGTATTGTGGGGGTATTGCAGAGTACTGCACAGCATTGCAGAGTATTGTGGGGGTATTGCAGAGTATTGCACAGCATTGCAGAGTATTGTGGGGGTGTTGCAGAGTATTGTGGGGGTGTTGCAGAGTATTGCACAGCATTGCAGAGTATTGTGGGGGTGTTGCAGAGTATTGCACAGCATTGCAGTATAGTTGGGATGGCTGAGCATGGATGGATGGATGCCTGGATGTCTCTGTGCAGCGCTGTGGGCACTACACATACAGCCCACAGCGCTGCAGACATCCATCCATCCCCCTCCCCGCTCACTGTGTACCGATCGGTACACAGGCGGGGAGGAGAGGATCCGGCGTCATCAGATGACGCCGGTCTGTTTACATGTGATAGCGCCGTCATTTGACGGCGGTCACGGATGTGTTCGGGTGCGCGCCCCAGGGGGCGCGCGAGAGGGGAATTCTGGGAGGACGTCATAGTACGCCCTCCCAGAGTTATCCAACCGCCCTGCAGCCGTCATTCGGCTATGGGCCGGTTGGTAAGTGGTTAAACTGGATCTTTCATGCAGTCTTTTCAGTATGTCCCACATGCCTTTTGCTGTGTCCTCATGACGTATATGAATGAACTGATCATCCTCCACTAGTAAACTAATGGTGGCCCATGCCCGTCTTTTTTTCTTGTCCCAGTCCTGATTATTCTCCTGTGGTCTCTCTGTGGTGGTAACCTCCCACAAGTCATCTCTGGATAATAGCATTTCCACTTTGAACTTCCATAACTGATAATTGTCATTGTTCAGCTTGGCCACTGAGAGTTTAAGCTCTGAGTTTCCGGACATTTTTTCCCTCCTTTATATACAAACAGTCTTACTTGTCTGTAGGAGATGTCACCGGAAACCTTCCTTATGTTTAACTCCGCATCAGCCACACTGTCTCCCCTTGGAGGATTTGTTCTGCCTGGGCCGCACTTGGTTGTATGACTTTATCAGGACACTGGGCCCATAATCTGTTGCAGAGTGCGATTGCTAGGTGCAGCGGAGTCAATTCAGATCAGACGTTGTGGAGTAACAGGAACTGACTTCTTTATTGTAACATAACTGGCAAGAAGTACACAGATATCACCTCACATGGTAAGAAGAACACAAGCAGGAAAGAGAAACCAACAAGTACAACACTATACACAGGAAATACAACATATCATAGAAAACTGCATAGCACAGCATACCACTGAGCATTAGCGACATCTAGTGTCCTGCTTGAGAACTGCAGCTAATAGGCTAAACTGAAATCTGTTGTATCTCCAACAAAAACAACTCTGTGTAACTTGAAATTATTCTACTTCTACTTCTAAGCAATCTCATGCAAGCATTCATTAAATGATTATAAAATAAGCATCTAATTTCTCTAACATTTCCCCCCTGTTTATACTCATTTATGACAGTTCTTTCAGCACTTCAGCTTTCAGGATTTCACCAAGGTCCATCATATAGTTCACACATGGGTGTCAGGAGTAAAGTTCTTATACTCATCCTCATCTGTTTCAGAATGAAGTCCAGAATACAGTTCATTTAGATCTTTTTGGAGAGACATAGTCTTTGTCAAGGATGTGTCAATGAATCATTGAAGGAGTCCTTGGACACAGGGAATGCAATAGCAACCACACAGGGTCAGTATTGTGGCTGCCATCACTATTGAAAATTAACACATTTCTCTCCAGTTCACCCCATTTACCCATGTCTCAAAGAGTCCAGCCAGAGGATCTTCCACGCCAGAGTTTTCTGCCAGTTCTTCAGACAGCATCTGCAACCCTTGCAGAGCCTTCGTTATGCTACCATTGGGGGCTGTATTGTTAGGAATGAAAGTGCAACAAAAGGTTCCGAACATCTTGCACACCCCTCCCTTCTCTGCCAACAGCATATCAAGAGCAATACCATTCTGCCAGGCTGTCAATGAGGTTGCATCCAGTTGGCTGGCTACTGCTTTAAGGGCATCTCTGGTATAGTTCACAAACCTTTGCAGTTTATAGTAGATGTAGTTTATCCAATCGACATTCTTGTTAGGTTGATTCCACAAAAAGATGGAGGTGAATCCGGTAGATATCTGGTTTTGTGCTTTGGATTCATTAGGGACTCCTTGTTGTACTCTGATGGAATAAATGTAGACTCGATTGTCAAACAATCCTTGCAGTGCGTTCCTTTTCATTCGGAAGTGTTGTTTCTTCAACTGTGGCAACTTTATCTCATCACCTACAGGTATCATATAAAAGGGAAGGAGCAAATGGGTTAAAGCACAGCTCCCTTTCCATTTAGGAGGGAGTTTGGTCCTAAGTTTCATATCCCCGCACATCCACCACACATCAGCTAATTGTTTCGTTTGGTTTTGAAACCAATCCTGCTGGTATGGTGGGTCACTAGTTGATATATTTTGTATGCAGTAAGTCGGGGGTAAGTCTCCTACCTACTGTCCACTATCCTAGGTGCTGACAAAGCATGTGAAATTCCCTGGGACCACTCTAACAGAGGGGGGTATACTTTGCATCTTGGTGGTTGAATATAATTTATGTTCTTTTGTACATTCAGTATTTGTGACATTTTCCTTGAACATTTTTTATACATGTCAGGTTTGTTTTGCCAGTTAGGAAAGGAACAGTCGCTAGCTAGGGTCGTGAGTTGGCACATAAGATACAATTCCCCAGCCCCTTTGTCTTGGTTGTCCATCTTACCCATTCTATCCACTCATTTTTATCTCCAAACCCTGTTTCTATACTTAACTGCTCTTTATAGGTGAAGTTAGCTTTGAACAGGTCTGGACGTGGCTTTATTAGTGGCATGCTGGTGACTGAGGGCACAACTTATCCTTTCCTGAGTACTTGAATCCGTATGGTCCCCACTGCATCTTTTCCCAGGGGTATATGTATTCCTAGCCCATAGGTTTCTGAATCCTCCCTCTTTGCATTTCTCAAGACTAATAACAGTTGGTTTTGACCCTTCCCCTGTGGTACTAGTATATGCAGACTTAAATGATGGGCTAGACTCCTCTTTTGCTGGGGAACCTGGGCTGAGGAGCTTAGGTAACCATCACAATCTGTAGTCCACCATACCTCAGACCACAAAGACCAGGTGGCAGTTGCACACATATACTTTTCGTAATCACTAAATGTAAGTACCCAGTTGCGTGGGCATTCTATGACCTGACAGACATCAAATCTGACTGCTGTGATGGGTCCTTCATTTATAGTGATAACTAGGTCACCATTGAGCATTTTTGTCAGCTCTCTCTTCTGTACTGGTTTGTCCTGTTTTTGGGTCTTAGTGTTTAGGTTAGAGAATTAGTACCAATACTACAATGCTTCCCACTGTCATTATCCCTATTAGAAATCTGCCTGTCCATGTTTTGGTAAAGTACCCTGGTTCTAACAGTTGTCTTTCCCTCAACTGTTTTACCACCCCTATAAGTCTGTATTGTGCCATTTATTCTTCACCGGGTTTTAGACGAGTGGTCCCTATTGGAGTCACCCTCCTTTGTAGTCGGGCTTACACTCAAGACTCTGGGCGTTCCCTGGTCTGGACCTAGATTTTTTACCTTTTTGCAATGTGAGAGGTGTATCCAGGGTACTCTTTCTGCTATTTTAACTGCTGTGGGTGTAGACAATAGTACCTGGTATGGCCCTTCCCACCTTGGATCAGGCCATTGCTTTCTCTTGATTATTTTGATCCAAACCCAATCCCTTGGTTGGACTAGCGTGTCCTGTTTTGTTGGTGTATCTTGACCTGTAAGAGAGTTTGGAGACAAAACCTCCTTAGACATTAATAGTTTTCTCATATAGTTTGCAAATTCACAATCCATTTCCTCATCTTCCCTAGCAAATGGCTTAAGCTGTGGAATATAGTATGGTCTCCCATATAGTATCTCATAAGGTGTTAACCCTCTTGCTGTGGGAGTTATTCTCATGCTCAGCAAAGCTATTGGCAGACACTGAACCCATTTTTTTCCAGTTTCCTCCATTAGCTTTCTCAGCCTTTCCACAGTACCTGCAGACTGTGGATGGTAAACACAATGGTTCTGTAATTTAATATTATACCATTTACCGCTGTATTGTCTGGTTTACAGAATGCGAACCATTGTCACTGTAGATGAGGGAAGGAATCCCAAATCTCGGAACTATTTCTTTTATAATTGCCTTGGCAACTGACTGCCCATCAGGGTGAGTCAGAGGGAAAGCTTCCACCCATTTTGTGTGTAAATTGACAATTACCAGGCAATACTTCTTATTTTCACATTTGTTTAGTTAAATGAAATCCATACTTATTGTGTGAAAGGGGTAGGGAGGCTTAGGAAATTGACCTCTCAGAGGTCTCAGTGCCCCTTGCTAACGATATTTGTTACAGGTCACTAGAGATGAGCTTTCTGTTCGGATCGAACATGAGTTTGACTCGAACATTGGCTGTTCGCCCATTCGTCGAAAACCAAACATTATGGGCCGTTCGCGCCAAATTCGAGCGGCACGTAACGGCCCATAATGCACTGCGGGAGTGCAGTGCATTGCTGTATGATGATTGGCCAGAGCATGCACCATGACCTGCATGCTTTGGCCAATCACAGCGCCCTCAGCTAAGAGAGCCATAATTGGCCAAAGGCAGGGTGCCTTTCAACAATCATGGCTCAGAGGGACTAAGTCCATGCCCCACACTATATAAGGCCGCCTGCACGTCGGCCACGTGTAGTGTGTTGTTGGCGTGGATGGAGAGAGTCTCATTTAGATTGAGCAGGCAAGCAGGCAGATTATTCAGTTAGCTGCAGTTTATTTAATATATATATACAACTCTCGTGTGTGTATATATATATATATATATATATATATATATATATATATATATATATATATATCCACTGTATCCAGTTTAGCTATATCTGACTGCAGGCCGTTCCTGGTGTACTGTTTCTAATACACTTCAGGCAGTGTACACAGTATACAGTGCTGTGCACCCATAGTTCAGTTGCTCATACTTTTCTGGTGGTCAGTACAGTACACCCTTAGTTGTTATTACACTTCTGTTTGTGTACACAGTACCGTGCACCCCTAGTGCAGTTGCTACTACTATCCTGGTGGTGTACACAATACATACAGTGTACCCATAGTTGTTATTATACTTCTGTTGGTGTACACAGTACCGTACACCCATAGTGCAGTTATTACTACTTTCCTGGTGGTGTACACAATACATACAGTGCACCCTTAGTTGTTATTAAACTTCTGTTGGTGTACACAGTACCATGCAACCCTTGTGCAGTTGCTACTACTTTCCTGGTGGTGTACACAATACATACAGTGCACCTATAGTTTTGTCTTACACTTCTGTTGGTGTACACAGTACTGTGCACCCCTAGTGCAGTTGCTACTACTTTCCTGGTGGGGTACACCAGTGTAGCCAAAGAGATTTTTCTCTGTCAAGAGAAAATAACGAACCATCTGTTAACCGAGATCCACCATGAAGGAAAGCTCAGAAAGGGATAGGAACACCATCACTAAAACAAACTCACCCTTACCATCAGTGTATGGATAATACACATAAGTTGTAAACAGATAGAAAAGGCAGTCTGCTAGTGGTAAACCAACGATCCTCTGTTAAAGTGGCCTCAACATATTCATATCCCTCTAGACCAGATGGAAAGCTCAGGGGTTCCTCTTTACAACAAGATATTAAACCAAGTATGATCCAGTGGGCGTGAGCCACCTCAAGGACATTTGGTAGATTAACATACAGCAGTGTGAAGCGTCCAGCGCTTCTAACCACAAAGATGGCCGCCGTGTCACCGTCCAACCACGTCTTGCGTCTCCAGTCTCTGACGTCGCCCGTTTCGTCATCAACATGCGTCTTCAGGGGTGTGGTTATGACGCAAACGGACATGTATTTATAGGTACAAAGGGACTGGACAGGCGGAAATTAGATGCATTCCGGGGACCGGAAGTGCAAACTCTTGAACCGGAACCAGCACATCTCAAGGAATTTTAAACATTATATGGCAAAAAGAAGCAAGCTGCAGGGTGTCACACCGGCTATCTCACTCTCCTTCGTACAGAATGCGTTTTATGTATTACCTTGAGGAGATGCAGACTAGAATACTGCAATCACTGAGCAGCAAATGATATCACCTGTGATGTATTTCAGTTATCTTGCAAACCTGGCCTGTTAGTGGGCCCTGAGGACAGGGTTGATGACCACTGGTGTACACAATACATACAGTGCACCCATAGTTGTTATTAAACTTCTGTTGGTGTACACATTACCGTGCATCCGTAGTGCAGTTGCTAGTGCTACTACTTTTCTGGTGGTGTACACAGTACACAATACATACAGTACACCCATAGTTGTTGTTACACTTCTGTTGGTGTACATAGTACCGTGCACCCCTAGTGCAGTTGCTACTACTTTTCTGGTGGTGTACACAGTACACAATGCAGTGTAGTGTTTTTTTGCTAAACACCATTTACAGCATGTCCGGAAGGCCACAAAGGAGAGGCAGACGCTCACAGGCCACTAAAAGAGGGCAAGCAGGCTCTGTGTCTACAGTCGACAGTGCTGGTCGTAGACACGATGCATCCTCAGCACGTGGCCGTGGGGCACGCTTGTCCTTTTTTCCTGCAGCTGGCCGTGTTATTGAACCACAACATGCAGAAGAGTTGGTGAAATGGATAACAAAACCGTCCCCATCCTCCGTCACCCAGGCTCAGAGTAGTTTGCCTGCCAATGCAGCTGCCAAACCGGCCTATTCCATCGGCTCCATGTCAACAGTCACTCCTTCCCTAGCCCCACCATCATGCATGGAGGAGTCCCCCGAACTATTTGACCACAGTGTTGGGTACATGCTGCAGGAGGATGCGCAGCGATTTGAAGGCTCCGATGATGGTATCTGGGTTGAGGAAGGGAGTAACGTCAGCCTAGAGAGAAGGTCAAGACACTGGTAGTCCTGTTCCCCCAGCTGCAGCATACTGCCAAGTTTGCTCCAGTGACGAGGAGGGAGGGGATGATGAGATCACTGACTCAACTTGGGTGCCTGATAGAAGAGAGGAGGAGGAGGAGGCACATCTCCAATGAGGTAGGATGCCCTTCAGGGGGAAGCTTAAGGGCAGCCACCCTATTGCACCACACCGCAGAGCTAAGCAAGTGCAGGGCGCTGCTGACTCCCCACATATTTTGAAAAGTTCTTTGGTGTGGGTCTTTTTTGACACGTGTGCAGCAGATTGCACCATTGCTGTTTGCAACATATGTCCGAAGCATATTAAGCGTGGCCAAAACAGCAGCCACTTAGGCACCACATGCTTGACCAGACATATGACGACCTCCCATGCAGTCTGTTGGCAACAGCACTTAAAAGACCCACATCAAAGAACAAGGCGAACCTCTCCTTGCTCTTCATCAACTGGGTTCTCCAACCCCCACCTCCAGTCAGGGATGAGCCGAACACCCCCCTGTTCGGTTCGCACCAGAACATGCGAACAGGCAAAAAATTTGTTCGAACACGCAAACACTGTTAAAGTCTATGGGACTCGAACATGAATAATCAAAAGTGCTAATTTTAAAGGCTTATATGCAAGTTATTGTCATAAAAAGTCTTTGGGGACCTGGGTCCTGCACCAGGGGACATGTATCAATGCAAAAAAAGTTTTAAAAACGGCCATTTTTTCCGGAGCAGTGATTTTAATAATGCTTAAAGTGAAACAATAAAAAAAAATATTCCTTTAAATTTCGTACCTGGGAGGTGTCTATAGTATGCCTGTAAAGGGGCGCATGTTTCCCGTGTTTAGAACAGTCTGACAGCAAAATGACATTTCAAAGGAAAAAAGTCATTTAAAACTACTCGCGGCTATTAATGAATTGTCGGTCCGACAATACACATAAAAGTTCATTGATAAAAATGGCATGGGATTTCCCCACAGGGGAGCCCCGAACCAAAATTTTAAAAAAAATGGCGTGGGGGTCCCCCTAAATTCCATACCAGACCCTTCAGGTCTGGTATGGATTTCAAGGGGAACCCCACGCCCCAATTTTTTTTTAAATGGCGTGGGGTCCCCCCAAAAATCCATACCAGGCCCTTATCCGAGCAAGCAACCTGGCAGACCACAGGAAAAGAGGGGGGGACGAGAGAGCACCCCCCCTGAACCGTACCAGGCCACATGCCCTCAACATTGGAAAGGTGCTTTGGGGTAGCGGCCCCCCCAAAGCACCTTGTCCCCATGTTGATGAGGACAAGGGCCTCATCCTCACAACCCTTGGCCGGTGGTAGTTCGGTCTGCGGGCGGGGGGCTTATCGGAATCTGGAAGCCTCCTTTTAACAAGGGGACCCCCAGATCCTGCCCCCCCCGTGTGAAATGGTTTATTTTGGTTCGGGGTTCCCCTGTGGGGAATTCCCATGCCGTTTTTATCAATGAACTTTTATGTGTATTGTCGGACCGGCAATTCATTAATAGCCACGAGTAGTTTTAAATGACTTTTTTTCCTTTGAAATGTCATTTTGCTGTCAGACTGTTCTAAACACGGGAAACATGTGCCCCTTTACAGGCATACTATAGACATCCCCCACATACGAAATTTAAAGGAATATTACACTTTTATTGTTTCACTTTAAGCATTATTAAAATCACTGCTCCCGAAAAAACGGCCGTTTTTTTAAAACTTTTTTTGCATTGATCCTTGTCCCCTGGGGCAGGACCCAGGTCCCCAAACACTTTTTATGACAAGAACTTGCATATAAGCCTTTAAAATTAGCACTTTTGATTTCTCCCATAGACTTTTAAAGGGTCTTCCCCGGCTTTCGAATTTGCTACGAACACGCCAAATTGTTCGCTGTTCGGCGAACGTGCTATCAGCCAATGTTCGAGTCGAACATGAGTTCGACTCGAACTCGAAGCTCATCCCTATTCCTCACTTTAACTTTTTCTTCCACCTTGTTCAGGAGGGATTGTTGCATGCACCCAGGACCTACAGTACATAAAACCAGGTTATACCAATGATAAGGCTCGTTGTTAGCCTTCACTACATGTGTTTTGCAAGTACGGTGGGTATAACCGAATTATCAAGTGCATGTAACAGATCCCTGCCCAGCAGGTTAACTTGACATCGTTTAGATATCATATCCTGGGGAATCAGGGTCCTGCACGCCCCTGTGTCATACAGAAAGGTGACTTCTTTCTTTTACAAGTGTTATTTCAGGTTTAATCTCATTCTGTAAATACATTTTCACATTACATATGTCCAATACTTCATACCCTTCTGAATTCGTTTCATCGTACATACATTCTGTTTCATACATTTCTTCTCCCTCTAGTCATGCCTCCTCATCCTTTTTCAACTTGCAATCCCTGGCCAAGTGGCCTTTCTTGCCACACAAAAAGCATTCACCCCTTTCTTTCCTACACTCCTAATCCTTAATCCGAGGTCTACGTTGGGGGTTTCTTAACCTTTCTGTACCTCTTTCAGCAACATACACATTCGTTCCATCTTCTACAGCAAACACCTTTCCTTTTTTTGCTTTCTTTTTAGATTGGAAATGTCTTTCAGTGTGGCGTGCATACTCAATAAAATCCTGGAGCCTGCGGGTTCTATGATTCATCATATGTTTAGTGACAAACTAGATACCGGGGCTAGGAATCCCTTCAGGATGGCATTTTTTAGCTGCTGTTCATATGGAGTGTCATTAACTCGATTTGCCGGACTTCAATCCCAGAGTGGTTATTAAACACTTCCCTCATCCTTATGCTGTAATTATCTACTGACTCATCTTCCCCTTGTATGCATTGGTTAATGACTGCCCAGTCAGCCCTTTGTTTACACATTTCTGGCCCATTTTAACGTTCGTGCAGAGTAATTTAAGGTCTTTTCACACCGACACTTATACACAATGTTTTTGTCAACTCGCAGATCGACACAGAATTTTTTTCCTAATCTTGTGCTCTACTAAAAAAAAAAATTGGTATTCTTATACCTTTATACACAATATTTTTGTCAACTCGCATTTCTTTCCTAATCCTGTGTTCTACTAAAAAACATTGGTGTTCTTATCTTCTAACCAAATTGAAAACAAATTGTGAATTTTTCTTACCTTGAACCAGAATGGGTCTTTTCTGCCAATTCTTGAGAACTTGTCACCTGATAGGGACCAGTGGGTCGACCGGCCTCTGTTAACGTCAATTCAGACGGAGGACTTTGGAATAGGGAATCTCTTGTGTTCGGTAACGGTCACCGCTGATCTGGTGCCTTCACAGGATTTTGAGTTTCCGGCTTGAAGGACCAATTTGTGAGGGAAATTCACCTTAGACCACACTCTGGATCAAGTTAAGAAATGTTCTTTATTTGACTCGTACGAGGAGACAAGTTACAACAAAAGGACAAATATTTGCCCATTGGTTCTGATCTCTATGGCCCGTGCAATAGGGCAGCATAAATAGAGTTCAGCCTTATGAGCTTCTATCTGACTTGTCTATCTAACAATTGTAAAACTTGCATATATATACCTTTTACAAGCCTTATCTTAGCCACCTCTCCTAGACAAACTTATTTATTCCCAGAATTCCTATATGTTCATTAAAGTGATTTATAACTGGTTTTGTCCAATTTAAAACACCTGTGTAGAGACAATATAGCACCCAGCTGTCTTAAATGAAACCCTCCTCATCCTGATAAGACTCAACCAACTTTCAAGGATAACAGATTTATGACTTTGGGAGAATGAACTTTCAATAACCCCACCAAATGTGTTATGTCTTATTGCTTTTCATGCTTTTCACTATATAATCCTATGTGTATGTATACATACATTGGTTTCACAAAAAAGTACTGTATTATCTACATAAAATATATATACATACATACACACAAATTCACGAAGCTAACTACCTTATTCAATGTATTTTAACAGTTTTAATGAAGGCACAAGCAGACCTTTGACCCTGTCAAATTTAATTAATGTACTGTACATAACTTTCCCATATTCCACATAATTATTTCTAAACCACATGTATAAGATGTTCTTATCTTATCAGGCTGTAGCTCAACTGCTGTCAATCTAATTAATGAACTAAAAATGAACTATCTTTTCTCTGTGATTTATATGCATTTCAAGGACTCGAAACAACTCTGTGTAACTTGAAATTATTCTACTTCTAAGCAATCTCATGCAATCATTCATTAAATGATTGTAAAATAAGCATCTAATTTCTCTAATGCCCCGTACACACAGTCGGATTTTCCGACGGAAAATGTGTGATAGGACCTTGTTGTCAGAAATTCTGACCATGTGTGGGCTCCATCACACATTTTCCATCGGATTTTCCGACACACAAAGTTTGAGAGCAGGCTATAAAATTTTCCGACAACAAAATCTGTTGTCGGAAATTCCGATCGTGTGTACACAAATCCGACGGACAAAGTGCCATGCATGCTCAGAATAAATAAAGAGATGAAAGCTATTGGCCACTTCCCCGTTTATAGTCCCGACGTACGTGTTTTACGTCACCACGTTCAGAACGATTGGATTTTCCGACAACTTTGTGTGACCGTGTGTGTGCAAGACAAGTTTGAGCCAACATCCGTCAGAAAAAATACTAGGATTTTGTTGTCGGAATGTCCGAACAAAGTCCGACCGTGTGTACAGGGCATAACACCCTAAAATGCAGCTATTAATATTATTATTGCTATAATTAATATTCCTATAGCGGTTTTTTTCCAGGGGACTCAACATGCTTTATCTGCTGTAGGGGTAGCCATCTTGGGCACACTCAGTAGAATATCACACTGGGGCCAATTTTTGAAAGAAACCATTTAACCTACAAGAATGTCTTTGGAGTGTGGGAGAAGGCCGAATTACCTATGGAAAACCCACGGAAGCACAGAGAGAACATGCAGACTCAATGCAGATAGAGTGAGTCCTGACCAGAACTCAAACTCAGGACCCCAGTACTGAAAGGTGGAAGTGCTAATCATTAAGCCACTGTGTAAAGTGTTGACCCACTCTGTTCCCCCACATAACTGATCTGAACACTGGCTTCTCTGGTACCCCGTGCATATTGTGGAAGTAAGCCGGGAGTGTCCCATCGACCCTGACTCATACACCCCTGGAAGTAGTAAGGATATCATGGGGCTATCTAGTGCACCTCTTGCTCTAAATTGGAAAATTGGAAAATTACCGATTCTCTTCAGGGTGTCAGGGACATGGCCATCACGGTACTAGCAATGTTGCCCAGAACATTCATGGACGCTCACGGAGGGTCCCGAGATGTGCACGAGCGTGCACCGCGCATCAGCGTGCATTGGTGCACACTGGCGCAAGTTGGTGCATGCGCAATACTGAGCGTGCACGACGGCGAGCAGGTGGCGTGACAGACGCTGGTGCCATTGGCCCTATTTAAGCCAGCCTGTGACCACAGGACATTGCTGGATTATCTCCTCAGCTCCCTTGTGTACCTTGACCTTGCTTCCTGATCTGTGATTACTCGTTGTGACCCGACTTGCCTTGACCTTGCTTTCTGATCTCCTAGTTTGACCCTTGGCCTGCTTCTGGACTCTGCTTCTGCTTCCTGATCACCCGGCTTGACCTTTGGCTTGTACCTGGACCCTGCCTGTGTATGACCTTGGCTCACCCCTGTGTATGCTCTGGAATGACTTATCTGTGTATGAACCCTGGCCTGGCTCCTGGTTTCTCTGTTTACCTGAACACAGCAAGTTCTGCTCTGCATGCTCAGTCATCCCTCGGTGGCCGAGCTCATCTGACTGCAAACAAGCACCTAGCCAACCGTGCTTCTTTGGGCACCCCGAATCCTGTTCCCAACTCCAGAAATGCGCTGCACTTAGCCGCAAGGGGAGCCCTCTTAGCATCTCGATCTCCATACAGCACCTGACACCGGGTATTCTTTTCAATAGAAAGACTTACTCAACAAGGAAATTTCAAGGTTTTTTTTATGTGTCTACAGATACAAGAATATTTCAAACCACAAATACACCCAACTTGAGTGCTTGGGAGGAAGGATTAGCCAGGCTGCTCTGCAGATCTGGACTACAAGCGCCTCTCCCTGTCCTCATTACAAAGAAGGGCATAGAGGATAGCTATAGACAATAACAAAAAAAAGACAATAACATTGTTTGAGATTTCAGTTCACAGGAAGCTATGTGTACTTAGCCTGAGAAATAAGAATTAATGCACCAACAACATCTAAAACGTGTCTCCTGCAATATGTTACATTTTTGTAATTGGATTTACAATGTACACATTATTAATCTTAGTTTACTATAGGAAAATCAGTGAAAGATAGATTTTGATTGGCTGCAATAGGTTACTATGCCTCCCGCGTTTTTCTTTGACTTACTGTAAGCCTGTTATTAGTATCAGCCAGGATGTTAGCTCAGACAGAGTCGCGTGCATGCTGCCTATATTCTGTTTCCATTTTCTTTACCTTCCTTCGGCTTTCTGTCCTTTTGTCCTTGGCACTAGCTCAGACAGTAATTGCCATTACATCGCCTGCTGTTTGGTCTCCCCTTGGTTTGTCTATAGATGCCACTAGGAATATAACCTAATCCGTGCTCTCCCCAAACACAATTGTTTTCCGCATTCGCCCCATGCTGTTTGAGTGAGTGAAGATGAAGCCACCTTGTGACCTAATCCACCCGACTCATGATCTGCCATTATTCAGTGCCAGAGTGCGGCCATGATGTAACCTATTCATTCCCGATAACAGGAACAACACACACGGAGCTACTCTAGGTATAAGTATATAACAAGAAACAGAAAAAAATAAGTTTAATAAAATTCCCAGGATGCAAATTACCTTCAGTAAACCTGAATATCTGCATAGCATAAGATAGGCCATGACCTAGGGCAGCAGGGTTTTCAGGTGGAGCATTTAGCTACCCACATATCATGGCGCTATCCCTGCATAGCTTGTGTATTGATTTTAAGTGCTTGAGAATAGTGTACTGTAATGGAGTACTTACAGTTCACCTAAACTGAATTAGACTACTGCCCTGCCTGCCAGTGCAATCTCTACACAGCCATTGAGGTGGTGGCCTGGGATGACAACACTGCTCTTCCATAGGCCTAGAATTGTAAGTGAGCATTGCTACCTTATGACAGGAAGTCACTGGCAGGATTACTAGGTGAAAATAAAACAAATGGAGCCACCAGTATAAATAAAAAGATACTGTTAACATCTTAGACATTGAAAAGACATTAGTAGTAATAAGTATACAAAAGGATTTCCTGTTGCTCCATATTTTTTTTACACTTCTTAGATCACAACATTGAGTCTGTGTTAGAGCATACCAGCACACTTTAGGCACCTGTGGTTAGTAATCTCCATAACTGTTACTATGAAAAAGTGATAATGGTCACATCGGGGGGGGGGGGGGGGGGGGGCTGCTGTGAGAAAACAGGCTGAAAGGGCCTTCAACATTACCCGAAGGTGTCAGAAGATCCCTAAATATCAGAGCAAATTTTACCAGCAAACGGGGCATGAAAGCGTTTGTATTTATACTACTACCATTATTCATTATTTATTCATAAGGTAAGTGTCTAAGATGGTATAGCATTACCCCAGCAGGTGCTGCTGGTTATTTTGAGTCCTCTGTTCTTACCGTGACCTTGGCAAAGACCTCAGCACCACTGTCACCTCCAATATACAGTACATGACAATAGGCAGAGATTAATAGCCTTTATTAATATCTTGGGGCGGAGGTCTGCAACCCATCTATTGCAATCTACCCGTCAACCATGAGCAGGTGATGAGTAGATTGTAAACCCAGTCCTCTGCCCAGAGCTGCAGAGCGGCACAGACGCACACTCACCCAATCCTAGCCTGCAGAGGCAGCCCCCACCCCTTGTACCCATGCGGCTGTGGGGCAGGGAAAGCCTCTGGAATAGTTTGGGCAGGTTGGAGTTCTTGTCCAAACATACCCAAGCTCTTTTCCTAAGTGTTGCGCACTTATCCCCACCGGACCTCCTCCCCAATCCAAAGGGCTTGTGGGTGATATCATGTAGAAAGTGAGAAAGGATTGCCAGCAGGGATCCAGAACACATACGTTTGCCATGGCAGCTCCCTACACCACTCTGCATTAAAAAACAACGTGCCCTCCTGATCTCCAAGCAACATGCCCTCCTGACACCACATCAACATTCCCTTCTGATCCCCAATACCATACCCTCCTGACCCTCCAGTACCATGTTCTCCTGACTCTCCTGTACGCTGCCCTCCTGACCTCCCAGCACCATGATACCCCAGAACCGTGCCCTCTTAAAGGAGAAGTACAGTCAAAGCTTGTGTGGCTGTACTTCCTGTGATCTGTTTTGACACTGGGATCCTCCAAGGAGCCTAGACCAACACCTGGCTTAGGCTCTCAGTGAGCTCCTGAGAGCCTCAGGCAGCCTCCACAACCCAGCACTCCAGTGAGTGGGGGGGGGGGGCAGAGCAGACAGTGATGACTGGCAGTCAAGAAGGAGAGATGAGGGCGCTCTTGTGAGGTTGGGTATCCGGTCCTTTGTAGCAGTGGAGAGATGGCACTGAAGGAAGCGCTTTGTAGAGAAGAAGCAGCTCTGGAGGGTCATAAAGGAAAAAGAAAGGCGCCTCTAAGTGTAGTGGTTAAAATATTTATTACAGGTATAATGGGATTAAAAACACTTACAAGACAGTAAGAGGTCATAGGCATATAATGATTTGTCCTCCTGCGGATTCGCTGTAATCTTCATCGTCCTTCAGACAAAGGAGCCGTGCATGCTCTGAAACGCGTTACCGCCCACCACCTTCACCTGATGTTACAGCGGCAGTTCCGGCTTGGTTCCAGAACCCGGGCCACCTAATCGCATCTTCACCTCCTTGCCAATCCACGTTACCAGGGACTCTGACAGCTGCAAGACGGTTCTCTCTCCCAGACAGACTAGCGATCCGCAGGAGGACTAATCATTATATGCCTATGACCTCTTACTATCTTGTAAGTGTTTTTTAATCCCATAGTGCCTGTAATAAAACTTTTAACCACTGCACTTAGAGGCACCTTTCTCTTTCCTTGATGACTGACAGTCACCAGCTCTCTGCTCAGAGTGGCAGGGAGAGCTGAGCGATCAGTGGTCTTTGGTCGC
The DNA here is from genome assembly GCA_037952925.1 of Lithobates clamitans. Classification (NCBI taxonomy): domain Eukaryota; kingdom Metazoa; phylum Chordata; class Amphibia; order Anura; family Ranidae; genus Lithobates; species Lithobates clamitans. The sequence continues at coordinate 211,667 of JBBGZY010000175.1, read as the reverse complement.
TCAGTTCTCACCCTCAGAGAAACTGCATCACATCAATGCTGCATCCACCTAGGTAAGTAGGTCACCTAGGTACTGACACCCCAGTACCATTACCCTCTAACACCCCAGTTCCATACCCTCCTGACCCAGCAGCACCATGCTCTCCTGAACCCACAGTACCCTGCCCCACTAACAATCCTGTACCATGCCATCCTGACCCCCCAGTGCTGTACCCACCTGACCCCCTAGTGACATGCCTTCCTGACACTCTAGCCCTCCTGATCCCCCATCACCATTCCCTATCTGTCCTCCCAGTGCCATGCTCTCCTGACACCATAGCCCTCCTGATCCCCTTTTACTGTGCCCTGCAGATCTCCCAGTACCAAAACCTTCTGACCCTCCAGTACTGTGCCCTCCTGACCTCCCAGTACCATGCCCTCCTGACCCCCCTGCATGTGCCCTTTTGACCCCCTGTACCTTGCCTTCTGACCTCCCTGTACCATGCCCTCCTGGCCCCTGCCCTACATACTAATGACCTCTGTACACTGCCCAACATTCTACTAAACTCTGTACAATACCCTACATACTACTGACCTCTATACACTGCTCTACATACTACTGACCTCTGTACACTGCTTTGCATACTACTAACCTCTGTAAACTGCCTTACATACTACTGACCTCTGTACACTGTCCTACATACTATTAACTTCTGTACACTGACCTATATACTACTGACTCCTGTACAGTGCCCTACATCCTACTGACCTCTGCACACTGCTCTACCAACTACTGAGCCCTGAACACCGCCCTACATACTACTGACCTATGTACACCACCCTACATAATAGTGACCTCTGTACACTGCCCTACATACTACTGACCTCTGTACACTGCCCTACCTACTACTTACACTGGCCAGAAATCAAGCAGATAGCCAGGCCTGAAAGTAGTCAAGCAAATCAGCCTGCAGTACCAGATGTTCTGCTTTTATGATGGACTCCAGCATCAGCCTTGTGGGGATAACCAATTACTCCCCAGACATGAAAAAATTGTGAATGAAAGTGAATCTCGAGTTTCTCACTGAAGCTAACTTTTAATGTAGACTAAGTTTATATTTTTACAGTGAGATTAGTTTTAGTAGATTTTATCTAGATTTTCTTCATGCCTTCTTTACTTTTTATTGGGGGTTTGCTAGTTAATTTCTTAAACAGAAAAAAAAGATAAGGCGCTGCACCCTGGTGATCTTTGATCTTTTCTATGTTGTGCAGATAGATCTCCACCTATCAAAGGTTGCCAACCCCACCCTTAGGGTCACCCCGAAATGAAACTCATGACGTTGTTGTAAAATAACAACGTATCATGTCAATTAAAGTGAGATCCAGAGGAGAAAAATGGGTGAAGGGCCTGCATGAGTAAGGGAGAAACAGGGTCAGGGAAGGGTCAGCTAGGTTAGTTTTGTGGGAAGGGATATAGTCCTTACCTGATTGGAGGCAGTAGGCCAGATGGGCAGGGTGTAGCTGCGAGGGTCTGTGCAGATAGGCAGTTTAATCATTCCAAGAAGTTCAGGCGAAGAGGAAACTTCCCTCCCGCCCGCCCCTGGTGTTAGGGGTTACTGATGTGTATGGGTTGAGGGAACATTTTTAGTGTCTTAGATATTGTTCAAAATCACAAAAAAAGCAAATAATTATGTTTGTTGCACACTTTGTCACAGCAGTTGGCCTGGTCAGGGTTTTTTTGGGAGGTTAGTGATTAGTCAACAAACCGGCGTCATGTCTGGTTCCTCTCTCCCCTCTCTGTACCGATCGGTACAGTGTGAGTGGAGAGGGGAGAGATCGGGTGCAGCAGCGCCGTGGGCTGTATCTGTGGTGCCCACGGCGCTGATCTGTGCCCATTGCAGCCTCATCCATGCTCAGCCATCCCTCTGTCATACTCCTCCAGCCATCCATGCTCAGCCATCCCTCTGTCATACTCATCCAGCCATCCATCCAGGCTCAGCCATCCCTCTGTCATACTCATTTAGCCATCCATACTAAGCAATGCTGACCCATCAATCCATCCATGCTCAGACATCCATCCCCTCTATCCATACTCAGCCATACCCAGCCATACTCAGTCGTACCCAGCTGTACCCAGTCGTACCCAGCCGTACTCAGCCGTACTCAGCCGTACCTAGCCATACTCAGCCGTACCTAGCCATACTCAGCCGTACCCAGCCATACTCAGCGTATCCATCCGTACTCAGCCATCCCATCTGTACTCAGCCATCCCAACCATACTCAGCCATACTCAACCATACCCAGCCATACTCATTCATGCTCAGTCATCCCATCCATACTCAGCCATCCACATTTATGGCTCAACCATGCTCAGCCATCCCAAGCCACGGCTCAGCCATCCCTATTCATGCTCATCCATGCCACATCAGTTCTCATCCATGCCACATCAATGCCACAACAGTGCCTCACAAAAGTGTAATAGGTAGTCAAATTAGATTTGAAATGTATGCCCCTAGAACACCTGACGGTGCTCCCTGCATGTTGGGCCTCTGTGTGTGGCCTGGCTATGGAAAAGTCTCCCACATGTGGTATCGCCGTACTCAGGACGAGTAGGAGAATCTATTTTGGGGTGTAATATTTGGTATGTACATGCTATGTGTTAGAAATATTGTATAAATTGTGAATAATAAAAAGTGTATACTGCGCTGTGACCCCGCAATCCAGTAGCCGGCACGGCTGTAGACAAAGAGCTAGGTAGGTAGAAAATAAATAAGTGCAGCGCTATGATTGCAAAAAAAGGGAAAAATTGTATGTGATTCAAACATATATGTGACAAAGAGACACAAACTCTAACATAATAGATGTGAATGGATATTAATCAATGTGCTAAAAATGCAAGCAAACACCACCACCATGAAAGAGGGAGGAGGCTTACCAGATAATATTGACTTGGCGGGGCATATGCCACCCAAGTCAACAAGGCTTGTTGGGTTCAAACCACGCAATGGGGGACAGCAGATCCTGGAACTCCGTCAGTCGATCAGCCTTAGACGGTCATGAGATGTTAGCTGAAGGCTCCAGGAGTCTCGGGGAGCATGAAAACTTATTGTCATAGGAAGGGTATCATGTAATAGAAAAAGGGGGCTGACATAGTGTGAGACAGTTTAAAAAGAAGGTGGTTTATTTAAAATATAAATTCAACACTCACATTTGGAAGAAATTGATACAGAATGTAAAAGCATGAGGCGATGTTAGCGGAAGGTCCACCCAACGCATTTCGACTGCACAGTCGTCATCCCAGATGAGGTGTTTTCTTTCCACAATGGGGTCATTTTTGGGACGTTTCCATTGTCCTGGTGCTCCAGGGCCTTCAAAAGTGTAATGCCGCGTACACACGATTGCACATTCCAACAACAAAATCCATGTTTTTTTTCTGACGGATGTTGGCTCAAACTTGTCTTGCATATACACGGTCACACAAATTTGTTGGAAATTCCGATCGCCAAGAACGTGGTGACGTACAACACATACGGCGAGCCGAGAAAAAATGAAGTTCAATAGCCAGTGCGGCTCTACTGCTTGATTCCGAGCATGCATGGAACTTTGTGTACACATGTGTACACATGGTCATAATTTACGACAATGGATTTTGTTGTCGAAAAATTTGAGATCCAGATCTCAAATTTTTTTTGTCGGAAATTCCGACAGAAAATGTCCGATGGAGCCTACATACAGTCGGAATTTCCGACAACAAGCTCCCATCGAACGTTTCCAGTCGGAATATCCGACCGTGTGTATGCAGCATAAGAGGTAGTCAAGAAATTACAGCGGGGCAAAAAAGTATTTAGTCAGCCACCAATTGTGCAAGTTCTCCCACTTAAAAAAATGAGAGAGGCCTGTAGTTGTCATTATAGGTATACCTCAACTATGAGAGACAAAATGTGGAAACAAATCCAGAAAATTACATTGTCTGATTTTTGAAAGAATTTATTTGCAAATTCTGGTGGGAAATAAGTATTTGGTCACCTACAAACAAGCAAGATTTCTGGCTCTCACAGACCTGTATCTTCTTCTTTAAGAGGCTCCTCTGTCCTCCACTTATTACCTGTAATAATGGCACCTATTTGAACTTGTTATCAGTATAAAAGACACCTGTCCATAACCTCAGTCACACTCCAAACTCCCCTATGGTGAAGACCAAAGAGCTGTCGAAGGACACCAGAAACAAAATTGTAGACCTGCAACAGGCTGGGAAGACTGAATCTGCAACAGGCAAGCAGCTTGGTGTGAAGAAATCAACTGTGGGAGCAATAATTAGAAAATGAAAGACATACAAGACCACTGATAATCTCCCTCGATCTGGGGCTCCACGCAAGATCCCACCCTGTGGGGTCAAAATGATCACAAGAACGGTGAGCAAAAATCCCAGAACCACACGGGGGGACCTAGTGAATGACCTGCAGAGATCTGGGACCAACGTAACAAAGGCTACCATCAGTAACACACTACGCCGCCAGGGACTCAGATCCTGCAGTGCCAGACGTGTCCCCCTGCTTAAGCCAGTACATGTCCGGGCCCATCTGAAGTTTGCTAGAGAGCATTTGGATGATCCAGAAGAGGATTGAGAGAATGTCATATGGTCAGATGAAACCAAAGTAGAACTGTTTGGTAGAAACACAACTCGTCGTGTTTGGAGGAGAGAGAATTCTAAGTTGCAAACAAAGAACACCATACCTACTGTGAAGCATGGGGGTGGCAACATCATGCTTTGGGGCTGTTTCTCTGCAAAGGGAACAGGACGACTGATCCATGTACATGAAAGAATGAATGGGGCCATGTATTGTGAGATTTTGAGTGCAAACCTCCTCCCATCAGCAAGGGCATTGAAGATGAAACGTGGCTGGGTCTTTCAGCATGACAATGATCCCAAACACAGCGCCCGAGCAACGAAGGAGTGGCTTCATAAGAAGCATTTCAAGGTCCTGGAGTGGCCTAGCCAGTCTCCACATCTCAACCCCATAGAACACCTTTGGAGGGAGTTGAAAGTCCATGTTGCTCAGTGACAGCCCCAAAACATCACTGCTCTAGAGGAGATCTGCATGGAGGAATGGGCCAACATACCAGCAACAGTGTGTGACAACCTTGTGAAGACTTACAGAAAACATTTGACCTCTGTCATTGCCAACAAAGGATATATAACAAAGTATTGAGATGAACTTTTGATATTGACCAAATACTTATTTTCCACCATAATTTGCAAATAAATTCTTTCAAAAATCAGACAATATGATTGTCTGGATTTGTTTCCACATTTTGTCTCTCATAGTTGAGGTATACCTATGATGACAATTTCAGGCCTCTCTCATCTTTTTAAGAGGGAGAACTTGCACAATTGGTGGCTTTTTTGTCCCACTGTATATGTGTAATTTATGCTCCTAGAACGCCTGAAGTTGCTCCTTCAATGTTGGGCCTCTGTATGTGGCAACGCTGTGTAAAAGTCTCACACATGTGGTATCGCTGTACTCAGGAGGAGTAGCAGAATATGTTTTAGGGTGTAATTTGTGGTATGCATATGCTGTGTGTGAGAAATAACCTGCTAATATGACAATTTTGTGAAAAAAAAGAGAAAAAAAATCTTGATTTTGCAAAGAATTATGGGAAAAAATTACAACTTCAAAAAACTCACCATACCTCTTACGAAATACCTTGGCATGTCTACTTTCCAGAAAGGGGTCATTTGGGGGGTATTTGTACTTTCCTGGCTTGTTAGGTTCTCAAGAAATGAGATAGGCCGTCAGTACTTCAGGTGTGATGAATTTTCAGAGATTGGCACCATAGCTTGTGGACTCTATAACTTTCACAAACACCAAATAATATACACCAATTTGGGTTATTTTTACCAAAGATATGTAGCAGTATAAATTTTGGCTAAAATTTATGAAGAAAATTTACTAATTTGCAAAATTTTTTAACAGAAACAAAGAATTTTCAGTCTTTTTTCTTTTATAGCGCAAAAAATAAAAAACCCAGCGGTGATTAAATACCATCAAAAAAGGACAAAAATTTCATATAGGTACAGTGTTGCATGACAGAGTAATTCTCATTCAAAATGTGAGAGCACCGAAAGCTGAAAACTGGTCTGGTTAGGAAGGGGGTTTAAGTGCCCAGTGGGTAAGTAGTTAAATCCACATCATGCAATCTGTGTCGATATTCTATGAAGTTGGAAGGACCCAGGTTGATGAATCCTTTATTCATGTTCAGACAATCAAAAATACAACAGTGAGGATTTCTTGCAGAATTCAATATAATAAGGTTTCCATTTATACAGTTACAGAGCTACCTCAAGTTCAAGCCAAACCAGCATTAATTGTAGCTCTTCTCACTAAATGAGCAGCATAGGACAACAACAAACTGGTACCAAGGCAGATAAGGACTATGTTGCCTATGGGCACTTAGGGCGAGAGAGCTAAGCCTAGAAACAAAGATAAATATGCTGAAAACTGTGTTCTCTTTAAGGTTAGTCTTCTGCCAGCTACGGACTTCTTGGAGCACTGAAGAGGGAGTGGCCAGATGAAGGTTAACACCCTGAGATGTGATGATGGTGTATATACTGTATATATGAATGTATATATGTACGGGCCAGTAGGACTATCAGTGTTGAGTAGTAAGCAGATGGGGGATGTTAGTAAGAATAAATGAAGGATGGCAAAGGTTCTCCAAAAATTAAGCACAAAGTCAGTATAAGGGATCACTAATGGGTTAATAGCCTACTTACCAGCTCCTCTATACTTGAATCAAGATTCTTTGTTCAAATGGGCGATCCCATTTAGGATGGTGTTGAATCTTAGGCGACTTCCTGCAACGTTCTGACTAGTAGTGGTGGATTCTGCAATTCAGCTGTGAACCTCAATGGAACTCTGTTGCATCGGCAGTGCCCCGCTAGACTAGGTCTGGCACTTCAGGTCCTCTGGGGGCACTCAGGGCAGAAATTTTCTGCAGCAGGAGACCACTTTGCGTCTGTCTCAGTCCAGCGGTCTGCAGCTGATCTCCCTGCTCTCCAAGACAAGCAGGTCCAAAAACTGATGCAGAACTGAGTGTATTGGAATGCATGCAAAAGTTCCTGACCCGCATGTTGGCAGTTTGTAACAGTTAGGTGCTTTTCCAGCTGGGAGGTTAGGACTAATGCTTTTCCTGGTTCTCTGTTTTTGGTGGGTACTTCTCTGAGCCTGATCCACTGGTCCTGTGGGATATAAAAGGGAACGTGGTCCGGAGCGGAAAAGATAAAGAGAGGAGGGGGGAGAGGAGATAAGAGAAAGAAGGAGACACATGATTCCAAATGTAGAACTATCGGAATCAGGGGTTCACCCTGAAGACATTGGCCTGAGCACTGGTCTGTGCCTCAGAAGGACTTGTACCTACACAGAGATGCCTGTAAAGAACTTATCTTTGCTTGTACTACATGCAGCACTCAAGCCTGTAGATAGAGTTAGGGAATTCGAGAATAATCATACCTTCCTGTAATTGTTGGACTCTTGTATTTACCTTTGCACTTTTCTAAGGTAAGCATTAAAACTTTGTTCTTGCCTAGTCAGAAGTTACTGAAAGGGGTGTAATGTAAATAACTGGCATGCACATAGTCACCGAGTGGGTTTTAAGCACATTGGGGTAGGAAGATATCTGTGTAAAGTGGAGTAGTGTGAAGACACAAGTGGTCACATAGAGTAACGGAAGTTTAACAAGCAGCCTGTCGATAGCATGTTACTGTTATAGGTGGCATGGCCTCTAGCAGCAAGGGAGATGTTGTCGGCAATCCTTCCGCCAGCGGTCTGTTGCCCAGAGCTATGTTAGCAGATTCATGCTGCAGAGGTTCCTATCCTGTACAGAAGTTCAAGAGTTAAGTGCATGTGTGGATCCCACGCAAAGTGTACAATGGGGCCCACTACACTACTGGGGGGGTAGTAGTGGAAATCACTTGACTGGTGGATGTTGACGTTGGCTCACTGTGTCCCTCCTAAATGCACTTTACAGAGACAGTGTACATCCTCACAGGGACACAAGAGTTAACTGGAGAACAGTTGCGATGTCAGTGTACATGGTGTACATTCATCTCTAAAGAGTGGAGGCCTGCCTTAAGGTTGATTATTCCCCCACAGCAGCCTTGGCCTTGTCCCAGGGCATTGATGAATGCCACTCAAAACAAAGGTACCCCATGAGTGCAGTAAAGTGACCCTGTAAAAAAAGTGTCTAACATAGCCCAAAAGAACCCTCATGGGATAGGCCTCTCATGTGACCCAGTGCTTGGCGCCCAACGAGTTAATAGGGAAACATGGAGGACATGACAACCAACTTATCTACCCCTGTAGGCTCCACCTGCCCATCTGCCTACATGCAGGAAAACACACTGCTCTTTAGCAGGCTTGTGGGGGTGCCATTATTTCTTAAAGGCGCACCTAAGAATTGGCAATGCAGCACATTTTCACAAAGCCACATTGCTTGGTGCAGCGTGATTTTAAAGGGTTTGGCACTGCTTTCCTTGCGTTTCCACAGATAGGGCAGCCCCTACGCACAGAACGCAGCCTCAGTAATGTGAACCTAGCCTTAATCCTGAAGCACTCAGTCCTTATTTATTCATTCATTTTTTTTGTAAATTTGTAAATTTGGTGTAATATTATTTCTTATGTAATTGCAGTTTGGAAAATACAACTGCAGAATTTCTATTAGTAATGATGATCTTTTAACGATCAATTACATACAGTCATTTTTACCTCGGCAGATGTTATGACAGCTGGCGCAGATGCTGGAGGTCTAGTAGATCCAAAAAAAATTTCCAGTATTTAATGGTTTGTGCAGATATCAGGAGGGAGACAAGATAAGAGGTTCTCATTAACAAACCTTGAGGCTTGCCGATAGAGCAGAAGGCAATGGTATTCCAGGTGGGTTAATCAAGTGAATACATGTAGAATATATAAGCTTGTTTGTTAATGCTCCCAGCTTACATTTGTAGGATCGTACAGTGGATATAAAAGGTGTTGTGTTAAAACACAGGCTTTTACCAGACCCATGTTTACTGTAAACTGTCTAAGGACCAGTGCCAAGAACAGAAGGACTGGAGAGAGCAACACCATAGCAAAATATTTCTGTTCTGCTTAAATTTTATATTTTTTTTGTTTTGTTTTTTTTTGTTTTTTTTTTTAAGAACAGGGGGGAGCTCTTCCAATACAATAGCTTATAATAGTTTTGGTGTTTGAAAAGTGTCATGATCATGCGTAATATTGTTATAAGCAGACTCATATTTGCAACACTGCACGTGCACAGAACAAGGTCACCATCAATGTCCCCAGCTTCTTCTTTCACGCTGTGGAAGTTTAGAAGCTTGCACCACTGTTGATGTGCAAATGTTGACTTCCATAAAAAGTTGACAGTTCAGTATACCCCATTTTGGTTCCTCCACACCTCTTGCCTGCTTTGGCAAGCTCCTTTGACCAGGCAGCAATTGTGGGACTTTCACATGATCTCCCAGAACAGACAAGGTAGCCTTTTACCAGGAATGTGCTTCAGTCAAGAGAAGGTGCAAGGGCAGCATTGAAGAGAGGAGGAAGCTTTGATGACAACTTCCCATTTTGGTTTCTATTATTCAATATTATTTTAAGCCTTCTAATGGGCATTTTTAGTTCAACAATGAAACATTTTTTCTGGTTTGGAGTAGGAAATGGTGATGCGGACCTTCACCCAGGGAATGGACTTCCCCTGCTGTGCTTCCTCCTTTATCTTAGACATTTGCGGACAATTTGATTCATTTTTTTATGTTAAATACGTTTTTTCTGAGCATTCTGATATTTCCTGATTCCACTCCCAGGTAAGGATAATGTATCAGCCTCCTGGTGATGTCCATGTCACACATTCCAGGAAGCAGTGTTTCAGTGGGATGAAGTATCACACACTTCCATTCCCATACATGTGCAGACACACCACAGTTCCCAATTAGCTGACAGAAACTTGTGGCATGTCTGTGCTTGCACGGCAACCAAGAAAAAACAGGGGAAAAAAAATCAAGATGGCAGCATAAAAGCAGAGCACCATAAGGAAGACACTGCTAAACTCCATGGCCTAGTATGTTTTTTTCCTTTTATATAGTGACATATATTAGAGAGGTAAAATTCAGCTTTACATAGGTAGGGTAAGGTTACTCTTTAAAACATTGTTCAGTTTTTTTTGTCTGTTTTCCAGGACAAAAATATCTCTTCAGTTCTTGCCCCAGAGATACAACAGGCAGGGTAAGAAAATCTCTCCAAAGCAAAGGTAATTCCTCTCTTAAAGAATAAATGCACTTTCAGACAAAGTGTGCTTTTTCTTTTTGCGTCTTTGTCCTGGCCTAAGCGATCTCACCCTTTCCCTCCACAGATGTATGTAGGGAGGTGCAGTCTACTTTCTCCACTGCAGGTGGCGATCTTCTGCAGAGCACCACAGTTGGAGAGGAAGTCAAGGACAACACAGTTCCTCTATGGTTTCCTGGTGCCAGATGTTTATACTGAAATATTAACAGTATTATATTTATGGAATTATGCAAAAATCTATGGTTTAGGAGTTTTTCACGTCTGTCCACAAATCAAAAAAATTCTAATTTGTTTATCTATACTAGTTTGAAGACAAGAATGAATACATCGATGTGCTAAAATATAAATATTTATTAACTAAAAATTAAGTGTAAAATAATATCATTTATAACTGATGAAAATACAAAAAAATATATATAACTTTAAATATCAAATATATGGGTGATAGAGATGATGACAAATTTTACCACAAGCTCTTGTTACAAAATACCATGTCTACATTTCATGACGGCTTTAGTAAATTGCTTTCTGCGGCTTACAAACTTATGAAAACAAACTAGGTGTTGAATTTAACATATGTGATTTCTTCTCAAAACAAACATGCTGCAGGTAGAAATAACACAACTCCAATTGCTATGCCATATATTTAAATGGTTTTGTTTTGTATATGCTAAAACAAGTAAATTACCAAAAGGTAAAAATAAAAGATTAGTACTTTATCATAGATTAATACTCTTGTTTTGAGAGATATCGGCTGGGTGTCCCAAAGGATCGTAATCTTTTACCCTCTTTCCTACATCTCTCCGCTCTGTTTTTCTCCTCTCGTCCCCCCCCGTCTTAAGATCCCCTATGGTCTCCAATCTATAGCCCCCCCAGGAATGGGTGTGGAAATGCCTTTCACGTCGTAAGTGATACATGTCATTTCCTGGACAGACCTGTAGGGAAATTATAGTGTCCTTACACATGGTTTTTAGTAAGGGCAGTATAGAAATTTATATTGTTAAATGGTTTTTTATATGTCAAATTCAATTTATGAATAACCCTTGACTTAGGCTTAACAGAAAACTATAAATTATCTAGAGCTGTCTATTATGTGTCAATTTCCTAGGCTTCTCGGCTCCTATTGAAATATATGTGTTTGGGAAAATATACCCCACATAATTAACTCGTGTTCTAAATACCTTGAGAGTGAAGTCATGATTCTGACTAGAATTAATAGAACTCCTAAACAGACCAACTCATATACAGTATCTTAACCATATACCTCTCGTATACTAATATTTCCATGATTATTATTCAACAATAGATAATGATTTTATATATATATATATATATATATATATATATATATATATATATATATATAAATATATATATTTATATATATAGATAGATAGATGGATAGATAGATAGATAGATAGATAGATAGATAGATAGATAGATAGATAGATAGATAGATAGATAGATAGATAGATAGATAGATAGATAGATAGATAGATAGATAGATAGATAGATATATTATAAAAAATATTATATATATATATAAAAATGCACAAACTAAAATATGTGACATTGTTCAATTAAGTAAGCATATATATGCCCTATTATAATGTAATAATATATAGTAGGAATTTATGGCTAATATACAGACAGAGAGATAGCTTGATTTAGATTAAGCAGGCAGGCTATTCAGTTAGTGGCAGTGTATTTGATTGATAGATATATATATAGAATATATATATATATATATATATATATATATATATATATATATACAGAAGGGCCGGCCCAAGACATTGTGCTGCCTGGGCCCAAGAATGAAATGCTGCCCCCCCCCCCCCAAAATCACGCCCACTAAAAGGCCCCCACACTCATTATTTTATATCATCATGATAACTAAAATTACATTTATCAGAAAATCAGATTAAAAATGCCATAAATCTATTCCCTATTTTGTAGACGCTATAACTTTTACGCAAACCAATCAATATACGCTTATTGCGATTTTTTTTTTTTTTAACCAAAAATATCTAGAAGAATACATTTTGGCCTAAATTGATGAAGACATTTTTTTATAGCCAATATCTATAGGAGGGGTTTCCACCATTCCTGCTAAGTTATATTTTATACAGTATGTCTTATTTACAGTTTAATGTGTATTATATGTGAAGTTGCGTATCAGAGACCGGTATTGTTGTAATATTGAAGCTTATTGAGATTTCCATACATTTGAGGATTCCACTATTGTTGTTAAGTTATTGATCAGTAAGTTAGCGCTGCACTTTTTTTTCGTGGTGTGGGAACACATAACAGTGCTTGGCGGCAGGCCTTTTACTGACACTTTTTTATTTTACCTCCAGTAGTTTATTGTAAATAGTAGTGTGGTGATTACCTATTATACTAAAGATCAGCATGTGGAATTAATAAACATCAACGGATTTCAGTTGTGCCCCACCAGGCCGGCCCCCATGGACAATATGCCTGGCTGCTGAGTTCATCCCTGCATTCAGTGCACTGATTGACAGCACTGACAAGCAGCAAAGATTGGCACTGATAGGCGGCACTGATGGGCCCTGATTGGCAGCACTGATGGCACTGATAGGCTGAACTGATTGAAACTAATAGGCAGCACTGATTGCCTGCACTGATAAGTACTAATTGGCAGCATTGACGGGCACTGATAGTCAGCACTGATAGGTGGCACTCATGGGCATTGATTGGCAGCACTGATTGGAAGCACTGGCACTGATTGGCACTGGTAGGTGGCACTGATTGGAAACACTGATTGCCACTGATATGTGGCATTGGTTGCCACTGATTGGCACTGACAGCTGGCACTGATTGGAAACACTGATTGTCACTGACAGGTGGCACTGATTGACACTGACAGGTAGCACTGATTGGCACTGGCAGTAGGCACTGATTGGCACTGGCAGGTGGCACTGACAGAGGAGAGGGAGTTTTATCCTGAACCGATATTGACGCTTAGTGAAACTGTGTGTGAAACTGACATGTAATGTAACTGCATGCAGAGAGAGGCCACCTGTCAAAATTCAGCGGTGATGTCGGGGTGGGCGGGACCCAGCAGCTATTAAACACCAGCCAGTGATTGGGCTGCTTAAGAAAAGGGGGTGGGGCCACATACACATAGCGGCCCGCCCAGACCCCATCCCATTGGTTGGTGTTTGATAGCTGCTGGGTCCTGCCCACCCCATCATCAATGCTCAATTTTGACAGCTGGTCTCTCTCTGCATTACATGTTCGTGTCACACACTGAGCGGATCTTACAGGCGTCAATATCGGCTCTTTGTGAAACTGTCTCACAGGCAGCACAGACTGCACACTCATTGGATGCAGCCTTTCACAGCAGGCCCACAGGTAGATCTCAGGAGACAGCCGGCACGGGTGACCGTACGTGTACAAATTGTTACTGCCGGCTGCCGCCCCTCTTAAAATGCTGCCTGGGACCATGGGTCCACTGGGTCCCATGGTAGAGCCAGCCCTGATATACAGTCAGTGTGTGTGTATATATATATATATATATATATATATATATATATATATATATACTCTGCATCCAGTGTAGCCTATATCTACAGTGCATTCTGTGGTGTACTGTTTCTAATACACTTCAGGCGGTGTATTAAAAATTTTTATATATATATATATATATATATATATATATATGCAGTCTTGTGTGTGTATATATATATATATATATATATATATATATATATATATATATATATATATAAGTTCGCCTCTGTTCCAGCTTGGCTGACGTTGTGTGTGTTTCCGTGCTGACCGGTGGGTGTCACTGTTGCCACTGATCAGTGTTGAAAAGGCAACGTGATGAAGTGTATAGATGCTCCTCTGTCTCGGAGACAAGCTTGGTGGAGGTGGTCCTCCGAGTTGCATTCTGGGAAGAGGGTATTTATGGGACAGATGCCATGTTCTAGGGTTCATTTTACAGCCACCTGCTGGCCCTCCTGGCCAACAGGTATGCGTTAAGGAGCTACCTCGTGGTCCTCCGATCGGGAGGCCCACGAAACAGTGGCGCAGGGGTGGGTCCAGAGGCTTGTCTGGAGCCTACCACCGCGGCCGAGGAATGGTCCTGAGCTGAGGAGATCCCAGGGGAGGACCCATCATGGAGAGATCACGCGTTGAGCTGGTCTATAGAGGGGCCTGGTGACTCGGTTGAAGGACGTATCCAAAAGAAGTAACTATACAGCATAGTGTTGCCGGTTCGGCTTAAAGGTTCAGGCACTGTGACTGACTTTCACTGCAGAAAAATCTGATACATCCTGTGGCAGAGGATCATACGGATTTACCCCCCAAACAAGTCTGTGGCAGAGACTTTTGATTCATGCTGCGCGCTGGCTGCTAGACCGGTGAGAGAGGCCTATCCAGACGAGCAAGGAGTGTGTCACACAAGGGAAGTGCATTCCACATAATTATCTGAATTCTACCAGGACATTTGCCGCTAAGATTCTACAAGAAGATATTTGAGTTCCTCCTGAAAGTTTCCTTTTCCGCCTCTTTCCTGCTACTTCCTAAAGTTTGTCTGTTTAATAAAGCATTGAAAACGCACTCCAGTGTTGGTGCGTGTGTCGTCCAGAAGTAAACTCAACGGAACCCTAGACCCGGTGCCGGTGGAACAGAGGGAAGCAAAGTGAAGGTAACAGACCCGCTTAAATCAGCAGCTCCACCAAGAGTTAGTGCTACATATATATGCAGTCTCGCGTGTATAGGTATGTATATATATATATATATATATATATATATATATATATATATTCTGCATCCAGTGTCACCTATATCTACAGTGCATTCTGGGGTGTAATGTTTCTAATACACTTCAGGCGGTGTACACAGTATCTAATACAGTGTGTACAGTTTCTACTACAATTCTGGTGGTGTACACAGTATACAACACGGTGCAGCCATAGTACAGTTTCTACTACTTTTCTGGTGGTGTACACAGTATCTAATACAGTGTGTACAGTTTCTACTACACTTCTGGTGGTGTACACAGTACAGTGCAGCCGTAGTACAGTTTCTACTACTTTTCTGGTGGTGTACACAGTACAAAATACAGTGCAGCTGTAGTACAGTTTATAATACAGTGCAGGTGGTGTACACAGTATCTAATACAGTGTGTACAGTTTCTACTACACTTCTGGTGGTGTACACAGTACACAATACAGTGCAGCCATAGTACAGTTTCTAATACAGTGCAGGCGGTGTACACAGTATCTAATACAGTGTGTACAGTTTCTACTACACTTCTGGTGGTGTACACAGTACATTGCAGCCATAGTACAGTTTCTAATACAGTGCAGGCGGTGTACACAGTATCTAATACAGTGTGTACAGTTTCTACTACACTTCTGGTGGTGTACACAGTACACAATACAGTGCAGCCATAGTACAGTTTCTAATACAGTGCAGGCGGTATACACAGTATCTAATACAGAGTGTACAGTTTCTACTACACTTCTGGTGGTGTACACAGTATATAATACAGTGTAGTGTGGTCTTGCAAAACAAAAAATAGGCCACCAAGGAGAGGCAGACACTTACAGGCCACTAAAAGAGGGCAAGCAGCATTTGTGTCTACAGTCAACAGTGGTGGTCGTGTACAAGGTGCATCCTCTGCAGGTGTCAGTCAGGCACGCTTGTCCTTTTTTTCTGCTGCTGGCCGTGTTATTGAGCCAGAACATGCAGAAGAGTTGGTGGAGTGGATAACAAAGCTGTCCTCATCCTCTGTCACCCAGGCTTAGCATATTCCGCCAGCTCCTTGTCCACAGTCACTCTTTCCGTAGCCCCACCATCATGCACAGAGGAGTCCCCAGAATTATTCAAACACAGTGTCGGGTACATGCTGCTGGAGGATGCTCAGCAATTTGAAGGCTCCGATGTTGGTTCCCAGGTTGAGGAAAGGAGTATCGTGAGCCTAGAGAGAGGGGGAGCCCAAGAAGAACAAGATACGGGCAGTCATGTTCCCCCAGCTGCAGCATACTGCCAAGTTTGCTCCAGTGACGAGGAGGGAAGAGATGATGAGGTCACTGACTGTACTTGGGTGCATGAGAGAAGAGAGGAGGAGGCAAAACTCCAACGAGGCAGGATGTCCTCTAGGGGGCAGCTTAAGGGCAGCCACCCTATTCTATCACACCGCAGAGCTCCACAGGTGCAGGGCACTGCTGACTCAACGCTGACTTTTAAAAGTTCCTTGGTGTGGGCCTTTTTCGACACGTGCAGCAGATCGCACCGCTGCTGTTTGCAACCTATGTCTGAAGCAGATCAAGCATGGCCAGAACAGCAGCCGCTTTGGCACCACATGCTTGACCAGACATATGACGACCTGTCATGCAGTCCGTTGGCAACAGCACTTGAAAGATCCACATAAAAAAAAGGCGGTCTTCTCCTTGCTCCTCATCTGGGATCTCCAACCCTTCTATACCTCCAGTCCTCTCAAAAACCTGCACTAAAAGGAATGAAGGTATAGCAATAGGTGTCCCAAGTCCTTTCAGCCAATCTGCTAGCAGTACGCCACCATCTGATTTTAGCAGACAAATTTCCCTACCCCAGTTGCTAAACCGTAAAAAGAAATTCAGTCCCAGCCATCCACATGCCCAGCGTCTAAATGCTAGCTTGGCCAAATTGCTCGCAATGCAACTGCTGCCTTTTCAACTGGTAGACTATGCCCCCTTTCATGAATTTGTGGAATGTGCTGTACCTCAGTGGCAGGTTCCAAAATGCCATTTCTTTTCACGGAAGACTATTTCGCTCTCTACCGGCATGTGGAAGGCAATGTTTTGGCCTCGTTGGACAGGGCGGTCAGCAGTAAGGTTCATATTACCACTGACTCATGGTCCAGCAGGCATGGGCAGGGACGTTACCTTTCCTTCACGGCGCACTGGGTAACTGCTGGCAGCTGGGAAGGATGCAGGACAGGTTTCAGTGTTGTTTAAGCTTGTTCCGCCACCACATCTCCAAAATACTAGTGGTGATTCTGCCACAGCTCTCTCCTCCACCCATCCTCTTCTGCTTCTTCTATGGCCTCTTCTGCAGATTTGTCTTTGAACCAGTGGTGCTCTGTAAGCGTTCAAGGGGCTATGATAGCAGTCAGGCTAAAAGATGCCATGCGGTGCTTGAGTTGGTCTGCCTAGGGGACAGGAGCCACACTGGGGCAGAGATTCGGTCAGCTCTGCAGGGGCAGGCTCAGAGGTGGTTGACACCATGCCAGCTTCAGCCAGGAATGGTTGTATGCAACAATGGCACCAACCTTCTCTCTGCCCTCCGACAGGGACACTTGACCCATGTTCCATGTTTGGCACACATCCTGAATTTGGTGGTAAGGTGGTTCTTGAGTAGGTACCCAGGCTTACAGGATCTCACGAGGCAGGCCAGAAAAGTCTGTGGTCATTTCCGCCGGTCATACAATGCCAGTGCTCGGCTGGCTGACATTCAAAGGGAATGCAGCCTGCCCACCAACCGCCTCAATTGTGACATGCCCACCAGGTGGAACTCAATGTTGGCAATGCTGCAGTGGCTGCACACACGGCAGAGGGCCATCAATGAGTACCTATGCGAGTATGGCACCAGGACAGGGTCAGGGGACCTTGGCTTCTTTTCACCACGCCAGTGGCTACTGATAAGGATGCATGCATTGTCCTGTCACCATTTGAGGAGGCCACAAGGATGGTGAGCAGTGACAATGCATGCATCAGTGACACTGTCCCTCTAGTCTTCCTGTTGGAGCAAACGCTTTGTAGAATCATGGACAGGGCACTTGAGGCAGTACAGTGGGAGGAAGAGGAGGACTTCCTTACCTTTCAAAGCCCCCTTTATCCAGATAGCATTCCTGCGGGCCCGCCAAACACACAGGAAGAAGAGAAGGAGGAGGATTGTGTCAGCATGGATGTAGAGGATAACACTCAGTATAAGTCTTCAAGGGATGGTTTTCAGTCCCCAGAAACCCAAGGAGTTGTACGTGGCTGTGAGGAGGTAGTTACGGATCATGTGATCCTTAGTGACCCAGAGGACTCAGAATCAAATGCCTCTGCAAACTTCCACTGCATGTCCTCCCTGATTCTGCAAAGCCTGCGAAAGGACCCTAGGATTTGAAGTATCAAGGAGAGGGATCATTACTGGCTGGCAACCCTTCTTGATCCACATTACAAGGGTAAGGTTGCAGAACTTATCCTGCCTTTGCAGAGGGAGCAAAGAATGAAACAACTTCAGGAGCCCTTGAAGAAAGGTTTGTGCAACACATTTCCAGACCCTGGGAGGTTACAATTTCCTGGTGCTGAACAACGTGTTGCTGAGGCTTCATTCGGTCAGAGGAATGGCGGTGGAGAAGGTGGTCGGCTGACCGATGCCTCTAAACAATTTTTCAGTCCTCAGCACCAAGGTCTGATCGGTTCAAGCAACCATCACCAGCGTCTGCATTACATGGTGCAGGAAAATATCTAGGGGCAAGAGCAGACTTGGAGACCTTTCCAACAGAGCATCCACTGGGTTACTGGGTCTTGAGGAAGGACCACTGACTAGAACTTGCTCAATATGCAATTAAGCTACTGGCCTGTCCTGCATCCAGTGTGCTTTCTGAATGCACATTCAGTGCTGCTGGAGGGTTTGTAACAGATCAAAGAGTGTGCCTGTCCACAGATAGGCTCACATTCACAAAAAAAAACGAATCAGTCTTGGATCAACAGCTATCAAGCACTTAATGCTGATGTAAGTGATTGAATTTTCTATGGATGTGGGATCCCTTGAAGACTGCCTATGCTGACTATCCTATTCCTCCTCAATCTTGATGATGCTAGCTTCTAACAATATTCTTAGTTTAGGGCACCATCACCACCACCCAAGGCTCAATTTTTCTGCCCCTGTTTAACAGGGGCATGTACAGTATCTCACAAAAGTGAGTACACCCCTCACATTTTTGTAAATATTTTATTATATCTTTTCATGTGATAACACTGAAGAAATGACACTTTGCTACAATGTAAAGTAGTGAATCTACAGCTTGTATAACAGTGTAAATTTGCTGTCCCCTCAAAATAACTCAACACACAGCCATTAATGTCTAAACCGCTGGCAACAAAAGTGAGTACACCCTTAAGTGAAAATGTCCAAATTGGGCACAAAGTGTCTATATTGTGTGTGGTCACCATTATTTTCAAGCACTGCCTTAACCCTCACTGACATGGAGTTCACCAGAGCTTCACAGGTTGCCACTGGGGTCCTCTCCCACTCCTCCATGATGACATCACGGAGCTGGTGGACCTTAGAGACCTTATGCTCCTCCACCTTCCATTTGAGGACGCCCCACAGATGTTCAATAGGGTTTAGGTCTGGACACATGCCTGGCCACCCCATCACCTTTACCCTAAGCTACTTTAGCAAAGCATTGGTCATCTTAGAGGTGTGTTTGGGGGTCGTTATGTTGGAATACTGCCCTGTGGCCCAGTCTCCGAAGGGAGGGGATCATGCTCTGCTTCAGTATGTCACAGTAAATGTTGGCCTTCATGGTTCCCTCAATGAACGGTAGCTCCCCAATTCTGGCAGCACTCATGCAGCCCCAGGCCATGACACTCCCATCACCATGCTTGACTGTAGGCAAGACACACTTGTCTTTGTACTCCTCACCTGGTTGCCTCCACACATGCTTGATGCCATCCAAACCAAATAAATTTATTTTGCTCTCATCAGACCACAGAACATGGTTCCAGTAATCCATGTCCTTAGTTTTCTTGTCTTCAGCAAACTGTTTGCAGGCTTTCTTGTGCATCGACTTCAGAAGAGGCTTGCAGAGGCATGCAGACCAATTTGATCTATTTGAGCGTGTGGTCTGAGCACTGACAGGCTGACCCCCCCGCCCCTTCAACCTCTGCAGCATTGCTGGCAGCACTCATACGTGTAGTTCCCAAAGACAACCTCTGGTTATGACACTGAGCATGTGCACTCAACTTCTTTGGTCGACCATGGCGAGGCCTGTTCTGAGTGGAACCTGTCCTGTTAAACCACTATATGGTCTTCTATAGGCCATCTTCATGCAGAGCAACAATTCTTTTTTCTGATCCTCAGAGAGTTCTTTGCCATGAGGTGCCATGTTGAACTTTCAGTGACCAGTATGAGAGAGTGTGAGTGATAACACCAAATTTAACACACCTGCTCCCCATTCACACCTGAGACCTCATAACACTAATGAGTGACATGATGGAAAATGGCTGATTGGGCCCATTTTGGATATTTTTACTTAGGGGTGTACTCACTTTTGTTGTCAGTGGTTTATACATTAATGGCTGTGAGTTGAGTTATTTTGAGGGGACCGCAAATTTACATTGTTATACAAGCTGTACACTCACTACTTTACATTGTAGAAAATTGTCATTTCTTCAGTGTTGTCACATGAAAAGATATAACAAAATATTTACAAAAATGTGAGGGGTGTACTCGCTTTTGTGAGATACTGTAATTACAATTTGCACCCAACAAAAGTATCTGTGAGGGCTTACAATGTCGTGGCACCACCACCACCCAAGGACATTTTTATCTGCCCCAGTTTAACAGGGGCGTGTAATTACAATTATTTTACATTTGCTGTATATGTATGTTCTTTTTTATCATTTCATTTCTTCCATGTCTTAAGACTATTATGGTCTGAATATTGTTCCATTATGATGTTATAGTCTCAATCTACTCTGATATGTATGATTTAATGCTGGTCTGTTTTAGATACGTTTTCAGTTTCACCTCCTTGGAGTTCCGGAGCGCATTGTTTTGATGATGTAATTACGTCATTACGCCATGAGGGCAATGACGCTCATGCGCTCTTCGGTGAGTCACATGATGGACAGACCTGTGGGATCCTGGGCAGGTCTCGCGGCAGGATATGATGTCACCATCATGTTTGCGTCATTGCAAAATGGCGGTGATACGTCCCCTCTGTGGGTGCGGCCCAGAAGTCTTATAGGGAGTGACCTGGATGTTTGTTTCCACCAACTGGTTTTCAGAGTGAGGCGTGCAACTCACGCCGGCGGCCATGCTTTCCAGTCCTGTCACCGTGGGTGGAACCATGCCTTTTCACCCTCAATTACCAGATAATTTAGATACCTTATAAATATGGGCAATGTTGGGGAGCCAAGATATGCCCCAGTTGAAGTCCATTGGGACGAAACGCGTTGGACTTTCATTTATTGCTCCCCACATTGCTTTTTTAATCTTGTGATCACATTGCTGTACACATCTATGAATCAATGTTTGTATGTTTTTACAACAAATCCCCCTTTTTGACCTGCACCATATGGAGCCTTTTTATTTTTCATAATTTTTATGCTGGTCCTGGTGAGAGCATTTTGTTATCCACCATCCATGTTTGGATCGATCTCCAACTGAGTTCCAGTTCCATCCAAGTCCTGTGCAACGTTGGACTCCCAGGTTGTGGCCAATATAAGCGCGTTTGACTCACTGCCACTGGCATGTGAGACCACTCTGTCTGGTAAGAGGGTAAGAGTACATATCCCATTTCTTTGGTGGAGGACACACTATCCCTGGCGTTTCAACAGCCAGTCACCTGTTTCCATTTTTACAAGTGTCACCTCAAGAGTGGATCCTGAGTCCTTCACATCTATGGACACTTGTTTTAATTAGCTCACTACAGTGGTGAATTCACGTTTTCACTAGTTCATAGTCACTGGACTGTATTAATATAATTTTCTCAGTATATATCATTATTATTTTTTGTGTCTTTTTTATTTTTTAATGCATCGCAGTATGCTGTTTCTTTGATGGTTTTCTAGCGCTACACTGTATTTTTACATATTTCTTTGACTTTCTTTGTTTGTGTTAGCAGCTTTGCACATGATTGGTTTAGCGCAGTAATTTACCAAAGCTTTTCACAAGTAATTACAATTCTTGATATAATATTTCACAGCAGGGCCCGTTCCTGCGCCCAACAAGAGTATCTGGGAGGGGTTACAGTGTTGTGGCACCACCACCGCCCAAGGCCCTCTTTTTCTGCCCCTGTACAATAGGAGCATGTAATTACAATTCTTGATATAATATTTCACAGCAGGGTCCGTTCCTGCGTCCAACAAGAGTAACTGTGAGGGCTTACAGTGTTCTGGTACCACCAACACCTAAGGCCCAATTTTCTGCAGAGTATATAGGGCAGTCCGTATAGTATATATACTGCTGTTCAGAGTATATAGTGCCTGGGGGACCCTCACGCCATTTTTAAAAAAAAATTGGGTGCGGGTTCCCCTTAATATCCATACCAGACCCGAAGGGCCTGGCATGGATTTTGGGGGTGACATCCACGCCATTTTATTTTTGGTATTTTGGTATTTTTATCTATATTGGCGGGATCCGACAATACATTACAGCCGCGAGCCATTTTTCATTAAATTTTTTCCTTTAGAAAAGTAATTTTGCTGTGGCACTGTTATAAACATAGGAAAGATGTGCTACTTTACAGGGGTACTAAGGACGACACCCCCAGGCATGATATTTAAAGGAATATTTCATTTTTATTGTTTCACTTTAAGCATGATTAAAATCACTGCTCTCGAAAAAATGTCAGTTTTTAAAACTTTTTTTGCATTGATACATGTCCCCTGGGGCAGGACCCGGGTCCCCAAACACTTTTTATGGCAATAACTTACATATAATCTTTTAAAATTAGCACTTTTGATTTTTCACGTTTGTGTCCAATAGACTTTAATGGCGCTCTGCAAACCATACTGGGGGGTGTTCGGCTCATCCCTAAAGACAAATAAGGAGGCGAATCTCCCCAGCAGGGGAGATTCGCATTGGTCTTGATGATTTGCATTGGTCTTGATGATGTCAGAGGAACTTAGACTGCTGGAGCATGGGAGAGAAGAGGTTGCAAGGACCAGTCTAGCAACGCAGAGGAGTCTGTGGAAGTGGAGGATCAGGTAAGCAAAACTTCTAGACAGACACAAAACATTTAACCTTTGCAGTGCAAATGCAGTCCCACTGCAGGCTAGAATTTTTCGTTTTTTATGGAGTTCAGCTTTAAAGGATAACTGAACTGTGAAGCAGGGGGTGCTGGAGCTTTTGTCCTAATATCAAGGAATGCACAGAATAATCAGTCAACGCCCTTGCCATCTGCACCTCCACTTCAGCATTCACTGTCCACTGTCTTGATCCACTGGGTAGTCACTAGTGATGTACCTCCTGTGCATGCTTACTGGAGTTACATTATCCTGGCAGCCAGATCCTACTTCTAATTACAAATGAGGTTAGTGTATACTGCACTGCACATGAACTGCAGGCCATGTACATATAGGCAGGTGAAGTCTACTTTCTCCACTGCAGGTGGCGCTCAACTGCAGCAGCATTGTAGAGGGGAAGGAAGTCAAGAGGAATATGTTCCTCTATGATTTCCTGGGTCACTGGGAAAGCTATCCGATTGGATGTTGCCACCCCATGTGACTTTGGCAACCATCTTGGGTCAGGTAGAGTCTGTTTAAGACTCTGGCTCCAGGGTTTGGCACGCATTTCGCATGTAGGTAGTGTATGGACATCTCACCTGTCAGTCAGGGACAGTAATTAGCGGTAGAGAGAGGTTCCAAATGAGTAGGGAAAAGATAGGGACAAGCCATTCTTCCTGGAGACTTCTCAATTTGGGAACGGACCGGCCCGGCCGCATTCTGCTCCTCAAGACAGACGCTGTAGCACATCCGAAACCTGCTCTACTATACATCGCTGTTGCATTCTGTGAGTGTTCCTGGTCAGGTACCCTTCCTGCCAGGCTTGTTGTGAATTGCCAAGCTTCAACTTTATTATAAGTTTCATTTTCTGTAACTGGACTCTGAGTGTTTACTCTTGCGGCACCACGCTGCACCTCCTCACATACACAAAGAACAAAATATTGCTAGAAGAAAAGGCAGGAGGTTTATTGGCAGAATAGACTTACAAAGGCCATAAAAAAAGGTATTTTTTAGGTTCTATTTACTGTACAGGGTCTCAAGTGGAGCCCCTGATATCACCAAAGGGGCACACGTAATATTCAATGAATGTAATGCTACAGAAAGCTGCCAGAGATGCAACAAGAGATGTTCAGAGACTACAGGCATGCTACATGCAATGGTCAGAGGCTGCAGACATGCTGCAGGACATGGTCAGAGACTTGAAGATCCTATAGGAGACAGTCAATGACACATTACATGAGATTGCTAGAGATCGCTGCTATTACAGCCGCTTTACATATCAATATTTCCACATTTGTGCTCTCTACAGCCCACTTAACTATCTCAGTAATATCCATTATAAAAGATCAGAGGGTAGAAAAAAAAATAAAAAAGAGATGAACAGCACAGATAAATAACATAGTGTAAAAGAAATATACTAAGCCATTTAACTACTAGAAGCCAGTCTGAAGAGTATTTTTCCTTCACTGGCTTAAGTAGGAACCTAGTTAAGAAGGTGTCTACAGTGGTCATACAATAAGTGCCAAAGTACTTTGTACCCCTTGGGCCTCAGGTTGGGCACTTACACAAATATAAGAAAAATAATTAGGATTGAATATAGTATAATATTCTGCTCAGAACAAAAAGGAAATTCCTTGGCATTCTCTGGTAGCATAAAGAAAAAGATACATAAAACTAGTAAAGTTGAAAGGAAAAAACATATTTCGGAATAGTCATTTGGGCATAGCTAAAATAAGATATTTCAACATAACCAGCTAAGAAAATTCAAGCTAGAAGGTCAAGATGCACATTAACTGCATAATACATTTTTGTAAATATTTGTCTCCAAAACTCCAGGCGGGTATAAAAGCACAAATTAATCTTAGGTGTTCATTAAAAAATCATTATATATATTTTTCTACTAGCGTAAGCACCTGAATCTGACTTTAAATTAAATTTAAAATTTAAATTAGCCTCTGGTAATCAAGGCTGTATTTTGGCATCATTCAGGTGTACGTAAATGATAACACCCTTTGACCGGGCAGTTGTACATGCTCCGCCCCAGAAAATATCATTTATGAATAAAAACTAGTGCTAGAGTACACTACTGGATACTGGATAGGCTCTATGTTTTAGAAATGAGGGGAAGTGACCGTTTTCATTTTCCTGAACTTTTTAATACCGCTTTAATTCTTCCATTCCACATCAGCGGCAACATATTAAACCAAAAAATAAATAAATAAATTTAACTTTGGCTCCCCTTAAAGCCTTAATTTCCTTCATGCACACGACTGATCACATTTTTCGGTTACATACAAAAGGGAGAAATAGAAATATTCCCCTTCTGACAGTGTAGCCAATGACATCTCTACTGTGTGTTACATGATGCTTTGGTAGCTATTTTTGTACCTTTGTTTGTGTACCCTACATTTTTCCTGAAAATAAATAAAAACTATTATGTAAAAAAAGTGGATGATATTCTCTTATTGGCTCCCTTTTTCTCTGTTTAATATACCATCAATAGTGTTGTGTCATATCCTGCTATAAGGCTCCATTCACACTCGTTTTGGAGGCATGTGGCAATCGCTGCACAACACGTGACGTGCATTTGGGTGACATTACTTAATGGTTCCCCAAGCATGATACGATTCTGCCACGATTGTTGCACGACAGATACGTACAGCAATTGCTGCAAATCGCGCCTTTTCAAAACGCATGCAGGTTGTCGCCCTAAAAGGAGCAGAAGCTTCTTTTCGAGCGACAGATGAGCATTCAAGTGAATAGGCTGACCGTGTGCGACACGCAAAATCGCATGGAAATCACCCAAACAAAATCGTGAGCGGGAACACTTGTTCCTGCTATGCTAACGTGTGAATGCTGCCTAGAATCTTGACACCTGATGACATGCTAAGCTCCTCGCATATCCTGTACAATTATCTATTTCTGTGGACTGCAAAATGCCTCCAAGAGGGGGAGATGTTCTGTAGAGCTGTCCTAGGAAGACAAAACTGCTCCTCCACAAGGGCACTACTTGTATTTAGTGTTAGAAAAGGAAACATGTAACTGTCAGAATCACCGGGAGAAAAAAAAAGGGGAAATGCCTTAAAAAAGAAAACAAATGCAGCCACTATTTCTGAGGACTGGCAATGCAATATTTTACATTTGTTGGGTTCGTTTAGATGTGCTGAAGTTTAGGTATGGCAATTTTTACATAGTAACATTGGTTCATGAATGAATGAATGAATGATTTGTAAAGCGCTGCAAATGCGAACTGAATCGCCTCAAGGCACTAGATGCATTCTCTGTAGTCAACTTCTAGAAAAGGAAGGTCTTTAGTTTTTTCCTGAAGGCCTGGTGGTTTTCTTCCATGCGGATGTTGGTTGGGAGAGCAGTCCATAGTCAAGGTTCTTGGACTGCGAATCGTCGTTCTCCCTTAGCTTTGTAGCGGTATTTGGGAACGATAAGGAGGTTTTGGTTAGCTGATCGAAGACTGCGATTCGGTGTGCAGTGTTTTATTCTCTCCCGGAGATATAGTGGAGGGTTTCCTTGTATGCATTTGTGAGTGAGGCAGAGGGTCTTGAATGTGATCCGATTCTTCACGGTTAGCCAATGAAGGCTCTTTAGGGATGGGGAGATGGATTCCCAGGCTTTTTTTCCTGTTAACAGTCTTGCCGCTGTGTTTTGGATGAGTTGCAAGCGTGCAAGCTGATATTGTGGTAGTCCTACGTAGAGCGAATTTGCGTAGTCGAGTCGGGAATTGATGATTGTGCCCACAACTGACGCTTTGTCCTCTTCTGGGATGAAGGGGATGAGTCTGCGTAGCAGGCGGAAGAGATGGTGGGATCCGCTCACCACTGAGCCTATTTGTGCATCCATTGTCATTCCTGAGTCAAAGATGACTCCGAGACTCTTGGCTTTGGTGCTAGGAGAGATGGTCTGTCCGAGGATGGTGGGAGGTGTCCACGGAGTCTTTATTTTGGAATTTTTGTTAGCTTGCAGGAGAAGAAGTTCTGTTTTTGATCCGTTGAGTTTGAGGGAGCTAGTGGTCATCCAGTCATCTATTAAAGTGAGGCATTTCTGTAATTGGAAAAGGAGGTGGGCACAGTCCCTTCTTTGAATGATTGATTTATGAGATGTGTTAGGGTAGGGGCCAAGATGCCGGAACATTCTTTAAAAAGTTTGGTGGGGATGATGTCGTTCGGTGATGTGCTGTCTCGAAGGCTTCTGATGATGTTTTTAGTGGTGTCCGTAGTGATTGGGGACAAAAAGAAATTCGGTGGTTGAGTGATGTTCGTGTCGATATCCTCTTTTTGCTTGGGTTGAGTGAGATTCGTTGTTATTTTCTGATGAATTGCTTTCCGAATGTTGTCGATTTTGTCGATGAAGAAATCTGATAACTCGTTGCAGAATTCTTGAGTATCGTTTGCTGGGGGCTCTAAGCAGGTTAGGTTCATTGACTGAGCAACTATTTCGAAAAGTTCCCGCGGGCGGTTAAAAGCAGATGAGATGGTGTCTGAGAAATGCTCTTTTTTGGCTTTGAAGATTGCCTTGTGGTATTTCACAGTGAGTGCTTTGTAGTTAGCATGGTTTTCCTTGGTGGGATTTCTTCTCCATGCTCTCTCAGCTCTTCTACGTTCTTGCTTGAGTAAGGTGAGAGTGCCATTAAACCAACTCGAGTTTTTTTTGCGGACGAGTGTTCTGTGTTTTGGCGCCACTGAGTCTGCTGTTTGTAGTAAAACATTGTTTAGGGAGTTGAGTGTTTGTTCCGTTGAGAGGTTTGAGTTTAGCAAAAGAATTTTGCTTGATAATGTAGTTTTGAAGAGTTCAGAGTGTAGTTTCTTCTGAGATCTATTCCAGTGTGTTGCTGTTGCGCATTTCTGTTTTTGGAGGATGGTGTTAGTGGTGATTTTAAATTTGATAGCATGGTGGTCCGTCCATGGTAGTGGAGTGTTGTCAAATACGTTGATGTCCATATTCTGTTTGAAGATGAGATCTAAAGTGTGTCCTAAACCATGCGTGGGAGAATTTATCAGTTGTCGAAGTTCTTCCATTTGGTTGACGCAGGCGGTTGCGATAGAGTTTTGGGCAGAGTTTGCCCACAGGTTAAAATCCCCAAGTACCAGAAGGTTTTTGGTTTTCAAGGTGTGCATTGAGAAGAATTCAGTGAGCGGAGTAAGGAGATTGATCTTTGGTCCAGGTGGTCTGTAGCATAGTAGTATGTGAATGGTGTCTTGAGGTGTTGTTTGAAGATGCAGTGAGAGTGTTTCCATGAAGGGCACTGAGTTCTGTAAGTTTGGTTTGGTGATCCCAAGGTGCGATTTGAAAATCACTGCTAGGCCTCCCCCTTTTTTTCCTATTCTATGCTCGGATAGGATACTGTAGTTCTCGGGCACCAATTCAGTTAGTATGGTGTTGCAGTCGGATGTTAGCCAGCTTTCTGTAATGAAGAGGCAGTCTATGTTGTTTTCGATGATGAAGTCGTGGATTTCCAGCCTGTGCTTGACTGCAGATCTAGTGTTGATCAGGGCGCATGCTAGTTGTTGCTGTTGGATCGGTGTCTCCCTGCATTTGATGGTTGATTATGGGTGGTCCTTAGTAATTGTTCTTTTTTTAGTCTTTTTTGAGTGGTGGTCGGTAAAGTTGCGGCAGTGTTTCTTAGCCTGTGGAGGGTGTCTGCTGTGTATTTGAAGTTGCACATGATGAGGAAGACGGCGTTGCTTGAAGGCAGGGTGTTCTGATGATGGTACTGATGTGGGGATGATACACTTGCCGGGGGATGGAGGGATCAGATGGCTGACCACTGCTTCTGGAGTGGTGAGGGTGGCGGGCTGAGTGTTTGGAGTGGAGGTACTGGAGGAGGTGAGGCTGCCTACCCCCTTCTCGTTGATCCAGAGGAAGGTGAAAAACCCTAGCTGCGGATGCCAATAGTGCAGCAGAGGAAAAAATTCTTTCCTGACCCCCCTGAGGGGCGATCAGACTAGGGCCCCTGGATCAACTGCTAAGTGCCCCCAGTGGCTTACCTGTGCGGATGGTCCAGGAGACGAATAGAGGGGGAGCTACGCTACTTACGTTAGGTGGTGCGGTGGCTGCGTCTCGGGCGATTTGAGGTGGACTAGCCTCCGGTGAATATCCAGTGCCCCTGCGGTGAGGTCCAGTAGCGGGAGGGGTGATTCCAGGTGTGGAGGGGCGCGGGGCTCCGTTGGACAGAGGGAGGGGGTATGGGTGGCTGGCTGCTGGAGCTAGGCCGCAGCCGTGGTCTGTCCCACCGAATCTAGCGGCTAGAACAAGGTGATTTAGACCGCGGCTGCAGTGGTGTCCAGGGGGGGCTGGATGGAGGGACCTAGGAGATGGTGGGTCCAACCGGGTGGACGCGGCTGGGGGCTGGTGGGCTCAGAAGGGGTTCCTAGGCTGCTGCATCGTTCGGCACTGGGTGTGCCAATATGGCCACTGGCTGGGCCCGAGCCACAGGCTG
Organism: Lithobates clamitans; assembly: GCA_037952925.1. Taxonomy (NCBI): domain Eukaryota; kingdom Metazoa; phylum Chordata; class Amphibia; order Anura; family Ranidae; genus Lithobates; species Lithobates clamitans. The sequence continues at coordinate 181,939 of JBBGZY010000175.1, read as the reverse complement.
GCTGGCGGTGGGAGTACCAAGATGGCCACCGGCTAGGCCCGAGCCGCGGGCTTTCCTACATTGTTACCCGGACCGTCCGATGATGGTGGGCGGGAAGTCCGGTGAGGATGGTCGAGCAGGAGAAAGGGGGGTGCGGACCTGCCGGGCGAGCGACTGGTCGGTTGAGGGAGGAAGTGGTGAGGACGCGGTGAAGTGCTGCCGGCTAGCCGCCGAAGCTAGGCCGGAGCCGCGGAATGTCCTGGGCGGCCGGTCGGCTGGCTGGAGGCGGCGTCCAGATGGGTCAGAGTGCGGATAGGAGGGGGAGGGGATGCCCGTGTATTGCCTGCAGGGGGAGCTGGGCCGGAGCCGCGAAGTGTCCTGAGTGGCCGGCCGACTGATAGAACGGGCGTCCGGGTGTAGGTCAGTGTCAGTGTGCGGATAGGAGGGGGGAGGGGTCCCGGTGTGCTACTGCAGGGGGAGTCCGGGGGAGGTTCAGCTTGGATGAATGAAAATTTATATCTACCATACCTGTGGGATCCTGCCTGGAAGCTGGAAATCACTGTACGTAGTATCAAAAAATGGTAGAATACTTGTGCGCACACCAAACAAGAGAACTAAAGGAGTGTAGGAATAAAGCTGCCAACATAAGGGTGTTCTCACACCAATCAAGAACAAATAAAACAGTAGAGATATGTGGCGCTAATTTAAATAAAGCTAAGTTATGTGAAACAATCAACCATACCAAGAGTTACAAGACAGAAATTCCAGGTAATAATTGTATCTTAAAATTAATCTTCCACTAATTGTGTAACCAAAGGTTAGAGGTGAACCAGTGTTACATCAAAAATGAATCCTAATATACCTACTTCCGGACTGAGTCAAGCCTGAGAAAATAAAGGTAATGAATAACCAACGAAAAGAACTCTCCAATGAAGTGATTAATCCTCAATAAAAGTGGGTTAAGGGGAGCATTTTGATAAAATAATATACAAATAAATAAATGCAACATAAAAAAATAACAGATCCACTGGAAAAATATTGTTTAAGAAGACGTGCAAATCAGCAAAAAACTGCAACCTCAATTCAGCCTTAAACGATGAAAAACATATTTAAAACCGCAATATTCCAAAAGGTGCATATCACAAAAGTGTGTAAGGAAAATAAATAAACGATCAATAAATACCTAAAAACTTCATAAGTGCAAACACACAATCAGTGCAGCAATAACAATGTGTGACAACAAAAATGTTCAATTCATGCCTAAAATTGTTAATATGTGCAAATAAGCAAATCAGTGCAACATCAATTAGCCCTAATAAATAAAAAGTCTTAAATAAATAGTTTATTGTGTAGCAAGTGCAACACAGCATAACACATGCAAGATCAATATGCCTATTCCCAATGATAAAAACATTTCCTGACATGCAACACTTCACATAAGTGTGTAAAAAAAGGAAAAATATGTGAATAAAACAAAAATTGTCCAAAAAGAGTCCCATAGACAGTACAATCCCAATCGTGATGATAAAATTGAAAAGATTGTGCCAAAAAAAATCCTCCAGGAGTGATCAGTGATGTGTCAAGTGTGTGTAAAGGATGATGGTCCCCCCAGCCTCTCACCTCATGGCTGAACGATAATAGCTCTGTAAGCTAGTAGCATATCCTTAACTGATTCCCGATCTCCTCAAAGGGCTGCTCCCCTAGGGGTCTCACAACTTGAATCAAGCTTCTGTCCCCAAGTGGCTCCAGTATAGTCAGCTCAAAGACAAAGAGGGAAGCACTCCATAGTGTAGTAAGTATATATAAAAATGTATTAAGACGTTTATCCACTTACATTTAAAACAAATGCCACAAACGAACACTGCATTTGCTCACTGCGCACCGATCCCGGCCGGTTGCAGAAAGGAAAATGGCTGCATTTGTGGCCGGCTTTTAGGCAGTTACTTTTTAACTGTACAAACCAATGAAGGAGAGATAGTTTCATGTTTAGTGAGCGATTTGACTAATCTGCTAAATTTAACCACCAGTGTCCAAACAATAAAACAATTTGAGGCTTGGTGCTGCTTCCTTAAAAAGCACCATTATACAGTATATATTAAAGCAGAAATATGTCACAGCAACAAATACCATAACATTAGCAGTGCTAAAATAATCCAAACGTTTTAGGATTTGTTAAAAGTTCACTAAAATAGTTAAATAAGTATGAAGTCCACTTTAAATATAAAATGAGGTAGATGTAAATGTAGGATTGTCCATCACAGAAAAAACGTTGCAGATAGTAATTCAAAACAATCGCCTCCTCCACACTGTAGGTGTCACAATCCCCCTAGGAAATATACTTACCAGATGATACTGGGTTATACGCTTATCTGTCAATGGATGATGTTTGCTCACAGCATACACTCCGTCAGATGATCCTGGGTTATACACTTGGCTTGCAAGGGGTGTTGTCAGCTCTCTGCATGTAATCCATCTAGATGTTTGCTCATCACAAGTAGAGAACAAAGATACACATAGCGTAATCCAGTACTAAAAGGTATTTATTATAGGTTTCCTTAAGATTGCAAACTTACAATGTAATTCAAAATAAAAGAGCATTTAACAACAATGTTTAACAAGTCGATATTCCTGACTACCTCTCACGGCTCCAGTGGTGTTCCCTAGTAAGGCAAGCAGGTAAGCCGACAGTGTAGGTTGCTGTGTGGTCAGGCCCTGACTAGTTTCATGATTTCTTCGTCAGAGGGTGCCCTGGAGCGGTGAGAGGTAGTCAGGAATATAGACATGTGATACATTGTTGTTACAATGTAATTCAAAATAAAAGAGCATGTAAGTGTGCAATCTTAAGGAAGCCTATAATAAACACGTGCAGTGTGGAGGAGGCGATTGTTTTGAATTACTATCTGCAACGTTTTTTCTGTGATGGACAATCCTACATTTACATCTACCTCATTTTATATATAAAGTGGACTTCATACTTATTTAACTATTTTAGTTAACTTTTAACAAATCCTAAAACATTTGGATTATTTTAGTGCTGCTAATGTTATGGTATTTGTTGCTGTGACATATTTCTGCTTTAATGTTTTATTATTATAGTAGCTGCTCTTGTTATTTTAAAGTAACACACTTTCCATGAGCGCTGAGGGAGAGATACCAACTGAGGGTTGAATTATTTCTCATTTTTTGCCTATTTAGTATATATGTAATTCTAAAACAAGACTGAGTTATCATATTAATATAGAAACTTATTTTGTTTAATGTAAATTTAAATGGACATGTACACTATGTAGGTGAGCAATCACTAGTTACATCCTTATTTGAGATCATGTGGATGGCTCTGGTTTCTGCATTTGAAGTACTTTTGAAACATGTCAGCCTCAGGTCAGCAGATTCCCAGTGACTTCATTGGAGTAGTGTAGATGACAGTTCAGAGGCTGCGTCTGACCTGCTTTGTGTTGCATTTCTTCGGAGAAGCATTTCCTACTGAGATCCGTTTGAATTGCAGACAAAGCAGGTCAAATGCAGCCTTTACTTGTCAAATTCTGCTTTATGAACACGCATGTGTTCGAGCGTCCACATGGAAAAGGCTGAGTCTGACAAGAGCCAAGTCTCACGCAGGTGTCAATTTAATGAAATGAAGCCGTTGAGGAGTTTTTTACCAGCTAACGATCATTTTAAAAGAGAGGTCTTCAATCACCCGTAAGAGAAGTTATCATCAAGTATCAGATATTTTTGTGCCTCTCAGAGGTTTTACTGATACTGTATTAAAAGCACATTTGTCAAGAAAAGGGAGAGGTGAATATTTATTAAAACGTAAGTTTGCTTAATTACCCTGGGTTTCTGGCCTTCCCTGTTCTGGGGATGGGGATTATTGGGACTATGATATGGTTGCCAAGGGCTGTAAGCCAATGGCGACCCTAGGGGGGGGCCAGAGGGGGCCCTGACCCCCCCAACATTATGCTGTGCCCCACCATGTGCCCCCCAAAAAAAAAAAATTTTTTTTTTTTTTTTACAAAAAATCAATGTCTAAGAGGGAGAGAGTCCCCAGTCAGCTCCTGCGCTTGATTCCTCCCCCCTCCCCTGCTCGCTGACACTGCATAATGCGAGCGTTCACACAACCACGGCTGCCCGATCTGCTCCTTCCCCTGCATCCTCATTGGCAGGGAGAAGAGCGAGTTGCAGGAAGGACTCCACCAGGACTCTCAGTTACTGAAAAAACAGACTGATTTCTCCCGTCCTTAGGACAGGAGGACCAGCCTGTAAATTCCAAGAGATACCAGACCAGCGCTGTCAATAGCAGGGGCAGTACAACAAGAGGAGGCTGGGGAACCCCACAGTGGTAGAACACCAGGGCCCGGAGGCAAGACAACCTTTGCAACCCTGATAGTTCGCCCACTGCTTTGGATCCTTATATTTTCTTGATATGCTTGTGACATATATCTCTTCTTATATCTATCTATCTTGTTTTCTGCCACCCTGGGGGACCCCAATACAGTAGGAAGGGAGCTTACTGCAGAACATGTGAAAGGGCCCGTTGTGGGGTCGTAGTAAAGGGCCCCAGGAGATATATATATATATATATATATGTATATATATATATATATATATATATATATATATATATATATATATATATATGCATTTTACAGTTGCCCCCCTACTTTTGTCCCTGTCCCCCCATGTGCCCCCCCTAAATTTGAAAGCTGGAGACGCCACTGCTGTAAGCACCACAAGAATTTATGCTACAGCAGGTAGCCGTGTCCCTTTTTTTTAATATAAACCTATTTTTAAAGTTGCCATTTGGCCTCATTTTTTTTCTCCTATAATGTAAATTACCTCAACTAACAAGAAACTAACTCCTGAAAAAGGAAAATGACTAATGATATTATTTCTAATGCATCTTTTTATATATTTGTTTAGACCCCTTTGAATGGATTTGTGTTTTTAAAGTAGTACTAGTAAGCTATCTACCATGCACATTGGAGAGTCATCTTTGTCCTCACTTGACCTAATTAGAGTGATCCGTTGAAAAGATCTGTATAAAACAAATTTTAAGTAAATTTCAATTGGCAAGACCTTTCAAGCAATACAATGTTTAAAAGTACAGCAATAGAAAAAAAAGGTGGGGTGCTATATTTTCATGCTTGGATGGTTTGCCTAGATATATAATAACAGAGCAAATATATACATATATTCTTTAAATATTAATTGTTCAGGTATGACAGGAGCTTTCCTTTAAAGTGTAACTCTACCTTTGTTGAGAAAAGAACATTCCCCTCTGGGTAATCTATGTACATTGACAGGATTTTAACAAACCTTGTTGCAGATTCCTATCTTTTGTTCTTCTGAAGAAATCCCTGTGTGTTTGTATACACGTGGGAAAGCAAATCTAATGAGATTAGTTTCATAATTATCAATCAGCTGCAGCAGCTGCAGAGCACTAATGAGCAAAAAACAAGGAAAGAGGCGCCTCTAAGTGTAGACTTTTTTAAAAACTTTTAATAATACATTAGATTACATACTACTTAAATGTGAGTTGCCAAAAAGCACATTGGTCCCAGCAAAGGGTAACTCCAAATGGTAATGATCCTGCTTCCTAGGTCCTTCACAGGCGAACGCTGTCTTCATTGAAGCCACCGCTGATGTTAGGAAGCCGGCTGTGGTGGGGTGACTCAAAGCGAGGTGTGAGGCGCAATAGGAAGGATGGCAACAGAGGATGACTTCACACGCTATGTGACGCATTTTGTGAGCATGCACGCTGCAGGTATTACAGCAAGCCATGCTCCTTTCTCAAGCAGACTTCATTGAAGGGGCCATACGGGGCCATTATATAGAATATACATAGGGAAGGGGAATATTACTCTATAGCTCTATCAAGGTGCATGGCGGAGCAGAATTTAATAAATGAGGAACTATAGTCCAAAACAGATTAACACACAGGCACATATATAGCATAAATAATAATACACCTAAATTATAACATGACATGATAAAAGATCAATCAATAAAATATTTTATAATAAACTATGATATAGCATAATAAGAATTAAACAGAAGATAATTACCGTAATCAAATATCTATAAGACTCAATAATATAAAAAATTACAAATGAATAAAAAAAAAAGATAATATTTAGAAAAACAATAATGAATAAGATCATGAATTCATAATAGCAATTGGAGCCAACACAATCTAAAAAGCAATTGATTGGAATAAATAAATATATAATAAAGGATAGACAATCAGGTGATGTGACCTCATCAAATTCATGTCCATCCAATGAAATATATTTGATAACAATTATAATGTCTATATACAGGAAAACATTAGAGTATGTAGTCTAAGTTGACCACGTAATTAGTGCAATAGATGGATGGGAGTGGTACGGCTCCGGTGCCACAATTATATATGTGTATATATTAACAAAAGTATTATATATACCCATAAATTTGTACTATAAATACGCAAAATATGTCATGTATTTAGTTAAAAGGTCTATATGTTCAAGCATGACATTGCACCTAGCAGAGGGGATTCCCATGGTCCAATATTAGACTATATTGGACCAGAAAAAAATACCAGCCAGTGTTTACCACACGATATGCATTAAAAAAAATAAAAAAATAAAAAATAAATTAAAATATATAAAACAACTCCATACTATGTTGCCACTGATACTTACAATATAGTTCCCGCCACCCCCATGATGCAAGAACCTGAAGTGGAATAAGTAAATAAAAAAATATGTTTAAAATTATTTTATAAAGCAAATAGGAACAGTTATCAAAGGTAAGTATACAGTATCTCACAAAAGTGAGTGCACCTCTCGCATTTTTGTAAATATTTTATTACATCTTTTCATGTGACAACACTGAAGAAATGGCAATTTGCTACAATATAAAGTAGTGAGTGTACAGCTTGTATAACAGTGTAAATTTGCTGTCCCCTCAAAATAACTGAACACACAACCATTAATGTCTAAACCGCTGGCAACAAAAGTAAGTACACCCCTAAATGTAAATCTCCAACTTGGGCCCGAAGTGTCAATATTTTGTGTGGCCACCATCATTTTCCAGCACTGCCTTAACCCCCTTAGACATGGAGTTCACCAGAGCTTCACAGGTTGCCAGTGGAGTCCTCTTCCACTCCTTCATGGCGACATCACGGAGCTGGTGGATGTTAGAGACTTTGCGCTCCTCCATCTTCCATTTGAGGATGCCCCACAGATGCTCAATAGGGTTTAGGTCTGGAGACATGCTTGGCCAGTCTATCACCTTTACCCCCAGCTTCTTTAGCAAGGCAGTGGTCCTCTTGGAGGTGTGTTTGGAGTCATTATCATGTTGGAATACTGCCCTGTGCCCAGGCTCCGAAGGGAGGGGATCATGCTCTGCTTCAGTATGTCACAGTACATTTTGCCATTCATGGTTCATTCATTGAACTGTAGCTCCCCAGTGCCGGCAGCACTCATGCAACCCCAGACCATGACACTCCCACCACCATGCTTGACTGTAGGCAAGACACACTTGTCTTTGTACTCCTGGTTGCCACCACACATGCTTGACACCATCTCAACCAAATAAGTTTATCTTGGTCTCATCAAACCACAGGACATGGTTCCAGTAAACCATGTCCTTAGTTTGCTTGTCTTCAGCAAACTGTGTGTGGGCTTTCTTGTGCATCATCTTTAGAAAAGGCTTCCTTCTGGGACAACAGCCATACAGACCAATTTGATGCAGTGTGCGGCATATGGTCTAAGCTCTGACAGGCTGACCCCCCACCCCTTTAATCTCCGCAGCAATGCTGGCAGCACTCATACATTTATTTCCCAAAGACAACCTCTGGATATGACGCTGAGCATATGCACTCAACCTCTTTTGTTGACCATAGCAAGGCCTGTTCTGAGTGAAACCTGTCCTGTTAAACCGCTGTATGGTCTTGACTGCCGTGCAGCTCAGTTTCTGGGTCTTGGCAATCTTCTTATAGCCTAGGCCATCTTTATGTAGAGCAATAATTCTTTTTTTCAGATCCTCAAAGAGTTCTTTGCCATGAGGTGCCATAAAGCACTTCCAGTGAACAGTATGAGAGAGTGAGAGCGATAACACCAAATTTAACACACCTGCTCCCCATTCACACCTGAGACCTTGTAACACCAATGAGTCACATGACACCAGGGAGGCGAAATGGCTAATTGGGCCCAATTTGGAGATTTTCACTTAGGGGTGTACTCACTTTTGTTGCCAACGGTTTAAACATTAATGGCTGTTTGTTGAGTTATTTCAAGAGGACAGCAAATTTACACTGTTATGCAAGCTGTACACTCACTACTTTACAATGTAGCAGTGTCATTTCTTCAGTTTTGTCACATGAAAAGATATAATAAAATATTTTGAAAAAGTTGAGGGGTGTACTCACTTTTGTGAGATACTGTATATAATATATTTTATAGAAAAATCAAAAGAATAGTGGATATTTTAATACCTTCTTTGATACCACCAGGCGAAAGAACATCAAGATTATATATCCAGAATGTTTCTCTGGCACATAGCTTCTTAAAACGTTCAGCCATGGGGAGGGAGCTGGGTATCTGCTCAATGACTCACACTTGTAAGCCATTGGTAGATTTTTGGTGGACCTCAGCAAAATGTCTCGGGATACTATGAGGATCAATCCCTCCCTCAATAAGTCTCCTATGTTCGCCAAATCTTGTTCTCAAAGCTCGTAAGGTGTGGCCTACATAAATTAGGCCACAAGGACAAGTGAGCCCATATATTACAAAATATGAAGAGCAGTTTAAAAAATCCTTCAATTGGTAGGTTTTACCTTTTGTGGTAAAGATTTTTTTCTGTGCTTCACAAACTTACATGTCTTCCAAAGAGCCTTACGACACTGGTACATTCCTACCAGTGGTATTAGGACTGGCATTATAGAAGGAACTATACTGGATTTAAATTTATTTGGAGCAATTTTATTTTTTTAGATTTGGCGCTCTACGGTAAGTCACACTAGGGTGCTCAGTAGGGATGAGCCGAACACCCCCCGGTTCGGTTCGCACCAGAACCTGCGAACGGACCGAAAGTTCGCACGAACGTTAGAACCCCATTGACGTCTATGGGACTCGAACGTTCGAAATCAAAAGTGCTCATTTTAAAGGCTAATTTGCATGGTATTGTCCTAAAAAGGGTTTGGGGACCCGGGTCCTACCCCAGGGGACATGTATCAATGCAAAAAAAACTTTTAAAAACGGCCGTTTTTTCGGGAGCAGTGATTTTAATGATGCTTAAAGTAAAAAAAAAAAAGTGAAATATTCCTTTAAATATCGTACCTGGGGGGTGTCTATACTATGCCTGTAAAGTGACGCGTGTTTCCCGTGTTTAGAACAGTCCCTGCACCAAATGTCATTTTTAAAGGAAAAAATCTCATTTAACCACTTCAGCCCCGGAAGGTTTTACCCCCTTCCTGACCAGAGCACTTTTTACAATTCGGCACTGCGTCGCTTTAACTGCTAATTGCGCGGTCATGCAATGCTGTACCCAAACGAAATTTGCGTCCTTTTCTTCCCACAAATAGAGCTTTCTTTTGATGGTATTTGATCACCTCTGCCATTTTTATTTTTTGCGCTATACACGGAAAAAGACCGAAAATTTTGAAAAAAAATGATATTTTCTACTTTTTGTTCTAAAAAAAATCCAATAAACTCAATTTTAGTCATACATTTAGGCCAAAATGTATTCGGCCACATGTCTTTGGTAAAAAAAATGTCAATAAGTGTATATTTATTGGTTTGCGCAAAAGTTATAGCGTCTACAAACTAGGGTACATTTTCTGGAATTTACACAGCCTTTAATTTATGACTGCCTATGTCGATTCTTGAGGTGCTAAAATGGCAGGGCAGTACAAAACCCCCACAAATGACCCCATTTTGGAAAGTAGACACCCCAAGGAATTTGCTGAGAGGCATGTTGAGCCCATTGAATATTTTTTTTTTTTGTCCCAAGTGATTGAATAATGACAAAAAAAAAAAAAAAAAAAAAAAAATTACAAAAAGTTGTCACTAAATGATATATTGCTCACACAGGCCATGGGCATATGTGGAATTGCACCCCAAAATACATTTAGCTGCTTCTCCTGAGTACGGGGATACCACATGTGTGGGACTTTTTGGGAGCCTAGCCGCGTACGGGGCCCCGAAAACCAAGCAACGCCTTCAGGATTTCTAAGGGCGTACATTTTTGATTTTACTCCTCACTACCTATCACAGTTTTGAAGGCCATAAAATGCCCAGATGACATAAAACCCCCCCAAATGACCCCATTTTGGAAAGTAGACACCCCAAGCTATTTGCTTTGAGGCATGTTGAGTCCATGGAATGTTTTATATTTTGACACAAGTTGCGGGAAAGTGACAAATTTTTTTTTTTTTTTTTTTTTTTTGCACAAAGTTGACACTAAATGATATATTGCTCACACAGGCCATGGGCATATGTGGAATTGCACCCCAAAATACATTTAGCTGCTTCTCCTGAGTACGGGGATACCACATGTGTGGGACTTTTTGGGAGCCTATCCGCGTACGGGACCCCGAAAACCAAGCACCGCCTTCAGGATTTCTAAGGGCGTACATTTTTGATTTTACTCCTCACTGCCTATCACAGTTTCGGAGGCCATGGAATGCCCAGGTGGCACAAACCCCCCCCAAATGACCCCATTTTGGAAAGTAGACACCCCAAGCTATTTGCTGAGAGGCATGGTGAGTATTTTGCAGCTCTCATTTGTTTTTGAAAATAAAGAAAGACGAGAAAAAAAATTTTTTTTTTTCTTTTTTCAATTTTCAAAACTTTGTGACAAAAAGTGAGGTCTGCAAAATACTCACTATACCTCTCATCAAATAGCTTGGGGTGTCTACTTTCCAAAATGGGGTCATTTGGGGGGGTTTTGTGCCACCTGGGCATTCCATGGCCTCCGAAACTGTGATAGGCAGTGAAGAGTGAAATCAAAAATTTACGGCCTTAGAAAGCCTGAAGGCGGTGCTTGGTTTTCGGGGTCCCGTACGCGGCTAGGCTCCCAAAAAGTCCCACACATGTGGTATCCCCGTACTCAGGAGAAGCAACAGAATGTATTTTGGGGTGTAATTTCACATATTCCCATGGCATGTTTGAGCAATATATCATTTAGTGACAACTTTGCGCAAAAAAAAATAAAAAAAATAAAAAATTGTCTCTTTCCCGCAACTTGTGTCACAATATAAATTATTCCATGGACTCGACATGCCTCTCAGCAAATAGCTTGGGGTGTCTACTTTCCAAAATGGGGTCATTTGGGGGGGTTTTGAACTGTCCTGGCATTTTATGCACAACATCTAGAAGCTTATGTCACACATCACCCACTCTTCTAAGCACTTGAAGACATAGCCCTTTCTGACACTTATTGTTTACATAAAAAAATAATTTTTTTTTGCAAGAAAATTACTTTGAACCCCCAAACATTATATATTTTTTTTAAAGCAAATGCCCTACAGATTAAAATGGTGGGTGTTTCATTTTTTTTTTTCACACAGTATTTGCGCAGCGATTTTTCAAACGCATTTTTTGGGGAAAAAACACACTTTTTTACATTTTAATGCACTAAAACACACTATATTGCCCAAATGTTTGATGAAATAAAAAAGATGATCTTAGGCCGAGTACATGGATACCAAACATGACATGCTTTAAAATTGCGCACAAACGTGCAGTGGCGACAAACTAAATACATTTTTAAAAGCCTTTAAAAGCCTTTACAGGTTACCACTTTAGATTTACAGAGGAGGTCTACTGCTAAACTTACTGCCCTCGATCTGACCTTCGCGGCGATACCTCACATGCATGGTGCAATTGCTGTTTACATTTGACGCCAGACCAACGCTTGCGTTCACCTTAGCGCGAGAGCAGGGGGGACAGGGGTGCTTTTTTTTTTTTTTTTTTTTTTTCTCTTTATTATTATTGTTTTTTTATCTTATTTTTAAACTGTTCCTTTCATTTTTTTTTTTTTTAAATCATTTTTATTGTTATCTCAGGGAATGTAAATATCCCCTATGATAGCAATAGGTAGTGACAGGTACTCTTTTTTGCAAAAATTGGGGTCTATTAGACCCTAGATTTCTCCTCTGCCCTCAAAGCATCTGATCACACCAAGATCGGTGTGATAAAATGCTTTCCCAATTTCCCAATGGCGCTGTTTACATCCGGCGAAATCTACGTCATAAAATGCTCGTAGCTTCCGGTTTCTTAGGTCATAGAGATGTTTGGAGCCACTCTGGTCTCTGATCAGCTCTATGGTCAGCTGGCTGAATCACCGGCTGCATTTTCAGGTTCCCTGTTGAGACAGGAGAGCCAGAGAAAAACACGGAAGATGTTGGGGGGGGGGGGGCATTCCCTCCCACTGCTTGTAAAAGCAGTCTAGAGGCTAATTAGCCACTAGGATTGCTTTTACATGAAAGCCGACCGCTGGCTGAAAAGAATGATACCAAGATGATACCTAAACCTGCAGGCATCATTCTGGTATAACCACTCAAAGTCGTGAATGGCATACCTGAAGACAAAAAAATGGTTAACAATAAAGCACAGTAAACAGTAAAGTATAAATAATTACATACCTGAAAAGCAAACGTGATAAAACATAACAACAATAAAACATTGCAGAATAGAATACAGTAAAAAAGAGCAGAACAATAGAGAGAGAATAGAGAGAGAGAGAACAATAAAACGACAACTATTTTTATTTTATATTTTTGTTTGTGTTTTTTTTTTTTTTTTACACTTTTTTTTGTAACTAACTTTTATAACTGTAACCGGTTCCAGGTTCGGGTCTCTCAAAATGCGATGGCATCTCGGGAGACCCTGTGAAAGTGTGCCTAGTCTGTGCAATGCTGTACCCTACGCTAATACTCAACTAGTGCATGCTAGTGTTCAAAACATTCACCAATGCAAAGACCAGGATTGTCAGGACAGGAGGGACAATAATAGCGGGTGTCACGCCTATATCCGCGCTTGCTGCAGACACAACATATTTTTTGGGGGGGTTCGTTGGGTAGGGGTACTCGGGAGGACATAAAAATGCCTCTCATGCAGCCGACTGCATTTGGTTGGGGATGTGAATGGGGGAAGTACGGGTGCTGCAGAAGCGGTGGGTTCCCAATTAGGATTGGCGAATGCAGCAGGAAGGGCATTATGGGCACGACGGGCCTGTGTTTGTCTTTTTGGTGGCAGCGGGACACTACTTGTGCTTGCCACCTCACCAGCTTGAACTGCACTTATGGGACTCGCCACGTCACCAAGTGTTACTGCAGTGCTGGTTTGGCTACGTCCGGGGTGTACTAGGCCACTGGCGCTTGCCAGTTCACCAAAACGCTACAAAAAAAACTGTTAGCGATCGCAGGGATCAGGCCTGACTCTGCGAACGCTGCAGTTATGCGTTTAGTGTTTTGTAAGTGACAGTGATCGATCGATACTGCACTTGGGTGGGCTGGGCCGGGCCGGGCGGAGGGGCAAAACGCAGGTGCTAGCAGGTATCTGGGCTGATCCCGCTAACACTGCGTTTTTGGGAACCCTAAACTGCTGGTGACGCTAGTATAGATCTGATCGGATCAGATATTGATGCGATCAGATACTATACCACTAAGGGAGGTGTACGGTGCGTGCGTGGGTGTTAGCGGTACTGGCGCTAATCTGACGCTGCCTGGGGCTGGTGCTTGCCAGTTCACCAAAACGCTACCAAAAAAACTGTTAGCGATCGCAGGGATCAGGCCTGACTCTGCGAACGCTGCAGTTATGCGTTTAGTGTTTTGTAAGTGACAGTGATCGATCGATACTGCACTTGGGTGGGCTGGGCTGGGCGGAGGGGCAAAACGCAGGTGCTAGCAGGTATCTGGGCTGATCCCGCTAACACTGCGTTTTTGGGAACCCTAAACTGCTGGGGACGCTAGTATAGATCTGATCGGATCAGATATTGATGCGTTCAGATACTATACCACTAAGGGAGGTGTACGGTGCGTGCGTGGGTGTTAGCGGTACTGGCGCTAACCTGACGCTGCCTGGGGCTGGTGCTTGCCAGTTCACCAAAACGCTACCAAAAAAACTGTTAGCGATCGCAGGGATCAGGCCTGACTCTGCGAACGCTGCAGTTATGCGTTTAGTGTTTTGTAAGTGACAGTGATCGATCGATACTGCACTTGGGTGGGCTGGGCTGGGCTGGGCGGAGGGGCAAAACGCAGGTGCTAGCGGGTATCTGGGCTGATCCCGCTAACACTGCGTTTTCGGGAACCCTAAACTGCTGGGGACGCTAGTATAGATTTGATCGGATCAGATATTGATCCGATCAGATACTATACCACTAAGGGAGGTGTATGCTGCGTGCGTGGGTGTTCGCGGTACTGGCGCTAATCTGACGCTGCCTGGGGCGACGCATATCACCGCCGGGCGATCGGGGGGCTAAACCTTTATTCGGTAATAAACGGTGGGTGCCCTGACACTATAAAAAATAAACGAACTAACCAGCGTCACCCGTAACGGTTATACGGTGATCAGCGGTGAAAGGGTTAACTAGGGGGCAATCAAGGGGTTAAAACATTTATTAGATAGTATATGGGGGTCCCTGTCGCTATAAAACACTGACGGCGAACCTAAATATTTACGTCCCTAACTAGCGTCACCAGCGACACTAATACAGCGATCAGAAAAATGATCGCTTAGCGACACTGGTGAGGGGGGGTGATCAAGGGGTTAAAACTTTATTAGGGGGGGTTAGGAGGGTATCCTAGACCTAAAGGGGGGTAATACTCACTGCCCTAACACTAACTGTCACAAACTGACACAGCAGTAATCAGAAAAAAAAAAAAAAAAAAAATACTGCTAATGTCAGTTTGTGACAGGGGGGGGGGGGGTGATTGGGGGGGGATCGGGGGGCGATCGGGGGTGTAAAGTATGCCTGGCATGTTCTACTGTGTGTGTGAGTGTTGTGTGCACTTACATGTCATCTCCCCTCGGCGCTGGAACGGAAACTGCCAGACCGAGGAGAGATGACATCACATCCTCTGCCTGTGTGAAACGACACACAGGCAGAGGAGGATTTCCATTGGCTGGGAGCGATCGCGAGGGGGGGGCCACGATCGGATGGTCTCCCCCTCGCCTCCCGACGCTCCCAGTCAGATGCCGACCGCCGATGGCACCGGGGGGGGGGTCCGATCGGACCCCCCGCCCGCGGGAGGCAGATCACGTACGGGTACGTGATTTTGCCTGCCCGTGCCGCTCTGCCGCAGTATATCTGCGTTAGGCGGTCGGCAAGTGGTTAAAATTGCTTGCGGGTTTAATGTCATGTCGGGTCATGGCAATATGGATGAAAATCAGTGAGACAAACGGCATGGGTACCCCCCAGTCCATTACCAGGCCCTTTGGGTCTTGTATGGATATTAAGGGGAACCCCGCACCCAAATTAAAATAAGGAAAGGCCCTATATACTCTGAACAGCAGTATACAGGCGGTGCAAACAAGACAGGGACTGTAGGTTTGTTGTTAAGTAGAATCTCTTTGTAATTTTGAACGGGTACATTTTTAACGTGTTTAGCTCCAGCCAAAAAATCTTTTTTAAGCTTTTTGGAAAACATAGGGAAGGGTTATCACCCCTGTGACATTTGTTTTGCTGTCTTTCCTCCTCTTCAGAAGATTTCACCTCACTTTTTGTCCCAATGAAAAATGTTTTTTGAAAATTTGGGTTTTTTTGTGGAACAAGGATTGGAAAGCATCAGTGGAAAGGAGAAATTGTTTTCCCATATTAACTCTTACAGGAGAGAATTTCCCTTCCTAGGGGTAGATTTCATCTCACTTCCTGTTGTCTCCTTCCGTTTGCAAGTAGGAGTCGTTTGTAAGTTAGATGTTTGAAAGTAGGGTCCTGCCCTATATACGCAGCAGAAATTTGGGCCTTAGGTGTTGCTGTGGCCACAACACTGTAAGCCCTCACAGGGCCCTGCTGTGAAATATTAGATCAAGAATTGTAATTACATGCCCCTGTTGAACAGGAGCTGAAAAATTAGGCCTTAGGCACTGGTGCTGGTGCCACAACACTGCAACCCCTCACAGACACTCTAGTTGGAACGCAGGAACGAGCCCTGCTGCCATGGTACTAATAGGTTTAAATAGAACACCAGTAATTTTCTTCAGGTAGCTTTATATACTGTAACCAGACAAGCCTGCCTGTCAGTAGGAAGATAACAGGAACGGATCTAGCTGAACACTGTGAGCAGGACGCACTGTACTAAATGTAAATAGTCTAGCTGCCTGACCGTGGTACTAATAGGATCAAACAGAACACCAGTAATTTTCTTCAGGTAGCTTTATATACTGTAACCAGACAAGCCTGCCTGTCAGTAGGAAGATAACAGGAACGGATCTAGCTGAACACTGTGAGCAGGACGCACTGTACTAAATGTAAATAGCCTAGCTGCCTGACCGTGGTACTAATAGGATCAAATAGAACACCAGTAATTTTCTTCAGGTAGCTTTGTATACTGTAACCAGACAAGCCTGCCTGTCAGTAGGAAGATAACAGGAACGGATCTAGCTGAACACTGTGAGCAGGACGCACTGCACTAAATGTAAATAGTCTAGAATTTAACAGGAACGGATCTAGCTGAACACTGTGAGCAGGACGCACTGCACTAAATGTAAATAGTCTAGAAGATAACAGGAACGGATCTAGCTGAACACTGTGAGCAGGACGCACTGCACTAAATGTAAATAGTCTAGAAGATAACAGGAACGGATCTAGCTGAACACTGTGAGCAGGATGCACTGCACTAAATGTAAATAGTCTAGAAGATAACAGGAACGGATCTAGCTGAACACTGTAAGCAGGACGCACTGCACTAAATGTAAATAGTCTAGAACATAACAGGAACGGATCTAGCTGAACACTGTGAGCAGGACGCACTGCACTAAATGTAAATAGTCTAGAAGATAACAGGAACGGATCTAGCTAAACTGAATACAGTGTATATATATATATATATGCAACACCTGGGATGCATATATATACACAATACACTGTAAGTGCAGCTAACTGACTGACTGTTCTGCCTAATCTATCTAACTCAAATCAAATGACACTGTCTGTCTCTCTCTCTCTCTCTCTCAATGAACGCCGGAACACACACTACACAGGGCCGCCGTGCAGGCGGCCTTATATAGTGTGGGGCGTGTACTAAATCCCCTGAGCCATAATTGGCCAAAGCCTCCTTGGCTTTGGCCAATTACGGCTCTCTGTTCAGGCGGCGCTGTGATTGGCCAAGCATGCGGGTCATAGTGCATGCTTGGCCAATCATCAGCAAGCAATGCACTGTGATGCCGCAGTGAATTATGGGCCGTGACACGCCACACGAATTTGGCGCGAACGGCCCATATCGTTCGCAATTCGGCGAACGGGCGAACAGCCGATGTTCGAGTCGAACATGGGTTCGACTCGAACACGAAGCTCATCCCTAGTGCTCAGGAATAATAGTTCTGAGATGTGGATCCTGTTTTAGGATATTCCAATGATTGGCCAATATTCTCTCCATCTTTTTGAATTGGAAATGGAATGTAGTGGTGAATCGAACCGAATGGTCCTCTGGTTCATGAACTACTTTTGGGGGTTTCCCTTTTAAGTAATATTCAAACGCTTGATCGACTAGAGTCTCAGGATATTGTTTATCAATGAACTTCTTTTTTAGAAGAACACTTTGATCTATATAATTGCTGTCTCTTGTACAATTCTGTCGCAGCCGACAGAATTGTCCTTTCGGAATATTTTGGATCCCATTTTAGATAATGACAGCTTTTGTGGTGTAGATATGAATTGCCTGCAGTTGGTTTGATGAAGTTTTTGGCAAAAATAGTATCTTCATCATGGCCTAATTCCAAATCCAAAAAGGCCAGAGTGTTTGGGTCACTAACAAATGTAAAAGACAGGCCATATGGATTATCATTACAGTATTTTACAAATTGACTGATTGTGTCAAGGGCACCATCCCAGATGACAATTATGTCATCTATATACCTCCCGAAAAAAACAATGTTGGTCGAAAAAGGATTTTGTCTAAGAATATGATGGGTCTCCCAAAAACCCATTGCTAAATTTGCATAGGATGGGGCTCAATTGGCCCCCATCGCAGTGCCCTGTAGTAGTAGGTAAAAATCCCCATCAAAATTAAAATAGTTAGCTGCCTGACGAGGATTGATTAATGGGTCTTGGGCCAGCAAGTGTTCCAAGGCCACTAGGCCAAAGATATGAGGGATGGACGTATACAGGGAACTAACATCAAATGAGAGCCATACATAAGTAGGCTCCCACTTGTATGGAGACAATAGTTCCAGCAAATGCGTACCATCCCTAATGTAGGACTGTAACTGATGCACTATAGGCTGTAAAAACTGATCAATATACAAACTAAAACCTGTGGTCACACTATCCACCGTAGCCACAATAGGTCTACCTGGAGGGGTTTGCAAGTTTTTATGGACCTTCAGGAGGTGATAAAAATACGGTATCTGGTAAAACTCTTTAGGAAGGAAAGATCTTTCCATTTTATTAATAATACCATCTTGGAGTGCTGTAAAGACTAAAGGATCAACTTCTTTAGCAAATTCAAGTGTAGGAGCCCTGGCAAGTTTAATGTATGTGGTACTATCTGAGAGTAGCCTCTTTGCCTCTCCCACATAATCCACTTTATTTTGTAGAACTAATCCTCCCCCTTTGTTTGCCAATTTTATAACAATATCTTTAGCCTCAGTCAATATTCCAAGTGCTTTTATCTCAGGTGGCGAAAGGTTGTTAGTTTTCAAGGTAGTGGAAGTCTGACAAAGTTTCAAAAAGTCTGCGTATACCACTCTGTAAAAGCCCTCCAAGTAGGGGCCCTCGGTGTGTGATGGATTAAAAATAGATTTTGGCCTAAATGATGTGTGGACTATGGGAGGTGAAGTAACGAGGTGTTGTGTAAAAAGGCTAATAGCGTCCTCTTCCAGAGATAATGTGTCCAAGACATCAATGGGGTTGATGTCAAACTCAAACTAGTCGAGAGTTAAAATGGATGGGAATGTTTGAGGGGAAACGGCTGTAGGCAAAGGGTTCTTTTTCTCCTGTTGGTGGTGGTAATACCTTTTAAATGTGAGGTTGCATATATACCTGTTAAGATCTTTAAAAAGAAGAAATGGATTTGGTTTGTTTATGGGAGCAAAATAAAGCCTTCAACTTAAGTGAGGTATCTGCAGTGGAGAGAATATGTGATGATAGATTAAATATTTTTATAGTTTCCTGATCTTATGAGCATTGGGGTTGTTTCTTGGTTCATCCTCATCTACAGCCTCTCCTGTGGGTTTTCTTTTTTTGGAAGTTGCTGGAGGGGGACTGGGCACTAAAAAAGAAGAAGGAGAAGAAAACAGGTCTACAGGGATGGATGGTGGTAACTGACTATACTCAGACACGGATAGAGCAATATTCTGTGTCATTTGAGTGGCTTGAACCAAAGGCTCTATGGTATCTATAGTGCTGGGAAAGTTAGAAGAGCTAGATTTTTTTTTCCATTAAAAGAAGTTTATTGATTTTCAGTAAATTACAAATAAAGGGTGAAAACATAAAAAATAACAAAAATATAAGGGATAATAAAAACAACAAAGAAAGAAAGAGCAGGAAGAAGCACATAACCAGAGCAATCATATACATATATCCAGAATCATGAGAAACTTCACAAGTATACATAGATGTAATTATGCAGTATGGTATTTATCAGTCCATATTGCCCACAATTTGTCAAATCTATCGCATCTAAGTGAATTGATTGCTAGAAGTCGTTCAAATGTGTAATTTCGGTGGACATTCCTAATAACATCAGAAATGTTAACCGTTGGGGTGTTTTTCCAGTTTTGAAGTATAGAAGAGCTAGATATTGATCGGACCCCAGCATGAAGAGTGTGAAGCTGTGAGGGAAGGGGGACCATGGACTGAGGCTGGCTAGATCTAGTGGTATGATCACTTACATTGCCAGAATTTTTGGCCATCGGAGATCTATTGTAGAAATGATTGAGGGCAATCAGCAAATCATTATTTTTAATAGTATTACTATTCTTGATAATTTTATCTTTATTATTGTTTTCACTTTTATTTTTACAATTATGAGAGCCTGGATGTTGTCTTTATAACCTCTGATGCTCGTCAGAAGTGACTAGGCAAGATGGTTGCAAGTCCATAAGTGGGAGTGGGAGACGGGGACCAGATGAGTGACGAGGTAACTGGGGAAGAAAAGATGAGGGTGGAAAGCGATTATGCGGAGCTGTAGATCTTAAAAGGTCAGGAAAATTATTGTGATGATTGTTCCTTTTCTTGTTCCAAGAAAATACTCTATTGTGATTTAAATCAACTAGATCGCGTCTAAATTTACCAAGCTTTATATGTATAAGGTCATCTTCATCTAATTTCGTATTTTTCTTTAATACATTTAACCAAGAAAATGGGATGAGTGTATTGTGACTAACAATGTCCTGTGCTAATTGTCAAACTTGATGGGTTAATTTATCGAACCTGTGCGTTCTGTGAGAGATGAGTATAGTCATCCACTTTGAGGTACAGAACTCAGCAATGTCCGCCCATTCCTTTTCATGGTCAACTTCAAGAAAAGGACATTCCTTCATAACTCTCAGACCCCTAGTTGAAATTTTAGTATCAATATATTTTTCTAAAAAGAATTTATCCCACCACTGTTGATTAGTGGTCTGGATTATTTTTTCCAATTGTATGAACTGTGGCGATCTTGTTTAAAAGTGGAAAATGGTAAGGCTGTGTACAAATCATACAGAACTGCATGTCTATGAGTCTCTATATCATTTATGAGGTCCGTATGGCAAAGGTAATAAAATGGTATGAATACTGGGTTGGCGATATGGAAGATATATATCTATGCAAAAATACAATCAGAAATAATAAATAGATGGAACAGATGATTTTGATGTTTTCCTGTATATAGATATTATATTTGTTGCCATATATCTTTCGTTGGATGGACATGAATTTGATGAGCTCACATCGCCTGATTGTCTATACATTATTATGTATTTATTTATTCCAATCAATTGCTTTTTAGATTGTGTTGGCTCCATTTCCTATTATGGATTCATGATCTTATTCATTATTGTTTTTCAAAATATCATCGTTTAAATAAAAAAAAAACATCATTTTTTATAATATAGGGTTTTATAGATATTTGATTACCGGTAATTATCTTCTATTTAATTCTTATTATGCTATATCATAGTTTATCATAAAATATTTTACTGATTGATCTTTTATCATGTCATTATAATTTGGGTGTTTATTATTCATGAATAATATGTGTCTGTGTATTAATCTGTTTTGGACTATAGTTCCTTATTTATTAAATTCTGCTCCGCCATGCACCTTGATAGTGATATAGAGTAATATTTCCCTCCCCTTCCCTGTGTATATTCTATATAATGGCCCCATATGGTCCCTTCAATGTAGTCTGCTTGAGAAAGGAGCGCAGCTTGCTTTAATACCCGCAGCACGCATGCTCACGAAACACGTTGCATAGCATGTGACATCATCCTCTGTTGCCATCCTTCCTATTGCGCCTCACGTCTCACTTTGAGTCTCTCAACCACAGGCAGCTTCCTTACATCAGTGGTGGCTTCAGTGAAGACATTGTTCGCCTGTGAAGGACCTAGGAAGCAGAATCGTCACCATTTGGACTTACCCTTTGCTGGGACCAATGTGCTTTTTACTTACTACTCAAATGTGTGTTGCCAATCTAATTAGTAGTATTAAAAAAAGTCTACACTTAGAGACGCCTCTTTCCTTGTTTTTTGCAGTTTGTTTGGAACCTGCTTTCTGTTCCTATGTAATGGCAGCCCTGAGTGCTTTGGAGTTTTTATTCCCCATTCACTACTAAATACTTACATGGACTAATACAGACTGTGTGCTCTACAACATCAGATTTTAAATTGTATTTGGGATATTGATGGTTCTAAGCTTTTGCTCCATCTATTTATTATTTCTGATTGTATTTTTATATATATATCTTCCGTACTGCCAATCCAGTATTCATACCATTTTATTACCTTTTCCATATGGACCTCATAAATTATATAGAAACTCATAGACATGCAGTTCTGGATGATTTGTACACAACCTTAAAATGGAAAAAATATATATAAAAACTAATGCGCAAAGCCACAAAATAAATGGGTGGATGATAGTACCAGACAAGAAGCTGCCAACATAAATCAGTGTACTTACACAACTCTGACAGAAAATAATTCAAATAAAATAGATATGTGGCGCTGCCTTATCCTTATGTACCTGATCCCAGATCAGGGAAATACCGAATCAGAAAGTAATACAGAGCTATAAGCGATCTAGTAACAATGCCCTGTGATGACCAAATAAGATCTGCTTCAATACATAACTGATGTGACATTATAACATAAAAATATGTATTGCATCAAATTATTAAAGCATGATTCCTAGTGCTTATAGATATAATAAATTATATATTCCAGTGCCCTTGCAACTCCTGTTGTGTCTGTTTGGGCATATAAAATTTTCCAAAATTAACACATTGTGCAAAAATCACAAAAATTGCATGTGTGCATCTAAAGGTGCAATGTGCATAAACAATTATGGGTAATAAAGTGTATAAATATACTGCCCCCTGATCACACAATGAGGTCTTACCATAAAATAGTGAACTATAAATAATCATACATCAAAGTATCAAATATTACGATTCCTATTATTCATATATTCACATAAATATTCATACAAAACAAAGTGTCAAGTGCGCAGTGAATAAATTAGTGCGAAGGATTGCAGCTCCTAATGCGACTGCTATATCCTAGACAAAAAAGTGACAAAGTGTACAACTTAACCATAAAGTGCATATATGCGACTGATGATGCAATTTCAGGTCTCCCAACAGACATTTAGCCTTGAGAAACTACTAAAGTGATAATAGTGCAATAAAGTTAAAAAAAAACGAATACTTAAATTCCAGTGATGTGACACCAATGTCTGCAAAGAGAGATCTTTTACAAAAAGGTGCAGATATAGTGATGGCCAATGGCTTATGATACATTCATTCGATTCTGTTCCGGTGCGTGACCATTTCCCCCAGCCTCTCACCTGCAGTAGCGGCCCCCAATGGGCCGAGTCATACAAAAATGCCCAGGTGGATGGTGCTGTATGCAGAGGATGGGTCTTTAAGGATGATCGAAGCTCCCGGGAGGATATCCGTGGGTATAAAAAGGTTTAACTCCCCCCACCACTCACAGATGATGATCACCAGATGATAGTAAAAAGAAAGAAATAGCCTCCATGGTGTAATATTTTGAGTACAATTTATTAAATCAATGTAGTAACTTACATTCAAGAAAGCAGCAAACAGTATGGAAAGGGAAGCTTCCGGGTTCGGCCGTACCCGAAAGCGACGGCACCTGGCTCCTCCTACCCTGACGCGTTGCGTCACACCACGTGACTTTCTCAAAGGAAATTACATTTCTGTCAGGGTCAGCTAAAACAAACACAAGCAGTAAATGTCACCAAAGATTAACTTTTTTTTGGATTTTATTTGATCAAGGCTTCACAAATGGTCTGGGATATTGATGGCCCCCCTACCCGCAAAGAACTCAAGGTATCGTAACCGGACATCACGGGGACTTAGGGAGGCAAGCCAGGACGGCCACTTTCAAGCGCCGTCAGGGTTGTTTCATTAATCATTCCAGCCTCAGGCCCAACTGAGCCAGCATAGTTGGCAGAGTGTTGGCGTAAAAAGTTATGTAGAACGCAGCACGCCAGAATTATATGATTAAGTTTATACTCCGCCATATGGATGGGTGTCAGAAATAGGCGGAACCGGCTGGCCATGAACGTGTTCTCCACCACTCTTCTGGCTCTGGCCAGCCGGTAATTAAAAACCCTCTGTTCCGGGGTGAGGGTCCTCATCGGGAATGGCCGCATAAGATGGTCCCCCAGCGCAAAGGCTTCATCCGCAACGAAGACAAATGGGAGTCCTTCCACATTCTCTTCTGGAGGTGGCAAGTTCAAGCTGCCATTCTGGAGACGCCTGTAAAACTCCGTCTGGGCGATGACTCCACCATCAGACACCTGGCCATTCTTCCCCACGTCCACATACAAGAAGTCGTAATTAGCCGACACCACCGCCAACATCACAATACTATTGAACCCCTTGTAATTATAATAGTACGACCCCGAGTTGGGTGGTGGGATGATGTGGACGTGTTTCCCATCAATTGCACCTCCGCAGTTAGGAAAGTCCCACCGCTGGGCAAAGTGGGAGGCCACAGTCTGCCATTCCTGTGGCGTGTAAGGAAACTGTTGAGGAAAACCAAAAAAAAAATTGTATTTTGGCACATAAACATGGAAAGCAGATTAGACACAAACATTCTTGGCCAACATCAAGATAAAACATTTATTAAGGGGAATTTTACAACACCAAAGTATAAGGTACACCTATCATATTCCCCCTCCCCCCCTCTCATGGGCCATTTCTAACATTATAGGGGGGGGGGATCTTGGACAGGTAACCCTCTTCACTTCATTGAGAGATGAATGCCTAAATACAGGGTATTACTTTGAACAGCCCCTCCTTAGTTACACTATTGGCAGCCCACTGGACAGGTAAGAAGTGTCATAACACAAAGATAGAAATACACACTGTACACATTTGAGCATATTTGGACATTCTGCTATTACCTATCAAGATAATAATAGGATACAAAAACTTTAAACAGTACCATTTGCAAGTATACAGGCAGGCCCTACTAAATGCTTTGGGGAATTCATCCATAAATCTCACCATTAAAGAGATGGGTATAGTGTGTATGGGTTTGGCCAAGTCAGCAGATAGATGATTGAGGATAGACAGATAATTGGTATCAGCTGACTTAGCAGTTGGGGGGAGGGAGGGTTAATAAAAATGATTTGGGGACACTAAAAAAAAATGCCTCTGGCACTCTGCCTGAATTTAAAGCACAAATCAAATTTCTAAACATTTTAGGGGGTGTTTGGGGTAAAGCACTACTATGGAGCTGATAAAATACATTGTTAAGTGACTACATGAGGTGAATATAGAGCCAGGAGAACATGCTGGGGAGGTAAGTGAAGGCAAATATGTATGAAGGACTAAAAAAATAATTACATAAAAATCCAGCATGCATGAGGGCAAAGGGAACATTCACAGCATATTACAATCATGGTAATTAGGGAATGAGGAAAGAAATAAAATATATTAGCAAACGCTAAATACAATAAAATGTGGTATAAACGGATAATTCTTACTTTAATATACTCCTTCTGCAGGACCTGTATGATGGCAGAACAGGTCTCTGGGATAATGATCCCCAGAGCCTGGGGGGAGATGCCTGTCGAGAACTTCAAGTTCTGCAGGCTTCTCCCCGTCGCCAAGTACTGTAGGGTAGCGACAAGCCTCTGCTCCGGAGTGATGTCTTGCCTCATTCAGGTATATTGCCTGCCTGCTGATATAGGGGGTCAGCGAAGCCAACAAACGGTGAAATACGGGGTCTGTCATCCTGAGAAAGTTCCTGAAATCATCAGGATTATTCTCACGGATCTCACGGAGCAAAGGCATATGAGAGAACTGGTCATGCTGAAGCAACAAATTCTTGGTCCATGAACTCCTCCCCACCCTGTTCATAGACTGGACTTGTGTCAAGGTCAGGACCCCAACACCAAGCCCCCGCACAGCACGAACTCTACGAGGAGTACGTATACGCAACATTGCTAGAAAACGGTCGGCTGCTCAGAACGAAGTAACAGAACGCACTGAAGAACAGCAAGGCCTGTGAAGAGCGACCTGAAAAACAGTAACGAACTAACAAGAACACAATGACTAAGTTACACGGAACTTGCTTGCACGCACTGAAGAGCAGATACAAACCCACAAGCACAAACTGAACCGCAGTGTCACGAAGATCCTGCCAGTAACCGGCATCCCAGGCGCACGGGAACCCGGGCACGGGTCCCATTGCGCATGCACGCGCGTTCACGGGTGCGGTCACGCACGGGCACGCGCGCGCGCACTCCCGCTGGTGTCAGGCGGGCTATTTAAACCTGCCTGTCACACTCCATCCCCGCTGTCTGCTCTACAGCGTTCTGTGAGTGTTACCTGATCTGATCTGTGTTTCCTGTTATCTGACCCGGCTTCCTGTTTGACGATCCTGCTAGCTGCCTGCACCAGACCCTCTTGGCTTGCCTGACCATCCCTCTGCATTACCCCTGGTACCTCTGCTGTCTGAACGTTACTGACCACCGGCTTGTTGACCCTCTGCTGTGTTCATCAGCTTCCAGTCTGCTATTACCTGCTGTTGTTCCTGGTTCCAGTCCAGCTTCCAGTTTGCTATTACCTGCTGTTGTTCCTGGTTCCAGTCCAGCGTTCCAGGCTACCTTCTGCTGGTTCCTGTCCAGTGTTCCAGGCTACCTTCTGCTGTGTTCCAGCCCAGCGTTCCAGGCTATCTTCTGCTGTGTTCCAGTCCAGCGTTCCAGTCTATTACCTGCTGTTGTTCCTGGTTCCAGTCCAGCGTTCCAGGCTACCTTCTGCTGTGTTCCAGCCCAGCGTTCCAGGCTATCTTCTGCTGTGTTCCAGTCCAGCGTTCCAGTCTATTACCTGCTGTTGTTCCTGGTTCCAGTCCAGTGTTCCAGGCTATCTTCTGCTGTTGTTCCAGTCCAGCTTCCAGTCTGCTATTACCTGCTGTTGTTCCTGGTTCCAGTCCTGCATTCCAGTCTCTGTCCTCAGTCTACTCCTCAGACTACTGACTCCAGAGGGTGCCACCACTACTGGACTTTCAGCAACTGTTGATCCTGCCAGGCACCCATACCACTCTGCACTCCTGGCCCTCTGTCTCCATTCCAGGGAAACGGGAGTGGGAGCTGTAAGGGAGGTCTTTTCCTGCACTTCAGGCTCACAACCTACCAGGTACGTGACAGTAGCAGACAGCCATGTCTGAGCCTGAGCAGGGAACGTCTCCCATGGAGGAACTCTGTGCACACCTGGCAGGATTGACTGAAGCAGTCAAAAATCTGCAGCAAGGATACACCAGACTGGAGGAACGAGTGTTAACCCTGTCTAACCCCATTGAGGCCCAGGGAGCTTCCTCTGCTCCTGCTCCTTCAGTTGGGCCTTCCTCAACGGTGGTGATGCTCCCTCCGGAACCTAAGGTTCTCACACCTGAACGTTTCTTTGGAAATCGCCATAAGTTCAGAGCCTTCCGCAACTCCTGCAAACTATTTTTTGCTCTTCAGCCACGTACCTTTTCCCTGGAGGCTACAAAGGTGGGCTACGTGATTTCTCTACTCTCTGGTGACCCCCAAACCTGGGCCCATCGCCTCTTAGAGCAAAAGGACATATCTCTGACCAACCCCTCCACTTTCTTTGACGCACTAGGCCAGTTATATGATGACCCCCAGCTATCTGTAACTGCAGAGGCGGCTCTACACTCCCTTCAACAAGGTCGCAGAGCAGCAGAGGATTATGTGGCTGAATTCAGGAAGTGGAGTGCGGATACTAACTGGAACGATGCGGCTCTCCGTTATCAATTTCGGTTGGGACTTTCTGATCCTCTGAAGGATGAACTGGCCAGGGTGGGTACACCACAGACTTTAAATGCTTTAATCGATCTAGCTATCCAGATCGATCGACGCCTATGAGAGCGCAGGTCTGAGAGAGCTATGGGGTCTTCTCGTCCAACTTGGGTTACCCCTAAGGTTCCCCATCACCCATCATCAACACCACCTACCTCCACGCTTAACTTACTTGAGCCAATGCAATTAGGAGTCCTGCGGCCTTCACTCACCCCAGAGGAACGACAACGTCGTCGAGCAAATAACTTGTGCCTGTAATGTGGGGAACCCAGGCACTATGTCAGGAACTGTCCCCTCAAACTCCGTAAGTGTTTATCCCTATCTAATGACTATGTGACATCTCTGGTTAAAAATACCACTCACCTTGCTCTTCCTCTTCTGCTACAGCTTCCAGGGAAGATTCTACAAATCCCTGCCATTATTGACTCAGGAGCTTGCAGCTGTTTCATGGATTCTCGTTTTGCCATCCAACACCAAATACCCTTGTCACCTAAAGCCCATGGACTTTCTATCCATCTAGTTGATGGGATCGCTATCAAGTCTGGACCTGTCACCCAAGAGACTATGCCAATATCCGTTTTCGTTTCCAACATCCATCAGGAACAGCTGCGCCTGGACATTATCGCTTCACCCCTGTTCCCCATAATACTCGGCATGCCATGGTTACAGGCCCATAATCCGGACATAAATTGGATCACGGGTGAGGTGACCTTTCCCTCTCCTTACTGCCAACAGTTTTGCAGAACCCAGAACATCCAACTTTACTCTGTTATGCCTAGATACAGATCCTAGTCTACTTCAATCTATTCCTTCTGCCTATCATGATTTCCTGGACGTATTTAGTAAACAGAGGGCAGAGGTGTTACCCCCTCACCGGGCCTATGACTGTCCCATTGAGTTACTTCCTGGTGCTGAAATTCCTTTTGGAAGAATATTTCCCCTGACTGAAGTGGAGCAAGGGGCATTGAAGGAATACATTGACGAAAACCTCAAAAGAGGCTTCATTCGTCCATCCATGTCCCCCGCAGGTGCAGGCATCTTCTTCGTGCAGAAAAAAGATAAAACCCTCAGGCCGTGTGTGGATTACCGCGAACTAAACAAAATTACTGTGAAGAATCGGTACCCTCTCCCCTTAGTACCAGAGTTGTTTCAGAGACTGGGGACGGCTACCATATTCACCAAACTTGATCTCCGTGGGGCCTACAATTTAGTTCGTATCGGGGATGGAGACGAATGGAAGACCGCTTTTCGTACCCGTTATGGACATTTTGAGTACCTTGTGATGCCTTTCGGCCTGTGTAATGCCCCTGCCACATTTCAATACTTTATTAATGATGTGTTACGTGACTTTCTAGACCTGTTTGTCATCGTCTATTTAGACGACATATTGATTTTCTCTTGTTCCCTTGAATCCCATCGCAGGCACGTCAGAAGTGTATTGGGCCGACTTCAACAACACGGTCTATATGCAAAGGCTGAAAAATGTGAATTCGAACAGGAAAGTATTCCATTTTTAGGGTTAGTCATCTCCAGTAAGGGCATTAAAATGGACCCCCAGAAGGTCACGGCTGTTCTAGATTAGCCAGTCCCGACTGATAAGAAAGGAATCCAGCGATTCGTTGGATTCGCAAATTTTTACCGCAAATTTATTAAAGGGTTCTCAGCCATCATTGCACCCATCACACAGCTTATCAAACAGGGTACACGCTTCCATTGGTCGGCCGAGGCTCAAAAGGCTTTTGAGACTCTCAAGGGCCTTTTTACCTCTGCCTCTGTACTGAAGCATCCAGATTCCTCTCTGCCATTTATTCTAGAAGTGGATGCATCTGAAATTGCTGTAGGAGCAGTATTATCCCAAAGACAGGGAACCAAAGCCCTGCTGCATCCTGTGGCTTTCTTTTCTCGTAAATTATCCACGGCAGAGAGAAATTATGATGTAGGTGACAGAGAGTTGTTGGCAATCAAGTCAGCATTGGAGGAGTGGCGCTATCTGTTGGAGGGTGCCGCTCATCCAGTTTTAATCTTTACAGATCATAAGAACCTGGAGTATTTGAGGTCTGCAAAGAGGTTGAAACCACGTCAGGCCAGGTGGGCTCTCTTTTTCTCCAGGCTCTCCTTCCATGTCACTTATTGTCCTGGCTCCAAGAATACCAAACCTGACGCCCTGTCTAGGATGTTTCACAAACCTCAAGAGATTTCCCCTCCAGACACCATTTTGTCTCCAGGGAACTTTCTTCTACTTCAGGGAAACCTGCTTTCCCAGATTAGACAGGCCTCCGCAGGAATAGAATCTTCCATTAAGACAGAGCTCCAGGTTAAGGATGGGTTATTGTGGCATGAGAGTAGGATCTTTATACCTGAAACACTACGAGTTCCAGTACTAGAGCTTTGTCACGATCATGCGCTGGCTGGGCATTTCGGTGTGGCTAAGACCACTGATTTGGTTCAGCGCACCTTCTGGTGGCCTCAGCTGCGCAAAGATTGTAAAGAGTTTGTAGAGTCCTGTACCACCTGCCTTAGGAACAAAGGGCACAAAACAAAGGCATGGGGTCTACTAAAACCCTTGCCTGTCCCAGATAGACCCTGGAAAATGCTCTCAATAGATTTTATTGTAGAACTACCCCCGGCCGGGGGCTTCACTTCAATCTTTGTCATAGTGGACCGCTTGTCGAAGATGGCACACTTTGTCCCAATGAAGGGTACCCCTTCAGCTACAGAAACAGCACAAGCATTCATTAAAGAGGTCGTCAGGCTCCATGGGGTACCAGTTAACATCGTTTCAGATCGAGGGGTACAATTTACCTCTCGATTCTGGAGGGCTTTGTGTAAAACCTTGGACATTGAACTCTCATTTTCATCGGCTTATCACCCCCAGACTAATGGGCAAACAGAAAGAACAAACCAGACCCTTGAACAATATTTGTGCTGTTTTTCTTCCTTTGCCCAAGATAATTGGATTGCTGTTTTACCATTGGCCGAATTCGCTTATAACAATTCTATTCATTCTGCTATCAAGCAAACTCAGTTTTTTGCGAATTATGGTTTCCACCCCTCATTTTTACCAAACTCTCTTCCAGAATGCACAGTACCCGCAGTCCAGGAGAAATTGGATTTCTTTACCTCTAACAACCAAGTTCTACAGGACACCATGACCAGAACCCAGGAGTACAACAAAGCAACCTTCGATAAAAAGAGGCGAGGTGAGCTCTTACTTGCACCTGGGGATCAGGTATGGTTGTCCACCATAAACCTCAGGTTGGCCTGCCCTTCCAAGAAATTGGGTCCTAAATTTCTTGGACCATTCCCTGTTAAACGGAGAATTAATGAAGTTGCATATGAACTTGAACTCCCGGATTCACTAAAGGTACATCCAGTTTTTCACGTGTCCTTGCTTAAACCATCTATTACTAACCCATTTCCAGGTCGAAGTACGGATCCTCCTGATCCAATCCTGGTAGATGGGGAAGAGGAATTCGAGGTGGAGGCTATCATGGACCACAGGAAAAGAGGTAACCAAAATCAATTCTTAATAAAGTGGAAGGGGTTTGGCCCAGAGGAGAATTCTTGGGAACCAGAGGATAATATTCATGCTGAAGACCTGTTACAAGCCTTTAAAACAGCTCATCCAGAGAAATTTTTTCAAAGGGGCATCCAGAGGCTGTCCCTTGGAGGGGGGGGCAATGTCACGGAGATCCTGCCAGTAACCGGCGTCCCATTGCGCATGCACGCGCGTTCACGGGTGCGGTCACGCACGGGCACGCGCGCGCGCACTCCTGCTGGTGTCAGGCGGGCTATTTAAACCTGCCTGTCACACTCCATCCCCGCTGTCTGCTCTACAGCGTTCTGTGAGTGTTACCTGATCTGATCTGTGTTTCCTGTTATCTGACCCGGCTTCCTGTTTGACGATCCTGCTATCTGCCTGCATCAGACCCTTTTGGCTTGCCTGACCATCCCTCTGCATTACCCCTGGTACCTCTGCTGTCCGAACGTTACTGACCACCGGCTTGTTGACCCTCCGCTGTGTTCATCAGCTTCCAGTCTGCTATTACCTGCTGTTGTTCCTGGTTCCAGTCCAGCTTCCAGTTTGCTATTACCTGCTGTTGTTCCTGGTTCCAGTCCAGCGTTCCAGGCTACCTTCTGCTGGTTCCAGTCCAGCGTTCCAGGCTACCTTCTGCTGTGTTCCAGCCGAGCGTTCCAGGCTATCTTCTGCTGTGTTCCAGTCCAGCGTTCCAGTCTATTACCTGCTGTTGTTCCTGGTTCCAGTCCAGCGTTCCAGGCTACCTTCTGCTGTGTTCCAGCCCAGCGTTCCAGGCTATCTTCTGCTGTGTTCCAGTCCAGCGTTCCAGTCTATTACCTGCTGTTGTTCCTGGTTCCAGTCCAGTGTTCCAGGCTATCTTCTGCTGTTGTTCCAGTCCAGCTTCCAGTCTGCTATTACCTGCTGTTGTTCCTGGTTCCAGTCCTGCATTCCAGTCTCTGTCCTCAGTCTACTCCTCAGACTACTGACTCCAGAGGGTGCCACCACTACTGGACTTTCAGCAACTGTTGATCCTGCCAGGCACCCATACCACTCTGCACTCCTGGCCCTCTGTCTCCATTCCAGGGGAACGGGAGTGGGAGCTGTAAGGGAGGTCTTTTCCTGCACTTCAGGCTCACAACCTACCAGGTACGTGACAGTAGCAGACAGCCATGTCTGAGCCTGAGCAGGGAACGTCTCCCATGGAGGAACTCTGTGCACACCTGGCAGGATTGACTGAAGCAGTCAAAAATCTGCAGCAAGGATACACCAGACTGGAGGAACGAGTGTTAACCCTGTCTAACCCCATTGAGGCCCAGGGAGCTTCCTCTGCTCCTTCAGTTGGGCCTTCCTCATCGGAGGTGATGCTCCCTCCGGAACCTAAGGTTCTCACACCTGAACGTTTCTTTGGAAATCGCCATAAGTTCAGAGCCTTCCGCAACTCCTGCAAACTATTTTTTGCTCTTCAGCCACGTACCTTTTCCCTGGAGGCTACAAAGGTGGGCTACATGATTTCTCTACTCTCTGGTGACCCCCAAACCTGGGCCCATCGCCTCTTAGAGCAAAAGGACATATCTCTGACCAACCTCTCCACTTTCTTTGACGCACTAGGCCAGTTATATGATGACCCTCAGCTATCTGTAACTGCAGAGGCGGCTCTACACTCCCTTCAACAAGGTCGCAGAGCAGCAGAGCAGCAGAGCAGCAGAGGATTATGTGGCTGAATTCAGGAAGTGGAGTGCGGATACTAACTGGAACGATGCGGCTCTCCGTTATCAATTTCGGTTGGGACTTTCTGATCCTCTGAAGGATGAACTGGCCAGGGTGGGTACACTACTGACTCCAGAGGGTGCCACCACTACTGGACTTCCAGCAACTGTTGATCCTGCCAGGCACCCATACCACTCTTCACTCCTGGCCCTCTGTCTCCATTCCAGGGGAATGGGAGTGGGAGCTGTAAGGGAGGTCTTTTCCTGCACTTCAGGCTCACAACCTACCAGGTACGTGACACGCAGAAAACGATCTGAAAGCCACGAGTCTGAAAAAGCAAGAATCGTCTCTTACCAAATTTTTACTAACACGAGATTAGCAAAAGGAGCCCAAAGGGTGCCGCGCTTGGTTCTGAACTGGCCTTTTCTAGTCTCGTTGTACATAGTGTACGTGACCGCGTGGTTGGCGATCGGAAATTCCGACAACTTTGTGCGACCGTGTGTACGCAAAACAAGTTTGAGCCAACATCCGTCGGAAAAAATCCTAGGATTTTGTTGTCGGAATGTCCGATCAATGTCCGACCATGTGTACGGGGCATTATTGAGGGAGGGATTGATCCGCATACTGTCCCGAGACATTTTGCTGAGGTCCACCAAAAATCTACCAATGGCCTACAAGTGTGCATCATTGAGCAAATACCCAGCTCCCTCCCGGTGGCTGAAAGTTTTAAGAAGCTATGTGCCAGAGAAACATTCTGGATATATAATCTTGATGTTCTTTCACCTAGTGGTATCAATGAAGGTATTGAAATATCCACTATTCTTTAGATTTTTAATATAATATATTATATATACTTACCTTTGATAACTGTTCCTATCTGCCCCATAAAATAATTTAAACATATTTTTTATTTTATTTATTCCACTTCAGGTTCTTGCATCAAGGGGGTGGCGGGAACTATATTGTAAGTATTGGTGTCAACATAGTATAGAGTTGTTTTATATATATATATATATATATATATATATATATATATATATATATATATATTTTTTTTTTATTATTATTTTAATGCACATCGTGTGCTAATCATTGGCTGGTTATTTTTTGTGGTCCAATTTAGCCCTATATTGGACCGTGGGAATCCCCTCTCCTAAGTGCAATGTCATGCTTGAACATATAGACCTTTTAAATATATCCATGAATATTTAGAGTATTATTTATAATACAAATTTATGGGTATATAAAAATAATAAAAAATATACCGTATTTATCGGCGTATAATACGCGCCCCAAGTTTAGGAAGGAATTTTAAGGAATAAAACTTTTAGGAGGGAAGTTTAAGGAAAAAAACTTACATTTAAATGCCCATCAATGCAGCCTTAAAAGTGTCCATTTGCAGCCTACCCCAGTGTCTTTGCAGCCCTGTGTCATTATTGCAGCCTTCCCTGTGTGATTGCAGCCTTCCCAGTGTCTTTGCGCCTTGTGTCATTACTGTAGCCTTCCCTGTGTCATTGCAGCCTGTGTCATTATTGCAGCCTTCCCTGTGTCATTGCAGCCTGTGTCATTATTGCAGCCTTCCCTGTGTCATTGCAGCCTGTGTCATTGCAGCCTGTGTTATTGCAGCCTTCCCTGTGTCTTTGCAGCCTTGTGACTTTTAAAATTGGCACCGATCGAGATACACAAAGCCGAGTGTACTTCGGCTAGACTCGGCTCTGCTCACAGTCAGGGGCGGGACTGCGAGAAGAGCCGAGTCCAGCCGAAGTACACTCGGCTTTGTATATGTCGGCTCCCCTCACTCCTCTCCTCACAATCAGCGGAGATCGGCGGGGATCGGCGTGTAACACACACCCACAATTTTTCCCTAATTTTAAGGGGAAAAAAGTGCGTGTTATACGCCGATAAATACGATAATATTTTTGTTAATATATACACATATATAATTGTGGCACCGGAGCCGTACCACTCCCATCCATCTATTGCACTAATTACGTGGTCAACTTAGACTACATACTCTAATGTTTTCCTGTATATATACATTATAATTGTTGTCATATATCTTTCATTGGACACTAATTTGATGAGGTCACATCACTTGATTGTCTATCCTTTATTGTGTATTTATTTATTCCAATCAATTGCTTTTTAGATTGTGTTGGCCCCAATTGCTATTATGAATTCATAATCTTATTCATTATTGTTTTTCAAAACATTATTATTTTTTTTATTCGTTTATCATTTTTTATATTATTGGGTCTTATAGACATTTGATTAATTATCTTCTGTTTAATTCTTATTATGCTATATCATAGTTTATCATAAAATATTTTATTGATTGATCTTTTAACATGTCATGTTATAATTTAGGTGTATTATTATTCATGAATTGTATGTGTGTTAATCTGTTTTGGACTATAGTTCCTTATTTATTAAATTCTGCTGCGCCATGCACCTTGATACAGATATAGAGTAGTATTCCCCTCCCCTTCCCTGTGTATATTCTATATAATGGCCTCATTTGGTCCCTTCAATGTAGTCTGCTTAAGAAAGGAGAGTGGCTTGCCGTAATACCCGCAGCTCGCATGCTTAAGAAACGTGTCGCATAGCGTGTGACGTCATCCTCCGTTGCCATCCTTCCTATTGCGCCTCACGCCTCCCTTTGAGTCTCCCCACCTCTGCTGGCTTCCCTACATCAGCGGTGGCTTCAGTGAATACAGCGTTCACCTGTGAAGGACCTAGGAAGCAGGATCGCCACCATTTGGACTTACCCTTTGCTGGGACCGATGTGCTTTTTACTTACTACTCAAATATGAGTTGCCAATCTAATGTATTATTAAAAGTTTTAAAAAAAGATCCACACTTAGCGCCTCTTTCCTTGTTTTTTGCAGTTTGTTTGGAACCTAGTTTCTGTTCCTATGTGATGGCAGCCCTGAGTGCTTTGGACGTTTTACTCCCCATTCACTACTAAATACTTACATAGACTAATACAGACTGTGTGCTCTACAACATCAGATTTTAAATTGTATTTGGGATGGTTCTAAGCTTTTGCGCCTTTACTTGTGTTTTTGTTAGAGCACTAATGAGGAAAGTTGCTGGGCCTGCATCCCTTTAGCCGTGTTCCTATTGGGGGTATCTCACCAAAAATGACATTTTTGTTGCAGGGGATGCCTGAAATCTGACTTGCATCTTAGTGCAGACTTCTGGGAAAATTGGTGAGCCAATCACACAAGCAGGAAATTATGTTTCTGGTGGTCTTTCTGTACACATTCTGTGTGCAGAATACCTCCAGGTAGCCATATTGCTTTGCATTTTCAGAAAATTACAGTGGCTGCAGTTTGAAAAGGAAAGGTCATTTTTAATAACATTAAATTATAATATGACTTGTATCGCAATTGTATACGCTATATTATTTTTTCTTTATTTGCTATTCTTTTTACCCATGAAAGTGGAGTTACCTTTTAAATCAGAACTCAGTTCAAAAATAACATTTAAATAGTCCATTAAGAGATAAAATAATGAAACAACTTTTGCTGCCATGCTCATTTTTATTTAGGCTGTCCCCCACAGTACTTTTATTTCCGCCACAAGATGCCCTCAGTCTTCCAGGTTGAAAAATTAGCAAAATCATTCAGGCCTCTTTCTCTGAGCCAAGGGTGTCATGTACCTTCCCCAGCCTGCAACTGGACAGTGAAGGAGAAGCAGCACAGTGATGACCTGAACTCTCTGTCACTTTAATTTCCCTTATATCAGCATGCTCCTTGTACATGAAATGATTTGCCTCTTGTGCTGCTTTTTCCTCCCCCACTCTGAGCTCTGCTGTATCAAAACTGCAGGGGGCTAATACCAAGTAAAATGTAGGCACTTACACTGCTTACACTTAAAAGATGCATTTATTATATACTAATTAATGAAGCATATGTCTTTTATATCTGCCCTGCATTCAGCTTTAAGTAAAAGGTGTCATGCACTTTAGAATAAAAACATAAATACACCACTAGACATTAGCTTAATCTGTCAAATTTAAATTTAGCTCAGACATCCAGCAAGATGAACGACATTGGAGATGACAGTAAGGAGATCCTGATCTCAGTCCCAAGGAAACACTCCAGCATTTTCTGCTAAAATATGGATAGTGAGTCATGCTACTAAAAAGCAAATTAAAAAAAAAATTCCAAAAATCACTTTAAAGACTCTAAAGATGGAGAGTCTTCCGATGTTGCAGCGCCTGTGCCGAGCACACAGTGATCTCATACATCCACACAGTTGCTATGTTGTGGTTGATTTATAGGCTGACATTTTATTGTTCCGGAAACATAACCTTGAGCTCTGCAAACTGCACACAGCCTAATATACTAAATGTACTGATTCGTGCAAAATTCACAATACAAGGACATACAGCATCAACTGTACCCAATGACAAGCACCGAGGAAGGATTACTGCTGAATCCCCCTTTAGCCCCAAAAAAGTTTTCAATGACTCTGTAAAAAAGACGTTTTTTCAAATGACAGTTCCGACCGAATGCACACTGGTACACTAAAACCTGCATTTAAATGTATTTATTTATTTCAGGTACTTATATAGTGCTGACAACTTTACGCAGCACTTTTACATATACATTGTACATTCACATCAGTCCCTGCCCTCAAGGAGCTTACAACCTAAGGTCCCTGACACACATTCATATATACTAGGGCCAATTTAGACAGGATCTGATTAACCTACCAGCATTGTCTTTAGAGTGTGGGAGGAAACCGGAGTACCCGGAGGAAACCCCCACAGAACATGCAAACTCCAGGCAGATGGTGTGGTGGTCGGTATTTGAACCAGTGACCCTTTTTGCTGCTAGGTGAAAGTGCTACCCACTACACCACTGTGCTGCCCCATTTTATGTCATTACACTGGTACAGTAGATAAAAACCTTAACTGAATGACATTTAGTTTGCTTAAAGTATATGTAAACCCTCACCTTCTAAAACAATCTATTCAGTTCAAAATAGAAATGAAAGGCAAAACGTTTGTGTACAGATATAAGAAAACATCATAAATACCTTTTTTTCCTTTTTCATAAGTGATCACTAAGGATGAGCTCAGGCGTGTTCACAACTCCACGTGCCCGCACCCACCAGGAAGCTGACACTCTGCAGCGCTAATTACAGGTAGTGAGACATTTCCTGATCTGTGCAGCCGCGGATTGGGAAATGTGTCACTGCCTGTGATTAGCGCTGCAGAGTGTCAGCTTCCTGGCGGGTGCGGGCACGTGGAGTTGCGAACACACCTGAGCTCATCCTTAGTGATCACATTAACTCTGTTCCCTCTGTTCTCAGCTGCATAAGAGCTGGGGGAGGAGAAACAGCAGTACACTGATCTTCCCAGTGAAAGGCTGTGAAGGGTGTGTGTGTCAGGATAAGTGTGATCATTGGAGGAGGGCACACTGAGTTCCCAGCACAGTTAGAGAACTGTCCACGCTGTGCACTCATGCAGTTCTTTAACCACTTCAATAATGGGCCATAGTCAAATGACGTCTGCAGATGGGATCTCCCATCCTGGGCAGGCATCATATGACGTCCTCGGCTTCTTGCTGCTCCTACGGGCCCCCAGGAGCTTGCAGAGCAGCAATCGGGGATGAGGCGTGTCCCTCAGACAAAGCCCATCCCAGATCCATGTAAAGAGCCAATAAAAAATGGCTCTTTACCATGTGACTGGTTGTGTCCAATCACAGCCGGTCACATGTACTGTCCACGTGCACGGCGCTCGTACATGCCCCTAGGGTGCGCGCAGAGTGGCGATCGGGGATGAGGCTTATCACCCTGACACAGCCCAACCCGATCGCAGTAAAGAGCCAATGAAATTGGCTCTTTACGATGTGACCAGCTGTGTCCAGTCGCAGCCAATCACAGAATGTCAACAAACCGCGGTAACGAGATGTTACTGGGTTCTCCTCCTCACACACTGATCGTGTGTGAGGAAATTGTGGTAACATCTCATTACCGCTTACAGTTTACACCAATCACACTGATTGCTCCCCCCAATAAAGAGGACCTGTCACCAGCCATTAAAGTACCTGTCACCACCCATCAAAGTACCTGTCAGTGTTGCCAACCCCCTGAAGTGAAATTTACTGGCAGGATGACAAAATTTACAAATGGCACCACTTTTTTACTGGCAAAAATCATGAAAATTACTGGCAGATCCGCATTATTTACTGGCGCTGCAAAAAAGTACCTAAAATTACTATTACAGTGCAAGGATACATATTTGAACTATAAACATATAGCTAGTGCTATTAGCAATGTGTTTAAGCTAAACAAAAGTC
Organism: Lithobates clamitans; assembly: GCA_037952925.1. Classification (NCBI taxonomy): domain Eukaryota; kingdom Metazoa; phylum Chordata; class Amphibia; order Anura; family Ranidae; genus Lithobates; species Lithobates clamitans. The sequence continues at coordinate 142,732 of JBBGZY010000175.1, read as the reverse complement.
AAAAAACATATTTCTCAATTGACATGAAGGTCAGGTTACTATAACCCAGCTAGCACTAGGTTCCCTCCTTACATCAGAGTCTGCAGGGATCCCCTTTACAGTGAAAGGGAACTCTTATGTAAAGGGGAACGCTGCAGATCATGATCTAAGGGCGAACTCTGATGTAAGGGGAGGCTCTGGTGACCAGAGACCACCTTATATCAGAGTCCACTGTGTTCCCTTTACATTAGAGTTCCCAATTACATCAGGGTCTGCAGATTGAGTTCCACTTTGCACTGTAATAGGGCGTACACACGGTCGGACTTTGTTCGGACATTCCGACAACAAAATCCTAGGATTTTTTCCGACGGATGTTGGCTCAAACTTGTTTTGTCTACACACGGTCGCACAAAGTTGTCGGAAAATCCGATCGTTCTGAACGCGGTGACGTAAAACACGTACATCGGGACTATAAACGGGGCAGCGGCCAATAGCTTTCATCTCTTTATTTATTCTGAGCATGCGTGGCACTTTGTCCGTCGGATTTGTGTACACGCGATCGGAATTTCCGACAACGGATTTTGTTGTCGGAAAATTTTATCTCCTGCTCTCCAACTTTGTGTGTCAGAAAATCCGATGGAAAATGTCCGATGGAGCCCACACACGGTCGGAATTTCCGACAACACGCTCCGATCGGACATTTTCCATCGGAAAATCCAACCGTGTGTGTACGGGGCATAAGGGGCAATCCTGCAGACTTTGATGTAAAGGGAATGACAGGAACTCTGATGTGGTGGGCACTCTGGTGACCAGAGACCACCTTTTGCAGAGTGAATACACTAAGGTAAGGGGAGTTACTAATTTAGGGGGAAACCTTTATATCAGTGCCCCTTACATTATTGTATTCACTCCCCCTTACATCAGCAACCCCCCTAAACTGGCCTGGCAGGGCTGTCACTGACCTCCTCTCAGGTGCATCGTGCAGGGCTCAGTCAGATGGCTCCAGCTTGGTGGTTCTGGTCTACCTATGGTCTCCTCTCCACAGTCCACACACGTCTGACTTCTCCCGTGACCCCATGATCCCAGCGGCGCTCCCACTCTTGACTCCTTTCCCGACTCCCCCTCAGAGACTGCAGACATGATGTAGGAATAGGTCAGAGGCTGCGGACAGGAGATGGTCAGAGGCTGCGGACAGGAGATGGTCAGAGGCTGTGGGCAGTGGCGTCTCCAGCTTTCATATTTAGGGGGGGCACATGGGGGGACAGGGACAAAAGTAGGGGGGCAACTATAAAATGGAGAGAGAGAGAGAGAGAGACTAGGGGCCCTTTACTACGACCCCACAACGGCCCTTTCACATGTTCTGCAGTGAGCTCCCTTCCTACTGTATTGGGGCCCCCAGGGTGGCAGAAAACAAGATATGTCACCAGCATACCAAGAAAATATAAGGATCCAAAGCAGTGGGAGAACTATCAGGGTTGCAAAGGTTGTCTTGCCTCCGGGCCCTGGTGTTCTGCCACTGTCCCAGCCTCCTCTTGCTGTCCTGCCCCTGCTTTTGACTGCGCTGGTCTGGCATCTCTTGGAATTTACAGGCTGGTTCTCCTGTCCTAAGGATGAGAGAAATCAGTCTGTTTTTTCAGTAACTGAGAGTCCTGGTGGAGTCCTTCCTGCAACTCGCTCTTCTCCTTGTCAATGAGGATGCAGGGGAAGGAGCAGATCGGGTGGCCGTGGTTGTGTGAGCGCTCGCATTATGCAGTGTCAGCAAGCAGAGGGAGGGGGGAGGAATCACCCGCAGAAGCTGACTGGGGACTCTCTCCCTCTTAGACATTGATTTTTTGTAAAAAAAAAAAAATATATATATATATATATATATATATATTTTTTTTTTTTATTGGGGGGCACATGGTGGGGCACAGCATAATGTTGGGGGGGTCAGGGCCCCCTCTGCCCCCCCCCCCCCCAGGGACGGCATTGGCTGTGGGCACTGGGCAGGGGATGGTCAGAGGCTGTGGGCACTGGGCAGGGGATGGTCAGAGGCTGCGGGCAGGAGATGGTCAGAGGCTGCAGGCAGGAGATGGTCAGAGGCTGCAGGCAGGAGATGGTCAGAGGCTGCGGGCACTGGGCAGGAGATGGTCAGAGGCTGTGGGCAGGAGATGGTCATAGGCTGTGGGCACTGGGCAGGGGATGGTCAGAGGCTGTGGGCAGGAGATAGTCAGAGGCTGTGGGCAGGAGATGGTCAGAGGCTGTGGGCACTGGGCAGGAGATGGTCAGAGGCTGTGGGCAGGGGATGGTCAGAGGCTGTGGGCAGGAGATGGTCAGAGGCTGTGGGCAGGAGATGGTCAGAGGCTGCGGGCAGGAGATGGTCAGAGGCTGTGGGCAGGAGATGGTCAGAGGTTGCAGACAGGAGATGGTCAGAGGCTGCGGGCACTGGGCAGGAGATGGTCAGAGGCTGTGGGCAGGAGATGGTCAGAGGCTGTGGGCAGGAGATGGTCAGAGACTGCGGGCACTGGGCAGGAGATGGTCAGAGGCTGTGGGCAGGAGATGGTCAGAGGCTGTGGGCAGGAGATGGTCAGAGGCTGTGGGCAGGGGATGGTCAGAAGCTGTGGGCACTGCGCAGGAGATGGTCAGAGGCTGCGGACAGGAGATGGTCAGAGGCTGTGGGCAGGAGATGGTCAGAGGCTGTGGGCAGGAGATGGTCAGAGGCTGTGGGCAGGAGATGGTCAGAGGCTGTCACTTCTGTCACTCACTGTGACCCTTTCATCTCTCCAGTGACAGTCACAGTGTCCTCCTCCAGCCCTCTACCGGGCCGGCATCACCCCCCCGTAATGTCCTGCCGTGGCCGGGCCCGGTAACATGGCTCCTCCTGCTCCCCCCCGCTGAACCGCAGAGAACTGAAGAAAGAGCGGCGGACGGCGGCTTCTGTTTAAAAATGGCGCCAGGCGGCGTCATTACATTACTGCGCATGTGCCGGCCTGCCGAGCTTGTATGATCTTTCCCGAGTCCTGCAGGCTTTGGAACGGCGCATGCGCAGTTGCATGGCCGGCCCGCAGCCATCTTTTTTACGGGCACCGGCAGCCTGTAACGGACATTCACGAGCACCTCGAAAATGGGGTGATTTTTACGGGTTGCCCGTAAATTAACGGGCGGTTGGCAACACTGGTACCTGTCACAGTCCATATGAGTACCCGAGTACCTGTCATAGTCCATATGAGTACCTGAGTACCTGTCACAGTCCATCTGATTACCTGAGTACCTGTCACAGCCAATCTGAGTATCTGTCACAGTTTATCTGAGTACCTGAGTACCTGTCACAGTCCATCTGAGTACCTAAGTACCTGTCACAGTTCCTCTGAGTACCCAGAGTACCTGTCACAGTTCATCTGAGTACCCGAGTACTTGCCATACTCAAGATGAGTAGCAAAATGTGTTTTGGGGTGTCATTTTTGCTATATACATGCTATGAGTTAGAAATATCTTATAAATTGACAACTTTGTGTAAAAAAAAATAGGTTTTCGTTTTCTTTCCACGTTTTCTGAAGACTTGTGTAAAAAAATGAACTGTTCAAAAGACTCATAATGCTTCATAGAATATATGTTGGGGTGTTTGTTTTCCAAAATGGGGTCATTTTGTGGGTAATTCCACTGTCCTGGTGCTCCAGGAACTTCAAAAATGTAATAGGTCGATAGGAAATTAGAGGTGTCATTTATGCTCCTAGAACGCCTGACGGTGCTCCCTGCATGTTGGGCCTCTGTATGTGGCCAGGCTGTGTAAAAGTCTCACACATGTGGTATCGCCATACTCAGGAGGAGTAGCAGAATGTATTTTGGGGTGTCACTTTTGCTATATACATGCTTTGAGTTAGAAATATCTTATGAACTGACCACTTTGTGTAAAAAAAAAAAAATATGTTTTAATTTTCTTTCCACGTTTTCCGAAGACTTGTGGAAACAAATGAACCGTTCAAAAGACTAATTATGCCTCGTAGAATAGATTTTGGGGTGTTTGCTTTCCAAAATGGGGTCATTTTGTGGGTAATTCCATTTTCCTGGTGCTCCAGGGCCTTCAAAAATGTAATAGGTCGTTAGGAAATTAGAGGTGTAATGTATGCTCCTAGAACCCCTGATGGTGCTCCCTACATGTTGGACCTCTCTGTGTGACCAGGCGGTGTAAAAGTCACCCACATGTGGTATTGCCATACTCGGGAGGAGTAGCAGAATGTATTTTGGGGTGTAATTGGAAGTATGCATATGCTGTGTGTGAGAAATAAATTATGACAATTTTGAGGGGAAAAAAAAAATCTTAATTTTCCCAAGAATTGTGTGAAAAAAATACAACTTCAAAAAACTCACCATGCCTCTTACTAAATACCTTTGACCGTCTACTTTTCAAAAAGAGGTCATTTGGGGGGTTTTTGCATGCAGTTTTCATGCATTTTGCATTTTAAGTTTTTTTTAATTCTCTTTAAACGCACTGTAAAACACTGTATATAGCTGGTTGCTAAGGAGGGGCCGGAAAGCAGGCCACTGCGCCCTTAGCAACTGATGAGTCATCAGCTGTCAGCAAGGTTCCCTGCTGAAAGCTGAATGTAACAAAAAAAAAAATGGCGTCAAAAAAATTTGCAAAAAAAACAGCATGGGGTTCCCTCCAGGTCCATACCAGGCCCTTCAGGTCTAGTATGGATTCGGAGGGGACCCCCACGCCAAAATTAAAAAAAAATATATGGCTTAAGGTCGCCCCCAAAATCCATACCAGACCCTTATCCGAGCATGCAGCCCGGCAGGTCAGGAAAGGCAGGGGACGAGTGAGCGCCCCTCCTGAACCATACCAGGCAGTTTGCCCTCAACATTGGGGGGCTCTGTGCCCCCCAAACCAAAGCACCTTGCCCCCATTTTGATGAGGACAAGGGCCTCTTCCCGACAACAAAGCTGGTGGTTGTCGTGGTCTGCGGGTGGGGGGCTTATCGGAATCTGGAAGTCCCCCTTTAAGAAGGGGCCCCCAGATCCCCCCCCATGTGAATGGGTATGGGTATTCGCCAAAAAAGCAGTGAAATGTAATAAAAATACAAGAGCCGGTTTTTGACAAGTCCTTTATTAATAGCTCTGTCTTCTCTAGCTGTCTCTTCCTGCCGTCTTCTCCTTCCCGCCTTCTCCTCCTCGAGATGTCTCTTCCCACTGTCTTCTCCTTGAGCTGTCTCTTCCTGCTGTCTTCTCCTTCCCACCGTCTCTTCCTCGCCGCTGGTTACCCGCTGAAAAAATGTAAAAAGCCGCTCTTGCTCTGTTGGTGTCTTTATCTGTTTTGTTGTCGCCCGCTCTCTGTTGACTCTTATATAGCCATGGGGCGTGGCCATGTAACAAGGGCGGACTCTCCGGGTGATGTTATCAGATGACCACTCCCCATGGCTATATAAGAGTCGGCAGAGAGCGGGCGACAACAAAACAGATGAAGACATCAACAGAACAAAAGCAGCTTTTTAAATAAAAATTTAGTGGGTAACCGGCGGCGAGGAAGAAGACAGCAGCAGGAAGAGACGGCGGCGGTGGGAAGAGACAGCTCGAGGAAAATATGGAGGGAAGAGACGGCGGGAAGGAGAAGACAGCGGGAAGAGACAGCTCGAGGAGGAGATGGTGGGAAGGAGAAGACAGTGGGAAGAGACAGCTCGAGGAGGAGATGGTGGGAAGGAGAAGACAGAGGGAAGAGACAGCTGGAGGAGAAGATGGCGGGAAGGAGAAGACAGCGGAAAGAGACAGCCTGAGGAGGAGACGGCGGGAAGGAGAAGACAGAGCTATTAATAAAGGAATTGTCAAAAACTGGCTCTTGTGTTTCTATTACATTTCACTGCTTTTTTGGTGAATGGGTAGGGGGCACGATGTACCCGATACCAATTCACATGGGGGTGCGGGATCTGGGGGGCCCCCTTCTTAAAGGGGGGCTTCCAGTTCCCGATAAGTTCCTCGCCCGCAAACCCACGATAATCACTGGCTAGGGTTGTCAGGAAGAGGCCCTTGTTCTCATCAACATGGCACACATAACACTAATTCCGAAAGAAGGGAAAGATCCATCTCAATGTTCAAGCTATCGCCCGATATCTTTGTTAAATGTGGATTTAAACGTTTTTACAAAAATCCTGGCTACCAGATTAGCTGATCATATTCCATTCGTGATACATCCAGATCAAGTGGGGTTTACCTCTGGCAGGGAGGGGAGAGAGAACATGCAGAGGGTAGTGAGTGCTTTTAATTTCTCACAAAGTCAGCAGAAACCCTTAGTACTTATATCCGCTGATGAGAAAAAAGCATTTGAAAGGTTTGACTGGGTGTTTCTTAGGGCCACTTTACAACACATTGGTCTGAGAGATGGAATGTTGAGTTGGTTTACAAATTTATACTCAGTACCGAGTGCCAGGGTCAAGATTAATGATAGGATCTCGGAGCCTTTTTCTATCGAAATGGTACACGCCAGGGATGCCCATTGTTGCCCATTATTTTTATCCTTACAATGGAACCTTTTTTATGAAAGATACGGGCCAATCCAAACATTAGGAGTATAACAACAGTGAGAGAGGAGCATAAGCTAGCGGCGTTTGCCGATGGCGTCATTTTCTTTATAACCTCCCCAGTCATTTCCCTCCCATCCCTTTTGTCGGAGTTACGTGAATATGGGGGAATAGCAAATTTTAAGGTGAATTATAGTAAATCGGAAGCAATGGGGCTGGAAATGAATACAACCCTATTACATCAGATAACTACGCAGTTTGATTTCAGATGGACAGAATCTCATATAAGTTATCTAGGGACTAAAATACCGAAGAATTTGAAGAAAGTATTTGAACTTAATTATGCCCCGATGGTGAAACAGTTTAAATTGGATTTTCAGAGATGGGATAAGGAAATCTTTACATGGTTTGGGAGGACAAATAATTTAAATATGAATGTGATGCCAAGGCTCTTGGATTTGTTGCAAACCCTGCCAATCAAGATCCCCTCAAATTTTCTAAGAGATCTTCGATCGAGGTTCCTGAGGTTTATCTGGGCTGGGAAGCCAGCAAGACTACGGAGAGCCATTTTATCGCTTTCTAAAGAAAAAGGAGTGATTGGTTTCCGGGACCCAGTTAGATATCAGGAGGCCTCGCATCTGGCTAGAGTAGTGGATTGGTGTGTGATCGATAAGAGGAAACCATGGGTACAAATGGAACAGGCGAGGATTGATATTCCCCTAAAGGGGTTGCTATGGGTTCCAGAAACTGATATTCCAATAGCAGTGAGGAGATATGCAACGGTAGGCGCAACCCTACGTACAATTAAAAACGTTTTCAAAAATAATCAATTTGCCCAAGCCGTATGGTCCCAGTTCTGAGTATGCCGGCTTTTCAGCCTGGCCTAACAGATTTGGGATTCGATCCCATACGGCGAATGGGTTTAAAAATAGGATTATTAATTTTTCAATAGATAATCGTCTAATGACACAAAGTGAGATTGAAGGTGAGGTAGTACCAGATTTGGATTTTCTTAGGGCGATGCAACTAGAGGCCTTTACCGGATCAAAGTCAAATATGTATCCAGGGAAAAGAAGGGGGAAAAAGGAAAAAGGAATCATATTTCGTTATTGTTTGGATTATAATAGTTAATACGGGTCACATAGCGTACAATGTTAAAGTAGTAGGGTGACATAGATAGTTGACAGTGTTAAAGAGATATCATAAAGAGATGATGTATGTTCTGTGTGAAATATAATATGTTCTTTGTGAAAATAAAGAATTTATAAAGCCGCTGCGGTGGCCAGGCAGTTCATACAACCCCGGTACTCCTTTCCAGACTTAGGGTATGTAGCACACTCAATCCTAGACAAAAAAAAAAAAAAAAGGATAACAAGTGTCAAGCCGCTGCGGTGGCCAGGCCATGCGCACAACCCCAGTACTCGTTTCCAGACTTAGGGTACGTAGCACACTCAATCCTAGACCAAAAAAAAAAAGAATGACAAGTGTCAAGCCTCTGCGGTGGTCAGGCTGTGCGTACAACTTAGGGTGTGTAGCACTTAGGGTATGTAGCACACTCAATCCTAGACCAAAAAATAAATAAAAAAATAAAAAGGATGACAAGTGTAAAGCTGCTGCAGTGGCGTACAACCCCAGTACACACTCAATTCTAGACCAAAAAAAAAAAAAAAAAAGGATAACAAGTGTCAAGCCCCTGTGGTGGCCAGGCCGTGCGTACAACCCGAGTACTCCTTTCCATACTTAGGGTATGTAGCACACTCAATCCTAGACCAAAAAAAAAAGGATGACATGTGTCAAGCCGCTGCAGTGGCCAGGAGATGTGATTTATTCTATGAATGTTGTGCTGAAGCAATCGGCATGATATCTGATGTGGACGGACGATCGAGGTAATCACATCCGCACTATTCTCCCTGCGCCGTCCATCTGCCGCTCAGCCATCCTGTGCTGAGAAGTAATAGTCCGTCCAACCAATGACAGAACAGAACTGCCAAATCACTGTCACGTCACTGGTTGCCCTAGTAACTGGAGACTGCTGCAAATCTAGTAAACGAGTCCGGCTGGCTCACGCATGCGCTCTGTAGTTAGTGGGTCATTTGTATACCTTTCCCCTTTATTATTTTCTTCTACTTAGTGAACTTTTTAGCGTTGTAATTAAATTTGCACTCTGTCTTGACCGTATTTTGTAAATATTCAAAACAATTAACATTAACTCCTCCCTGCTCTTCTCTATCTGCTTCTATTGGCTTAATTTGTTTGTACCTCTCCCCTCACCACGCCCCGTAAACTTTCCCCGCCCACCTGAAGGCTGAGGAGCTTTTTTATAATGATAATGATAAATGATAATCACCCCACCCCTAAAAGAGAGTTTTTTTTTTGTTTTTACCTAGCTATTACCTTAGCTTCTCCTTTGGTGTGCGAGTCCCGCCCCCTCGGTGGGGTGGTGTCTGTGGGTGTGAGTAGTGAGGGGAGAGAAGATGGCGGCTGTGCTTACAGGGGAGGTGAGTGACTGAGGGGGCCCTCACCTCTGTATCCTATCTGAGCTGGGTGGGTGGTGGGGTGTCAGGAGCTCCTCCTGTATGTATCTATCCTCCTATATATACCCATTCCCGTCCATTCCTGTCTATGGAGAGAGAGATCACATCCTCTGTATATGTCACAACTAGACAGATCCTTCCCTCCCCATCTATATACCATCACCTCCCCCATCTATATACCATCACCTCTGTGTATATACAGTCAGGTCCATAAATATTGGGGCATCGACACAATTCTAATCTTTTTGGCTCTGTACACCACCACAATGGATTTGAAAAGAAATGAACAAGATGTGCTTTAACTGCAGACTTTCAGCTTTAGGGTATTTGAGGGTGTTTACATCCAGATCAGGTGAACGGTGTAGGAATTACAACAGTTTGTATATGTGCCTCCCACTTTTTAAAGGGACCAACAGTAATGGGACAGATTAACAATCATCCATCAAACTTTCACTTTTTAATACTTGGTTGCAAATCCTTTGCAGTCAATTACAGCCTGAAGTCTGGAATGCATAGACATCACCAGACGCTGGGTTTCATCCCTGGTGAAGCTCTGCCAGGCCTCTACTGCAACTGTCTTCAGTTCCTGCTTGTTCTTGGGGCATTTTCCCTTCAGTTTTGTCTTCAGCAAGTGAAAATGCATACTCAATCGGATTCAGGTAAGGTAATTGACTTGGCCATTGCATCACATTCCACTTCTTTCCCTTAAAAAACTCTTTGGTTGTTTTTGCAGTATGCTTCGGGTCATTGTCCATCTGCACTGTGAAGCGCCGTCCAATGAGTTCTGAAGCATTTTGCTGAATATGAGCAGATAATATTGCCCGAAACACTTTAGAATTCATCCTGCTGCTTTTGTCAGCAGTCAAATCATCAATAAATACAAGAGAACCAGTTCCATTGGCAGCCATACATGCCTACGCCATGACACTACCACCACCATGCTTCACTGATGAGGTGGTATGCTTTGAATCATGAGCAGTTCCTTTCCTTCTCTATACTCTTCTCTTCCCATCACTCTGGTACAAGTTGATCTTGGTCTCATCTGTCCATAGGATGTTGTTCCAGAACTGTGAAGGCTTTTTTAGATGTTGTTTGGCAAACTCTAATCTGGCCTTCCTGTTTTTGAGGCTCACCAATGATTTACATCTTGTGGTGAACCCTCTGTATTCACTCTGGTGAAGTCTTCTCCTGATTGTTGACTTTGACACACATACACCTACCTCCTGGAGAGTGTTCTTGATCTGGCCACTTTTGTGAAAGGTGTTTTCTTCACCAGGGAATGAATTCTTCGGTCATCCACCACAGTTAGTTTTGGTGTTGCTGAGCTCACCGGTGCATTCTTTCTTTTTAAGGATGTTCTAAACAGTTGATTTGGCCACACCTAATGTTTTTGCTATCTCTCTGTTGGGTTTGTTTTAATTTTTCAGCCTAATGATGGATTGCTTCACTGATAGTGACAGCTCTTTGGATCTCATATTGAAAGTTGACAGCAATAGATTCCAAATGCAAATAGCACACTTTAAATGAACTCTGGACCTTTTATCTGGTCCTTGTAAATGGGATAATGAGGGAATAACACACACCTGGCCATGGAACAGCTGAGCAGCCAATTGTCCCATTACTTTTGGTCCCTTAAACAGTGGGAGGCACATATACAAACTGTTGTAATTCCTACATCATTCACCTGATTTGGATGTAAATACCCTCAAATAAAGCTGAAAGTCTGCAGTTAAAGCACATCTTGTTTGTTTCATTTCAAATCCATTGTGGTGGTGTATAGAGCCAAAAAGATTAGAATTGTGTCGATGTCCCAATATTTATGGACCTGACTGTATATACCCCCCCCTCCCCCATCTATATACCATCACCTCTGTGTTTATATACCTACCCTCCCGCATCTATATACCATCACCTCTGTATGTATACCTCCCCTCCCTCATCTATATACCATCACCTCTGTATACATACCTCCGCTCCCCCATCTATATACCATCACCTCCCCATCTATATACCATCACCTCTGTGTATTTATACCTCCCCTCCCCATCTATATACCATCACCTCCCCTATCTATATACCAATGCCTCTGTATATATACCTACCCTCCCCATCTATATACCACCACCTCCCCATCTATACACCATCACCTCTGTATGTATACCTCTACTTCCCCATCTATATACCATCACCTCTGTATATATACCTCCCCTCCTTCATCTATATACCATCACCTCTGTATATATATCTCCCCATCTATATACCATCACCTTTGTATATATACCATCACCTCTGTATTTATACCTCTCCTCCCCATCTATATACCATCACCTCTATATCTATTCCTCCCCTCCCCGTCTATATACCATCACCTCTGTATACATACCTCCCCTCCACATCTTTATACCATCTCCTCCCCATCTATATACCATCACCACCTCTGTATACATACCTCCCCTCCCCATCTATATACCATCACCTTTGTATATATACCTCCCCTCCCAATCTATATACCATCACCTCCCCATCTATATACCATCACCTCTGTGTATATATAACTCCCCCATCTATATACCATCACCTCCCCCATCTATATACCATCACCTCTGTATATATACATCCCCAACTATATACCATAACCTTTGTCTATATACCATCACCTCTGTATATATAACTCCCCTCCGCATCTATATACCATCACCTCCCCCATCTATATACATTCACCTCTGTATGTATACCTCCCCTCCCCATCTATATACCATCACTCTGTATATTTACCTCCATATTTTTATACCATCACCTTTGTCTATATACCATCACCTCTGTATATATAACTCCCCTCCCCCATCTATATACCATCACCTCTGTATATATACCTCCCCTCCCTCATCTATATACCATCACCTTTGTATGTGTATATACAGTAATATATATATATATATATATATATATATACACATACACAGTATATACTATAGTTTGTATACAATATAACTTTTGTGCAAACCAATCCATATACGCTTATTGGGATTTTTTTTTACCAAAAAATATGTAGCAGAATACATATTGATTGAAATTTGTTAAGAAATTTGACTTTTTTTTTTTTTTTAATTGGATATGTTTTTTAGCAGAAATAAAAAATATTGTTTTTTTCTTTCAACATTTTTGTAGCTCAAAAAATAAAAATCCCAGTGGTGATCAAATACCACCAAAAAAAAGCTCTGTTTGTGTGAAAAATAATAATATAAATTTCATTTGGGTACAGCGTTGAATGACCACACAATTGTCAGTTAAAGTAATGCAGTGCAGTATAGCAAAAAATGGCCTGGTCATGAAGGGGGTAAATCTTCCAGAGTGGAAATGGTTAAGGTTATGTGCCAATATTGAGTCCTTGGATAGATGGGTAAATACACTATGCTAAAGCCAAATGTTCAATAGTTAGACTATAAAGAAGGGGACGATAAAAGGCAACTTGTGTTGTTTTTTATAGAGAGTTTGGCAGATTCGGGGAGGGGGAGCGTGTACCTGCTATTGACAGGTACACTGTCCCCACTTCCATCGGACCTCCTGGTGGCGAGGTACGTCAGAAGTTCGGCCCCGTCCTCCACCCTCCTCCTTCCCCTGCTGTCGGGCCAGTAAGAGAGCGCAGCAATATGTGTAGCTGTTGACTTAATTTTTGGAGAAGGAGGCCAGAAAACCACTGTAAAAGCTTACCGCATGGTTTATAAACAATATTTGCTGGCACATTTTTCATTTTGTGGTAAATACCGCATAATCAATTTTTTTTTGTGAATTGGACTGTAATTACCGCATGTGATAATTTATGCAAATGAGTCATGTGACTGCGTTATCTCATATGCGGTAAACGTTAGTGAATTGACCCCTACATGTGCTTCTAGTGTCTGGGCTCAAAAAGGAAATGAGTCTGAAATGGAGTTGCTAACTTTGACAAAAAAGGGAACAAGAATGTCTCTAAAGGATTTCAGAAAAAAACACATATTGCAATTCCATTTGGTCCTGAGCTCTTGCCAGAAGGCGAAGACACTGCCTGTAAAAATTCTGTGTCTGTGAAAAGTACATCTAAAGACTCCATGTGTGAGGGCCTGTCTGACTGGGTTTATTACAGAGTTAAGGTAGGTCCTCCTATTACAGCTAGCTTTGATAAACCTAAAGTTGAGCATCCAAAAATTGTAGGTTGGATTCTAATGTGTATGGTGAACTTAAAGCGGGAGTCCGGCGACCAATCTTCTTTTTTTTTTTTAGGTCATTGAGACACTTTGCTAACCCCAAAATAATACTCACAGTTTGGGCGTAATATTTCCGCCTCTGTCTGTTTTCGTACTGAAGAATAACTTAAAAAATGTGATGCTGGCTGTTTCCATCTTGCTTGTGGGCATGTGAAGCCCACAAGCATTGATTTCCTGGATGCGGTGAATGCTGTTCATTCACAGCTTGTTCACACGCATGATCATTGTTTCCGCACTGAAACTTGGGAAGCCTGACACTAAGCTCCCAGGAGACAGTGCGGCACCGGGGAAAGGCAATAAACAAGCCTACTCCCATGGGAGGAGAGACAGGAAGTGCCACAATAAAGTACAATATAAAGGTAATTACAGCGATAGAAAAAATGTTTGTGCGGCATTTGAACATCTATGCAATTAACTGAAGGGGGTAGGATTAAGTTAAGCATTTTAAGGGGTTTAAAGGGGTTTCTAAACCCTCATGTTTTTTCACCTTAACCACTTGCCGACCGCCTCACGCCTATATACGTGAGCAGAGCGGCACGGGCAGGCAAAATCACGTACCTAGTACGTGATTGCCTTCCCGCGGGTGGGGGGTCCGATCGGACCCCCCCCCTGTGCCAGCTGCGGTCGGCATTTGGTTGGGAGCGATGACAGACGAGGGGGAGACCATCCGATCGTGGCCCCCCCCTCGCGATCGCTCCCAGCCACTGAGAGACATCCCCTGCCTCTGTATAGTACACAGAGGCAGAGGATGTGATGTCATCTCTCCTCGGCTGTCAGTTTCCGTTCCAGCGCCGAGGAGAGATGACATGTAAGTAAGTGCACAACACTACACAACACAGTAGAACATGCCAGGCATACATTACACCCCCGATCCCCCCCCGATCGCCCCCCGATCCCCCCCCAATCACCCCCCCCCCTGTCACAAACTGACACCAAGCAGGTTTTTTTTTTTTTTTTTTTCCTGATTACTGCATAGTGTCAGTTTGTGACAGTTAGCAGTGTTAGGACAGTTACTGTAACCCCCCTGTAGGTCTAGGGTACCCCCCTTACCCCCCCTAATAAAGTTTTAACCCCTTGATCACCCCCCCTCACCAGTGTCGCTAAGCGATCATTTTTCTGATCGCTGTATTAGTGTCGCTGGTGACGCTAGTTAGGGACGTAAATATTTAGGTTCGCCGTCAGTGTTTTATAGCGACAGGGACCCCCATATACTATCTAATAAATGTTTTAACCCCTTGATTGCCCCCTAGTTAACCCTTTCACCACTGATCACCGTATAACTGTTACGGGTGACGCTGGTTAGTTAGTTTATTTTTTATAGTGTCAGGGCACCCGCCGTTTATTACCGAATAAAGGTTTAGCCCCCTGATCGCCCGGCGGTGATATGCGTCGCCCCAGGCAGCGTCAGATTAGCGCCAGTACCCCCCCTAATAAAGTTTTAACCCCTTGATCACCCCCTGTCGCCAGTGTCGCTAAGCGATCATTTTTCTGATCGCTGTATTAGTGTCACTGGTGACGCTAGTTAGGAACGTAAATATTTAGGTTCGCCGTCAGCGTTTTATAGCATCAGGGACCCCCATATACTATCTAATAAATGTTTTAACCCCTTGATTGCCCCCTAGTTAACCCTTTCACCACTGATCACCGTATAACTGTTACGGGTGACGCTGGTTAGTTAGTTTATTTTTTATAGTGTCAGGGCACCCGCCGTTTATTACCGAATAAAGGTTTAGCCCCCTGATCGCCCGGCGGTGATATGCGTTGCCCCAGGCAGCGTCAGATTAGCGCCAGTACCGCGAACACCCACGCACGCACCGTACACGCACCATACACCTCCCTTAGTGGTATAGTATCTGATCGGATCAATATCTGATCCGATCAGATCTATACTAGCGTCCCCAGCAGTTTAGGGTTCCCAAAAACGCAGTGTTAGCGGGATCAGCCCAGATACCTGCTAGCACCTGCGTTTTGCCCCTCCGCCCGGCCCAGCCCAGCCCACCCAAGTGCAGTATCGATCGATCACTGTCACTTACAAAACACTAAACGCATAACTGCAGCGTTCGCAGAGTCAGGCCTGATCCCTGCGATCGCTAACAGTTTTTTTGGTAGCATTTTGGTGAACTGGCAAGCACCAGCCCCAGGCAGCGTCAGGTTAGCGCCAGTACCGCTAACACCCACGCACGCAGCGTACACCTCCCTTAGTGGTATAGTATCTGAACAGATCAATATCTGATCCGATCAGATCTATACTAGCGTCCCCAGCAGTTTAGGGTTCCCAAAAACGCAGTGTTAGCGGGATCAGCCCAGATACCTGCTAGCACCTGCGTTTTGCCCCTCCGCCCGGCCCGGCCCAGCCCACCCAAGTGCAGTATCGATCGATCACTGTCACTTACAAAACTCTAAACGCATAACTGCAGCGTTCGCAGAGTCAGGCCTGATCCCTGCGATCGCTAACAGTTTTTTTTGTAGCGTCTTGGTGAACTGGCAAGCACCAGAGGCCTAGTACACCCCGGTCGTAGTCAAACCAGCTGCAGTAACACTTGGTGACGTGGCGAGTCCCATAAGTGCAGTTCAAGCTGGTGAGGTGGCAAGCACAAGTAGTGTCCCGCTGCCACCAAAAAGACAAACACAGGCCCGTCATGCCCATAGTGCCCTTCCTGCTGCATTCGCCAATCCTAATTGGGAACCCACCGCTTCTGCAGCGCCCATACTTCCCCCATTCACATCCCCAACCAAATTCAGTCAGCTGCATGAGAGGCATTTTCTTTATGTCCTCCCGAGTACCCCTACCCAGCGAACCCCCCAAAAAAGATGTCGTGTCTGCAGCAAGCGCGGATATAGGCGTGACACCCGCTATTATTGTCCCTCCTGTCCTGACAATCCTGGTCTTTGCATTGGTGAATGTTTTGAACGCTACCATGCACTAGTTGAGTATTAGCGTAGGGTACAGCATTGCACAGACTAGGCACACTTTCACAGGGTCTCCCGAGATGCCATCGCATTTTGAGAGACCCGAACCTGGAACCGGTTACAGTTATTATAGTTAGTTACAAAAAAAAGTGTAAAAAAAAAAAAAACACAAACAAAAATATAAAATAAAAATAGTTGTCGTTTTATTGTTCTCTCTCTCTCTCTATTCTCTCTCTATTGTTCTGCTCTTTTTTACTGTATTCTATTCTGCAATGTTTTATTGTTATTATGTTTTATCATGTTTGCTTTTCAGGTATGCAATTTTTTATACCTTACCGTTTACTGTGCTTTATTGTTAACCATTTTTTTGTCTTCAGGTATGCCATTCACGACTTTGAGTGGTTATACCAGAATGATGCCTGCAGGTTTAGGTATCATCTTGGTATCATTCTTTTCAGCCAGCGGTCGGCTTTCATGTAAAAGCAATCCTAGTGGCTAATTAGCCTCTAGACTGCTTTTACAAGCAGTGGGAGGGAATGCCCCCCCCCCCAACATCTTCCGTGTTTTTCTCTGGCTCTCCTGTCTCAACAGGGAACCTGAAAATGCAGCCGGTGATTCAGCCAGCTGACCATAGAGCTGATCAGAGACCAGAGTGGCTCCAAACATCTCTATGACCTAAGAAACCGGAAGCTACGAGCATTTTATGACGTAGATTTCGCCGGATGTAAACAGCGCCATTGGGAAATTGGGAAAGCATTTTATCACACCGATCTTGGTGTGATCAGATGCTTTGAGGGCAGAGGAGAAATCTAGGGTCTAATAGACCCCAATTTTTGCAAAAAAGAGTACCTGTCACTACCTATTGCTATCATAGGGGATATTTACATTCCCTGAGATAACAATAAAAATGATTTAAAAAAAAAAAAATGAAAGGAACAGTTTAAAAATAAGATAAAAAAATAATAATAATAAAGAAAAAAAAAAAAAAAAAAAAAAAGCACCCCTGTCCCCCCTGCTCTCGCGCTAAGGTGAACGCAAGCGTTGGTCGGGCGTCAAATGTAAACAGCAATTGCACCATGCATGTGAGGTATCGCCGCGAAGGTCAGATCGAGGGCAGTAATTTTAGCAGTAGACCTCCTCTGTAAATCTAAAGTGGTAACCTGTAAAGGCTTTTAAAGGCTTTTAAAAATGTATTTAGTTTGTCGCCACTGCACGTTTGTGCGCAATTTTAAAGCATGTCATGTTTGGTATCTATGTACTCGGCCTAAGATCATCTTTTTTATCTCATCAAACATTTGGGCAATATAGTGTGTTTTAGTGCATTAAAATGTAAAAAAGTGTGTTTTTTCCCCAAAAAATGCGTTTGAAAAATCGCTGCGCAAATACTGTGTGAAAAAAAAAAATGAAACACCCACCATTTTAATCTGTAGGGCATTTGCTTTAAAAAAAATATATAATGTTTGGGGGTTCAAAGTAATTTTCTTGCAAAAAAAAATTATTTTTTTATGTAAACAATAAGTGTCAGAAAGGGCTTTGTCTTCAAGTGGTTAGAAGAGTGGGTGATGTGTGACATAAGCTTCTAGATGTTGTGCATAAAATGCCAGGACAGTTCAAACCCCCCCCAAATGACCCCATTTTGGAAAGTAGACACCCCAAGCTATTTGCTGAGAGTCATGTTGAGTCCATGGAATAATTTATATTGTGACACAAGTTGCGGGAAAGAGACAATTTTTTATTTTTTTTATTTTTTTTTGCGCAAAGTTGTCACTAAATGATATATTGCTCAAACATGCCATGGGAATATGTGAAATTACACCCCAAAATACATTCTGCTGCTTCTCCTGAGTACGGGGATACCACATGTGTGAGACTTTTTGGGAGCCTAGCCGCGTACGGGACCCCGAAAACCAAGCACCGCCTTCAGGCTTTCTAAGGCCGTAAATTTTTGATTTCACTCTTCACCGCCTATCACAGTTTCGGGGGCCATGGAATGCCCAGGTGGCAAAAAAACCCCCCAAATGACCCCATTTTGGAAAGTAGACACCCCAAGCTATTTGATGAGAGGTATAGTGAGTATTTTGCAGACCTCACTTTTTGTCACAAAGTTTTGAAAATTGAAAAAAGAAAAAAAAAATTTTTTTTCTCGTCTTTCTTTATTTTCAAAAACAAATGAGAGCTGCAAAATACTCACCATGCCTCTCAGCAAATAGCTTGGGGTGTCTACTTTCCAAAATGGGGTCATTTGGGGGGGGTTTGTGCCACCTGGGCATTCCATGGCCTCCGAAACTGTGATAGGCAGTGAGGAGTAAAATCAAAAATGTACGCCCTTAGAAATCCTGAAGGCGGTGCTTGGTTTTCGGGGTCCCGTACGCGGCTAGGCTCCTAAAAAGTCCCACACATGTGGTATCCCCGTACTCAGGAGAAGCAGCTAAATGTATTTTGGGGTGCAATTCCACATATGCCCATGGCCTGTGTGAGCAATATATCATTTAGTGACAACTTTGTGCAAAAAAAAAAAAAAAAAAAAAAAAAATTGTCACTTTCCCGCAACTTGTGTCAAAATATAAAACATTCCATGGACTCAACATGCCTCAAAGCAAATAGCTTGGGGTGTCTACTTTCCAAAATGGGGTCATTTGGGGGGGGTTTATGTCATCTGGGCATTTTATGGCCTTCAAAACCGTGATAGGCAGTGAAGAGTAAAATCAAAAATGTACGCCCTTAGAAATCCTGAAGGCGGTGCTTGGTTTTCGGGGCCCCGTACGCGGCTAGGCTCCCAAAAAGTCCCACACATGTGGTATCCCCGTACTCAGGAGAAGCAGCTAAATGTATTTTGGGGTGCAATTCCACATATGCCCATGGCCTGTGTGAGCAATATATCATTTAGTGACAACTTTTTGTAATTTTTTTTTTTTTTTTTTTTTTTTGTCATTATTCAATCACTTGGGACAAAAAAAATGAATATTTAATGGGCTCAACATGCCTCTCAGCAAATTCCTTGGGGTGTCTACTTTCCAAAATGGGGTCATTTGTGGGGGTTTTGTACTGCCCTGCCATTTTAGCACCTCAAGAATCGACATAGGCAGTCATAAATTAAAGGCTGTGTAAATTCCAGAAAATGTACCCTAGTTTGTAGACGCTATAACTTTTGCGCAAACCAATAAATATACACTTATTGACATTTTTTTTACCAAAGACATGTGGCCGAATACATTTTGGCCTAAATGTATGACTAAAATTGAGTTTATTGGATTTTTTTTAGAACAAAAAGTAGAAAATATCATTTTTTTTCAAAATTTTCGGTCTTTTTCCGTGTATAGCGCAAAAAATAAAAACGGCAGAGGTGATCAAATACCATCAAAAGAAAGCTCTATTTGTGGGAAGAAAAGGACGCAAATTTCGTTTGGGTACAGCATTGCATGACCGCGCAATTAGCAGTTAAAGCGACGCAGTGCCGAATTGTAAAAAGTGCTCTGGTCAGGAAGGGGGTAAATCCTTCCGGGGCTGAAGTGGTTAATGCATCCTCTGCATTAAGGTGAAAAAACACCTGGCAGTGACCGGCCTACCAGCCCCCCCCCTATTTTATTTACCTGAGCCCCGTATTTCCCTCGGCGGAGACATGCTGTCCCTCTCCATGTGGTCCCAACTCTTCATTGGATAAATTGATAGCAATTCAGCCATTGGCTCCCGCTGCTGTCAATCAAATCTAATTACGTGGGCGCCAGGGGGCGGGGGCATTCGTGTCAATGGACGCAAATGCTTGACTCGGGAGTGCGCCGCAAGTGGGTTATCTGATGTGGGGAGGAGCTGCGAGAGCCGCCGAGGGACCCCAGAAGAGGAGGTTCGGGGCCACTCTGTGCAAAACGAGCTGAACAGTGAAGGTAAGAGTATGATATGTTTGTTATTTTAAAAAATAAAAGAGAGGGTTTACAATCACTTTAAGAAGGGAATTTCTCTCGCTTTGTGGAAAATTCCTTTGCGTCTCTGGAAAAATCTCCCCAAAAGAGAAGAGACAATAATAAAAAAAAGGCACTTTAGGGTGCCGGCTTGTGTCTGCCTTAGATGAGCCTTTCTCAGCCTTTTTATCCCAGGGGAACTGTTGAAATAACTTTCAGGAAACCCCGGTTAAAATTTAATTATCAGGAGTCATTGTGAAGAACGTTCCTTACATTGGTGGTCAGAGAGAAGAATGCTCCTTACATTGGTGGTCAGTGAGAAGAATGTCCCCCTACATTGGTGGTCAGTGAGAAGAATGTTCCCTGCATTGGTGATTATTGAGAAGAATGCCCCTTACATTGGTGGTCAGTGAGAAGAATGTCCCCCTACATTGGTGGTCAGTGAGAAGAATGTTCCCTGCATTGGTGATTATTAAAGCGGTGTTCCGGCCGAAATTATACTTTTTAAATAAAAATACCCCTATAATACACAAGCTTAATGTATTCTATTAAAGTTAGTCTGTAAACTAAGGTCTGTTTTGTTAGTTTATAGCAGTAGTTTGTTATTTTATAAACTTACAGCAGGCCGCGGCCATCTTATGTGTGGGCATCTGAAGCCAGAATGTATTTCTTCCTGGATCTCATCCTTGCAGATCTCACACATGCTCAGTGCAGCACAAGCAGTGTAATAGGTTTCAGATCAGGTTTCCACAGCAACGGCAGTGTCAGAGGAAGTTGCCGCCCCTTCCCAGAAGGCATTGCAAACAGGAAATGATGCGATAGGCCGCGGCCAGGGAGGAGGAAGTGAAAAATGAATACAGCAGATATACAGTAGGTGCTGAGAAAAAAATTTAAAAACATCCAATTCGTTTACAGTGCACAGTTTAGTGAGGGATACTGAAGAGTTGTAAAAGTGGGTGGAACTCCACTTTAAGAAGAATGCCCCTTACATTGGTGGTCAGTGAGAAGAATGCTCCCTGCATTGGTGATTATTGAGAAGAATGCCCCTTACATTGGTGGTCAGTGAGAAGAATGTCCCTTACATTGGTGGTCATTGGGAAAAAACGTCCCTGACATTGGTGGTCAGTGGGAAGAATACCTCTTACATTGGTGGTCAGTGAAAAAAACGTCCCTTACATTGGTGATCTGTGGGGAAAAACTTCCCTTACATTGGTGGTCAGTGGGAAGAATGCCTCTTACATTGGTTAGTGGGAAGGATACCCACTTACAATGGTGATTGGAATGCCATCATTAAAGGGGTAGTAATCTGCAGTTTTTTGTTGTTTTTTTAAACCTGCAAGGCAAAGTTATAATGTGCTAGTATGCATCACATGAGTGAAACTTACCTTAAAACGAAGCCCTCCAGCGAAACGCTGTCAGCGATGACAGGCCTTCCATCTTCACCCTGTCTTCCTTCTGGGCTGGCTGGCTCTGGTCCTTTGATTGGACAAGCCATGATAATTTCACTCCCGTGTATGCGCTGTTCATAACACTGGGCCTCTGAAGGAACGGAATAGGTATGCGTTCCTTAAGAGCGCATGCGCTGGTGATGTCACCTCCTGTATCTAAAGTAAATATCTCAGAACCCTAGGGATCCATGGAACACTGGATGAGAGTGCCTGCATCTGAAACTCTCAACCTGCATACATGTTCCAGGTCTATGACCTGAGCAAAAATAAAAACAGGCAACCACTGCCCTATACCTATTATGCATCCCAAAAGTTGAAAATAGCAGTTTCCGTCTAAAGGCTCCTACACAGGTATCTGCATAGAGACGATTCCTCTTTAGTGAATTATTCATTAAGCCCTTGCAGACCGGCTCACGCCGATATACGTTGGCAGAAGGGCACGTACAGGCATATTAACGTACCTGTACGTTGCCCTTTAAGACGCAGCATTGTGGGCACGCGCCCACCACGAGCTCCGTGAGTGTGATCGTGGGTCGATCGTGGGTCGTGGCTCGATGTCCGTGGGGATACCCACGATCGTTTCACGGGGAGGAAGAAAGGGGAACTGCTGATGTAAACAAGAATTTCCCCATTCTTCCTACTAACAGGACACTGATCACTGCTCCCTGTCATCGGGAGCGATGATCAGTGTCGTGTCACACGTAGCCCATCCCCCCCACAGTTAGAACACTTCCCTAAGACACACTTAACCCCTTCAGCGCCCCCTCCTGGTTAACCCCTTCACTGCCAGTCACATTTACACAGTAATCAGTGCATTTTTAATTAAATGTGAATGGTCCCAAAGTAGCATCAAAAGTGTCCGATCTGTCCGCCATAATGTCGCAGTCTCGATAAAAATCGCCATTACTAGTAAAAAAAAAAGTATTAATAAAAATGTCATAAAACTATCCCCTATTTTGTAGACGCTATAACTTTTGCACAAACCAATCAATAAATGCTTATTGTGGTTTTTTTTACCAAAAATATGTAGAAGAATAGGTATCGGCCTAAACTGGGGAAAAAAAATGTTTTTTTATATATTTTTTGGGGGATATTGATTATAGCAAAAAGTAAAATATATTGTGTTTTTTTCAAAATTGTCGCTCTTTTTTTGTTTATAGCGCAAAAAATAAAAAACGCAGAGGTGATCAATACCACCAAAAGAAAGCTCTATTTGTGGGAAAAAAGGACGTCAATTTTGTTTGGGAGCCACATCGCATGACCGGCAATTGTCAATTAAAGCGACGCAGTGCCGAATCGCAAAAAACGCTCTGGTCTTTGGCCAGCCAAATGGTCCGGGGCTGAAGTGGTTAACTTATGCTCTGTAGTTTTATTTATATTTCAATGTTTTTATTGAAAAAGAAGGTAACAAAGTACAAAATAGCCAGTCACATAGGCAGATTAATGTTAAATTATCAAAGCAGTATATTCCAATATGGAAATAATTAAGATAGATTTATATTACTTATTCACCACCTATTATGGTAACATAACATAAAAAATGCGGCAAACATCCAAATATCGGTGGAATTTAACCATAACCTATCAACTGTGAGCTAGACAATTCCTGTGTGAGGGAATGGCACAGACCCAGAGTCCTGGGAGGTCCTGGACATGGTCTTTGGGACAATCCCAGGTCTCATAGTCATAGAGGATCGTATATGAGATCATCTGTATTGTATCAGAATTTCCGGAGATGTGAGAATAAGAAAAAGAAAGGTAAAAAAAAGGGGAACAGAACAAAAGGAAGAGAGAAGAGGAGGGAAGAAAGGAAGAAACGAAAGAGGAAAAGTGAAATGGGGAGGGAGAGGGTCGTCCTGGAGTTCGCTATGGAGTAGAAATATAGTCAATCCATGGGTCCCGTATCTTATTAAATTTCTTGACTTTATTACTGAGAATGTAAGTGAGTTTATCATTGAACATAATCCAGTGGTGCATTTAGGTTTTGTGCTGCCCTAGGCCTGACTAAACTCATGCACCCCGCTAATTTAAATACAACCCACCCCATCCTGCCAAGGCCACACCCCTTCCTGTTTAAAACCCATCCTATCATCTGTAAACCACACCCCTTCCTCTTTAGGCTCATTTGGCACCTTTCAGGGGGGAATGGGTACCTGTTATTGACAGGTACCCTTTCCCACTTACGGGAGACTGCGCTGTCCCCTCTAAAGTTTGCCCCCCCTCCTCCTTCCTCCAGTGGGCCATTCATAAAGTGCAACGTGCTTCGCACATGTGCAGTAGGGAACCGGTCGGTTTCCTTTACCATGAATGATAGTGGCAAAACCCGAGAGCCAATCCGAAAATCGTCTGAGGTGTCGACATCGCTGGATCCCTGGACAGGTAAGTGTTCTAATATTAAAAGTCAGTAGCTACAGTATTTGTAGCTGCTGAGTTTTAATGCTATCATGGGGGGGGGCCTCACTGTGCCCATCAATTGCAGCCTCACTGTGCCCCATCAAACGCAGCCACTGTGCCATCAAATGCAGCCACTGTGCCCCACCCAACGCAGCCACTGTGCCCCATCAAACGCAGCCACTGTGCCCATCAAACGCAGCCACTATGCCCATCAATTGCAGCCACTGTGCCCTCAAACGCAGCCACTGTGCCCATCAAACGCAGCCACTGTGCCATCAAACGCAGCCACTGTGCCCATCAATTGCAGCCACTGTGCCCAATCAAACGCAGCCACTGTGCCCATCAAACGCAGCCACTGTGCCATCAAAAGTAGCCATTGTACCATCAAACGCAGTCACTGTGCCCTCAAACACAGTCACTGTGCCCATCAATTGCAGCCACTGTGACCTCAAACGCAGCCACTGTGCCCATCAAATGCTGCCACTGTGCCCATCAAATGCAGCCACTGTGCCATCAAACGCAGCCACTGTGCCCATCAAATGCAGCCACTGTACCCTCAAACGCAGCCACTGTGCCCTCAAACGCAGCCACTGTGCCCTCAAACGCAGCCACTGTGCCCATCAAACGCAGCCATTGTGCCCATCAAACACAGCCACTGTGCCCATCAATTGCAGCCACTGTGCCCATCAATTGCAGCCACTGTGCCCATCAAATGCAGCCACTGTGCCCCATCAAACGCAGCCACTGTGCCCATCAAACGCAGCCACTGTGCCCATCAAACGCAGCCACTGTGCCCATCAAATGCTGCCACTGTGCCCATCAATTGTAGCCACTGTGCCCATCAAATGCAGCCACTGTGCCCCATCAAAGGCAGCCACTGTGCCCATCAATTGCAGCCACTGTGCCCCATCAAACACAGCCACTGTGCCCCATCAAACGCAGCCACTGTGCCATCAAACGTAGCCATTGATCCCATCAATTGTAGCCACTGTGCCCCATCAAATATAGCCATTGTGCCATCAAATGCCAAGAGTTCCCAGGCGAGTGGAGCGTCCCAATTATACCCTACTGCTGAGATTAGGGTTATGGATCTACGAATTTGGTCTAGGGTCTGATGCCCTGTTATAAATCCAGATTGGTCTTTATGAATGTAGTGTTCTAAAAAAATGTTAAGGCGAGAAGCCAAGACTTTTGTAAGGATCTTTAAGTCACAATTTATTAACGAGATTGGGCGATAATTACGAACATCAGAGTCCCTGTTGGGTTTAGGGATAACACTAATATATGCTTTATTTTCATCTAGCGGGACGGTACCTCCATCCCGCAAGGAGTTAAAGTAAAGGACTATGTGTGGAACCAATTGATCAGAAAATTTTTTATAGTATAAGTTAGGGAGATCATCTGGGCCAGGAGATTTGTGGAGTGACAGTGATTTAATAGCAGCACAAATCTGTTCGCCCGTAAAAGGTTGGTCCATAAGGTCTTTATGATCATCCGTGATGGATAAGAGAGGGAGGTTCCCCAAGAATTCCCTAACGGATGAAGGGTCCGCATTTAGAAGATTACCGTATAGGTCAGCATAAAGATCATGGAATTCCCGAAGAATTTTTTGGGGGTCTTGAGAAAGATGACCTCCTGACAGTCTTATTTTGGGGAGTGCCAGGTGAGAGTGTCTAGGGGTAAGTTTATGTGCTAATAAAGAACCCAGACAGTCCCGCCAGGTGAAAAATTTATGATTCATCCACCTTAGTTGCTTCTCAGCCCTAGTAGTAAGACATAAATTAAGTTCTAAGCGAGATTGTTCCAATTTAGTAAATAAGTTAGGAGATGGAGAGTGTTTGTGTTGTTTAGTTAAGGTTTCAAACTCCCTGGTCTTGGAAGAGATCAATTCAACGTGAGCTTTTTTGAGTCTGGAGGATAATTGAATAAAAGCTCCCTGGATAGAGGCTTTGTGTGCAGCCCAATTGATAGCAGAGGACATATCTTGTGGGTTATTAATATCAAAAAAGGTTTGCAAATGAGTAGCAATCTCAGGACAATGAGATTCGTCACCGAGGAGGGATTCATTCAACCTCCAATGAGGGTTTGCTCTTCTACTGGTGAGGTCTGAGATCTGAACCAAAATCGGATCATGATCCGACCAGGGGGTGGATAGTATCTTAGTGGATTTCAATTTAGGTAGCAGTCCCGGGAGGAAAAACACGTGATCAATCTGGGAATAGTGTCCATGTGCTCTTGAGTAATGAGAGTAATCTCTAGCGGTAGGATTGATTTCACTCCAAACATCCACAAAGTCATAATGATAAAGCAATTGTGCAAATTTATGGCTCTGTTTAGAAGGGGGACAAAGCCCCACGGCATGTGATTTATCTTTAAGAGGGTCTAAAGCTAGATTAGAGTCACCCACTAGGATCACTGCGCCTTCAAACTCATGAGCCATGGACCGTAGGAGGGAATGAAAAAATGTGGTTTTGTTGGTGTTGGGAGCGTAATAAATTGGGAAGGTAACCAGTGATTCCCCTAGATGACCTTTGACAAGAAGATAACGCCCATCCTTATCTCTAATGACTTTGGTTTCAAACAGAGGGCCACTCCCCTTTTCTTTTCCGACGCATTTGCATAGTAGCAAAGAGGATAGCCTTTATGGAGATAACGAGGGGTAAATAGGGAGGGAAAGTGTGTCTCCTGGAGGGCGACGATGTCTGCCCCCAGAGAGCGATAATGTGCAAAGGCTTTAATGCGTTTAGCAGGGGATCCAAAACCTTGAACATTATGAGATAATAGGCAGATATTCCGGAAAATAGATGTTATATTAGACATAGGAAACAGTCAGTTGAACCTCGATAAACAGACTCACCCACCGATCTGCAAACCTCCGGACCCGGGAGCACCAGAAGAACCTCCAGGCGACCCTCAAGAAAGAACACTGGTAGAAAAGGTTAAGACAAGAATAGAGACAGAGAAAAAACAAAGAAAACAAAAAAGGAGTCAGGCCAGGAGACCCCTAGCACTGAACAGTACGGTATAGCAATGTAAAAATGTATGTAGAATGATCAAAAAAAACAAAAACCAACAATTCAAGTATCTCGGAGCCGAAGCTCAGAGTGTGCAGGAGTCTTCACCACAAACAAGTAATGGGAAGAGTACTTCAAATGGGGAGAGCGTATAGACACCCCCAGCAGTAAATACACATTCAAATACTATTTTGGCCCCACATCTCAACCTAGGGAACATAATAAAGCCACAAATTAAAGAAGTTGTGGTATCAAACCTAGTGGGATGAACAATAATATCAGAAGTCCAACCTGAAAAAGAAAATATGTGAACCAGATTTAACCAACCACTTCAGGGTCGGCTAGAACATTTAGGCAACAGGCCTATGGTATTTCAAAATGATCAAAAAAAGGAAAAAAAAAGAAAAAAAGACAAAAGCAGTGGTTAATGTCCCGCAATGGGACCACTGAGAAACCACCGCATTAACTCAAAAGTTCGTCCATTAGGATGAGACAGGTTCTCAGGGCGCATGAAAAGAAGAAGCTGATGTCTTTGTCGGTCTTCTCGGTTATGCGGACCATAGAGGAGAGAGTGGAGGATGAGGATTGTCGGATCCATGTTGATTCTGCGATGAGGGGCTGTGAGAGATGAAGCCCAATTTCAGTAAGATTGTTTCACCTTCAGCGAATGTAGAAAAGGCGTAGGACTTGCCGTTGAAAGAAAATTGGAATTTAAAGGGGTAGTTCCATCTGTATCGAGTGTTGCGTTGGATCAGAGGTAACAGTAAGGGTTTAAACTATCGTCGTTTTTGAATAGTGGCCTGGGATTTATCGGCAAATATTTGAATCTTGAGACCGTCTATCTCTAAATCCGGATTTTCTCTAGCATGACGCATCACAGCCTCCTTGATCCGGAAAAAATGTGGTTTAACAATAACATCTCTAGGAGGGCCATCAGGTTTTGGAGGTATCAGGGCCCTATGGATGCGATCGATTTCCATATCAATGTCATCAATATCAGGTATCAGTGAGTAGGTGACAGAAGTGATATCTTTTATATTTTCTGGAATGCCCCGTATATGAAAATGATAGCGCCTGGCGTGATTTTCGAGATCACCGATTTTTGAATATGCTTCCTCAAGGCGATCTTGTAGATCGGTTATCATGTTTGGGTTTTGGCACACTCTGTGAACCGTTTCATCTACTTTTGATTCAATGTTTTCTAACCGATTCCCTAGCTCCTGGAAATCTTGCTTTAAGTCCAAGGCTGATTTGTCAGTAGCTTTAGCCAGTTCCCTTTGTAATAAATCAGCAAAGCGTGCAAAAAGTATTGGATCACCTGCATATTGTGGCTGAGCAGATGTAATAGCAGGGAAGTCAGTGGCAGTGTCTTGATCTGGTTCTTGGCTGCTGGGCTGACTGCAAAAGAGATCTGCCATCTCTCTATCCAGAACAGAGGATGTATGAGAGTCCTGGCTGGTTGATATGGCTGCAGCTTGTGAGGGGGGGCTAGGGGGTGAGCCTTGCATACTTGTGTGCTCACCTGAAGCTGAGGAGGATATCGGAGGGCTGTTCGTGAGATTGCTCTGCCCTGGGGGCTTAGTAATCCTCTTCTGTGAGGGCGGCTTATCCTCTCTGGGTGCCGGCGTCCCTCGTGTAGTATAGCTGGTCGCCATCTTGGATTCCTTGCCTGTAGCCCTGGAAGGATAGCGGGGGCTGCTCTGGGGCTTAGTCCACGGCTGGTGTGGCATCTAAAATGATCCCGGTCCTCACTTCAGAAGGATCGGGCAGCTAGAAGTCGTGGGTGAGGTGTGGAACCGCTAATGTTAGCTGTTTCTGCGGAGGGGTGTGCAGAGCAACTCAGAGGCACATCTGCTCCGGCCGACCGCGCATGCGCTCTCCTCTTTGTTTTTTGTTTTTTTTCTTACCACTTCAGCAAACTTTGTCTGGAGTTTTAATCAACTTAACGTTCATTTACGTACATAACGTTTGTTCAGTTTAACTTTGTTTTTCCGACAGAAAATGAAAAGACAAGCACTCATTGTCTAAACAGCTAATTACTATACTTACATAAAGGCAAGATAGGGGATCAGTATATTATCACGGGGGACAATAAAAAAAAAAAAAAAAAAAAGAAGGGGCTAATGAGCTCCCCGCGCCCACCCTTACGACCAAGTACAAAGTTATCAAAGTTGATATATATGCCATGGTACCTGCATACTAACCCCCTACCCTCTCTCCCCCCTCTCCCCCCCTACTTTCCTACGCAGGACTTTTAACAGGCTGAGCTTCTATTGACTATTATTTATCTTTAACAGTGCACGGGCCCTATGGCTCCTGTCTTAGTCTGGTGTTCCCTTTCCCTAATAAGCTAGGGGTTTTATCATTGTATCCCACTCCGTTGTATTCTTTGCGTCCTTTTACAAAACCATTTTTTCCAGCCACGGCTTCCACATTCTATCAAATTCCTTAAAGTTACCCCTCTTGATATAGTCTACTCTTTCCCTGCATAGGGTTTCATTTAAAGTAACAATCCAATCTTTGAAGGGAGTTCCTTTGATTGCCATCTCAGTGCGATCATTTTTCTGGCCTGGAACAATCATCTCAAAATTGCCAGTGTGGTTCTTTTCCTTTTGCTCTGTACCCATCTATACCCCAGAATGCATACTATGGCCTCCTTCTCAACTAAAATACCAAATATATCTCTCAAGCTATCAGTCCCCCCCTCCCAGTATCGGAACAACTTGGGGCATCTCCACAACATGTGAATGAGATCCCCAGTCCCCCGACACCTGGGACAGCTATCATTAGATCTTCTTCCAAACTTATAGCGACGTTTAGGTGTATACAAAGCTCTGTTTAACAGCATCACGTGCGATATCCTCTGTGGGGGGGAGACTGATACCAAAGGTCTCATCTCTAAAATTCTCCTCCACTGTGCTTGTGTCATTGTCCCTACATTCTTTTCCCATTTAGCTCTTACATCCTGGCATAAACCCTCACCATTAACTACATTACTTAGTTGTTTATATATCTTAGATATTAACCCCTTAGTGGGGGCTACCTGCAATATACATTGAAATAGTGGCGTTTCTTTCCACACTAAACTGTGGTTTTTAAATTGGGCTTTGAGAGCGTGTTCTAACTGACAGTACGTAAAAAAGGAACTCTGCGGCAAATTAAATTCACGTTCCAACTCCGGAAGTTTCTTTAGTGTATTAGCTGTATATAGTTGTCTAAGCCGTTCAATACCGTGATCTTACCACTCTCTAACTTTTCCTATCTTAAGAATTTCCTGCAGATTACGATTGTTCCAAAGCGCTCTCCTCTCTGTAGTTTTATTTAGTAGGATAAACAGTGATTGTTGGAGAATTTGCTAGCACAGGCTGAACTTGCATGAAAGTGATGAATATGAAGAATCACATGAAACTTCTGTTTTGACACATCAGTTGCTTTTTTTTATTAACCACTTTATGTCCAAGAGGTGGGTTAGGTAAAACACATTGTTAAAATTTAACTGTAGCTGTAACAAAGACTCCAAGGGTTAGGTCAGTGGTTTCACAACTGCGGCTGGCAAGACAGATGCGCTCCTTTGCTTTCATCAACAATGGGGTACCACTCCTCCCACTGACAGCAAAGATAAGGAACTACTCCTCCAATTAGTACCAACAATGGGGCATAATTCTTTCCCACTGACATAAACAATGTGGTATAATTCCTTCCCACTAACACCAACAATGGTGCATAATTCCCTCCACTGATTCCTACAGTGGAACACTATTCAAAACCAACGATAGAACCAGGGGCGCCCGGGCACCGCCCCCCTCTCCAGGCCACCCCCCTATATGCAATGGATAGATTCATGCATAGCATGATTCTATCCATGGTCGCCGCAGCCACCCCCTATTCATGCGTCTGGCCCCTTTCAGGGCACTGGGCGCATGAATTACAGCGACCAGGGTTTTTTTTTAAGCCCCTGATATCAGGAACCATGAATCAGACCGAGACAGAAGTATAGTTAAATCACACTTGTTTATTAATAATAATAATAATAATAATAAGGTAAACAGAGTAAGTGTAGTCAAAACAAGCCAGAGTTCAGTAACCGGATCAGGTAGTCAGCCAAGCAAATGTCAGAGAGCCAGAGATAGTAGTAGTACAGCAAGCAGGATCAGGAGCCAGAAAGAACGTCAGCCGAGCAAGTCTTCAACAGGAACGCAGGAGAAAAGTCTCTGTGATGTTGACAAAGGTGAAGGCAGAGATCAAGTGAGCTGGACAACTTTAAGTAGGCAGGACTGACGAGCAGAATCAACAACAGTGGGGTAACTGTGGAGAGAAATGGGAGCTGGCAATTAGCCGACAGCTGAGCGGCCAGCTCAGAGAAGGAAGGGCTGAGCCCAGCCCTGACAGTACCCCCTGCTCAATGACCCCTCCACCTCGGAGGACCACCGGGCTTGAGGGGAAAACGTCTATGGAAATCACGGAGGATAAAAGGGGCATGTACGTCCGAGGATGAGACCCAAGAGCGTTCCTCCGGACCGTACCCCTTTCAATACACCAGGTACTGTATGCGCCCACGGAACCTAAGGGAGTCAACAATGGATTGTACTTCATACTCCTCATGGTTCTCAACCTGTATAGGGTAAGGACGTGGCACAGAGGTGGTAAAGCGATTACGGACCAAAGGTTTCAATAAGGAGACACGAAACACATTTGAGATGCGCATACTAGGAGGAAGGTCCAAGGTGTAAGCCACTGAGTTAATCCTGCGTCTACAAAATAGGGGATAGTTTTATGGCATTTTTATGTTACTTTTTATTTATTAGTAATGGCGGCGATCTGCGATTTTTATAGGGACTGCGACATTATGGTGGACACATCGGACACTTTTGACACTATTTTGGGACCATTATCATTTATACAGCGATCAGTGCTATAAAATGGGGTTAACCACTAGGGGGCGATGAAGGGGTTAAGTGTGGCCTAGGGAGTGATTCTAACTGTGGGGGGATGGGCTTCAAGTCACATAACAGCGATCACTGCTCTTGATGACAGAGACACAAGGCAGAATGGGGAAATGCCTTGTTTACATAGGCACTTCCCCGTTCTGAGGCTCCGTGACACGATCACTGGGAGACCGGCGGACATCCAGTCCGCCGATCCCACGGGCACGGTCACGCTGTAGGCGGCGGGCGTGATATCCCCGCCTCTTAAAGGGGAGGTACAGGTACGCCCATTTGCCCACCACTGCCATTGTGCCGACGTATATCGGCGCGCAATGGTCGGCAAGTGTTATTAAACCCACAACAGTAAAATCAGTCTGTATATGCAGTAAATAATGCTTGTTATACTCACTATGGAACCTAAGGGGTTAATCCTTTGCATTGTACAGTATCTCACAAAAGTGAGTACACCCTTCACATTTTTGGAAATATTTTATTATATCTTTTCATGTGACAACACTGAAGAAATGACACTTTGTTACAATGTAAAGTAGTGAGTGTACAGCTTGTATAACAGTGTAAATTTGCTGTCCCCTCAATCTAACTCAACACACTGTCATTAATATCCAAACCCCTGCCAAAAAAAGTGAGTACACCCCTGAGTGAAAATGTCCAAACTGGGCCCAATTAGCCATTTCCCTCCCCGGTGTCATGTGACCCGTTAGTGATACAAGGTCTCAGGTGTGAATGGGGAGCAGGTGTGTTAAATTTGGTGTTATCGCGCTCACTCTCTCATAGTTACATATATAGTTACATAGTAGGTGAGGGTTAAAAAAAGACACAAGTTCATCAAGTCCAACCTGTATGTTGTGTTCGTTCAGGTGCTTATCTAATAGTTTTTTGAAACTATCAATGTTCTCCACTGAAAACCACCACCTGTGGAAGTGAATTCCACATTCATGGTCAATGAAGGTCTCAGGTGTGAATGGGGTGCAGGTGTGTTAAATTTGGTGTTATCACTCTCACTTACTCATACTGGTCACTGGAAGTTCAACATGGCGAAGAACTTTCTAAAGGTTCTGAAAAAAAGAATTGTTGCTCTACAAAAAGATGGCCTAGGCTATAAGAAGATGGCCAAGGCCCCAAAACTGAGCTGCAGCATGGTGGCCAAGATCATACAGCGGTTTAACAGGACAGGTTCCACTCAGAACAGACCTCGCCATGGTTGACCAAAGAAGTTGAGTGCACGTGCTCAGCATCATATCCAGAGGTTGTCTTTGGGAAATAAACATATAAGTGCTGCCAGCATTGCTGCAGAGGTTAAAGGGGTGGGGGGTCAGCCTGTCATGCTCAGACCATACTCCGCACACTGCATCAAATTGGTCTGCATGGCTGTCATCCCAGAAGAAAGCCTCTTCTAAAGATGGTGCACAAGAAAGCCCGCAAACAGTTTGCTGAAGACAAGCAGACTAAGGACATGGATTACTGGAACCATGTCCTGTGGGCTGATGAGACTAAGATAAACTTATTTTGTTCAGATGGTGTCAAGCATGTGTGGCGGCAACCAGGTGAGGAGTACAAAGACAAGTGTGCCTTGCCTACAGTCATGCATGGTGGTAGGAGTGTCATGGTCTGGGGCTGCATGAGTGCTGCCGGCACTGGGGAGCTACAGTTCATTGAGGGAACCATGAATGCCAACATGTACTGTGACATACTGAAGCAGAGCATGATCCCCTCGCTTCGGAGACTGGGCCACAGGGCAGTATTCCAACATGATAATGACCCCAAACTAAGGTGACCAGATTTTTTAAATAAAATCCGGGGACATATTTTATTTTTTTTTATTGGTAAATGGTAAACTATTTTATAAGCATATTTTCCTCAAATTATATATGCATAATAATATAATGTGGTATGTGTTTATGGAATGATTGTATGATATATACGTTATTTCTCACATTTTGTTCATGAGATAAAAAAAAAAGATACTTCTTAGAATTTTTGGGGATATGACTAACAAATGTTAGGAAGATAAGATAGAGAATTAACTTTTCAATGCATATTTTGTATTTTATTCTTACCTAAGAATTTTGGTTCAACAATAACAATATAAATTAACAATTCAGAACAGTTAAAGATTGCATGGTAACGACACATACACATATGACATTTTTATCTTTTTTTCCACACAAATAGAGCTTTATTTTGGTGGTATTTAATTGCCACTGGGCTTTTTATTTTTTGCTAAACAAACGAAAAAAGACCAAAATTTTTTCTTAGTCTCTGTTATAAAATATCCTTCACTGATGTCGCTTATGAGGCTGCACTGATGGGCACTGATAGGCGGAAATGATAAGCGGCATTGATGGACACCGATAGGTGGCAATGATGGGCACTGATATGTGTCAATGATGGGCACTGGTAGGCGGCAATGATGGGCACTAATGAGGCTGCACTGATAAGTTGGCATTGATGGGCATTATAGGCAGCACTGGTACAGAGCACTGATGAGGCTGCACTGGTAGGAGGCACTGATTGACACTGATACTCTGAGGGGGAGGGGGTTCATTAATCTGTAATGCTATTTGTAATATGCAGCATGCAGGGGGTTAATGTATTGCCATTGGTCACTGGTGCATTAGTGACCAGTGGCAGTTAATTAACCCCTTTGTGCTGCATTAGTGGCAGTGGTGGCAGTGTTTATTAACCCCTTTATGCGGGCTGGGTGGAGATCCCTGACAGGGAAGTGACAGTGTACCACTCCGCTGCAGCTCTGCAAGTGTAGCTCTGTGTAGCGGTGGTGTATACAGTATCTTTCCCCTGCGGCCTTTGTACCGGGCATCAGAGCAGCCCGGGGGGGGGGGGGGCAATTGCCACCCTGCCCCCTGGCCCAGTCCGCCCCTGCTATCCGGGGACAAAACAGGGGACAGACTTGGTCCAGGGACAGTGTCCTCAGTCCAGGGACTGTCCCCGCAAACCGGGGACGTCTGGTCACCCTACCCCAGTCGATATGTATTGTTCTACATATTTTTGGTAAAAAAAAAAAATCACAATAAGCGTATATTGATTGGTTTGTGCAAAAGTTATAGCGTCTACAAAATAGGGGATAGATTTATGTCATTTTTATTATTATTTTTTTTTTTTTACTAGTAATGGCGGCGATCTGCGATTTTTATCAGGACTGCGACAATGCGGCGGACAGATCGAACACTTTTCACACTATTTTGGGACCATTGACATTTATACAGCGATCAGAGATAAAAATAGCCACTGATTACTGTCACTGGCAGGGAAGGGGTTAATACTAGTGGGCGATCAAGGGGTTAACCGTGTTCCCTAGGTGTGTTCTAACTGTAGGGGGGGCAGAACTGACTAGGGGAGGAGACCTGAGAAAACTGGGTTGTGTGTATTCACACACACACACATCCCTGTCCTCGTTCTGGCATGCGCATTGGCTCCGGGGACACCCGGCGGGCGCGTGCGCGCCTGCTATGACATCTTAAAGGAGCGACATATAGCTACGGCAATTTGCGCAGCTGTGCCAACCTGCCACAGTATAATTGTGGTGGCTGGTCAGCTAGTGGTTAATGATGGGTCTATTCCTCCCA
The DNA here is from genome assembly GCA_037952925.1 of Lithobates clamitans. NCBI lineage: Eukaryota > Metazoa > Chordata > Amphibia > Anura > Ranidae > Lithobates > Lithobates clamitans. The sequence continues at coordinate 107,292 of JBBGZY010000175.1, read as the reverse complement.
CTGATACCAATGATGGGGCACTATTCCATTCACAGCCGACACTAATTATGGGCACTATTCCTTCCACTGATATCAATGATTGGGCACGATTCCTTACACTGAAACCAACAGTAGGACATAATTCTTTACACTGACAAAAACAGGGCAGCACTATTCCTCCCAATGACACCAGCGATGAGACGATATTCCTCTCACCGACATTAATAATGGGGAACCACTCCTACTGATACCAATGATGCGGCACTATTCCTTCCACCGACACCAACAATAGGGCACTATTCCTCCCACTGACACCAATGACTGGGCATAATTCCTCCTACAAGCACCAACGATAGAACGCTATTCCTTCCACTGAAACCAACAACGGGGCAATACTCCACCCACTGATACCAGTGATAGGGCACTATTCCTCCTCCTACTGACCACATGTGTAATCGTTTTACTCCTAATGACCACAAAGCCTAAAGCATTGTTTACTCCCACTGTTCATGGTCTGGCCCCCTAAAGTCTGAAGGAAAATAAACTAGCCCTTTGTTCAGAAAGTTTGCTGACCTCTAGGTTATAGGTTAGGGCTGGAAGGGTAAGTGCTAAGGGCACGTTATGTGTTTGTTGGGAAGGTCAAATGGTAAGGTCTTGTCTTAGGCGTTAGTTGTTAAAGGATAACTATAATTTCACAAAGTAATCTTTTAAGTACCTGGCAAGAGAGAAGACTTTGGTGGAGGAAGGGGAATAATAAGGATAACTATATGATAGTATACTCATCTCTTAAAGTGTATCTTCAGTATACCCAAAAAAATTTAGGAGCTTGGTGACACAATCCAGAGGTGGGGATTGGTGCATGCCTGGGAAAGGAGGGTGGTAGTGTCTCCTTAGAGGCAATCTGAATAAATCATATGTGATTGTATCTTCAACATGATCTGAATGCACTTTAATAAATGATTAAAATTGGAAGTTTTAATCATTTAAAGCGGAGCTCCAGGCTCCTTCAGGAAAAAATTAAAAGTCAGCAGCTACATATAACCTGTCCAGGAATCCAGTGGTATCCTCCTCACCCATGCTGATTTTTCAATATGTATGTGACATAATATACAGTATAAAGTTCAATTAATGAATAAGTGCACTTGTGAATCGCTGTCACGTACCTGACGGTAGAGCCTGATGTGCAGGAAACGGCCTCTCTTGCTCCTCTGATTCTGGCCCCCTGATAGAGTAGACAGGAGGAGCAGAAGTGCAGAGTCGCACAAGTGCCAAACAGTTCGTCTTCACTGTAATGTGGAACAGCGGCAGGTGGCACGGTGCTGGAGCAGGGTTCTCCAATGAGCGGAAGATGCAGGTCGGGCAAGCTGGGTCAAACACTGGCAGGAAGGTCAGGAACAGAAGCGGAGGCAGGTGCGTAGTCTGGATGCAGGCAGGGTCAGCAACGGGCTGCCAGCGTGGTAGTAGAAGGAGCAGGCAGATGCAGAGTCAGAACAAGCCGGGTCAGATGCAGGCAGCAGGTAGCAGAGTCAGAGGCAAGCCGGGTCGGTAAACAGGTGCAGGTATCACGGGTAAAGCAGGCAGGAACACACGGGAACGCTGTAGAATGGACAGCACTGGATACAAGCACAGACCAGGTTTAAACGGCCCCTTGGTAATGTGCACACAGGTGAACCGAAGGTGTTCTGACAGAGGCTGAGGTCACAGGTCGACTTCTTCGTCGGCCATCTTGAGTACTGGCTAGTCTTCCCTGACAGGCTGAGGTCACAGGTCGACTTCTCCTTCGGCCATCTTGAGTACTGGCTGGTCTTCCCTGACATTGCCCCCCCCTAACGGGCAGCCTCCGGATGCCCAATCTGGCTACTTTGTCAGGACAGGTCCTCTTAAAGGTTTGGATCAGTTCTTGGGCATGAATGTTGGTTTCAGGTTCCCACAAATTGTCTTCAGGACCGTAACCCCTCCACTTAATAAGATATTGAACTTGACCTCTCCTTCTCCTGCAATCGAAAATCGCCTCTATTTCAAATTCCTCTTCGCCATCTACCACCACAGGTTCGGGTGGCTCTGTATTCCGATCCGGAAAAGAGTTGGGGATGGCAGGCTTCAGTAAGGTTATATGAAACACCGGGTGGATCCTAAAGGTCTCCGGTAACTCCAGCTCATAGGCAACATCGTTAATTCGTCTCTTTACAGGAAACGGTCCCACGAATCTGGGGCCTAATTTCCTTGAAGGACAGGTTAGTCTCAGATTTGTTGTGGCCATTGTCTCTTGTAGCAGCTTGTTGTTGGATCTAAAGAAATCCAATGTTTCAAGTACAGCGGGTATCGGGCATTCAGGAATGTTATTAACCACTTGCTTACACGGCACTTAAACCCCCCTCCTATCCAGACCAATTTTTAGCTTTCAGCGCTAACGCATTTTGAATGACAATTGCGCGGTCATACAACGCTGTACCCAAATTAAATTTTTATCATTTTTTTTCCCACAAATAGAGCTTTCTTTTGGTGGTATTTGATCACCTCTGCGGTTTTTACTTTTTGTTAAAAAAATGTAAAAACCTGAATTTTTTTTAAAAAAAATAAATTTTTTTTTAATAATTTGTTATAAAAAATTTTTAACGGGTAATTTTGCTCCTTCATTGATGTACGTTGATGAGGCGGCAGTGATGGGCACTGATAGGTGGCAGTGATGGGCACTGATGGGTGGCAGTGATGGGCAGCACTGACAGGTGGCACTGATTGGCACTACAGGTGGGCATTGGTAGGTGGCACTTGTGGGCATTGATAGGTGGCACTTGTTGGCATTGATAGGTGGCACTGTGGGCACTGTTAGGTGGCACTGTGGGCACTGTTAGGTGGCACTGTGGGCACTGTTAGGTGGCACTTTTGGGTGGCACTGATGAGGAATGTGTTGTGCTTCCACTTTGGGACCGATGTCCCTGACATCTGAGCCGGTGATCGGCTTTTTTCTCTACTCGCGCTGTCAGCGCGAGTAAAAAAAAAAAGATTACCGATCTTCCTGTTTACATCATGTGATCAGCTGTCATTGGCTGACAGCTGATCACATGGTATGGGGACGGGACCAGCCCCTTACTCAGATCGGTGATCAGCCGAGTCTCAGTGACTCGGTGATCACAGCGCGCCTGGCGCGCGCCCTGCAGGGCGCGCGCAGGGAGCGTGCACAGGGGAGGCCGTCATATGACGGCCTCCCGGGAATGCAGGCCTGCGCTGTGGCTGTCATTCGGCCATAGCGCGGATGTCTAGTGGTTAAACAGAAAGGACGGGTGAAAACCGTAGTTTGTGAAGAAGGGAGATTGTTTCATGGCTGAATGAGAAGAATTATTGTAGGCAAACTCGGCTAAGGGAAGTAAGGACACCCAATCGTCTTGTGAAAAGGAGGAGAAGCAACGCAGATATTGTTCCAGTGTCTGGTTGGTCCTTTCTGTCTGACCATTAGTCTGCGGATGATAGGCTGAAGAGAATGAAAGTTCAATACCCAAGGATTCACACAAGGATCTCCAGAATCTGGAGGTGAACTGGACCCCTCTGTCTGAGACGATGTTAGCCGGAACCCCATGGAGTCTTATAACCTCTCTGATGAAGATCCGTGCCATTTCTTGTGCAGAAGGCGTGCCCTTCATAGGAATGAAGTGGGCCATCTTGGACAATCGATCAACGATTACAAAGATAGTACTGTATCCCTCGGATGGGGGCAATTCCACAATGAAGTCAATTGAAATCATTCTCCATGGTCTGTTCGGGACAGGTAATGGCTTCAACAGACCCCAGGCCCTGGATTTGCTGTTCTTATTACGGATGCATTTGGTGCACGATTCCACATATCTCCTACAGTCTCTTGCCACCCCCGGCTACCAGAAGGTTCGCTGCACCAATTCAGCGGTCTTGCTGACCCCAAAGTGTCCTGCCAGCACGTGGTCGTGGCACATGCTCAACGTGGTAGTTCGGAGATCCTCTGGCACGAAGACCTTATCATTATACCAGAGTAGCCCTTCCTGTGTCCGTAAAGTGATCCCAGGTGGTGTAGAACTCCTCACAGAGGCTTGTTTAATCTGCGTTATTAAGTCCCCTTGTAGGAGAAGGAAATTTCCGGAGGACAGGATCGTATCCGGGGGAGAGATGTCTTGGGATTTGCTGAACATGCATGATAGCGCATCTGGCTTTATGTTCTTGGATCCAGGTCTGTATGTCAGATGGAAGGTAAATCTCGAAAAGAAAAGTGCCCACCTGGCCTGGCGAGGTCTCAATCTCTTTGCTGTTCTTAGATATTCGAGATTCTTGTGATCTGTGTAGATTAAGATTGGATGTGCTGCTTCCTCGAGAAGGTATCTCCATTCTTCTAATGCTGCCTTAATTGCTAAAAGTTCGCGATCCCCAACGTCGTAATTCTTCTCCGCGCTAGACAGTTTACGCGAGAAGAACGCAACTGGGTGCAAAAGGGCCTTGGGGCCCTGTCTTTGGGACAAGATAGCTCCCACCGCAGGTTCCGAGGCGTCCACTTCTAAGACATACGGTAAGGCCGAGTCTGGGTGCTTCAAGACGGGTACGGATGTGAAAAACCTCTTCAGCGTTTCAAAGGCCGACTGAGCCTCTGGAGACCAGCGGAATCGGGACCCCTGTTTGGTAAGCTGCGTAATGGGGGCAATGATTGCTGAGAACCCCCGAATAAATTTTCGATAAAAGTTTGCAAAGCCTATGAAACGTTGAATACCTTTCTTGTCACATGGAGTAGGCCAGTCCAGGATAGCCGTTACCTTCTGGGGATCCATCCGGATACCTTCGGTGGAAATGATCAGCCCCAGAAATTGGATACTCTGGCGTTCAAACTCGCAGTTCTCGGGTTTGGCATATAATCCGTGCTGTCGAAGATGGGTTAATACACTTCTCACGTGTCTGCGGTGGTGTTCTAGGGAGGAAAAAAAAATTAGCATATCATCAAGGTATACAATGACAAATAAGTACAGGAAGTCTCTGAGAACATCATTAATGAAATGCTGGAAGGTAGCCGGAGAGTTGCAGAGCTACTCATAATGCCCAAATCGTGTGCGGAAAGCAGTCTTCCACTCGTCTCCCTCCCGAATGCGCACTAAATTATAGGCGAAGATCCAATTTTGTAAATATGGTAGCAGAACCAAGTCTTTGAAAAAGTTCAGGAACTAATGGAAGTGGGTAACGGTTCTTCACCGTCACCTTGTTAAGTTCACGGTAGTCCACACAGGGCCTTAACGACTGATCCTTCTTCTGGACGAAGAAAATCCCCGCCCCAGCTGGAGACGTGGAAGGGCGGATGAAGCCTTTCCTGAGATTGTCATTGATATAGTCCTTCAGTGCCACCAGCTCGCTTTCAGACAGAGGGAAAATCCTCCCAAAGGGAACTTCGGCTCCGGGGAGTAGCTCTATAGGGCAGTCATAGGGCCAATGAGGTGGGAGGATCTCTGCCCCCTTCTTACTAAACACGTCTAGGAAGCTGTGGTAGGCTGGAGGCACAAGCTGACTGGTTTCAGAGTCCGTATCTAGACACAGCATAGCGGGAACATCACAGGAGGTCTGTAGGCAGTGCTGGGTGCAGTAAGAGGAGACAAAGTTAATGCTTCCTTTAGACCAGTCGATATGGGGATCGTGGGCCTTCAACCAAGGTATACCGAGGATAACTGGGAACAGAGGGGAAGCGATGGCGTCTAGTCGTAGCAGTTCTCGGTGGTCCTGGGACATGCTGGTCAGCAGAGGAATAGTTTCGTGAGTGACTGCTCCGGACTTAATGGTGGAACCATCGGCCAAGTGAACCGAGAGCTTCACAGACCAGGTTTAAATAGCCCCTTGGTAATGTGCACACAGGTGAACCGAAGGTGTTCTGACAGAGGCTGAGGTCACAGGTCGACTTCTTCGTCAGCCATCTTGAGTACTGGCTAGTCTTCCCTGACAGGCTGAGGTCACAGGTCGACTTCTCCTTCGGCCATCTTGAGTACTGGCTGGTCTTCCCTGACAATCGCTCTGTGTAAAATAATTAATATAAAAATATAATAAAGTCCAAGGAAGAAGTCACCACATTGACATATGATGTGACAAATGTCCACTCCACAAAAACAGCCCCAAAATTCTTCCAAAGTGTAACACACTCTTTACAGTGATCACTTCCACCAGCAAGTGCTCATACGGATGGACCCTCACCTTCACAGTAGCCACTCTATATTATGAGGTCAAAAGCACATGAGATAAACAAGCCAGAAACCTCCAGTCCCAGGAACCACCTCCTGTCTTGATCACCCTGCAGCCTAGGATCCACAGCATACACAGCCACTCTCAACTGACGCGTTTCATCCCAACTGGAATTCTTCAGAGGAGGTCCTAAGGCGTACCAAGCTACATATAACACATCCTCCCCAGTGGTTGCCAGAGTATGAACAGCGATCTGTCATCTCCCCTACACATTCCCCTCCCCCCTTCAGTTAGAACACACACTAGGGAACACAATTAACCCCTTGATCACCCCCTAGTGTTAACACCTTCCCTGCCAGTGACATTTATACAGTAATCAATGCATTTTTATAGCACTGATCGCTGTATAAATGACAATGGTCCCAAAAATGTGTCAAAATTGTCCGACGTGTCCGCCATAATGTTGCAGTCCCTATAAAAATCGCAGATCGCTGCCATTGCTAGTAAAAAAAATAATTAATAATAAAATGCCATAAAACTATCCCCTATTTTGTAGACGCTATAACTTTTGCACAAACCAATCAATATACCCTTTTTGGGATTTTTTTTTTTACCAAAAATATGTAGAAGAATACATATTGGCCTAAACTGAGGAAAAAAATGTTTTTTTATATATTTTTGGGGATATTTATTATAGCAAAAAGTAAAAAAAAATTGCGTCTTTTTTCAAAATTGTCGCCTTTTTTTGTTTATAGCGCAAAAAATAAAAACCGCAGAGGTGATCAAATACCACCAAAAGAAAGCTCTATTTGTGGGAAAAAAAGGACATCAATTTTGTTTGGGTGCAACGTCGCACGACTGTGCAATTGTTAAAGTTAAATCAACGCAGTGCCGAATCGCAAAAAGTGCTCTGGTCAGGAAAGGGGTAAAATCTTCCGGGGCTGAAGCGGTTAATTACACATTTATCCTTAAGAAAGACTTCTGGGAGCTTCGACTTCGGTGTCATAGAAGGGGGCATGTGTCTAAAAGACACATGCTCCAGAATCCTGGAAGCAGACTGGACGTTGACGCTGGGGGGTGCGGTCTGAGCATGACGGAGTGAGAGGCAGAGCACCGCAGTGGCGCGCTCGAGCAGGAGATCGTGTTCGGTGGGCTGAGTAAGAGACGCCAGGAGCGCCACGAGTATATGCCGGGACGCGGACGAGAGAAGGGCACAGGTCGGGCTGAAACATCTAGATACCCGCCCATTATCAAGTACCTCGCTGCGAAGAAAGAACCAGCCATGTCAGTAGAGACTGGTGTTGTTTCATAGCGTGCTGTACGGGCCGCTCAAAGACAGCTAACGGCCATGGAGGAATCAGGTATCCCAACCACCTTAAGCAAATCAGTTGGAAACATCCGTACAGAGCTGGTGGAAGCCGCTGAAGTGAGTCCCCCAATTACGCCCTGGATTAGGGCTACTACAGAGACTCAGGTATGTTCTGTTAACATGGGGGAAACGATTGCACTGGCTGGTGGTGGTGAACAGGACATTAGGAAACTCATACAGGCGCTACCAACTAAAGAGGAATTACAAGTCCTGTTGAGTGATTTAAAGGCGGCGGTAAGGGAAGAGATGAGCGAAGTTGCTGCTAAGCAAGAGGTAATGGACAAAAGATTGTGTAGTTGTGAGTCCTTACAGTCCTCGGAAGATGCCCGTATAGATTTGTTGGAAAGGAAGTTTAAAACACAACAGCAAAAACTGCTAATATTACAGTTGCAAGCAGAAGAATCTGAGAATAGAAGCAGAAGAAACAATGTACGCATCAAAGGGATCCCAGAAATAATAAAAACACCTGACTTGAGAAAAACAGTAACTGATATCTTTAATAAATGCTTAGAAAAACCCTCTGAAACCCATATTGAGCTGGACCGCGTTCATAGGAGTCCGGTAGGGCTCATTTCGGAACAAGGGCCCCCTAGAGATGTGTTATGCCGGGTGCACTTTTTCAGAGTAAAAGAAGATATAATGAGAGCAGCGTGGCAGAAAGGTGCACTGGAATACGCAGGCCAGAAGGTCCAGGTGTTCCCAGACCTTAGCTGGCAGACGAAGAGAAGAAGAAGGTTACTGAGACCACTTCTGGATCAAATACGGGCAAAGGGTGCAACTTATAGATGGGGGCACCCATTATCATTATTCATAAAAAAGGATGGCCATACCTTTGCCCTGATGGTACCAGAGCAACTACCGGACTTATTTAAGTTCTTAGGTTCAGAAGTAGTGGAGGTCCCCGATTGGATTGATATCTCTATTGACAATGTTGGGGAGTATACTCAACAGAAGAAACTGCAGAGGAGCAGGAATTGGGAAAAGGAAGCAGAATAATAGTACTTTTGTGGACTTGTTTTTTTTTTTTTTTACCTCTCCCCAATCTGGACTTTATGGGGCACTCCCTGATCTTTTTTTTTTCTTTTTGCTTCTCTTCATGTTGTTCCCCCCCCCCCCCCCTGTGTGCCCTCCCTCGTCTTGCCCCCTTGAGTGGCCCTATTTTTATTTTTTATGCTTAATGGAGGGTTCCCCATAAGAATTTTTATGTAATATGCAATGCAGGTGGGGAAAACCCCGGATATAGAGTTAATGAGATTCAAAGTGTTGTCAGTGGAAGATTCCTCTGCTCCCCTTTTTTTTTTCTTTTTTTTTTTTCCGTGCTGTGGGGATGGTAGATTCATTGCTGTGTATTTGATGAATAGCACGTGGGTTTTTGGAAAACACATGATATATTTGATTCACGTGAAGAAAGTGATGGGTAGTGATAACTGTTTCAGTTAGATATGATAACACTCTCACACTAAGTAATATAAAGCTTTCAATGCCTCTCATGATTTAGGGTGAGATAGGGTGGGTTTGGACACAAGCAAACTGGGTTTTTTTTTTTTTTTTTTCCTCCCTCATCGCCCCGCCCTTGTGGGGTTGGTAGGGGGGTGCGGGAGTACTAAGGGAGGGGACCGGGGGAGGATAGGGGTAGAGGAGGGAGACACACGGGGTAAACCATTAGGAGTAAAGGGTAGAGAGGAAGTTGGTGAGATATGTGGGGAGGTGGGGGTAAATTAGGTACTATGATGGCAAATCACCAAATAAGTATGGAATTGCAAATACAGTTACATAAGGTTATTTTTGCTTTCTTTTGATGTGAAAAGGGAAGATACAGGGCGATGTCCTGAAGATCGGGGAAGACAAATATGTTGGAAAATTGTTCTCTTGTTTTTCCTTTTTTCTCTTTGTCTCTTTCCTCTTTGTAGTTTTAACCAAAAGGCGCGCCACTGCTATTGCTGATATATTTACGCTCAAATCTTTTGTGTTCAGGGACATTCCCCAATAATAGACGTCTCCCCCCCGAGTGGAGGAATAGTCGGAGACGTTTTCAACCTAGTTGTGGAATTTTTTTTTTTATATTATTATTTTTTTTTAAATTAATTAATTAATTAATTTATTTTTTTCCAACGGCATCGAGGATTCGTGCCGATTGGATTTCTCCCTTAACTGGTATAAGGGAACTGGGGGAGGGGGGTTTTTTAAAAATTTTTTTTTTTTCTTCCACTAGTCTGGGGGTCCTCCTCCTCATAGCCCCCAAGAGATCGTATAGACATGACTAGAATAAAATTCACCTCATATAATGTCAAGGGACTGAACATTCCGGAGAAACGGATTAGATTACCTGCGGAAATGGGCAGGCTTAAGACGCAGATTGTTTTTTTCCAGGAGACACACTTTAGAAGGGACAGAATACCAAACCTTGTAAAACATAAATTTCCAACAGTTTATCATAGTGCATCTTTGAGCGCCAAAACTAATGGAGTATCTATTATCGTCTCGAAACAGATCCCATGGAAGGAGTTGAAGGTAGTTACAGATGAGGAGGGCCGTCTTTTAATTGTAAAAGGACTAATTGGGTCACAGAAGGTCACACTGGTGAACCTATATCTCCCGAATGAAGACCAGGTCGGATATTTAGAAACCTGCCTGCAAACGATACATCAACATAAGGATGGAATCCTAGTGATCTCACATTGGATCCTCTCCTGGATACGTCCAGGGGAGCATCACATTTTTCACAGACAAAAATACGAAGAGTTAAGAAATTACTAAGTAATTTGCAGTAATAGATCCACGTCCAAGACAGGGACTATACTTTCTTTTCGTCAAAACACAAGACATACACTCGTATTGATTATATCTTGATATCACAGACAGCCATAACATCATTGGTGAGTGCTGATATAGGATCATTCACCTTATCAGATCATGCTCCGACAGACTGTACGCTGGATTTAGGGGAGGAGGAATGCCGTGAATGGCACTGGAAGATTAATGAGACGTTGCTAAAGGACAAGGAGTATGAGCAAAAACTAAGCCAGGAACTGGATTCCTTCTTTCTGACAAATGAGTCAGATGAAGTCTCCCCATTCTGTGTCTGGGAAACACATAAATGCGTGATGAGGGAAGTTTTGATATCGCTAGGGGCGCATAGGAAAAAAAAAGCTCAATGAACAGATCGAGGGTATGTAAAAAAAAATTCGGGAAGTAGAATTAAAACATAAAAAATCCCAGATACAGCCACTAGAGGAGAAATTAGGCGGTCTTCGAGAAGACCTGAACTCCCTACTCATTGAGCAGGCAAAAGCGAAATTGAAACGGGGAAGGCGGACACTATATGAATTTGGGAATAAACCAAGCAGGATGTTGGCGAAGGCCCTCAAAGATGCCTCAATACAGTCCCATTTGTCGGGTATTAAAACACAGAGGGGTGAGGTGGTGAACTCATCGCAGGACATGGCACAGACTTTTAGAGAATACTATGAGGGTCTTTACCAATTGGATGGTCACCATTCCCCACAGAGGCGTAAAAATAAACAAGAGAGGGCAAGAGATTACCTATGCAACTCAGAAATGCCAAGGCTAACGGAGGAGATAGCACGAGAATTAGATGTACCAATCTCAATAGAAGAATTTAAGAAAGCAATAAACCTTCTAAAAGTAGGGAAAGCCCTGGGTCCAGATGGCTACACCCTGATGTATTATAAACTTTTTGCTGAGAAACTGGCTCCAAGATTCATAGCGGCTTTTAATACCCTACGGGAGGGACAGACGATACCCAGGGAGATTTTGATGGCACATATAGCAGTAATCCCGAAGGAGGGAAAGGATCCATCCCAATGCTCCAGTTACCGACCAATTGCGTTGCTGAATGTGGATTTAAAAATGTTTTCTAAAATTTTGGCGTTAAGATTAGAAGAGTATATTCCTGCATTGATTCACCCAGATCAAGTGGGATTCACGGCAGGAAGGGAGGGGAGGGAAAACACGCAGAGAGTAATCAATGCGATATACACTGCACAGAGTAGACAGGAATCCCTTATATTGTTTTCAGCTGATGCAGAAAAAGCATTCGATAGAGTTGACTGGATTTTTCTTGAAGCAACTCTACAACATATTGGACTGGGTGAAGGAATGTTGAGCTGGCTTTCAAACCTTTATTCAATTCCAAGTGCGAGGGTTAAGGTAAATGACAGATTGTCGGACCCTTTTAGGATACAAAATGGAACGCGGCAGGGTTGCCCCCTATCACCAATTATCTTTATTCTTACACTGGAACCTTTTTTAAGGAAAATACGTGCTAATCCTAACATTAAAGGTATTAAGACAGAAAGTGAAGAGCACAAGTTGGCAGCATATGCCGACGACTTGATCTTCTTTATATCCTCCCCAATTACATCCCTTCCATCTCTTCTAAGGGAGATAAATAATTTTGGAGACTTAGCAAACTATAAAGTAAACTATACTAAGTCCGAAGCTATGTGGTTGGAAATGAAGGTAACTGAAACACAACAGATAAAGTCACAATTTAACTTTAGATGGTCAGACTCTCATATAAGTTACCTGGGGACCAAAATTCCAAAGAAACTTAGTAGAGTGTTTGAACTAAACTATGCCCCGATGCTAAGACAAATTAAACAAGATTTTAGGAGATGGGATAGGGAAACCTTCACTTGGTTTGGAAGGACAAATATTATAAAGATGAACGTGATGCCTAGACTCCTCTACCTTTTGCAAACCTTGCCAATAAAGATCCCTTCGAACTTCCTAAAGGACCTTAGATCAAGGTTCCTGAGGTTCATCTGGGCAGGGAAGCCAGCAAGAGTAAGGAGAAACATTTTAGTGCTCCCAAAAGAGAAAGGAGGTATTGGCTTTCTAGACCCAGTGAGATACCAGGAAGCACTACAGTTAGCCAGAGTGGTGGAATGGTGTGCCTCCGTAAGGAAGCCACACGTACAGCTAGAACAAGCGACGGTTAAAATTCCTCTGGAGGGAATAGCATGGATAGCAAAATCGAAATTACCCACTATAGTTAAAAAACATCCGCTAACAGGCGCAACCATCCGCTCCATTAACATGAATTTCCAAAAAAACAAATCTTTCACCTTATCCGAGCCCTATGACCCCTGTATTGGGCTCCCCAGATTTCCAACCAGGCTTATCAGATCGGAGTTATGAGGTATTAAAACACAAGGGGAGAAGCAGGCTTATAGACTTTTCTAGGGATAGCCGTTTGATGACACGAGGTGAGATAGAGGGAGAAGTGACATCGGACCTGGATTATTTCAGGGCCATGCAGCTAGGAGCGTTTATCCGTTCAAAAATTAAAACATATCCAGTGATACGGGAGTTATCTTGTTTTGAGCGGAAATGCTTAAAACACTTTTATCACACTTTTATGAAATATTAACGAGCCTGGAAGCCCCACAGGAGCTCAACTTCATGCAAGCATGGGAGAGAGAGTTAGGGGTAACGTTTTCGCAAAAACAGAAGGTCAAAATGTTAAAATCTATACATAAGACATCGATCGCTAGTAGATACCAAGAGGGAGGATATAAAATCCTTACTAGATGGTACAGAACACCAGCAGTTCTTCAAAAAATTTTCCCACAGGCTTCAGACAGGTGCTGGCGTTGTAAGAGAGGGGTGGGTACGATGCTACACATATTCTGGGACTGTGAGGAAATTAAGAGTTTTTGGGAAATGGTCGAGGGAACGATTAAGGATATCACAGGTGTGTCTCTTGGGAATAACCCGGCTGCATTCTTACTAAATGATGTTCCCTTATCGGTGGAAAAATATAAGAACTCCCTGCTCAAACATCTTCTCACGGCTGCAAAGGCCTGTATACCAGCTCTGTGGAAGAGTACAGTCCCTCCGACCAAAACCCAGTGGTGGGCCAGAATTACAGAAATTCAACAAATGGAAAATTTGACCATGATGCTGAAAGAACAAGATGAGAAATATCGGAGGATATGTTCCCCTCTAGTGGATTATAGAATTAGAGAACACGAGAGGTAGATTTGTAGGATTGGAAATGAGGAGGGGGCATCCCCTGACAGTGTTTCCCCTTTTTTTTTTTTTTTTTTTTTTTTGAGGGTGGGGGTATAAGGGGTATGGGAAAAGATAAGGGAAAATATACATGCCTTTGAAACAGAGGAGACTTAGAATCATTTTTGTAAAGAAATGTGTTATGTTGTCATATTACGATAAAAAGGAGTCATATGAATGGATATGAAGATTAAACGAAATGTTTCATGTGGCATGTAATACATGATATTCAAAAAATAAAAAATTTATAAAAAAAAGAAAGACTTCTGAACTGGCAAATCTAATCATTCACATATAGACCAATTTAATGACAAACAGCAATGAACAATGACATACCCAAGACCTTGGAAACCAATTAAAAATCAATTTTAACAGATTAGTGTACAGTTTCAAAAAATATTACAGTCAAAGTGTACAATCTTCTGCCTTCAGGTCAAACTGTGGAAAAATACCATTCAATTTTATTTTCCATTATTATTGTTGATTTAATTTGTTCAATATTACGCCAGACACTGTCTTTTTTTAATCATATATGATCATTTAGACACATTAATGCTTTAAAAAAAAATTTTTTTTTCTTTCATAACCAGGTCTGCATAATAAGTAAACGCAGTCAAGGTCTTCTGATGGCCTATGTATCTTTGTGGGGACAATCATATTTAATGGTTACATTTCTCCAAGAAATGTGTATGGTTTTGTAGTCAGTACCGTATGTGCAGTTAGTACCTGCTGGTCCAATTGAACTGGACTTTATATAATGTTTAAGACGTTTGGCCACTCATCAGCTCTAATGAGTGTCGGGAACATACTCCAACATTTATAGCAATGTGGGTAACTCAGGCACCTTAATCCAATCATAATGGAATGTAGGTAGATGTTGATTGTCCAAGGACACAATGGGAGGCAGTGGTGGAACTACCAGGGTTGCAGCAGTCAAGCTTGCGACTGGCCCCTGGCATTCCGCCACTGTGGGAGGGGCCCCAAGATGGCAAGAAGTTCAGCATGGACGCTCAGTGGAGAGCCTGCTCCTAATTTGTGAGGTGAGGGGGAGCGAGGGACTGACAGGAGAGAGATTGTCATTCTCACTCATATGTACGGTGTGCCGATTCCCCAACACTGCAGTTCCAGTCACTCGAACTTTGCCTTATCTCATCTTTCCTTGGTTTCACTTGGTCAGGCTCATACTCTCCAGAAGTCTGAACCTCTCTGCACAATCATGCAGTAAGTTAACAACGATCCTCCTGACAATTTTTTTCCTATTAACTTTATACCTTCTGGTTCTCCTATCTGCTTTACCCCCCATAAATATGAACTACACATGTCCCTGCAGCAGCAACCCCCCCCCCCCCCCTCAGCTCTGGACATTCCACACAGCCATTTGTCTGACACCCTTTTCATACCAGACTCACTCTTATTACCTAGACGCAACCTATTCACTCTTGTCTTATTCCTCGTACACACTATAAGAAAATCGGGCGAACATTTTCGTCCAAAGAATTTTCGCATGATTTTCATATAGTGTGTACACAACTTTCGACAGCCGATTCCGAATTTTCGTATGAAAATTCCCGAAGGGACAAACTCCAAAATTTTTCTCATACGGTAACAAAACGAACGATTTTTGTTTAATCTGTTTGCACATGATCAGAAACAAAAAAACAACAAAAAAAGCCTTTGTTGTGCAAGAATATTTGTAAGAATTTTCGTAAGAATTTTCTTTCATTGGTTCCGATTTGCTGTGAAATATCGAGAAAAATTGGAGGAACGTTCGCCCGATTTTCTTATAGTGTGTACCCCACCTGCTAAGCGAGGAATCTGCCCGCTGAGCAGATGGGTGACTGGTCTGTGTCCACTCTGCAGAACAGACACAGCCTGTTCTCCTCTATGGCTAGTCACATGTAAACAGACCATCTGTCCGTTTACACCCGAGTGCCATCCGATCCTAATCCACCAGACGGATGTCTGTCTGTTTTTAGCAGATTGGAGTTGATGTCAGTGGATATAAACGGACACATGTCTGTTTATACCTGTCACTTCATAGAGGAGAATGGAGGGTCCAATCGTGTCAGCCTGCAAAACTGAAAGGCTGACCCAATTGGTCCATTCATGTGAAAGGGGCCTAATAGTGGACTCACATCAGTATGCTGCAGTTTTGTCGCTGTGTGATTGTATAAAAAGTTTACATGCAGTTTATGGTATGCGCCTAATGAATTATTTTAACACATGCATTTTCATTAAAGTACTGTACATCAAATTCCTGGATGCTGCATATTTGACGTGCTTTTAGAAAACACACTGTCTAATATACTCAAAGGGAACGCACCTAAAACCGCATGTGAAACACCTATACAATCACACTGCGACCAAACTGCAGCACACTGATGTGAGCTCACAAGGCTAGGTTCACACCTCTGCATGTCAGGAATGTGCACAAAATTGTGGCTTTCCTGACATACACAGAGACACACTGACCTTTAGTAGACACACAGCAGTGCCATTAATTGTTAATGGCACCCCACACATCTACTTACACATACATTTTTACACTCACCAAACAACATGGTGTCGCTATCTCAAAAGTGAGCTATCAGGGGTCTGTATAGAGCCCCGATGTTTCACGAAAGCCAAACAGGGCTGATAAACCTGAAAAAAATAAATAAATAATAAAAACTTTAAAAAATGTAAAAAAACAAGGGCTTGCTTTGGTCTCTGAAGAGCAATTAGCATTCAGAAGGCCCTGAAGGTTCTAGTTATGCCTCCGATGGGAGGTATAAATATTGGTGGAACCACCCTGTTCTAATTATATAATTCAATCACCATGGTGCATGAACTCTGGGACAATTGTTCATTGTTAGTCATTAAAGTGGTTGGAAAGGATCAAGTTCTTTTTACCTTTATGCATTCTTTGCATGAAGGTAAAAAACCTTCTGTGTGCAGCAGCCCCCCCCCCCCCAGGTCCCCCATCACAGCCAGTGAGCCACTGAGGATAGAGCAGAGGGGAGCCGAGCTGCGCTCTGTGTCTGAAATGACAGACAGAGCAACGGCTCTGGAGCGAGCCTGCTCAAGTACACCCATAGCAAGCTACTTGTTATGGGGGCACTCGGCAGAAGGGAGGTGCCTGGAGCACAAGTGGGAGACCCATGGTTTTGCACAAAGCAGGTAAGTATAACATGTGTAGCAAGGTCCCTGGTCTCCTTCAGTCTAATGAGAACTAGACATATGCACACTGAAATATTTCATTTCGGAATTTCGTTTTTGTCCGAAAAAATAAATTTATTTAGTTACTCCCAAAATTTGTTTTTATTTATTTAGTTTTGTTAAAAAATGCATTTGTCTGAAAAACCTGAAATAATTAAGGTCGAATCTGTCATTGAAGGCTGATGGTGTCTGTCGAATGTTCTAAGAAGATTCGACGGAGCATCTAAACTGTACAACGCTGCAATCGTACATTTCCGGTCGAATGTTCCACCTACAAGCTATAGTAGAATTCTAATGTTGTATGACACTAGTAATAATTATATTTATTAATTATTATTACTAGTCAACCAACATTAGAATTCTCCTATATCCTATGGGTGGAGCATTTGACCATAAATGTCAGCTCGCGGTGACTGCTTTGTCGAATCTTTATGTCGAATCTTTTCTCTCGATGTCGAATAATCTTGCACTAGTAGAGTTACATTAGGCACATTCGACCTTTTTTGCTATTGTCTCTATAATGTTGAATCTTTTCTCTTTATGTCAAATCTTTTCTCTCTATGTAGAATAATCTTGGACTAATAGAATTAAGGTTAGGCACATTCGACCACAGGTTAGATGGACACAGATCACTGCTATCTATATCGAACTGTTGTCGCAACGAAAATGAAAATAAAGCATTTGTTTATGTCGGATCTTTCGGTTTTTGGATTCTGCACGTTCGTTATCGTTTGTTAAAACGACAACGTAAATACTCGAAATTCAGACAAAAATGCATTCGGACAAAAACGAATGCACATGTCTAATGAGAACCTCCAGGGACAGAGATAGCTGACATCCTTCTATATATGGTGGGTTTGCAAGGCATAGTGGATATAATACAAGGTATATTCATTGGGCGCCAGACACTTCTTAAATGCAAATGAGATTTTATTTCTCTTAACAGAATTTTGGGAGAGAGGGTTAGGAGCAGGACACCCTTAGGGAGTCAAGGTTAATTGGCAGACTATGAGACTTCAACAGGAGGACAGCCATGCAGGGAAAGGCATCCAGCAAGACGCCACATCTGCATGTGTAGGAATGCTGTCTCCTATGGCAACAGTCTTTAACAGTTCCTAACACAAAGTGTAAGGCTGGCCATACATTATACAATTTTCTTCTACAACTTTCCTTTACATTTACCAAAACCTTATAATATGAGGTGACACCTAAACACTTTCAATGTTGTATGCAGTCAGGCAGGCCCTTGTACTACATAGTTGAAGGTAAATCTAAAGGAAGATGAACAAGAAAATTGTATAATGTATGGTCAGCTTTACATTTCCTTCACTTCCACTACAATCACTTCTTGTAGTTCTTCAACCCACTGAGCTACCAGTCTCTCTCACTAGACTAGATGATTCACTGCCACTGAATCCCTTGAGCTCCTTCAATCTTCACTGTAGTATCTTCCTCAAGTGTCACCCCCGCTTCTCTGCTGGGTCCCTAGCTTGGCACTCAAGATACTTTTTAAGCTTCACCCCACTGGCCTGCTCGGTCCCTGGCTTGACACACAAGGCTACATTGCAAGCGTCACCTCCGCTGGCTGGGTCCCTGGCTTGATACCTGCTGAAGTTTCCCGATTCTTCACCATCCCCAGTTGGTGAGAATTTTGCTCCGGTACTTGCTTCAGCTACTCACTGGGGTCCCTGGTAATTAGGTGGTTGGTCCCTTAGTGGCGACAGCTTCCCCTCTACCTCCAACCCAGACAGGTTCTCTGGCTGGCAGAACTGTCACTTCTGGTAGGACTGCAAGCCGCTATCCCAACCCTGCTCTGCTCTCTCTTGTTTCTGGATAGGCCCTCAGACAGCCTAGGAGGCAGATGTGCCCTGAATAGGCCCAAACTTCGGCCTAGCAGCCCGGGCAATACAACACTCGTCCACCCAGACAGCCATCCAGGTGGCACAGAACACTGTTCACTTGACTCCACCCAAATATATAGGTTCTCCCAGCAGGCCAAGGGATTCAAGAAAACCCCCGCCCATTGGCTGAGATACCCCATATACCCATAATCTGATCTTGCATTGCCCTTCTCGTATCTAATGCCACCAGGTACCCGGCCACCTAGCGGCAAAAGAGAGAAGTTCAGCAATTACAGACTTAGAGTGAAATCAATTAATCCCTAACAATGGGCCAAGGTAGCTATACCTGGCAGGTAAATTTAGGAGCAACCCTGCCTAAACACCAGGGTGCTACACATTTGTTATTTAAAAAAAAAAAATATCAGCATTTAATATCTCTTTAAGCACATTTTGGTTTCTTTGGTATTGTGTTGGGGGTGTTTGGCTGCTATCTTGCAACTACATGGGTAACAGAGGGTTCCAGGGTAGCTATGCAAATTAGAAGTGACCCTAGCCAACCAACTGAACAGAAAAAAACAGCTCAAAC
This sequence comes from Lithobates clamitans, assembly GCA_037952925.1. Taxonomy (NCBI): domain Eukaryota; kingdom Metazoa; phylum Chordata; class Amphibia; order Anura; family Ranidae; genus Lithobates; species Lithobates clamitans. The sequence continues at coordinate 88,112 of JBBGZY010000175.1, read as the reverse complement.
CTCAGCTCCAAATGTTGCTGTTTTGCATATTTTTTGCATATTTTTCATATTTTTTTTTTTTGCATATTTTTCATGTGTTTTCCGCGGGTTGCACATAGGGCAGCCCAATCACTTGAAGGGGCTGACATACGCACAACAAACGCGCCAAAGAAGATCCAGAACCTTTTTGGGCATAGGGCATGGCATGTTTTTCTCTACGTATTTTGACGCGTTTCCTGTGCGACAAAGCACACGGCAAAACAGGTGTCTGCTAACCGTGCTTGCGGGGCCATTAACAATTATAGCATTGCAGGTGTGGTGCGTGTTTGCAGCGCGTTTCCAAAACACGTGTTTTCTGTGCACTTTTTCAATTTCTGGAAATGGCAAGTGTCAATGAGGGTTAAATAGCCTTTTTAACTGGTTGCGGACCAGCCGCCGCAGTTTTAAAGCGGCAGGTTGGCCCTGCTGCGCAAAATCACGGTATATTACGTGATCTTGCGGGGTTCGGATAGCAGGCGCATGCGCGTGTTCGCCGAGAGCTCCATGAGTCCGACCACGGGTCCCGCGATTGTCTCACGGAGAGGAAGAACGGGGAAATGCCAATGTAAACAAGCATTTCTCCATTCTGCCCTAGTAACAGGACACTTATCACAGCTCCCTGTAATTGGAAGCGGTGATCAGTGTTGTGTCACACATAGCCCATCCCCCCCACAGTTAGAATCACTCCCTAGGACACACTTAACCCCTGCAGCACCCCCTCCTGTTTAACCCCTTCACTGCCAGTCACATTTACACAGTAATCAATGAATTTTTAATTGCACTGATCGCTGTATAAATGTGAATGGTCCCAAAATAGCGCCAAAAGTGTCCGATCTGTTCACCATAATGTCACAGTCACGATAAAAATCGCTGCTCGCTGCCATTACTAGTAGAAAAAAAAATTATTAATAAAAATGCCATAAATCTATCCCCTATTTTGTAGACGCTATAACTTTTGCGCAAAACAATCAATAAACGCTTATTGTGATTTTTCTTACCAAAAATATGTAGAAGAATACATATCGGCCTAAACTGAGGAAAAAAATGTTTTTTTATATATATTTTTAGGGGTATTTATTATAGCAAGAAGTAAAAATATTGCTTTTTTTTCAAAATTGTCGCTCTTTATTTGTTTATAGTGCAAAAAATAAAAATCGCAGAGGTGATCAAATACCACCAAAAGAAAGCTCTATTTGTGGGAAATAAAGGATGTCAATTCTGTTTGGGAGCCACGTCTCATGACCGCACAATTTTCAGTTAAAGCAACGCAGTGCCGAATCGCAAAAAGTGCTCTGGTCTTTGGCCAGCCAAATCCTCAGGGGCTGAAGTGGTTAAAATACCACAGGAAGTGTGAAGAGGATGCAGGGCAGTTCAGAACTTCTGACAAGATGAACATTTTTTTTTTTTGCACTTAACAAACAGATGTAAGACACTTCAAATGGCATATATAAAATACCAAAAGAAAGTAAATAAGAGAAGTTTATTGTTAGGATTTACATACTCTGCAAGTATTGATGGGGTGGCGGGAATTTAAAGTTATATTAAAGTCAAGGTTTTTTTATTTTGCTTTTTTTTAAATAACAAACATGTTATATTTAACCTGATCTGTGCAATGGTTTTCCACAGAGCAGCTCTAAAGCTCCTCTTCTCCGGTCCCCCGCTAGTGCATTTGGGTCTACCCTCCTGCCAAGAGCCCCCAGAGCAAACAGCTTGCTGTTGTGGTACCCAAACTTCCAAGCTGCTGCTTTTTGTGTCCATTCAGACACGGAGCCGTGGCTCTACCCCACTCCTCTCTCTTCTCATTGGCTCACTGGCTGTGATTGCTAGCAGCGGGAGCCAAAAGTCCCCAAAGACTGTTGTGCACATTGCTGAATTGAGATGGGGCTAAGGTGAGTATTAGGGGGCTGCTGCACACAGGAGGTTGTTTACCTTCGTACATAGAATGCACAAAGGTAAAAATCCTTGAGCCTTTACAGTCACTTTAAGTCTTAAAGTTGACCTTTCATCAAAATGCAAGGTGTGCTTATTAGTTGACCTACTGTAAAAATGCTGCCTTTGTAAAGAAATAGATTAGGAGAAAAGTTACAAAAATAAAATTACGTTGGCCCTTGACGTCCGTCCATGGCACTTAGATGAGTGTGACATGGGCCTTCTGGTGAGATCGTGAGAATGCTGAGAATTCTAAAGCTGGCCATAGACAGGGACTGGATGGGATTCAAACCATGTATGGGCAGGCTGATTGTCCCAAAGTCGATCCATCGATCGACAGCATGCTATAGCCGTTAGCATTAATCACTGTGTTCTCCCAGCAGGGAAGGCTCTCTAAAATCTGTACAACCAGCCTGTTGGATTTTACATGCAATTATTGCTAGTGGCTATTATACTATATTGAACACAATGGCTCAGCTAAATGGATTGCCCCATCAACACTAACTGTGTTGATGGTGGAATCTAGCAATTTTTTTTCCTGCAATCCGTGGTTGCAGGAAAGAAAATCGCTCCATCTTTGGCTGGCTTTAATCTCTGGTGATGGAGTGGTGGCGCCTCTTCCTTTGTGATCCCCAGGTGTTCCCAACATCTTTTCTGTAATGTCACAGAGGTATACGATAACTATATTGTTAAAAAGAAAGCCATGAACAAAATAAAGAGATAAAAGTGTGCAAACAAACTGCCATGTTTTATCCCCTCTCCCAGTAGCTACAGCTGTGAGAAGAGAAGATCTGTGAAACAGCAGGCACAGTGCAAAGGTAATTATTAACGTAAAATATAGAAAAGAGTAAAGATTAAAACTAATAAAGTCATTAAAATAATAAACTTAGGTTCAATTAAGTCAGCTTGTTAGCGGGTTAGTGTCTTATCTACAACAGATGAGTTAGTTAATTAGTGTTAGGTCAAATCATTAATTATTTAGGATTTTTGGTAAATTACAGCCATTGAACACAGAGCACAGTACTGGAAATGCTTAATATCTAGAAATCTATAAATATACCCCCTTGATTCTCAACCAGCTGCTACACAGTGTATCAAAACGTATACATACTGTATTTAAGGGTCTCTACATTCAGGATAATTAGGATAAAACAATGATTGAAAATATTTGGAATAGTAATAATTATACAATAAACAAACTAGAACTGCATTTATTTAGATGTTTTTCTTTTATTCCACTTCATTTAAATTGTAACTAAACCCACAAAAGTAAAAATCAATCTGTATATGCAGCAAAGTTATGCTTGTTATACTACTATGTGAAGCCTAAGGGGTTAATCCTGCACATTGTGGAAAAAGGCTGTTGATCCTGTCTTCTCTGATCCTCCCCTTCATCCACTGTCCCCAATCCATCTCCTGATAAGACAGAGCCTTTGGAGTCACTCTGCACATGCTCAGTTTGGTGTGTATTTTTTTTTTCTTGGGAAGGTGCATGTAATCAGCACAGGGCCAATCAGCACTGTCCGGACAGAGGGTCAGGGGTCCTGCAGCCTCATAGGACAGTCAGAGGCGAATGAAAAGTCCTCCAAGCTTTAACCAGACACTGATAGAAGTCATAAGACTGCTATATACTGCTGATGAGAAAAGGTATTTAGCAGTTTATATTTACTAAATTAATTGTGTTTCCATGTTCTGTGTACTGTGGGAGTCCACATATAGTGAATCCTGGGTTTAATAACACTTTAAGTACTTTTAAGAAACAATTATTAAATGAAGGCTTCATATATTTGCTTTCGTTTGCAAAGCAGTTAAAAAGTTATTGTTTAGTAAATGGGTGCATAGGAAAACTTTCATGATTTCAAGAAGTACAAAAAAAAAATACCTGTTGGTCCTGCCAAAAATCTTGTGAGCTGATAACTTCCTGTGCTCTCTGACTGTGCACAGTTATAGGAGGTGGGAGGGAGATGAAGAGAAGTCTTTGTTCTTTGTAATGCATCAGAAATAAAGTAGGCAGGCTGACACCACATGCTTTGGAATTCAGAGCCAAAATACGCTGTGTTGTCATGTCAAAGAGGGAGGTAGGAGCACATAATATTTCTGGCACATCAACAGTTATTTTTCTGTATAGAAAATAGATCCTGCGCTATGGTGTGGTTTTTTGTGTGGTAATGAGTACCTGCCACCACCACAATTATATCATGAAGATATAACTGAATGAAAAACACACATCGGTGCGACGCTACAATACACCATAGTGGCCAAATATAGCATTTTCAACAATACAAATGCAAATAACTACAAGCAAATATAATCAGAGCCAATCTGGTGCTACAATGCACCCCCCCCCCCCTTTCTAATATCACCACTATGCAATACAATACAATATCTATAAAAATGCAAGATTTTTTTTTCTGTACTTGCACAATATTTAAGGGGTAGAGAATGGGAAAATAAGCATGTATCTGTTTTCACACCAGGTTATATACACCTTCTATGCCCCAACAGTAATGAATAAAGTTTATACTCCCACAATAAAAATATGGAAATGCAAAACATGTACTAAAATGATGGAAGACTCTGAATGGAATGGTCAAATACAATCCAAAAGTGCTCACAGGACTTCAGGGGACACAAACTATTTTTTTTTTTTTAAGTGTAGTTTATAATTTAAAAACAAGATCTAAAAACATTTTTTAAATCACATTAAAAAGTCTTAAGACACATTATCCAAATAGATGCACATAAGGCAATCATAATTACATGAATCATAACATGCCTGGTGATCCAGGGAACAGATGTCTATAAATTTAATCTTGACGCGTTTCGCAAGATAACACTCGCATCCTCAGCAGAAATATATCTAAATATCTGAAAGCAGAGACCAGGTTGTTAGAAGACAAAAAAAACCCCACACACTTGTTTGTACAAGCAAAGTGCAAAAATACTTACAGTTCAGACAAAATATAATTTGGATCCATACTTGGTCAAAAAGATTTCTTCTGTGTGGGGTCATTTTTTAGCATAAACCTCACAAACGTTGGTACAAACACAGGAGAAACAGGGGAAATTGCCCAATGGTCCGTACTGTACTCTCGGGGAGTTGTGGAAGGGGGAATAAAGGACCAGGTCAGTCCGTAAAATGTCCCAGCTGTCTCATGGAGGTGGGGCGATAGTGACTCTGGAAACAGGGGAAACAGAAACTCCATGAGGAGAGCCACTAGGTCAAAAATAAGCGGGGGTGATGTGAACAGATGAAGCCACCAGGGGCATATGGATAGAAGGGGGGGGGGTGAATGGAATGGGTGTCACTGTGGGACAATGTGGATTCTAGGGTTGGTAGGGGGACTCTGTAGCAGACTTGGTGGCCCTGTGGGGGATGAGGTTTCAGGAAGGGTCTGCGGGGTACTGTGAGAGGTTGGGGAACATTGTGGAACACTGTTGAAGGTTGAGGGCCCTACACAGATAAATGTTTTGTGATAGGGGGGAGGCCCAGAACAAGTAGTAGGTCGTTTTTATACCTTAGTGCAGGGAAATGCGATAAAGGTAAAAAAAAACATTTTGACTTTAGAACCATACTAAAAACGGCATGCATTACAGTAGTTCAACAGTGTGAATGGACCCTAAATACTGTGTATTCTAGTTCTATATAGGTTACTTCTCTTGGGCATGAAAGGATAAAGGCCTAGTTTAGGGTTGGGTAACAAGTCATGTGGAGGCAACCCTTTTTTTAGTATAACATTGCCTTACAGTTAGTGGCCCCTTTCATAGAAGGTGACTTCTCATTGACTGCACACCTCCGCTTCTTCTACTATAATTTGAAATAAAACTCATACTAATTTTGCCTTAGGCACATGTCCTATATTTTCAGTCCCATGAGGGTGACTTTCTGAACAGTCTACCCAGCCTTTTGTCCTCTGCGTTGTATTTTAAGTCTCTACACGCTCGGGTTTGTGAGATTTGGTTTGAAATTCTGCAGCTCCCTCTGCTGTATGGTACTTAGAGCACAAATCCGTTGGAAACAAGGACTTGGCAACACTTGCAGCTACAAAGCTCTGAACACTACATTACTGTAATCCTGTAATCAGGCTGATCAGAAGGAGTCTGCAGCAACATTCATCTGGGTATCGGGCACGGATCTAGAGACGCCAGCAAGTGGCTTTAATTGTGAGCATCAAGTATTCTCTACGCAGTGCAGAGGATCACTGAAAGTCAACTTACTCTGCTAGGATCCAATGTAACTCTTTTGTCTCTGCTCCAATGTAATACGGGGGTTTGACCTTTAGCCCAGGGAAGACAAAGCAGTATATAGACTTTATAATTGAGTCATGGCAGCCTTTAAAAAGTTTTTTTAAACAAAAACTCTTTTATCCAGTACTGATACATATATATATATATATATATATATATATATATATATATATATATATATATATATATATATATATATGTAATAGAGTATTGCAGGAAATGGAGATCAACATAAGACACATGCTAATGGATAGGTTTGCAGATTTTCACTCAAAGTATAACTAAAGGTAAAACATTTTCTTTAGCGAGAGAGGAGAGGGATTAGAACACCTCTCAGTTTTTGTTGGTGTCTGTGCCCGCCTTTATGAGATTCCCCCTCTCTATTTGTCCTTATTACGATTATCATTGGAAGTGAAAGTAAAAGAATATTCCAAATTTTGGGTTGTCCCCAGAAATGTAATAGAGGGGACATTTTCCAATAGGGACACTAGTTCTGGTGAGCTGGGGTTCCCCAAGGAATTCCCTTAATTTGCAGCGATTTCCTCTCATTTCCTGTTTGGATATAGGACAGGAAGTGAAGGGAAATCTCCGAAATGGGATACAGATGGTGAAAAAAAAAAATCTGACTGGGGTTATAAAAATCTGACTCTTGCTCTATTCAAAATGAAAAAAAAAATGTTTGTCTATAGTTCTACATTAAGACTTCAATAGGATCGCTCTCCACTGGAAAAAAAGAGAACCCCCGATTATATATTCCTCTATACACTAGAATTAAGAATTAGTGGAAGAGCTTACTGCTAGTATACACAATACTCTGGAAAAACATAATAAAATAAGGGAATTGTGGCATCTCAGGGGGATCCGCCATGATTACACCTTTTTTGAATTTTTTAAATTTTTTTATTTATCAGTTAATCTGGCTACTGGGACGTAGGTTGGTGATGGAGATGATGGAGAGAGTGACATTCCTTTTCCCCTTCTTCCCCTTCCCCTTCCCCTTCTTCCCACCCTTTACCACTCGGAGTACTTAGTTCTTTGTGCTTTCTTATTAATATACTGTAGGATTACAGTTTTTCCAATGTTTAGTTCAAGTGGATTTGCTTTTTTGTGAATGGTATTTTTGTACCATAATTTTGTGATCCACATCTATAGTTTTGTTTAATCTCCTCCACGATATTGACACTTCAGTGAATTCTATGTACACCGTGTATTTTCTGGAAAACCTTTAATAAAAAGTTACTTATAAAAAAAAAAAAAGAAGACTTAAAAAGGGAAGAAAGTATCCAGGCTAAATCGGAAACTTTTTTCCCAGAAGCACGTACAAGCACTATTTGCTAACCTAAAGCCTGACATGTCCCATTCATATAAAAATATCATCCCTTAAAAGGGGTAAGATCCTTATCCATCAAGCAGCAATGGTTTCTAAAGCAGAACATCACTCAAAAAGTGAAGTACTGCTGGTTTGCTCCCTCCCCACCTGTAACTAAGTTGGAGGATTTTTTTGGGGGGAGGGGGGTTTGCATAGAGTAAAAACTTTTTATCGGTACACCTCACATGTTCAAGCTTGTGCAGTGGGTAGTCAGCTATGGTTCCTTAGAAAGCCACCACCATCTCCCATATCCAAGATGGTGGCACCAGGGACCCACAGTGGTAAGAACAACTGGCTGTGGGATGGCAGTTCTGGACTTCAGGCACCTGTAAGTACCCGATTTTGAAAAGTAAGCAACTGCAGTATTCACATTAAAAAAAACAAACAAAAAAACAAAGACAATGGAAGTTCTCCTTTGAGGCAGTTAAACTGATATATAATAATACAGAGGCCATTTTAGCATGCCTTAAAGTGAATTGCGTTAATGCAGCCAGTTTATTTGGATGGACTACAACGCATCAGACTAAAAATTGGATGTACATTGCATATAAGGCTGCCCATTCATTCCAATCGGCTGGCAATATATTACACTGCACTAAATACTGGACATGCCGCATTTTTTACAATGCAGTGCACAGTAGTGCATTACCATATATTGCAGCGTGCTACAATGCAGGTGCATTGTAGTTCCAATAAAAAGGTATGTAAACCCTAACAATAAACTTCTATTCATTTTAATATATCTTTATTGGCTTTTATCAATGGTATACAAGGAACATACTGAATTAACATACAGATCGAAAAGACATACTGTATGTATGAGTATTGTTCAGATAACAATAATATGTAATGGCAATTATCAGTCTTGCGCATATAAATACAGTGGGGACGGAAAGTATTCAGACCCCCTTAAATTTTTCACTCTTTGTTATATTGCAGCCATTTGCTAAAATCATTTAAGTTCATTTTTTTTCCTCATTAATGTACACACAGCACCCCATATTGACAGAAAAACACAGAATTTTGACATTTTTGCAGATTTATCAAATAAGAAAGACTGAAATATCACATGGTCCTAAGTATTCAGACCCTTTGCTCAGTATTTAGTAGAAGCAGCCTTTTGATCCAATACAGCCATGAGTCTTTTTGGTAAAGATGCAACAAGTTTTTTACACCTGGATTTGGGGATTCTCTGCCATTCCTCTTTGCAGATCCTCTCCAGTTCTATCAGGTTGGATGGTAAACGTTGGTGGACAGCCATTTTTAGATCTCTCCAGAGATGCTCAATTGGGTTTAAGCCAGGGCTCTGGCTGGGCCATTCAAGAACAGTCACGGAGTTGTTGTGAAGCCACTTCTTCATTATTTTAGCTGTGTGCTTAGGGTCATTGTCTTGTTGGAAGGTAAACCTTCGGCCCAGTCTGAGGTCCTGAGCACTCAGGAGAAGGTTTTCCTCCAGGATATCCCTGTACTTGGCCGCATTCATCTTTCCCTTGATTGCAACCAGTCGTCCTGTCCCTGCAGCTGAAAAACTCCCCCACAGGTGGTGAGCAGTGCCTGGTTTTCTCCACACATACTGCTTAGAATTAAGGGCAAAAAGTTCTATCTTGGAGAGAATCTTATTTCTCACTATCTTGGAGTCCTTCAGGTGTTTTTTTAGCAAACTCCATGATGGCTTTCATGTGTCTTGCACCAAGGAGAGGCATCCGTTGAGTCACTCTGCCATAAAGCCCCGACTGGTGGAGGGCTGCAGTGATGGTTGACTCTCTACAACTTTCTCCCATCTCCCTACTGCATCTCTGGAGCTCAGCCACAGTGATCTTTGGGTTCTTCTTTACCTCTCTCACCAAGGCTCTTCTCTCCCCAATAGCTCAGTTTGGCCAGACGGCCAGCTCTAGGAAGGGTTCTGGTCATCCCAAACGTCTTCCATTTAAGGATTATGGAGGCCACTGTGCCCTTAGGAACCTTAAGTGCAGCAGAATTTTTTTTTGTAACCTTGGCCAGATCTGTGCCTTGCCACAATTCTATCTCTGAGCTCTTCAGGCAGTTCCTTTGACCTCATGATTCTCATTTGCTCTGACATGCACTGTGAGCTGTAAGGTCTTATATAGACAGGTGTGTGGCTTTCCTAATCAAGTCCAATCAGTATAATCAAACACAGCTGGACTCAAATGAAGGTGTAGAACCATCTCAAGGATGATCAGAAGAAATGGACAGCACCTGAGTTAAATATATGAGTGTCACAGCAAAGGGTCTGAATACTTAGGACCATGTGATATTTCAGTTTTTCTTTTTTAATAATTCTGCAAAAATGTCAACAATTCTGTGTTTTTCCGCCAATATGAGGTGCTGTGTGTACATTAATGAGGAAAAAAATGAACTTAAATGATTTTAGCAAATGGCTGCAATATAACAGAGTGAAAAATTTAAGGGGGTCTGAATACTTTCCGTCCCCACTGTATCAAGACATATGGTAATACAAAGATGTCAGTGCAAAAGAAAACATAAAAAAAAAACAAAGAGGAAAAAAAAGAAAATAAATACAGATAGGACTGTCAAACTATTTTAGGCAGCAGGTATCTCTTAAAGAAACATATACTGTATGGGGAGCTAGTTGCTGAATTCAGTCATAGGTTGTGTGATTAGTCTTATACCAAGTAGCCCATGGCTGCCATAATGCAGAGGCACAGGAATAGTTCCCAGTACAAAAAGCCAACATAGTTTTGGACAGTATGAATTTTTCCTCATTAATGTACACACAGCACCCCATATTGACAGAAAAACACAGAATTTTGACATTTTTGCAGATTTATCAAATAAGAAAGACTGAAATATCACATGGTCCTAAGTATTCAGACCCTTTGCTCAGTATTTAGTAGAAGCAGCCTTTTGATCCAATACAGCCATGAGTCTTTTTGGTAAAGATGCAACAAGTTTTTTACACCTGGATTTGGGGATTCTCTGCCATTCCTCTTTGCAGATCCTCTCCAGTTCTATCAGGTTGGATGGTAAACGTTGGTGGACAGCCATTTTTAGATCTCTCCAGAGATGCTCAATTGGGTTTAAGCCAGGGCTCTGGCTGGGCCATTCAAGAACAGTCATGGAGTTGTTGTGAAGCCACTTCTTCATTATTTTAGCTGTGTGCTTAGGGTCATTGTCTTGTTGGAAGGTAAACCTTCGGCCCAGTCTGAGGTCCTGAGCACTCAGGAGAAGGTTTTCCTCCAGGATATCCCTGTACTTGGCCGCATTCATCTTTCCCTTGATTGCAACCAGTCGTCCTGTCCCTGCAGCTGAAAAACTCCCCCACAGGTGGTGAGCAGTGCCTGGTTTTCTCCACACATACTGCTTAGAATTAAGGGCAAAAAGTTCTATCTTGGAGAGAATCTTATTTCTCACTATCTTGGAGTCCTTCAGGTGTTTTTTTAGCAAACTCCATGATGGCTTTCATGTGTCTTGCACCAAGGAGAGGCATCCGTTGAGTCACTCTGCCATAAAGCCCCGACTGGTGGAGGGCTGCAGTGATGGTTGACTCTCTACAACTTTCTCCCATCTCCCTACTGCATCTCTGGAGCTCAGCCACAGTGATCTTTGGGTTCTTCTTTACCTCTCTCACCAAGGCTCTTCTCTCCCCAATAGCTCAGTTTGGCCAGACGGCCAGCTCTAGGAAGGGTTCTGGTCATCCCAAACGTCTTCCATTTAAGGATTATGGAGGCCACTGTGCCCTTAGGAACCTTAAGTGCAGCAGAATTTTTTTTTGTAACCTTGGCCAGATCTGTGCCTTGCCACAATTCTATCTCTGAGCTCTTCAGGCAGTTCCTTTGACCTCATGATTCTCATTTGCTCTGACATGCACTGTGAGCTGTAAGGTCTTATATAGACAGGTGTGTGGCTTTCCTAATCAAGTCCAATCAGTATAATCAAACACAGCTGGACTCAAATGAAGGTGTAGAACCATCTCAAGGATGATCAGAAGAAATGGACAGCACCTGAGTTAAATATATGAGTGTCACAGCAAAGGGTCTGAATACTTAGGACCATGTGATATTTCAGTTTTTCTTTTTTAATAATTCTGCAAAAATGTCAACAATTCTGTGTTTTTCCGCCAATATGAGGTGCTGTGTGTACATTAATGAGGAAAAAAATGAACTTAAATGATTTTAGCAAATGGCTGCAATATAACAGAGTGAAAAATTTAAGGGGGTCTGAATACTTTCCGTCCCCACTGTATCAAGACATATGGTAATACAAAGATGTCAGTGCAAAAGAAAACATAAAAAAAAAACAAAGAGGAAAAAAAAGAAAATAAATACAGATAGGACTGTCAAACTATTTTAGGCAGCAGGTATCTCTTAAAGAAACATATACTGTATGGGGAGCTAGTTGCTGAATTCAGTCATAGGTTGTGTGATTAGTCTTATACCAAGTAGCCCATGGCTGCCATAATGCAGAGGCACATGACATATGTAGGACTTAAGCCCAGTCTCCTGATACCTTTTGTCCCCAACAACTTCCCCTCCCCTCCAAACCCTTCACAAATGACTTGACAAGGTTTTGGAGTAAATGGCCTTGACGGCCTATTTATTTACCAATTATAACATAAATTAAATAACATCTTCATAAATAACCATTGAACTTCAATATATACTTTTTAATGTCATAGCGGGAAACAACATAGATTGGTCACTGCGAACAACCTCTTTTAACTTTAGGCCTCCAGTCGGAAACCCCTGGCTCGGAGGCAGTACCCAACCTTCGCAGTGACCTACCCTTTTTAACCCTTCCAGGTTACCCCCTCGTAACCTGAAAGTACCATAAACAACCCCCATCCTTTTCATGGATGGGTACCAACAACAACCCCCGTCCTTTCATGGATGGGTACCAGACACAACCCCCATCCTTGTATGGATGGGTACCAAAAACAACTCCCATCCTTTCATGGATGGGTACCAGAAACAACTCCCATCCTTTCATGGATGGGTACCAGAAACAACCCCCATCCTTTTATGGATGGGTACCAGAAACAACCCCCATCCTTTTATGGATGGGTACCAGAAACAACCCCCATCCTTTTATGGATGGGTACCAGAAACAACCCCCATCCTTTCATGGATGGGTACCAGAAACCACCCCCATCCCATGGATGGGTACAACATGTTCCATACATGTAACCTCTATCTTCTCCTTCTCCATCGACCCAACACTGCCGGTCCTCCTGACTTGTCCTTTACTCCCTTTCCAACCAACTCCAGGGCGGGTGGGTGGGAATCGCTTCCTCCTCCGCTCTTACGATTGACGTCACTTCCCCCTCTCCTTTCCTTTCTCAAGCTCTGAGCGACGCCCTCACACAGCCCCCTCCCCTTTTCTAAAAGGGGAAACCTGATCTTAAGGTGGCCACTGTTCTGTCCAGCCATGTCATGCTGTCCCTATGCCTATTTCTCTCCTTTCTTTGGCTCCGGGACTCTCTTGACATATGTAGGACTTAAGCCCAGTCTCCTGATACCTTTTGTCCCCAACAACTTCCCCTCCCCTCCAAACCCTTCACAAATGACTTGACAAGGTTTTGGAGTAAATGGCCTTGACGGCCTATTTATTTACCAATTATAACATAAATTAAATAACATCTTCATAAATAACCATTGAACTTCAATATATACTTTTTAATGTCATAGCGGGAAACAACATAGATTGGTCACTGCGAACAACCTCTTTTAACTTTAGGCCTCCAGTCGGAAACCCCTGGCTCGGAGGCAGTACCCAACCTTCGCAGTGACCTACCCTTTTTAACCCTTCCAGGTTACCCCCTCGTAACCTGAAAGTACCATAAACAACCCCCATCCTTTTCATGGATGGGTACCAACAACAACCCCCGTCCTTTCATGGATGGGTACCAGACACAACCCCCATCCTTGTATGGATGGGTACCAAAAACAACTCCCATCCTTTCATGGATGGGTACCAGAAACAACTCCCATCCTTTCATGGATGGGTACCAGAAACAACCCCCATCCTTTTATGGATGGGTACCAGAAACAACCCCCATCCTTTTATGGATGGGTACCAGAAACAACCCCCATCCTTTTATGGATGGGTACCAGAAACAACCCCCATCCTTTCATGGATGGGTACCAGAAACCACCCCCATCCCATGGATGGGTACAACATGTTCCATACATGTAACCTCTATCTTCTCCTTCTCCATCGACCCAACACTGCCACAGCACGAAAGGGGTAACACCTTACCCTTGCGTGCGCCCCCACACCCTCAGCCCTCGCTGAATGCCTTCCTGAAGGTACATTGCCTATAAAACAAAAACCCACACCTTAAGATGTACCCCAACCCTACTCGGATACCTACATGTATCCAGCACCAGCTCACAGAGGCTTATGACCAACCCCCAATCTTTTATGAAAGCCTGCTCACCTCCTTAAGCGGGCCCGGTCCACCTTCTTGCTAGGCAGGGCCCAATGCAATGACATCCAGCCCCACCATATTAAACCATATTATTACCCATACCCGGGTAAGCCGCTAATAAACGTAACACCATTGCATTATTACGTCACGAATGAGGTACCTCATAAGTCTGACTCCCATACCGCTTACCCCACGCGTAACCGCAAACATACAGGGAAAAATACAAAAGGGAGGACCTGTGTACATCCCCCAAACCTGTCTCACCACCTGCCAGGGCCACGCTGCACCTGACCAAACTACAGCCAGAGGATACTGGACTGCCTGCCATTCAGCCGAACCTCAGCTCTACTGAACCACCCATAACATAGGAATGACAAGTCTACCAACTGGCCATCCTCGCGACCAGTGAACAATAATAAATGACAGCGCAAACCACATAAAAACAGCAATCACCAACGTCATATGCCAATAGCACACAGAAATGTGCAACATAATACCACATACAATGAGGGCGAATGTACCCCTTACATCTATCTGAGTCCCATGCTCCAATGCGCCAAGCTGCTTCCTACAGCAGACCCGCCCGTACTACTCTGTGGCTGCCCCATACAAAAAGGGGGGCGATAAAAAGAAAAACTCTTTTTTGGGTCATGCCCAGCTGCTGACCCCCTATTCTGACCGCTCCACGCTTGAACCTCGATAAGGACACATCTGTCCACATGTGTGCTAAAGGACTACAAGACCACAGGCCTAACGTCCCAACAAAAGCGTGCAATTGCAACTGCTGCCCCCCATAAAGCCTTTGCATACAGAGAGCTGTAAACCTTTAGAAAACCCAATACAAGACCTATAATATCTCAAAGGCGTCCCTCTTCTACTCCCTGTGCCCATAACCGTTTGTTTTATACCTAACAAACCCTTTGGTGTGATACCGTAGCCCAAACCACTTAAGAGAAAGGACAAACCTGGCAACCTGCGGTACATGGCAGCTGCCTAGATCCCCTGCTAAACCATATAATACCATAGAAAACTGCATGTGCTGTGCAATGACCTGCTGGGGGCATGCCAATCCTGTTAAGCAAGCAAACCCGTCCTGTATAATGTTTAAGTAATCATAACAATTTGCCTTACCAATAGGCAGTCAGTCCTCCTTAATACATTCCCCAAGGCAGGCCCACTTATGGCAACAAACCCCAAAACCTATCCCACTGAAAAACGAGACAAGCACCCGAATAAGTGCCAGTGTAAATGAATGTAACCCTTATAAGCAGCACAGTACCCAATGGCACAACACGCCTGACCCCCGGCACGTATGCCGTGGTCAGCAGAGAAAACCACTTGTACCACCCCCCCGATAGTCCTCGTTACAAAAGACCTGTTGGCTGCAAAAGGAATGCCCCCAAATTTGTAAGGTCACTACAATTCGAACAATTCCACCCGAAACCAGGTTCTGCAAAACCCAGTCTCAAAACAAGCTGATGGCCACATCGCAGCGCTGCATAGTCCCCTGAAAAGGCTACAACCCCGTGGACCGAGCAGCCTACGCGACTAGTTCCCAAGTCACCATCGCTGATGGGACATGTCATCCAAAAACCCGCCCGCTGAGCCCGGCGGTCCTTTAGTAACCTTAGTAATGTTCCAAAGTGAGTGGAAGGCCCCTGATCCGTGGTAGCCGCGGCCGGTACAATAAAACCTTGCCCATGGGGGTAATGCTGTTGAAAACAACACCCAGTTTCCCCTAGCACCTATAGTAGCTGACGTAACTTGCACCTTGCGGACTCTAAAAAACACCCTGCACCTTGTCCTATAGCCTCTCTAGCTTGTCCCTAGGCCGGCCACATCACATACCCATAGACTCCTTTGCGAAATGAAATGTTTTGAGGGGACCTCTGTTATCCCCCATATCTAACGAAACCCCGAAACATACCTCCAGCTGTTATACCGTCCCCCACAAGACGGCACAGATATTGGAACCCACCGGGCAAAACATACCAACTAATCTAGGTAAGGCATGCCCGCTTAGATACCCGAAAGCTCCCGTACTGCCCTGTCTTAGAAAGAACTGAACATACCGAAAAAACGGCACCTAGCCGGAGCAGCCCGTCAGCGGTCAAAGATCCGCCTACTGTGCCCCTACCCTGTGTCCCCAACCAGCCGAAAGCTGACAGTATGTACCAGCAATATCCTAAAAGCCAATGAATTGACTGACTTGGCCACCTAAGACCCTTACCTATACCATCACACGCATGCCACCGCTGCATAAAAGAAGTGTACTTTTACCCTCCCCTTCCTCAGGGGCAATGGAATCACTGACGGACCCCCCTTTGTAACGGCCCGGTGTTGAATAAAGCCAAACTTGTTGGGCTTTCTCTGGGGAAAAACACTTCCAGTGGAAAGACCACCCAGCCCGGAAGGGCCTGCTAAAGGTGCCCTAGGGCCCCCTAGCAACCCCATTCCCAGTTTTCAAAATTGATTCTGTATGACCAAGGCGGCCTAGAAATTCACCGCCTGGGGTCGGACCCTCGCGAACGCCAAGGTATATCAACCGTTAGGACAAAAACCCGTCCCAAAACTTTTTACCGCTGCTCAGTCCGGGCGTATACTAAAGGAAAGAAAACATCCTACTCCCATGCACTGGCGTAGGCCCACTTAATACCGGACCCCCACGGCACTTACTGTTCTTACCTCCAAAAAACCCCTCGAACCGTGAATGGGATAGACACCGCCTAAACCCACGTGTCGGACTAGCCAGTTTATACCAAATTTACCCTTGCATAAAAAACCGATTAGTAGCCCTCGACGCTGCAATAGCCTCATCCTCTGGCTGACGTCCTTATGGGCCCAGTGTAGGGACAGTCGGACGGCCATCCGTCGCCGAAACTATGCATTGTGCCTAAGCCAAGCCACACCGCCAGGAATCTTGTGTGCATCCCTACAAGCCTGCAAGTAAACCAATCGAGCCGAACTTTGTTCGGGGTCTTTTACTTAGTACTCTCTCCCCTATGGCAAACGCTTGTAGCCACGCGGCTGGGTACGAGGACTCAACCGACATCCCCGTTGTTCAACTTGCTTTTTTCTGGCTGCAACCTCCCCTGTCTTACCCTGGCTATACTGAGCCTGTCTACTACCGGGAGACTACCTATGTCATCACTGTAACTCCTACACCCTGAGGGGGCCCCCTACCGTATGAGTGTCATGTGTTGGTGTCACATGTCTGCCCAGGACTACTTCATATGCCCAGCTAAAAGCGCTTCACCTACCACTTAACTCCCGCAATTACCCCTAAACCTGACAGCCCAGGTAGACTAACCCAACCCCAAACGACTAATCAGAAAATATAGAAATAAAGTAAGAATCATCCTCACCAGGCTGCCCAGGCAAGGGCCCGCCAGCCGTCACTCCTGGAACCACCGCTGCTGGATGTCTTTGACCATCGTGCTGCTGTCCTTACGTCCTACCGACCGTAGGCTGCATCCCTGCAGGACCGCTTCGTTTTCCGAGTGTTCGATGTCCCCCGTGACGGGCCCCTGCGCTTACTGCTTGGCTGGGTCCTCGACCCTGACCTCCGACGTCGCTCCCCAACAACACCGTGCTCCTCGAACCCTCAGCTGTGCAGAGTGAAACTGTGGGCCGGCTGGCTACCCAGATCTGCCTCCCGCAGCCCTGGCCACCCGCGCTGTGTGTCTGCGACGAGCCAGGGGGAGCAGCCATGTGCTGTACTGGGCTCCCCCCGCCGCGCCCTTGCCCCCTGGCCAGGTCCCGCTCCACCCCCGTACCTTGTCTTCTGGCACCATGGTGTGCGCTGGTTCGGGGGGTTTGCTCCCTGCTGTTTGTAGCTGCCACCTCCGATCTCCACTGTCGCCTGTGTCCTGGCTGAACTTCCGGCGGCCGTGACCGCCGCGCATGTGGTGCCGCCGCCCCCCGTCTATTGCCGCTCTGCCGACTGCCTCCCTGGTTGCCATAGGGGCTCACAGCCAGTCTGCACCTTATGCGGTGACCGCCGCTCAGCGCTGGGCTATCAGCCCTCCATCGTAGCGATGCAGCCCTGTGTGTGAGAGGATGATAGGAGAGGAGGATACAGAGCGGTGAGGGTGATGCGTCTAATCGCTTCCTCCTCCGCTCTTACGATTGACGTCACTTCCCCCTCTCCTTTCCTTTCTCAAGCTCTGAGCGACGCCCTCACACAGCCCCCTCCCCTTTTCTAAAAGGGGAAACCTGATCTTAAGGTGGCCACTGTTCTGTCCAGCCATGTCATGCTGTCCCTATGCCTATTTCTCTCCTTTCTTTGGCTCCGGGACTCTCTGGAATAGTTCCCAGTACAAAAAGCCAACATAGTTTTGGACAGTATGAATAATGTGTATGTACCATTCTAATAATTTCATATACAGTACCTCACAAAAGTGAGTACACCCCTCACATTTTTGTAAATATTTTATTATATCTTTTCATGTGACAACACTGAAGAAATGACACTTCGCTACAAAGTAGTGTGTGTACAGCTTGTATAACAGTGTAAATTTGCTGTCCCCTCAAAATAACTCAACACACAGCCATTAATAACTAAACCGCTGGCAACAAACTAAGTGAAAATGTCTAAATTGGGCCCAATAGCCATTTTCCCTCCCCAGTGTCATGTGACTTGTTAGTGTTACAAGGTCTCAGGTGTGAATGAGGAGCAAGTGTGTTAAATTGGGTGTTATCGCTCTCACCCTCTCATACTGTTTACTGGAAGTTCAACATGGCACCTCATGGCACCTCATGGCAAAAATGTACTGCTTTAGCAGAAGGAGCCCAAAGGGTGGCGCTAAAGAGCTGAAAAACCATGTAATTGTTGGCCAACATTTTTGTGACCGTGTGTATGCAAGACAAGTTTGAGCCAACACCCTTCGAACAAAATTCCATGGTTTTGTTGTCGGAAAGTCTAATTTGATGTAGTGTGCGGTGTATGGTCTGAGCACTGACAGGCTGACCCCCCCACCCTTTCAACCTCTGCAGCAATGCTGACAGTACTCATACGTCTATTTCCCAAGACAACCTCTGGCTATGATGCTGAGCACATGCACTCAACTTTTTTGGTCGACCATGGCGAGGCCTGTTCTGAGAGGAACCTGTCCTGTTAAATCGCTTTATGGTCTTGGCCACCGTGCTGCAGCTCAGTTTCAGGGTCTTGACAATCTTCTTATAGCCTAGGCCATCTTTATGTAGAGCAACAGTTCTTTTTTTCAGATCCTCAGAGAGTTCTTTGCCATGAGGTGCCATGTTGAACTTCCAGTGACAAGTATGAGAGAGTGAGAGTGATAACACCAAATTTAACACACTTGCTCCCCATTCACACCTGAGACCTTGTAACACTAATGAGTCACATGACACCAGGGAGGGAAAATGGCTAATTGGGCCCAATTTGGACATTTTCACTTAGGGGCGTACTCACTTTTGTTGCCAGAGGTTTAGACATTAATGGCTGTGTGTTGAGTTATTTTGAGGGGACATAAAATTTACACTGTTATACAAGCTGTACACTCACTACTTTACTACTTGTAGAAAAGTGTAATTTCTTCAGTGTTGTCCCACTAATACAGTGCAGGTGGTGTACACAGTATCTAATACAGTGTGTACAGTTTCTAATACACTTCAGACGGTGTATTAACCACTTCAGCCCTGTAAGGTTTTATCCCCTTCCTGACCAGAGCACTTTTTACAATTTGGCACTGCGTCGCTTTAACTGGTAATTGCGCGGTCATGCAATGCTGTACCCAAACGAAATTTGCGTCCTTTTTTCCCACAAACAGAGCTTTCTTTTGATGGTATTTGATTGCCTCTGCCATTTTGATTGTTTGCGATATAAACGGAAAAAGACCGAAAATTTTGAAAAAAAAATGATATTTTCTACTTTTTGTTATAAGAAATATCCAATAAACTCAATTTTAGTCATACATTTAGTCCAAAATGTATTTGGCCACATGTCTTTGGTAAAAAAAAGTCAATAAGCGTATATTTATTGGTTTGCACAAAAGTTATAGCGTCTACAAACTAGGGTACATTTTCTGGAATTTACACAGCTTTTCGTTTATGACTGCTTATCTCATTTCCTGAGGAGCTAAAATGACAGGGCAGTACAACCCCCTCAAAAGACCCCATTTTGGAAAGTAGACACCCCAAGGAAATTGCCGAGAGGCATGTAGAGCCCATTGAATATTTAATTTTTTGTCCCAAGTGATTGAATAATGACAAAAAAAAATTATTTTACAAAAAGTTGTCACTAAATGATATATTGCTCACACATGCCATGTTTATATGTGGAATTGCACCCCAAAATACATTTTGCTTCTCCTGAATACAAGGATACCACATGTGTGGGACTTTTTGGGAGCCTAGCCCTGAAAACCAAGCACCGCCTTCAGGATTTCTAAGGGCGTAAATTTTTTATTTCACTCCTCATTACCTATCACAGTTTTGAGGGCCATAAAATGCACAACCCCCCCCCCCCCCCCTCAAATTACCCCATTTTGGAAAGTAGACAGCCCAAGCTATTTCCTGAGAGGCATGTTGAGTCCATAGAATATTTTATATTTTGCCACAAGTTGCAGGAAAAAGACAATTTTTTTTTTTGCACAAAGTTGTCACTAAATGATATATTGGTCAAACATGCCATGGTTATATGTGGAATTGCACCCCAAAATACATTTTGCTTCTCCTGAGTACAGGGATACCACATGTGTGGGACTTTTTGGGAGCCTAGCCGCGTACGATTTTACTCCTCACTGCCTATCACAGTTTCGGAGACCATTAACATTACAGTATAACAGTAAGACATACCATACCTGCAAAGCAAATGCAAAAAAAATAGCAAAAAATAAAACATTTTTTAACGCAATCTGTGCTTAAAATATATATATGCCGAAGCATGAGGGCATCCGCCTGCAAAAGTTAGGAGCAAATCGTTCCTCCACCCCTGCTGCCCCCATGCTTCGGCATATATGCTCTTTTTTTAAAATGTGGTGGTGAAATCACCTCCTACAGCGCTGGAGTCATGGCTTTATGTATCGTGGGAGCGAACGATGTTGCTGTCAAGATAAATAAATCCACGCTGCAGCTGAATGGCGTACCTGAAAACAAAAAAATGGTTAACAATAAAACACAGTAAACAGTAAAGTATAAAAAAATTACATACCTGAAAAGCAAACATGGTAAAACATAACAATAAAACATTACAGAATAGAATACAGTAAAAAAGAGCAGAACAATAGAAAGAGAATAGAGAGAGATAGAGAGAACAATAAAACGACAACTATTTTTGGATTTTTTATTTTATATTTTTTTTGTGGTTTTTTTTTTACACTTTTTTTTTGTAACTGTAACTGTTGTAACTGTAACGGTTCCAGGTTCGGGTCTTTCAAAATGCGATGGCATCTTGGGAGACCCTGTGAAAGTGTTCCTAGTCTGTGCAGTGCTGTACCCTACGCTAATACTCAACTAGTGTATGGTAGCGTTCAAAACATTCACCAATGCAAAGACCAGGATTGTCAGGACAGGAGGGACAATAATAGTGGGTGTCACGCCTATATCCGCGCTTGCTGCAGACACAACATCTTCTTTGGGGGGCTCGTTGGGTAGGGGTATTCGGGATGACATACAGAAAATGCCTCTCATGCAGCCAGCTTAGTACATTTGGATTGGGAAGGTGAGGTGGAGCACCGTCTGCAAACAGAAGGCCTCTGATGATCTCTTCCTGGAATTTAAGGAAGGATCCAGTCCATCCTGAAGCTCTGTATAGCACATAAGCGTTCAGCAAAGCCAACTGAAATAAGTATACAGACACTTTTTTAAACCAGCGTCTGGCCTTATGGGCAACTAGGTACAGCGCCAACAACTGGTTGTTGAGATCCACCTCTCCCATGTTAAGAATATATTCGTGGATACAGAGGGGTTTCTCCACAACACCAGTCGCTGTAGGAATTTGGACCGTCGTGTCTGCATGAAGGGAGGTAAGAACAAATTATCCCTCTACTTCACAGCGAGCAAATTATTACACTTGAAGCAGGCTCTCTCCCCCAGCCTAAGACGGGAATCTACAAGCCGCTGGGGAAAGCCCCGGCGATTAGGTCGCATGGTGCCACATGCTCCAATCTGATGATCAAACAAGTGACTAAAAAGTGGCACACTCGTGTAATAATTGCCCACGTACAAGTGGTACCCCTTTTCGAATAAGGGTGACACCAAGTCCTACACAATCTTGCCAGCGCTTCCTATGTAATCTGGGCAGTTTGGCGACTCTACATGGCTATCTTTTCCCTCGTAAACCATAAAACTACATGTATAGCCTGTGGCCCTGTCACAGAGCTTATACATCTTGACCCTGTATCTGGCATGCTTGCTAGGAAGATACTCTTTGAAAGAAAAGCAGAAAACTTAATCAGGGACTCATCAACGCAGACAACATGATGGGGAGTAAACAAGTCTGCAAAACGTTGGTTGAAGTGGTTTACGAGGGGCCGAATTTTGTAGAGCTGATCGTATCCAGGGTCTCCACGAGGACGACAGAGTTCATTGTTGTTGAAATGTATGAACCACAAGATGTGCTCGTATCGTGCCCTGGTCATGGAGGCAGAGAACATGGGCATATGGTTAATTGGGCCAGTGGACCAATATGACCGCAACTCACTCTTTTTAGTGATGCCCATGAGGAGGGTTAGGCCCAGAAAGATCTTAAATTCGGAAACTGCAATTGGTTTCCAATCTCTGGCAAGGGAGGACTGGGGATTAGTGGTGATGTATTGACTAGCATACAAAATGCTTTGGTCCACAATAGATCTATAGAGATCTTCGGTGAAATACAGCGAATAAAAATCAAGTGATGTAAAATCAACTGTTTCCACCTGAATGCCGGGTTGGCCAGTGAATGGGGGAAGTACGGGTGCTGCAGAAGTGGTGGGTTCCCAATTAGGATTGGCGAATGCAGCAGGAAGGGCACTATGGGCTCCACGGGCCTGTGTTTGTCTTCTTCTTGATGGCAGCGGGACACTACTTGTGCTTGCCACTTCACTAGCTTGAACTGCACTTATGGGACTCACCACATCACCACGTGTTAATGCAGTGCTGGTTTGACTATAACCAGGGTGTACTAGGCCGCTGGTGCTTGCCAGTTCACCAGAAGGAATAGCGGCACTAGTAATTCTCTGCTCCATACGAGAGCCCTGTGATTCTTGCACCTCAACAGCAGAAGAAGATCGGGGTCTGGTACGCTTGACCTTGGCAGGGACCACAACTCCGTCGTCAGAGCTATCTGTCATGGAGCCGCTGTCGTCTACAGGATCGTATTCTGAGCCTGAATCTGACAGATGAGTGGCTTCCTCTTCACTATCTGTCATGCTCAGAAACGTGTAGGCCTCATCACTAGTGTACCTTTGATTTGCCATTTTGGGCTCTAAATTTAGAGGTACACTAGTGAGACTCACAGGTAAAAAAGCTCCTGACTGTTAGCGACTGATTCAAACGCTACCAAAAAAACTGTTAGCGATCGCAGGAATCAGGCCTGACTCTGCGAGCGCTGCAGTTATGTGTGTTGTGTTTTGTAAGTAACAGTGATCGATCGATACTGCACTTGGGTGGGGCGACGCAGACCCTATCTGACCCTAAAGCCTAACTGATATCACCCGCTGGGAGATCAGGGGGTTAAACCTTTATTAGGTAATAAACGGCAGGTGCCCTGACACTATAAAAAACAAACCAACTAACCAGCGTCACCCGTAACAGTTATATGGTGATCACTGGTGAAAGGGTTAACTAGGGGGCATTCGGGGGGTTAAAACCTTTTATTAGGTAGTATATGGGGGTACCTGACGCTATAAAAAGCTAACGGTGAACCTAAATACTTACCTGGCTACCTAGCGTCACCTGTGACACTAATATGGCGATCAGAAAAAAGTGACACTTGTGACAGGGGTTAACTGGGGGGTGATGAAGGGGTTAAACCTTTTTTGGGGGGGTACCCTAGACTTAAAGGGGCCTACCACTAACTGCCCTAACACTTATAACAGTCACAAATGACACCAATGCAGTAATCAGTAAAAAAATAAAAACTGCTATTGGTGTCACTGTGACAGGAGGTGCAGGGGGGGTGATTGGGGGGTGATTTGTGTGCCTGCGCGTTCAACTGTTAGTGTAGAGTTGGTGCAAACTTACTTGGATGTCTTCTCTCCTCGGAAGCCGGAACGAAAAGGCTTCACGAGGAGCGATGACATCACTTCTTCTGCTTCTGTTTACATTACAGAAGCAGAGGAAGCTTCTCATTTGCCAGGAGCGATCGCAAGGGGGTGGCCATGAATCAGTGTCCTCCCCCTCAGCACGGATCGTTCCTGGAACGATGCCGACCACCTCGGGCACCTGTGATGTGCCCCCTGCCCACAGGTGGGGAGTAACGTACCCATACGTTACTCTGCCTGCCCATGCCATTCTGCCGCAGTATATCTGCGTGAGGCGGTCGACAACTAGTTAATATATATTAGGGCGGGGCAGTCAGCAGTAAGGTTCATATTACCGCTGACTCATGGTCCAGCAGGTATGGGCAGGGACATTACCTTTCCTTCACGGCGCACTGGGTAACTCTGCTGGCAGCTGGAAAGGATGCAGGACAAGGTTCAGTGTTGTTGGAGATTGTTCCGCCAACCACGCCTCCAAAAAGCTAGTGGTAATTCTGCCACAGCTCTCTCCTCCACCCCCTCCTCTTCTTCTTCCTCTATTGCCTCTTCTGCAGATTTGTCCTCTGAACCAGCAGTGCTCCTTAAGCGTTCAAGGGGCTACGCAAGCAGTCAGGCTAAAAGATACCATGTGGTGCTTGAGTTGTTCTGCCTAGGGCACAGGAGCCACACTGGGGCAGAGATTCTGTCAGCTCTGCAGGGGCAGGCTCAGAGGTGGTTGACGCCATGGATTTATCCTTGGCCTTGTTTATAACTGTTAGTCTTCCAATGCTTCTTACCGTGATAGCCAGCTATAGATGGGGGCAAGTGGCGTACCCTTTTTGTATGACTGTTGTGTTTTATGGTCAGGCAACGCACTGACACCTTTGCAGCTATTGTGCTATATGCTGGGTGTTCAGTGTGCCCCTGTACCTTTAAGAAAGGGTGGCTCCCCTTCAGTCCACCTGCTCTCACCTATCCATTAGAATGCATGTGCCTCCACTGTGGGGACACTTATAAGTTAGTGTTAGATACCACAGATACCAGGGTGCCTTGACAAGGCTTTGTGGCTTACGCATGCATTTGGAAATGTGTGCAGACTAAACCACTACTTTTAACGCATACTGTTAGACAGGTTTACTTGGTTGTCTGCGGGATAGTAAGTTAAGCTTGTTTTTTTTCCTTGTATTTATCCTTGGCCTTGTTTATCGTGGTTGACGCCACGCCAGCTTCAGCCATGAATGGTTGTATGCAACAACAGCACGAACCTTTTCTCCGCCCTCCGACAGGGACACACATCCTGAATTTGGTGGTGCAGCAGTCCTTGACTAGGTACCTAGGCTTACAAGATCTCCTGAGGCAGGCCAGAAAAGTCTGTGGTCATTTCCGATGGTCATACAATGCCAGTGCTCGGCTGGCTGACATTCAAAGGGAATGCAACCTGCCCACCAACCGTCTCTTTTGTGACAAGCCCACCAGGTGGAAATCAACATTGACAATGCTGCACACACAGCAGAGGGCCATCAATGAGTACCTGTGCGAGTATGGCACCAGGACATGGTGAGGGCAGCTTGGCTTCTTTTCACCATGCCAGTGGCTACTGATCAAGGATGTATGCACTGCCACCATTTGAGGAGGCCACAAGGATGGTGAACAGCGACAATGCAAGCATCAGTGACACTGTCCCTCTAGTCTTCTTTCTGGAGTACACGCTTCGTGGAATCATGGATAGGGCACTACAGTGGGAGGAAGAGGAAAACTTCCTTTCCTCTCAAGGCCCGTTTTATCCAGATAGCTTTCCTGTGGGCCTGCCAAACACACAGGAAGACAAGGAGGAAGATTGTGTCAGCATGGATGTAGAGGATAACACTCAGCAGCAGTCTTCAAGGGATGGATTTCAGTCCCCAGAAACCCAAGGATTTGTAGGTGGCTGGGAGGAGGTAGTTATGGATAATGTGATTCTTAGTGACCCAGAGGACTCAGAATCGAATGCCTCTGCAAACTTACACTGCATGGCCTCCCTGATTCTGCAAAGCCTGCGAAAGGACCCTAGGATTTGTGGTATCAAGGAGAGGGATCATTACTGGCTGGCAACCCTTCTTGATCCACGTTACAAGGGTAAAGTTGCAGAATTCATCCTGCCTTTGCAGAGGGAGCAGAGGAGGAAACATCTTCAGGAGGCCTTGAAGAAAGGTTTGTGCAACGCATTTCCAGACCTTGGGAGGTTACAATTTCCTGGTGCTGGACAACGTGTTGCTGAGGCTTCGTTCAGTCAGAGGAAGAGTGGTGGAGAAGGTGGCCGGCTGACCTTTGCCTTTAAACAATTTTTCAGTCCTCAGTGCCAAGGTCTGATCGGTTCAAGCAACCATCGCCAGCGTCTGCATTATATGGTGCATCTAGGGGCAAGAGCAGACTTGGAGAGCTTTCCAACAGAGCATCCACTGGGTTACTGGGTCCTGAGGATGGACCACTGGCCAGAACTTGCTCAATTAGCAATTGAGCTACTGGCCTGTCCTGCATCCAGCGTGCGTTCTGAACGCACATTCAGTGCTACTGGAGGGATCAAAGAGTGCGCCTGTCCACAGACTCCATTTATAGGCTCACATTTATAAAAAATTAATCAGTCCTGGATCAGCAGCTATCAAGGACCTGATGCTGATGTAACTGATTGAATTTGCTATGGATCTGGGATCCCTTGAAGACTGTCTATGCTGCCTATCCTATTCCTCCTCAATCTTGATGATGCTAGCTTCCAACAATATTTTTTGGTTTAGGGCATGTTATTACTTTTCTGCACCCAACAAGAGTATCTGTGAGGGGTTACAGTGTTGTGGCACCACCACCCAGGGCCCAATATTCCTGCCCGTTTAACCACCTCAGCTCCGGAAGATTTGGCTGCTAAATGACCAGGCCATTTTTTGCGATACCGCACTGCGTCACTTTAACCACTTAAGGACTGGGCCTCTTTCTGAGATTTGTTGTTTACAAGTTAAAAACAATTTTTTTTGCTAGAAAATCACTTGCGCCCACTCGTGGAATAGCGACAAACTTTTACCCTTAAAAATCTCCATAGGCGACGTTAAAAAAATTCTACAGGTTGCATATTTTGAGTTACAGTGGAGGTCTAGGGCCAGAACTATTGCTCTCACTCTACCAATCGCGGCGATACCTCACGTGTGGTCTGAACACCGTTTTCACATGCAGGCACAACTCATGTATGCGTTCGCTTCTGCACGTGAGCTCAGCGGGACAGGGCGCGTTAACATTTTTTTTTTCTTATTTATTTTACCTTTTATATATTTTTACACTGTTCTTTTAAAAAAAAAATGTGTCACTTTTATTCCTATTAAAGGAATGTAAACATCCACAATGTAAAAAAAACATGACAGGACCTCCTAAATATGAGATCTGGGGTCAAAAAGACCTCAGATCTCATATTTACACTAAAATGCAATAAAAAAAAAAAAAAAAAAATAAGAATAAAAAAAAGTTGTCATTTAAAAAAAAAAAAAATAAAAAAAAATGGCCCTTTAAAGAGCTATGGGCAGACATGACGTTTTGACGTTGCTTCCACCCTGCAATGATATGGGAACGGGTGGGGGCCACCTTCCCCTCACTTGTCTCCATGTCAGGCTAGGGAAAGAATCCGATCACCTCCACCACGACAACGGCTCCGGTAAGCGGCGGAGGGCACCGGGACCCCCTCCCGGCGCCAATAAAAGTGATCTTGAGGCGAATCCGCCACAGAGACCACCTTTATCTTGAAGCGGACCACCCGCTGAAGAAGAGAACACCGGGGTTATGGCAGCCAGATGCTGCCATAACAACGATATGTATAAGTACCGATGTATAACGACGGTGGGCAGTCCGGAAGTGGTTAACTGACAATTGCACGGTCATGCGGCACTGTATCCAAACAATATTGACGCTTTCTTTTAGTAGCATTTGATTACCTCTGCGTTTTTTATTTTTGCTCTATAAACAAAAGAAAAGCAACAATTTTGAAAAAAAACAGTATCTTTTACTTTTTGCAATAATAAATATCCCAAATGTAAAAAAAAACAAAAAAAAAAAAACTCACTTTTTCCTCAGTTTAGGCCAACATGTATTATTCTACATATTTTTGGTTAAAAAAAAAACAAAAAAAAACGCAATAAGCGTTTATTGATTGGTTTGTGCAAAAGTTATAGCGTCTACAAAATAGGGGATAGATTTATGGCATTTTTATTATTATTTTTTTTTTTTTTAAACTAGATAGGCGGTGATCTGCGATTTTTATCGGGACTGCGATATTGCGGCGGACAAATTGGACCATTTTGACACATTTTTAAGACCATTGACAATTATACAGCGATCAATGCTATAAAAATGCACAGGTTACTGTATAAATGTCACTGGCAGGGAAGGGGTTAACACTAAGGGGCGATCAAGGGGTTAATTGTGTTCCCTAGGTGTGTTCTAACTGTAGGGGGGATAGGACTGACTAAGGGAGGAGACAGATCGGTGTTCATACTTAGTATGAACACACGATCTGTCTCCTCTCCCCCAAGAGAACCAGCATTTGTGTGTTTACACACACAGATTCTAGTTCTCGCTCTGTCATGAGCGATCGCGTCCTACAGTGTCTAAAAAGGGCCGACGTACAGTTACAGCAGCTCGCCCAGGGGAGCCAACCTACCACAGTACAACTGCGGCGGCTGGTACGGAACTGGTTAACAGAGGCATGTAATTACAGTTTTTGAAATAATCGTTAAGCAGGGCCCGTTCCTGCGCCCAACAAGAGTAACTGTAAGGGGCGCCACCAAAGGCCCAATTTTTCTGCCCCTGTTTAAAGAGGAAGTAAACCCTGATGAGTTTCCTTCTTCTTTGTTTCCTTGTAAAGGTAAACCATAATGGGCTACTATGCATCGCATAGTAGCCCATTATGTGTCATTACCTGACAAGGGAGCCTGCAATGTCACCGCTGTCCCTTCTCCTACGAAGCGTCCATCTTCTTTCCGGGTATCACGGCTCCGGCGCTGTGATTGGCCAGAGCCACGATGATGTCACTCCTGCGCATGCGCGCTGGTGCCGCCACTAACGGCATGATCGCCGTTAGAGACGGCACGCTCAGTGCGCCTGCGCACCGTTGTCTACGGCACATGCGCTGTAGACATCGGTGCCTGTGTTTTGGAAATATCTCCTAAACCATGTAGGTTTAGGACATATTTCTTGCACCTACAGGTAAGCCTTAATCTAGGCTTCTTTTTTCAATAATTTTTTTTTCAAAACACATTTTTTTTTCAATAATTTTTATCCATATTGCCAGGATCCGACAATACATTACAGCCGCGAGCAGTTTTAAATTACGTTTTTTCCTTTAGAAATGTCATTTTGCTGTGGTACTGTTATAAACATGGGAAAGATGCGCTACTTTACAGGCAGACTAGGGAAACCCCCAGGCATGATATTTAAAGGAATATTTCATTTTTATTGTTTCACTTTAAGCAGTATGAAAATCACTGCTCCTGAAAAAACGGCCAGGTCCCCAAACACTTTTTATGGCAATAACTTGCATATAAGCCTTTAAAATGAGCACTTTTGATTTTTCACGTTCGCGTCCCATTGACTTTAACGGTGTTCGCACAAATGTTTTGCCTTGTTTGCATGTTCTGCTGCAAACCGAACCGGAGGTGTTCGGCTCATCCCTACTCTCCAGCATAGTGGGGAAATATTAGAATCAAATTTAGATATACAGTATGGTGTCAGATACCAGCATAACATAATTTTTTGTTTGAGTTCCCATAAATTTACAATGAACTTCTCTTATTTTCTCTCCTTTGGTCAGCTAAATATACATTTGAAAGGGTTTTGTTATATCTCCTTTTGTTTTTATACTGTTATTTCTCTAATCTCTGACTTTTTTCTGTGGCATCTCTGCCTTCTTTTACTAGCTCTTGTAGTACGAGCACAGTCTCTGATCATTTTGTGGAGAATGCCCGCAGCCTCTGACCATCTTCACATCCAGTAATTCCAAGTGTTCTAAGTATAGGGGCATATGAATTTCTCCCCTTCCTTCTAGGATTTAGTTCTTGGACCTAAGTGGCCAACCATCATGCCTGAACACTGTCACGTGGGAGAGGGGGCAGGTCATAAACCCTGTGTAAGCTCTAACACTGATATGGAGCTCTCGCAGGGTTTAGCCTTGGCTCTTCTGCAGGCTACCAGAGTACCAAGGTAGAATGTGAAGGTATCAGGGTGGAGGTATGACCAAAAATAAAAAAAGGTATTAATTTAATTTCGGAACATTTTAAACCTTCCACCAGAGCCAAATCAGAGGCACACAGTGGGGCTGTTTGCATAATAGTGTGAGAGGATGATTAATTACAGGCTTCTTCATCGAAGATTGTGCTGCTATCGTAACTCTAATTTATGCGGTTTATAAAATGTCATTGTAAGTTCTACTTCAGTTATCAGTATCAATGTCTCTCAGCTAATAAAGCTGCTCAATAGAGTCCTGGTTTCCGCCACTGTACATACTAATTACTGTACATATTTTTTGTTTATATATATATATGTGTGTAATTACAGGTTTCATGAATGAAAAACGCCCAGGCAGTGCACTCAGAGAGAATGAAAAGGCCCTCCTACTCAGAACAGATGTAAAACACTGCAAACTCATTTACCTCAAAGAAACTGTCACTTAAACCCTCATGATGGAAGGTGTCAGCTCTTGAAACTTGAAATTTCAATACTCTCTGCAGATTTTGTAGCACTTGAGGTTGATTCTATAAAGGTTATGACAAAAAAAAAACCCTGGGGTAAATTTACCACACTGAGCAAATGAACAGGTTCACTTTAATGGCAGTGCCACCAGCAGCTTATAGCTACCTTCCCTTTGTTCCCCCTTAGGCAATGAAAAGCTTACACAGGACCCTCACGCCTCCATCATGTGACTTGATGCCTGAGAGGCCAGTCACAAAGCATTATTGCTTTTAACAACATGAACTATTGCCACTTGGGCCAACCCAACATAAATAATTTTCTTGGTGCCAACATGTAGTAGTAGTATGCCGCCATAGGTTGGTGCCAAAAGGAAAGGAAAATGATGGTAAATAGTTGATACAATTCTGCGCACCCACTCACCTGATGCAATGGGATCTTGGACACCAGCGAGCATTTTTTTTGAGATTTCAATCTACACAAAATCATTACAGAATCCCTTAAAGTGTAAGTAATGTCATTTTTTTTACTTGTACCTACAGGTAAGCCTATAATAAGGCTTACCTGTAGGTACAGTAAATATCTCCTAAATGTGCACGTTTTAGGAGATATTCACACTGCATGCAGCCTGTGATGTCACCAGTGCATGTGCTTTGAAGGGACGGCATTCCCATCCCGGCCCTTTAGAGCTCCATGCTGCGGTGCTTGTGCAAGAATGATGTCACCGCGCACGGCCAGAGGATGCAAACCTGGAAGGAAGACTGGGTGAAGATGAAGGCGCCTTCATCAGTGACAGCACCCTGCTGGAAGGCTGCGTTCTAAGGCAAGTATTTCATAATGTGCTAGTATGCTATACATAACTAGCACATTATGCAACGGTCTTACAGGGTTTTGAAAAAAAAACAATGCAGTTTGCTACTGGTTTAAAGTGACTTTTTCCAAGTTTGTTGCTTACATGGAGCATCATGAATAAGCATGGTTGTATGAAACAGAAATAAAAAAGATGTAGCTCTGCACTGTGGTGGGGTGGCAGCTGACACAGGTAAGATTATTTATAAGTTTCGTACATTACTTAAGAAAAAGTGTGTAGCGCCAGAAGTAAATGAACAGCGATGAAATGTGAATACTGTGTTATAAATGGACAGCACATTGAAATAAAGTCCAAAAAAAGTGTTAAAGTGAAAAAATTATATATATATATATATATATAAATATACACACATACGCACACACACATACACACACATACACACAGTTGTATGCAAAAGTTTAGGAACCCCTGACAATTTCCATGACTGTCATTTATAAATATTTGGGTGTTTGGATCAGCAATTTCATTTTGATCTATCAAATAACTGAAGGACACAGTAATATTTCAGTAGTGAACTTAGGTTTATTGGATTAACAGAAAATGCGCAATATGCATCAAATCGAAATTAGACAGGCGCATAAATTTGGGCACCCCAACAGAAAAATCACATCAATATTTAGTAGATCCTCCTTTAGCAGAAATAATAGCCTCTAGACGCTTCCTATAGCCTGTAATGAGTGTCTGGATTCTGGATGAATTTATTTTGGACCATTCCTCCTTACAAAACATCTCCAGTTCAGTTAGGTTTGATGGTTGCTGAGCATGGACAACCTGCTTCAAATCACCCTACAGATGTTCTATGATATTCAGGTCTGGGGACTGGGGTGGCCATTCCAGAACATTGTACTTGTTCCTCTGCATAAATGCCCGAGTAGATTTTGAGCAGTGTTTTGGGTCATTGTCTTGTTGAAATATCCAGCCCCGCCGTAACTTCAACTTTGTGACTGATTCCTCAACATTATTCTCCAGAATCTGCTGATATTGAGTGGAATCCATGCGACCCTCAACTTTAACCAGATTCTCAGTACCTGCACTGGCCACACAGCCCCACAGCATGATGGAACCTCCACCAAATTTTACTGTGGGTAGCAAGTGTTTTCCTTGGAATGCTGTGTTCTTTTGCCGCCATGCATAACGCCCCTTGTTATGACCAAAT
The DNA here is from genome assembly GCA_037952925.1 of Lithobates clamitans. Taxonomy (NCBI): domain Eukaryota; kingdom Metazoa; phylum Chordata; class Amphibia; order Anura; family Ranidae; genus Lithobates; species Lithobates clamitans. The sequence continues at coordinate 55,235 of JBBGZY010000175.1, read as the reverse complement.
AACTCAATCTTTGTTTCATCAGTCCACAGCACCTTATTTCAAAATGAAGCTGGCTTGTCCAAATGTGCGTTTGCATACCTCAAGCGACTCCATTTGTGGCGTGTGTGCAGAAAAGGCTTCTTTCGCATCACTCTCCCATACAGCTTCTCCCTGTGCAAAGTTCGCTGAATTGTTGAAGGATGCACAGTGACACCATCTGCAGCAAGTTCATGTTGTAGGTCTTTGGAGGTGGTCCGTGGGCTGTTTTTGACCATTCTCATCATCCTTCACCTTTGCCTCTCCAATATTTTATGTGGCCTGCCCCTTCTGGCCTTAACAAAAACTGTACCTGTGGTCTTCCATTTCATTATGTTCCTCACAGTGGACACTGTCAGCTTATATCTCTGTGATAACTTTTTGTAGCCTTCCCCTAAACCATAATGTAGAACAATCTTTGTTTGCAGGTCATTTGAGAGTTGTTTTGAGGCCCCCATGTTGCCACTCTTCAAAGTAGAGTCAAAGAGAACAACAACTTGCAATTGGCCACCTTAAAAAGATGGCGAAGGTGCAGAACGTCTAGTCGGGGAGCTCTGCAGCCATTGCGGGAAATTAATCCTTTTAGCCCATTCTGAATATCTCCAGACTCATCTGAGGTGCCTCCCGCTCCCCACCTGCTGATGCGGACACGGAACCGGCGCCGATTAGATCATTACAGCCAGAGTAATAGCAAGGTTAGTTCAGGCGGAGCGGCCGCACACGTGGAGGCAGTGACTAACATGGCGACTCAGACGGAAGACCCGGACCCGGCTCTCACTGAACAGAGTAACTTTACTGCCCTGATGCAAGCCATAACGGGATGTCAATCCTCCCTGTCTACACTCACTACGAAGATTGACACAGTTCAGTTGGACATTGGGCTCATTAGACAGGACTTTGAAAAGGTGAGGCAGCGGGTGACCGAGGTGGAATGTCGAGTGGGGAATGCTGAAGATACGATTAGAGATCACTCGGCTTCTCTGCATACTCTGCAAGTAAGGGTCAAACACCTGGAAGCGAGAGCTGAGGATTCTGAGAATCGTAACCGGCGCAATAACTTGAGGATCATAGGACTCCCTGAGGGGTCGGAGGGCTCTGATACCACTGCCTACACCGAAAAACTCCTTCGCACCCTGTTCCCCCAGGCGAGCTTTTCACCCCACTTTGCAATTGAGAAGGCTCATCGGATGCCACCGACCTGTGGCCCGCCTGGAACCCCTCCTCGCACATTTATATTCCGATTGCTCAATTTTAGAGATCGGGATCTGATATTACGTGAGGCCCCTAAAATGGCTGACATCCGCCATGAGGCGGCCCGCCTGATGTTTTTCCCAGATTTTTCTGTAGACACCCAGAAACAGAGGAAGTCGTTTGATCAGGTGAAGCAGGCCCTGCAAGTTCAAGGAATACGCTACAGCATGTTGTTCCCTGCCCGACTCCGCGTGCAAGACGGGGAGAGTGTCCGGTTCTTTACGTCCCCAGATGAGGCCTCGCGCTGGCTGTACACCCTGCCTAGACACTAAGTAGGTGGATATCCCCTCTTCATATATGCTGCTCCATGACCCTAACCCACTGACTGATCTGGCGGTATGGTGATCTGGAGCTTTTTGATGATCTGGAATGATCGCGTCAATACCCCGTGAGTTAATCTTATGCCCTGTTGGCGCTGAAAGGGGGGTAAGTCTGGGTGCGGAAACTTCAAAAGGATGGTACCCCTCAACTCGGTTACAGCCTGCCCACTACAAAATGTGTTGGACACCTCCTGACCGGATTGTGGTTTTCGCCTGTTTGATATGGAACTGTAATGACTGCCTAGCTCCTGGACGTCTGAGTACTCCCCTTACTCCTTTTAGGTATACCGGGGTGGGTCTGGATCGGCAAGAACATTGACGAACGAGCTGTTACACGCTGTCATTACCGTTTATTCGGCTGATCGCCCTATGCCCCTTGGATTGTGGGTAGAGATAATTATTTCACTCTGGTTGGGTGTGCTTCTGGGGGGGGGGGGGGGGAGGGGGAAGAATATTCTCAATAATTTTGTTTGTACCAAGTTTGCGCCCCTGGCACCGGCCAGGAGAAGAACATCTTATTCCCGCTGATGGCGACATCTTGCTAAGACTGGGAATTCCGTACATTAAGTAGACGTTATCTACTTCTCATCATCTAGTATATGACCCCGTGAGGTCAATGACCTTCTTTGGTTTTGGGAAACAGGCATGCCCAAGTTTGGGGGGTGTGCGGGTGGGGGGGTGTTTGTTTAGGGGAGGAAGTTATACAAGTTATACACAGGAATGTTTTACAATATATTACACAGGCTTTTGCTACTTGATGCCACTATATGCAATGTCTTATGATGGGCTGCGGGAGGCGGGCTTGACTCTTCCCTCTAGGGGTTCAGGTGCGCTTCTCAATTTAAATACTGCTGCAATGTGCTTTGACTCCCTATGGCCCCTATAAAGTTAATTTCTTGGAACGTTCGGGGAATGAATTCCCGAATAAAGCGTTCACTGATCTTTAATTTTCTTAAATCGCACTCCCCAGATATTTGTATATTACAGGAGACCCACCTCACTGGAGGTCGGGTTCCGAGTCTTAAAAAAACCATGAGTGGGCCATTACTACCATGCCACGTTCTCATCATATGCCAGGGGAGTCAGCATACTGGTACGCAAGGCCTTACCCTTCACATTGCTAGACCTGCACCTGGATCTGAGGGTAGATTCGTAGTTTTGCATGCGGTTGTTGCCAATGTAACCACGATAATCGTGGGACTGTATATACCTCCACCGGTGTCGCTGGTGGTTCTCCACAAGATTACCACTCTTATTGCAGGATACTCCACTGACAATGTGATCTTAGCGGGGGATTTCAACATGCCACCATGCCCAAATCTCGATAGGCTGACGCCTGATGCGGCTATGGAATCCCCATTATCTAGATGAGCTTCTACGTTTGCCCTTACGGACGTTTGGCGCTGGAAGAATCCCCTGCTGAGATCCTTCCCCTGCCAGTCAGCCTCCTACAGGGCTATGTCCCGCATAGATCTGGTGTTTGCCACCACAAATGTTCTTAACATGGTTCAAGAAATTTCCCACCCGCCCAGGGGCATATCAGACCACTCTCCTCTTTTACTTAGTTTGAATGTGAATCCTGCCCCCACTGACTGTCTTTGGCGCCTATCGCGATTCTGGGTCTCAGACGACCGTATAGCTCAGGACGCTGAGGTTGCAATGCGGGACTTTTGGGTTGACAATCCCCCTGCTACGACACCAGCTACTAGCTGGGAGACTTTTAAATTTTATGCTCAGGACCATTACCGGATGGCAATTGCTCGCACCCGACGTCAGACTGGGGCAGCTCTGCTCCAGGCTGAGCGGAGGGCAACTGACTTAGAAACTCAATACACTAATACTAGGGATGAGGTACTCAGAGCAGACTTGCAGTGTGCTGTGCGTGAGGTGGCGCTCCTCAGGGTAGCAGCCACTAAAACACAGCTATTACATCAATCACAGCGTATCTTTGAGCAAGGTGAGCGGACCGGGAGACTCCTGGCGTGGCTTTCCAGGGAGCAGTCGATAACAACTACAGTGGCTAATATCAAAGATGTGTCGGGCGGTTGCTGTCTGACCCCAGGGAAATAAATACACGTTTTGCATCATACTATGAGGACTTATACACTTCTAGAGTGAGATACTCGACTGCCGATCTCCAAGCATACGTGGAGACCATTAAGCTGCCCTCCTTGTCAGAAGAGGCCAGCGGGAGCAGTCGATAACAACTACAGTGGCTAATATCAAAGATGTGTCGGGCGGTTGCTGTCTGACCCCAGGGAAATAAATACACGTTTTGCCTCATACTATGAGGACTTATACACTTCTAGAGTGAGATACTCGACTGCCGATCTCCAAGCATACGTGGAGACCATTAAGCTGCCCTCCTTGTCAGAAGAGGCCAGCGGGAGGCTCGATGCTCTGCTCACTCTCAAAGAACTCCAAAATGCCATTAGCTCCTTACAATCTGGGAAAACCCCGGGGCATGATGGGCTTCCAGTGGAATTCTATAAGACGCATGTGGAAACTATAGCTGTCAGGTTACTGGAGATCCTATCTGCTTCCTTTGAATCAAATTCTCTGCCCCCCTCTATGTCCAGAGCTGTGATAGTCATGATACCCAAAGCAGGTAAGGACCCTGAGCTTTGCTCCTCGTATAGGCCTATATCGCTTCTAAACGTGAATGCAAAAATACTTGCAAAGGTTTTGGCAACCAGACTCAGTTATCCTATCACTAATACATGGAGACCAGACGGGCTTCATGCCGGGCAAAGGAACGGATATTAATTTGCGAAGACTCTATACTGTTCTGGCGAGTCTGGCTGCTGGGGGGGGGGGGGGGGGGTGGCTTCCTTGGATGCAGAGAAAGCCTTTGACTCGGTGGAGTGGGAATACTTATGGTCAATCCTACATAGGTTTGGGATAGGACCAAAATTTATACGATGGCTCCGGCTGTTGTACTCCTGCCCGTTGGCTAGGGTTCGTACGGGCGGGGTTCTGTCGGCCACTGTTCCCCTCCACCGAGGCACCAGGCAGGGCTGCCCACTCTCACCGGCTCTCTTTGCTCTTGCGGTCGAGCCGCTAGCAGAACTCCTTAGGACAACCGCTGAGGTGGGCGGCATTTCGTTCCCGCCTCTTGTGGAAAAGGTTTCTCTATATAGGCGGATGATATGTTATTGTATCTTCGTGACTCCCAGCAATCGCTTAGAGCAGCTTTGTCTATTATTGACAGATTTGGTGCTTTCTCGGGAATCAGGGTGAACTGGGAGAAATCTCTCCTGTTCCCCCTGACGGATGCCCCGATATTAGCGGACCCCCCCTTCCCCTTAAGAAAGTAGCTAAATTTAAATACTTAGGCATCCAGATCCAATCAGACCTGCAATGCTACCTAGCTTATAATATTTATCCCATTCTAAATCAACTCATTCCGCGCTGTGCGGTGTGGAGAACATTGCCACTAACTCCGGTGGGGAGGGTGAATTTGATCAAGATGTCCTTCCTCCCAAAATTTTTATATGCCTTTCGTCACACCCCGGTCCCCATTCCAAATTGATTCTTCCTCAAATTAGATCAAACTATCACCTCCTTCGTATGGGCAGGGACAACACCCAGGGTAGCCAAACAAACGTTACAATTATAGCTTACAGAAGGAGGCCTATCCCTGCCAAATTTTAAGAAATATTATTGGGCGGCGCTACTGGTCACCGTGAGATGGTGGTTTGCTCAGGATAATACAAACCCGGCGGTTAATTTGGAGGCAGCGATTTTGGGCTCATACTCTGAACTTAGTAATCTGGTCTACAGAGGCCCGAAATACAGCCAAAAGGTCACTGCACCCTTGAAAACGACGGTGAGGGTGTGGCAGCAGGTCTCCTCATGTCTTACCAGTGGCAATACTATCTCTTCACATACCCTACTGTGGGGGTAACCCAACAATGCCGCCCCTCCAATCTGTTTCGGACCCTCAGGTCTGGGCCAGACACAAAGTCCAAACATTGCGTCATATATTTAGAGAAGGTCAACTTCTCTCTTTTGCAGAATTAAAAAATAGATATAATTTACCCTTGTGGATGTTTTTCCGCTTCATGCAGCTAAGACATGCAGTTTGAGCGCAGTTCCCGCATGGGATAGAGTTGTCTACCAACTCAGTTGAATCCCTGTTGATGACCGACCATCTAGACCGAACGTTATCCTCTATATATCTTAGACTTCCGTGCAAAGACACTACCAAAATGCTTCCCCTTTTTCATGAATGGCAGCTGGATATCCCGGCTCTGACTATGGAAGACTGGTCAGAAGGTCTGCAGCAATGCATCCCTTTCATGATTTCAGCAAGGGACAGGTTTGTGCAGCTGAAATTTCTTCATAGGGTATACTATACCCCACAAACAGGCCCGGACTGGGACAAAAAATAGGCCCGGGCATTTTGGATTGAGCAGCCCATGACATGTTAACCGGCCCCTTCCCCACTCTCCACCCTGACAGATCCCCTGAGAGAGGGGAGGGGGGAACCCAGCAGAGGTGTGGAGGGGGGGGTGCGACCAGGAAAGAGCATGGGGGTTGCAGAGCATAGGGAAGAACCTTGAGAACATGGGGTGGGGCGAGAGCACAGGGGAGAGGCAGAGAACACAGGGAGGAAGAGGAGAGCACAGGGGGGCAGCGGAGAGCATGGGGGGAGGTGGAGAGCCCAGGGAGGACAACGGAGAGCATGGGGGATGTGGACAGCACAGGAGGGCTGGCGGAGAGCATGGGGTGATGGGAAGACCGGAAGAGCACAGGGGGGAGTGGCGGAGAGCATAGGGGGAGGTGGAGAGCATGGGGGGAGGTGGAGAGCATGGGGGGGGGGAAAGAAGAACATGGGGAATGTGAAGAGCACAGGGGGAAGCGGAGAGCGTGGGGGTAATGTGGAGAGCACGGGGGGGTTTGGCAGAGAGCACGGGGCGGTGGCAGAGAGCATTGGGGAGGTGGAGAGCATGGGGGGAGGAGGTGGAGCATATGGGGGGGAGGTGGAGAGTATGGGGGGGAGGTGGAGAGTATGGGGGGGAGGTGGAGAGTTTGAGGGGGTGGCAGAGAGCATGGGGGGAGGTGGAGAGCATGGGGGGAGGTGGAGAGCATCGGGGGGAGGTGGAGAGCATCGGGGGGTGGCAGAGAGCATGGGGGGAGGTGGAGACTATGAGGGGGTGGCAGAGAGCATGGGGGGGAGGTGGAGAGTATGGGGGGGTAGGTGGAGCGTATGGGGGGGTAGGTGGAGCGTATGGGGGTTGGCAGAGAGCATGGGGGGTGGCAGAGAGCATGGGGGGTGGCAGAGAGCATGGGCGGGAGGTTGAGCGTATGGGGGGGAGGTGGAGCGTATGGGGGGGAGGTGGAGCATATGGGGGGAGGTGGAGAGTATGGGGGGTGGCAGAGAGCATGGGGGAAGGTGGAGAGCATGGGGAAAGGTGGAGACTATGAGGGGGTGGCAGAGAGCATGGGGGGAGGTGGAGCGTATGGGGGTAGGTGGAGCGTATGGGGGGAGGTGGAGAGTATGGGGGGAGGTGGAGAGTATGGGGGGTGGCGGAGAGCATGGGGGGAAGGTGGAGAGCATGGGGGGGTGGCAGAGAGCATGGGGGGTGGCAGAGAGCATGGGGGGTGGCAGAGAGCATGGGGGGGAGGTGGAGCGTATGGGGGGGAGGTGGAGCGTATGGGGGGAGGTGGAGAGTATGGGAGGAGGTGGAGAGTATGGGGGGGGGCGGAGAGCATGGGGGAAGGTGGAGAGCATGGGGGAAGGTGGAGACTATGAGGGGGTGGCAGAGAGCATGGGGGGGAGGTGGAGCGTATGGGGGGAAGGTGGAGAGCATGGGGGGTGGCAGAGAGCATGGGGGGTGGCAGAGAGCATGGGGGGAGGCGGAGAGCATGGGGGGAGGCGGAGAGCATGGGGGGAGGCGGAGAGTATGGGGGGAGGCGGAGAGTATGGGGGGGTGGCAGAGAGCATGGGGGAGGCGGAGAGTATGGGGAGAGGCGGAGAGTATGGGGGGGGGTGGAGAGTATGGGGGGTGGCAGAGAGCATGGGGGAGGCGGAGAGTATGGGGGTGGCAGAGAGTATGGGGGGGAGGTGGAGAGTATGGGGGGGGTGGAGAGTATGGGGGGGGTGGAGAGTATGGGGGGTGGCAGAGAGCATGGGGGAGGCAGACAGCATGGGGGGTGGCAGAGAGTATGGGGGGGAGGTGGAGAGTATGGGGGGGGGTGGAAAGCATGGGGGTGGCAGAGAGTATGGGGGGAGGTGGAGAGTATGGGGGGGTGGAGAGTATGGGGGGGTGGAGAGTATGGGGGGGTGGAGAGCATGGGGGGTGGCAGAGAGCATGGGGGGCAGCGGAGAGCATGGGGGTGATGTGGAGAGCACGGGGTTGGCAGAGAGTATGGGTGCGGTGGAGAGCCCTGCGGGAGCAGCAGAGAGATGCAGGATAGGAGGATCGGTGGGGGGTGACTGCATATAGAAGAATCATTTTCTCCATCTTCCTCCTGCAGTCTCGGAATGCCTGCCTCTCCTCTACCCCTCACAGGCATTCCGAGACTGCAGGAGGAAGATGGAGAAAATAACTGTTCTATATGCAGCCACCCCCACCGATCCTCCTATCTAGTTCACAGGGGAGGCTGAACTTACGTTTTCTGTTCCGGCACCTCTCGACATAACACCGGCTCCAAGGTGTCTGCTCTGGCTCCTCCCCCCGGCACTGACGGCTGACCTATGCGTGCGGCCGTGCAGCCGTGGTGAGGCCGAAGGCGTCTCATTTAGCTCCTCCCCCCGGCGCCGATGGCTGAGCTCCGGGCGGCCGCGGAGAGGCTGGATGAGCGGCACAAGCTCAAGCCTTGGGCCATGCAAGGACTTGCAGCCTGGCAGCCCCAGCGGCCGCGGCCCACCGGGCAAATGCCCGGTTTGCCCTATGGCCAATCCGGGCCTGCCCACAAAGATTATCTAAAATTTACCCAGGGCTTGATGATGGATGCCCCAAATGCAGACAGTCAGTGGGGACTTTCTTTCACGTAGTATGGTCGTGCCCGGTCCTCCAGACTTATTGGCGCGAACTAGTGACGGATATAAATGGTGTGGCAGGGCTGCAGTTAAAAGTTGACCCGATGGTGTTCCTCTTGGGTATCACAGATAATTTGACCGCAGTCAAATATACCAAACTTTTTGTGCTTTACGCAGCTTATTATGCCAGGAAAGAGATTTTGCTGCGCTGGAAGCTATCGGACCCCCCACTGTTGGGGTGTGGAGGGCGCAGATAAATGCGGTACTGCCAATATATAAGCTCACCTACATGGGCAGGAACTGTCCCAAGAAGTTTGACAAAATTTGGGCGGCTTGGGTTGCAGCTCGGCATTTGGTGGTATGACTTCACTGGTGGGTTGGATCTGGGAGGCTGGCTAGCTGGAAGTGGGCTGTGACCATTCTATAGCGAAGACAATCTTTAAAATACACCAGTGTGCCTCACTGGGGGCCTTTCTTGTTCCCCCTCTCTCCCTGTTTTTTCTTCCCTTACTTTCCCTTCTGTCCCTGTAGATGATCTCTTCTACCCTTTCTTCTACTCTTCAACTCCTCCTTACCTGTCTGGCTTCCCCCCCTCCCCCCCCTCCCCCCCCTCCCTTTCTAACGAAATATCTTTAGGACATGCAGAATCTCACGGGAGATAGACCTAACATCAGCAACGTTACAATATATAAAAGGATTGATGTCATATCCAGAGTAGTTGAGAACGGGAGTTACCTTCTTTAGCTCTACCAAAGTCTACTAACAATTAAGTCAAGTGGATGGCTTTAGGCCCTGATCTTATTCTACATTGAAAGTTGTATCATTCTAAACTGTGATAATTGTTTTCATATGCTCCTGTAAGTATTGTATGCGCATCAAACTCAAGTGTAATGTTCAATTTATTCAATAAACATTTCCTGTGTTAAAAGTTCAAGGCCTAATGAACTCACCAAACCAACTGTGTGTTCCAATTAATCAGTGCTAAGTAGTTACAGGTATTCAAATCAACAAAATGACAAGGGTGCCCAAATTTATGCACCTGTCTAATTTCGTTTTGATGCATATTGCGCATTTTCTGTTAATTCAATAAACCTCATTTCACTACTGAAATATTACTGTGTCCATCAGTTATTTGATAGATCAAAATGAAATTGCTGATCCAAACACCCAAATATTTATAAATGACAATATAGATATAGATATAGAGATAGATATATATATATATATATATCACACACACACACACACACACACACACACACACACACACACACACACACACAGTATAAGTCCAATCTTGAATGGAAATCAACAATAAGAAAACAATATAGGGAAAATTATAGTTTTAATGCACAGTTCCATGATAGGATAAGCAATAGAAACTTATTGATGAAAACACAATAGTTCAGTGCAAAGATGTGCACAAAAAATTGGTGGTGACTTGAAAAGTGAAGAGGTGATCCAGTACATTGCTCCAGAATCATCCACCTCACCCCTGTGAAATGGACACTCACCGGAAAAGCTGGCTGCCGTTACAGCAGCAAACACGCACTCAGTGTAGATCTGCCATCTGTTGTGGGGAAGGCTGTTCAGCAACTCGCACCATCCAGATGTAGCTGTAGTAAATAAAGCTCACCGGGAGCCAGATGAAGTCTCCATATTGTAGTATTTATTGGATTTATATGTTAAAAGCCAAAATAAAATGAATCATAAAAACATAGGACAATGGGTGTCACTGCCGACCCGGTATCAGACGGTCACTTTACGTCAGCACTAGTGTCTACTCTCTGACGCGTGTCATCCAATAGGATGTTATCAAGGGGTCCTCGATGTCAAACTAGTTTATATAGCCTCTCAAAACTGCTCAAATCAGTGTCTCCTTAGAGAAATTGCAAACAGCAAGTGATCCGTCGGCCATTTTACCGGTCTAAAAATAGCAGACGGATCACTACCTCTATCTATCCATTATAATGCATTTGCTTCTACTTTGGAGGCTATCAAAAATGTATAAAGTTAGGACTGCAAATAATACTGGGGTGCTGTGAAGTGGCTCTGTAGCTTACGCATTTATTTGCAAATGTGTGCAAACTAAAACTCTGTTTTTAACGCATACTGTTAGACAGGATAATTTGGTTGGTTGCAGGCTGGTCAGTAAGTTGAGCTAGGAATTTTCTTTGGTTTTGTTTGACATGCGTCTCCCTGCCATGTGCTTCTTGCTGCAAAGGCCAGTGATAGGTGGGGGCAGTGGACATTTGTTTGACCTGCTTACACCTTACCAGCTTTTGAACTCTTCTAGTCCAGGTTACATATAGCTAATTTAGCCCGAGTCCATGGGGGATACATTCTGTTGTATGCCTCCCCCCTCGCCTTTATTTCCCCACCCTGACGTTAGTCCTTTGTTTTTGTCCCTGGCTTTTCCTGATATCTTCCACCAGCCAGTTCTCACTATATTTCCCCTCTTCCCACCCATCTTTTCATGCCCAGACCTATCTGCTTATTTAGCGGTTTGGTCAACCTTCTTTTTTTAAACTCCATTAAAAAGGTCTTAAAACAACATCCTCCTATAGGACTGGAAAACTGCCTAATATATATGTTTGTTCTTTTCACCCCAATTGTTTGAACAGTCTGTTGAATGTTTTAGCCCTGTGTGGCCATGGCTGTTATTATACCATCTAAAACAAACAATAAAAATGATTGAAACAAAAATACTTGCAATCCAAAGTGGAAATCAGTGCAAAAATAGAGGTACTTTCAAAAACCACTCTTACCAATATGTGTGGCGTATGCTATAGTTTAACTATAGTTTTACTTCAAGCTGAAAAAAAAAAAAAAAAAGTACTTTTTTTTTTAAAAGGACATTTTTGGATTGGTTCTTTATATTTGTTATATAATCCACTGCAACTTTTTACAGTGCTCTTGTGAGGGACTGCAGCCTTCTTTCACATTTTCCTATGCATTTGTCTGAAAATGCCTAATCTCCTATCTTGTAGACCAGGGGTGCTCAACCTGTGGCCCTCGGAGCCCTCTGATGTGGCCCTCAACCTCAAACCGAATGCAGGACTTTTGTTGCACTTTCAGAACGTGCATCATACCTGCAAAATATGGAAAGCCACAGGCGCACTTGCTCTGCACCCGCGGTGTGGGTAAACTGCAGCGCATCACTGTGAAAGCAGCCTTATAGGGTGCTCAGGTGAGTAAGGGCTCATTTACATTTTCGGTTTGGGGATGGGTGGTTTTTTACCACCCACCCTCAACCACTGGTGTAGCGTCAGCAACAGCGGCCCCTCCCCATGCTCCAGGGAGCCCATACGGCCTCCCTGTCGCATTTTGTTGTACACTTGGACAGGAGAGGTGGCATACACAGAAACCTATTCTCTCCATTTTACTCCTGTATATGCTGAAAGCTGGCTTCTCATCCTCTCTTTCGCCAGCATTCAGCAGATGCAAGAGGAAAATATTTATCATGTCATTCAAAATGAAAAATTCGAAATTCCGAACCTTACCATTTAATTGTGGCCTGCGACTGGTTGCCAAATCACTAAAGTGGCCCGCGCGCTTCAAAAGGTTGAGCACCCCTATTGTAGACTCAGATTAAGGGCCATTCAAAATCATGGTGTATCGGTAAAAAAAAATATGTTCAGTTCAGAACCTTTGCTGTCTCATTTACCAATCTTTACAAACTTTGCACAACACTGAAAAACAGAAAGGCTTTAATAAACTTAAAGTAATACATGTCATTTGTAGACAGGATTTTATAAACACAAGTATGGGTTAAGAAGGCAGTGCACTGCAGCTCAAAGAAATATCTGCAATGACAGTGTCACAGGGAGTGGATGATCGTGCGGTTTCTCAGCTGCTGAACATAGTCCTTAGCCTGATCGAAGCCTGTAATTGGTAGTTCTTTAGGGGGCGGAGGACCCTCCACCAACTTGACAAAGTAATGGCAGTGCACCTTGTCCATGATGCCGAATCTGCCTCGTGCGTGGTAACGAATCCTCTTTAGATATGTTCCTTTGTTAGAAAATGATTCAGCTAAAAAGGAGACAGGGATGTGTTAGTGGCAATACTTCTTAGGTCTCATGTACACTGCTGCTGGTAAACAGACATTCAGAGGCAGTTGGCTGCTTTTTTCAGCTGCCCCTGAACTCATCCAATGTTATCTTATGTGTACATGTACACAGATTCGTTTAATGTGGTTTTTTAGGCAGTTGAGTTTAGAGGCCTTTTTTTGGAAAGCAAAAAAATGAGTTTAGAGGCATGTCAAGCGCCAACTCGCATTTAGCCACGTTTCGTTTACAGGCGTTTTTTTCATTTTTGGCGATTTTGAAAAAAAAAAAATATATATATTATATATATATATTTTTTTTCAACCGTTTCTAAACGCAAATGCAGCAAAACGCGGCATGTAAACGTGGCAAAACGGATGTTTTAAATGTGGGTTACTATCTGTCAAGTTAAATCATTCAGGAGAGGTTGTAAAAACGTCCCATGTACATTAAGCCCTAAAGTGATTTTCTATGACTCACTGTTATGTGCCCCGACAGGTTTAAAACCTGGGGGGTTGTGTTATGGCTTGTATTCACTGGCATTTGTTTACTTCTGAACTGCTTCTCTAACCATATCTGTCGATAAAATGAAAAACTAGCTTTGTGCAGCTTAGGAGGATGAGAAGCACATCTAAAGGAACTTAGAATATCCTGAAAAGCACCTTAAGCCAATTTAAAATGCAAGCTTAATGCACCTAAAAGCATAATATATTTGCCCATCTACACAACCCCTAATGCAAATGCTGACTGTAGTTGCTAGGTCCAGTTAATCCCCCTTCTGCCACATGCTTTCTAATTGGTTAGTGAAGCTGCCCATCACTAATGGTTCAATAGTAAAATGCATTAAGTTAAAGTGTGATGGGTTAGAGCTAGTGATCAAGCAATGCCTTGATTATAGTATATCCTGGATTCCTGAGGTATCCTGTTCTACAGTAAGTCAGAGTAAGCATAAACACCACAAGGAGTGTGAAAATCAGTAAATTGTGCTTTAAACCTATACAGTTCTGCTTTAAAGAGCCAATCAACCTAAAAATGAAGCTAAAAGCACAGAAGAATTTAGTATTTTAAATGCTTACCTGCAGATTTTCCTCCCCATAAATTTTTTTTTTAATCATGTAATATATGCCTCTGAGCTTGCTAGGGTATTGACACTCTGAACAGTGTCAATTCCCTAGCACAGTCCCCCTCCCTTCTTGAACATCATAGCCCTCTCCTCTCCTGGGAGCATCCAAATACTGTCTGTGCTGTTCCAACTCTTCTGCCGCTTCCCTACAATTTTATGTGACCAGGGAAGGAGTAAAGGGGGAATACTACAGAGCTTCACAAATGACAGCTCTGAGCATGATGGGGCTGCTGACATTACACCTGGGATGGCAGTGCCCTGCACAAGACTTCTGGCTTTTTAATGTCTACACAAAGGTGGCTTTTACAGGTAAAAAAACATGCCTAAAATACATTACAGATAATCTTAGAGGAAGATTGTTTTGGGATTAAATGGTCGGGCAATAGGGTCTCTTTGAAGAGGAACCCCAAACATATATATTTATTACTACACCTGACTAAATAAGCTGTCACATACCTCCGGCCAATCTGCACCATGCCTGTAAAAGATAGGCTGGTCACAAACACCAAAAGACAAGCATCCAAGACAGTCTGCCATCACATATACATGCATTAACCAATCAAAATGCAGAGTCTGATAAGACCGCAACTTTATGGAAGGTATAGTAGACAAGGTATATAGGCCTTGCTGACAACCATCCTGAATTTTCTAGCATATTGAAGGTAAACAGATGAGAATAGAAGTAGGGAGAGCTCTGAATGCTAATCTTGGATGGCTTATTGAAATAATGAAGTATTAATGCCTGTGGGTCCTCTTCTAAAGGGTATTGCCATACTGTTCTTTCCACTGTTCAAAGGAAATCATGCAAAGACAAACAAAAGTAATCACATATTTTGTTCCCTGAAGACCTTACCTATATAGAGGTTGGACCTGTACTCCACATGGTGATTTCTTACAGCCAAGTCTTGGGCTTCAAGCAAGACCTATATTATTCATAAAACACAAAAATGATGGAATTTTATTTGTTAAAGGAATTAAGAACACGTACACAAAATAAATCGTTTTTAATCCAATAGTCATTCCAAATTGATGGACTATATCAGGGGTAGGCAACCTTTCAAAAGGTTGAGATCTACCTGGAAAACATGGAGGAAATCAAAGATGTGCCCTTTAAAAAAAACATCTATCAAATGCCCAATAAAAAACACAGCATAGTGCCCTGTGCCCCCCCCCCCTGTCCTCCATTCCCCTTCACATTATCCCCCTCACAGTAGTTTTCTCCCCCACCCCTCTCCCACAGTAGGGAACTCTGCCTCCCATACAGTAGTGTCCTCTGCCTCCCCATAGCAATGTCCTACCCCCCTTCACATCAACAACCCCCCCCCCCCACTATAGTGTCCTCTGCCACCCCCCGCCCCCCCATAGCAGGGTCCTCTACCCCCTTCCACCTCTGCCCCTCCTACTATTGTAGTGTCCTGTGCCTCCCACCCCCAAAGCAGTGTCTTCTGTCCCCCTTCACATCACCCCCCTCCCCCAACTGTAATGTCCTCTGTCCCCTTCCCATCACAACCCTCCCCACTGTAGTGTCATCTGCCACCTTCACACACCCCCACTGTAGCCTCCCCCCCCCCCCCCAAGCAATGTCCTCTGTCTCATTCACCCCCCCCCCCCCACTGTAGTGTCCTTAATGCAGTGTCCTCTGTCCCCTTCACCCCCCCCCTCCAATGTAGTGTCCTCTGCCCCCCCCCCAAGCAATGTCCTTTGTCTCCTTCACACCCTCCCCCCCTACTGTAGTGGCCTCTGCACCCCCCTAATTGAAATGGCCTCTGTCCCCTTCACCCCTCCTCCCCACTGTAGTGTCCTCTGCTCCCTCCCCCCAAAGCAATATGCTCTGCCTCCTTCACACCCCCCCCCCCCCCCACTGCAGTGTCCTCTGCGCCGTCCCCCCCCCCCCACGAGTCCTATGTCCCCTTCACCCCCCACTGTAGTGTGCTCTGCCCCACCCCCAATGCAATGTCTTCTCTCCCCTGCACAACCCCCCCCCCTCCCCCATAATGTCCTTAGTCGCCTTCACACCAGTGTGTAGGTAGCGCTCTCCTACCTTACACTGGTGTATAGCAGAGCGGAAAGCAGGAAGTATGACAGAGCTGTATAGAGGGTGGGAGTGGGAGCTGCCGGAACTAACTTTTTACATGATCAAGCTGGTGATTGGTTGCTAGGACCGCCTGGTTAACCAGCTGCTGGTTAATGTGAAAAGGACACTCTCTATCCAGTACTGTGCGTGCCCTCTATCCATTTACAGTACATGCTTAATTACTGATACGAAACAGCATCTTGCCAAGTCTTGCAGCCGCACAGTAGCAATAACAAAGCTGCTCTGGGAAAGGAATTTGGCAAAGCCTAAAAGTCACAGCGTAGAGAGTGGGGGTAAAAAACGGACAAAGAGACCGAAAAATAAATAAAAAATATATGAAATACCTAGTCACATAGTACAGATCTGTCCGGTTGTTGTCAGTGCTCACTAAAGCACAATAAGACTCAGTAGAGATATTGGTGACTATTGTTTTCTGTACAGACACAATTAAGTAGGTATGGTGTGTAGGCGAGAGCAGATCTATGATGGTGGCCATACTGTTCTTAAACATTGGTGTGCCCACAGAAGCAGGCCATAAACATTCGCTTCCACATAAAGCGGCCATATGCAACCCTCTGGTGTTCTCAAACAAAAGCAGCCACAAGAAATGATCTGAATGTGCTTTATGGGCATGAGAACAGCAATGGAAATTATGAAGCATTGTATTATAAAGTTAAAGTGATTCTAAAGCCAGAAGCTTTCTTAGCTTAATGTATTCAATGCATTAAGGTAAAAAACCTTCTGGGTGCAGCGTCCCCCCCTCTTATACTTACTTAAGTCCCATCTGGTTCCAGCAGATGGGAGCCACTGGCTTCTACTGCTGTCAATCACAGCCAGTGAGCCAATGAGGAGAGAGCTGAGGGCAGGGCCAAGCCACGCTGTGTGTGTGTGTGAATTGACAATGTCCATTCACAGGAGCACACCTGCTTGAGTGCCCCATAGCAAGAGGCTTGCTATTGGGGCACTCGGCAGGGGGGAGGAGCCAGGACTGCCTACGGGGGATCCAAAAAGAAGAGGATCCAGGCTGCTCTGTGCAAAACCACTGCACAGAGCAGGCAAGTATAGCATGTTTGTTATTTAGAAAAAAAACCCCACAACCTTTAGAATCACTTTAAGATACAAGGCCTCAGGAAGCCAACTACATGATCAAATTGAATGACTTAGCCAAATAAAATGGTTTCCAGTAAATTTCTGCAACATCAAGTTACTTCCACTGATCACCATCATTTAAGTAGAACTTCAGGAAAACTGATAAATACACAGATATTATGCATAAACCTTAATTGTTTGCATGTTTTTTTAAAAATACATTTCCCAGTATTTCCTTTGGGTGGATATACGTTTAGCTCAGATCATACAGTCTGCAGTGGTTAGAGTTGACCCAAACACAGACAAACAGGAAATTGCAGATGTAATGGACTGAAATCTGATGTAGGTCTTTCATTTTACTTTTAAACAATGCAGCCAAAACAAAAATCCCGACATAAATAAGCAGCTGTCGATTATTAATAAATGTTGTTTTTTTGCCTGGAGTTCACCTTTAAATACTTTGACCACATATGAACTTAGTATCATTTATCAGTCAAGGGAAATCAAGGTTTGCCATGAATAGATGAATAGTTTATGATTCTTCATTATAAAAGCAGCAGCTCCATCTAGTGACAAGGTAACCTCACTGCCATGTTAACTGATTTTTTTTATTTTATATGCAAGTTGCTGCTACAGTTAAAGTAAAACACCTGCCAAAATGGTTTAAAAATTTGGATAGATTGGGGGACCATTCAAATCCCTCATGTTTTTAATGCTCCTTTTGGGAGGATATTACCCCTTACGTCCTGTACCAAGGAACAAACATTGAGTGGTAATTTCATATTTTACTGGAACAGGAATAGAAGGGAAATCTCCTATAATGGACATCGTTTCTAGTGAAAGCAGTCAACAGAGAGATTTATAACTGGATCAGGAAATAAGGAAAACTTTCCCAATGGGAACACAGAATTGAAAACCTGAAAAACTAAAAACGTATACCGTATATACTCGAGTATAAGTCGAATTTTTCAGCACATTTTTTTGTGCTGAAAGTGCCCCCCTCGACTTATACTCGAGTCAAGCACTTTTCTGCAGCAAAAAAATTCATTTTCCGAACCGACTTTGGGGCCCCGTATCTCAGGGCCCCTTGGTGCTAGGAACCCCACATTTGGTGTGCAAACCCAGTGGAACTGGTACCACAATATATCCAAAGATGAAGTTCCTAGCACTAAGTGACCCCGAGATTTGGGGCCCCAAAATCGGTTTGGAAAATTTCATTCTCTGCTGCAGAAAAGAGCTTGACATTTTCTGAACCGAATTTGGGGCCCCATATCTCAGGGCCACTTGGTGCTAGGAACCCCAAATTTGGTGTGCAAACCCAGTCAAACTGGTACCATAACATATCGCTATACCATATACCATATACCATAAAGCTGGGGTTCCTAGCACCAAGTGGCCCTGAGATACGGGGCCCCAAAACCGGTTCGGAAAATGTCATTCTCTGCTGCAAAAAAGTGCTTGACTTTTTCTGAACTGATTTTTGGGGCCCTGTATCTCGGAGCCACTTGAAACTAGAAAGCCCAGCTTTGGAAATGTTATGGTGCTAGTTCAACTGGGTTTTCAAACCAAATTTGGGGTTCCTAGCACTAAGTGGCCCTGAGATACGGGGCCCCAAAACCGGTTCGGAAAATGTCATTCTCTGCTGCAAAAAAGTGCTTGACTTTTTCTGAACTGATTTTTGGGGCCCTGTATCTCGGAGCCACTTGGTGCTAGAAACCCCAGCTTTGGAAATGTTATGGTGCTAGTTCCACTGGGTTATCAAACCAAATTTGGGGTTCTTAGCACCAAGTGGCCCTGAGATACGGGGCCCCAAAACCGGTTCGGAAAATGTCATTCTCTGCTGCAAAAAAGTGCTTGACTTTTTCTGAACTGATTTTTGGGGCCCTGTATCTCGGAGCCACTTGGTGCTAGAAACCCCAGCTTTGGAAATGTTATGGTGCTAGTTCCACTGGGTTTTCAAACCAAATTTGGGGTTCCTAGCACCAAGTGGCCCTGAGATACGGGGCCCCAAAACCGGTTCGGAAAATGTCATTCTCTGCTGCAAAAAAGTGCTTGACTTTTTCTGAACTGATTTTTGGGGCCCTGTATCTCGGAGCCACTTGGTGCTAGAAACCCCAGCTTTGGAAATGTTATGGTGCTAGTTCCACTGGGTTTTCAAACCAAATTTGGGGTTCCTAGCACCAAGTGGCCCTGAGATACGGGGCCCCAAAACCGGTTCGGAAAATGTCATTCTCTGCTGCAAAAAAGTGCTTGACTTTTTCTGAACTGATTTTTGGGGCCCTGTATCTCGGAGCCACTTGGTGCTAGAAACCCCAGCTTTGGAAATGTTATGGTGCTAGTTCCACTGGGTTATCAAACCAAATTTGGGGTTCTTAGCACTAAGTGGCCTCGAGATATGGGGCCCCACATTCAGTCAGCTGTGTCCATCTGCAGCAATGTCATTTCGGGACCCTTTGGGTTCAGAGACCCCAAATTTTGGCTGCAGCTAGGGGGCATCTAGGAACCCTTAACTACCGAGTTTGAAGTTCAGGGGACCTATGGCTGCAAATGGGCACATTGAGGCATGCAAATGGGAACAGTGATGCTGCAAATGGGCATTGTTGACCCTCTTTTCCACTTACAGTAGCTGTGCATTTCTCACCCTCGTCTTACACTCGGGTCAATAAGTTTTTTCCATTTTTTTTGTGGTAAATTAGGGCCTCGACTTATACTCGGAACGACTTATACTCGAGTATATACGGTACATATTTTTCATTTGTATCCCAATGAATAGGTGAACATCACCTGCTCTAATGAAATGCTAGCTGTGTCGGGTTTTAATACTATAAGTTACTAACAAGCATGCAGCAATATAGAGTCAAAGGAAAAGGCAGAATTTATTTTTTATACTAGTGGTCATTCAGTGACTCAAATGATAAAGTAATAAAAAAAAATTATCAGCAGTAGAGCTGCACGATTCTGGATAAAATAAGAATCACAATTTTTTTGCTTAGAATAAAGATCATGATTCCCTGCGTAACATCATCTTTCACATTATACACAAAAAAAAAAATTAATTGAAGTGTATTTTTTCCCAAAAAATTGCGTTTGAAAGAAAAAAAATAAAATAAAAATAATAATAATAATAATAATAATAATAATAATAATAATAATAATAATAATAATAATTATTAATATATATATATATATATATATATATATATATATATATATATATATATATATATATATATATATATATATATATAAAATATGTTTGGGGGTTCTAAGTAATTTTCTAGCAAATAATACTAATTTTAACTTGTGTCAGAAAAAGGCTTAGTCTTTGAGTGGTTAAACTGCCCTCATTTACAGACCGAAGTTCATCACTTTGATCTAAAAGAACCAATTGATACAATGTTTCTTTTTATCTCTCAGCGCTGAACAATGATGCGATAAACTTTGCCGGATTTTTTATTTTTTTTTGACAGCTCTGAGCAGAGAACGGCTCTGCACTTGTTACATGAATTGTGGAAATGCCAGAATGAAATCATGAGGGGGGTTGAATCGAGATTGTGATTTTTTAACGATTAATCCTGCGGCTCTAATCAGCAGGACAGCTTACATTTTTTCCTCACAACAGATTGCCTTTAAATAGGACCTTTTTTTCTTTAACAATTGTGGCTTGTAAACAATCATTTGCCGTATCCCTCTCTTCCTCCCTGATTTTGCCCACGCCTCCAGGACTTTTACCATGCCCTGCCTTGGGGTATCAACCTGTCAATAAATTAACGGACAGTTTGTCAAGTCCATGATCTTCATCTGTCTGTAAATGTGTGTTACGGACATGCAGACAGCATGTCCGTAATGGACATTTACGAGAGATATGAAAATCATGGATTTTATAAACAGTCTGAATTTACTGACAGTTGGCTACCCTGCTGCTCCTATTTTCTGGACTCCCTTCTGTGTGCCAAAAGGCATTCAACATCACTGAAAACCCACCCTATAATCATACCTTTTTGAAAGGCAGATAACTAATTCAGTAGCAAACTTCTCACACCAAATATTTCTTAATCTATGCCATCTACACTGTCATTTAGCTACCTCTCCCATGTCAATTTTCCCTATGTTTCAGGTGTTGGCTCGTGTTATATTGTTATTGTTACAGGCCCTGTATGCTTTCACCTGACTATGGATGCAGTAGATGTTAGTAGAATATAATCCAATAAATAATAAAAGTCAGATTATGCACGGGGTGCTACTGATGAGAAAACGTATTAAAGCCTAACTCCACGTTATTTGTCACTTTAAAACGCTTGTATGGAAGTTTGTTTTCACTAACAGATGCAACGGCTGTCCCAGAACATAACTGAGTCAAGCAGAGCGTTGCTCAGCCATTCAAAGAAAGTCTTGTATTTTCTGAATGAAAATTTCCTCCGATTGGCTAAGGAGGAGATTTTGACATCATCCGCCTACCTCAGCCAATCAGGGGAAGCTTTGTATTTATTCAGAAAATACAAAGCTTCCTGTGAATGACTGAGCACTCAGTCCATTTTGATTTTATTCCAAGAGAGGGACAGGATGTTCCCATCACACTGCCAGAACACAGTGCTGTTTACTGTATTTAGTGGAAGCTATATACAGCTTATAAAGCACTGTCAGTCACCGCATATGTTGCTAAACCAAGTAGTTCATTTGGACCAGCTTGGGCTTAACAAAGTATTTAATGTTAACTAAAACCTGGGAATTAGGCTTTAAACTGTGCAAATTATGGTGCCCGAGTTGAGTTTTAAAATGTTTTAAAGGGTTTGTGAACCCATTTGTAAAAGTCCCCTCTATTAGAGGCTGGCATAGCACTCTGTTTTAAGAATGTTTTAAAATGAGTGTTGTAAATACCGATTTTTAATTTAATAGCATCTCTTTCTCTGGGATTAAGGTTTTTTTTTTTTTTTCAAGTCAATGTTTATTGTAAATACAGGTAGAAATACATGTTGAAATACACAATAGTGATACATATTAAGAATGCATAAGGAGAATAACAGTGTTTTGGAACATAGTATTAGATACATTGATCTTATTTGCTCATTATATAGTGTACATTAATAGTGGAGTATGTTAAAAGTCAAAGAAATCATAAGCCTAAAACAATTAACAAAACTGAACGCGGGCAACTAGCCCAGTAGTAACTAAATGGAGGATACTTCAGAACGGATACCCCATTAGAAATGTGTGTTGTCATTTCCGAGATACAGTGAAGTGTTCCCTTAAGCTTGTTAAGAGTTCATCTAGGGGATGTTCATATGGGGTACAAGTGTTATTTTGTGAAATTGTCAGTGGACAATAGCCTACTTTCATGTGAAGTAACAGTTACTATCAGGATTGCGGTCACCGGACCACTAGCAATCCCTCTGGACATCATCTCCCCTGTCTCTCTCTGTGCCTAACGGGCCGATGTGTGCTCCTAAGACAATAGACGGGAGTATTCGTCTGTTGTTTAGAAATACTGCCAACAAGACCAGGTAGTAAATACCGATTTTTAGCTGTCTTCAGACCAGTCACATGACTCGCAGCTGCTTTCCAGCTCTGACGAGTGGCTTCTGCGGGAGGGGCCAAGATCTCCCTCTGACGTCAGCCGGGGCAATCAGGTGACCGCGCCTCTCCTCCGCAGAATCCCTGTCTCATAGCTGTAAAGGGGCAGCGAGTCACGTGACTGGCCTGAAGATAGCTAAAAATCGGTATTTAAAACACTCGTTTTAAAAAATGTTTAACACAGTGTGCTATGCCAGCCTTTAATAGAGGAGCTTGCAGTGACAATTATAGGTTTATTTTTTTTTTAATAATAGAGGCGGAGGGGCGGGGCTGAACGGGGACAGACGGAGAGGGCGCTGACAGGGAGGAAGGAGGGGGTGAGGGGGGAGAGAGGAGAGCAGAGGGAACAGCAGCCTATCACTGAGGGAGGCACTTTGACCACGGTGATCAGGGCAGAGCTGCCCTGGTTATTGTGGTCTGTTTAGAGAGGGGCATACAGGAAGTGGTAGGTTTAGGGTTTTTTTACCGTTTAGAGGGGGGCAAGTTACATAGCACAAGCACTGTGCTATGTAATCTGCTTTAAGGGACCAGGATATGATTTTTTTTTAACAAACGATTTAATTTTGGAGCCATAAAAGGTAATGCCTGATGTTTGCTTCACACATGGGTGTACTGATTCTTTGGGCTAAATACACTTTTCTCAACAAGTGACTCTGAGAAGTGCTGCTGAAAATAACAGTCACTTTCTTCACCCAGGATAAAAAAAAAAAAAAAAAAAAAAAAAAGGGGGGGGGGGGGGAAACCAGTCATCAATAAGCATTGGTAATCATTTTAAACTTCGCTATTTAAATGTTAGAATATTACAGCTTCACCTCTCAAAGATTACTCTATTTTATTATGTACATGCATTTTCTCTGATTCAGTATTAGGCTGCATAGACATCCTATGGAATGCCTGAGCTCAGTGACCACTCAAAAACTATATAACAATAGTGCCATCAGTATTACATGAATGAAAATGAATTGCTTTAATTCACATTCTCTCCTTCACCCAACAATTATAAGCCCTGAGCTCAGGCAGGAGGCAGGTCAGCCTCCATGGGAGTCTTAAAAACTTCTACTCTAGTGAGGCAAGGGTGCACCATTATAACACTGTATTACTAACTATAACCTAATAATAACCCATTATTATAACAAGAGTGGTGATTCTGATTCTTCCATATAGCCTAATTAAGGCTGGTTCTCTTTAAACCAGCTGATGCAATTTCTCCCTGATGGCAATGAGCATATTACCTCTTTCATGACCTTTGCTCCTTTTTTGTCGTTGAATTCCAGCTGAGCAATAGCTTGATCTATAGACATCCCTCTGATCTATAAGAGGAAGGAAAGTGTTAATCTTAAACCATCATGTGACCCATCTGTTATTATTCATGTGCTCAACAGGCCCTGCAGGGCTGTACAGCTCCCTCCATAAAATGACATTCTATGAGAATATGGAATCATTTACATATCTCCAACCACCATCTAGATGAATTAATAACTTGCTCCTTTTTCACTTTGATGACCAAGAAACTCATTTTACAGACGTCTGTTTGCGGTTCCAGTCAAAGTTCTGAATTTGGGGAATTAATCACGAGGAACCGGCAAAGATTTAATTTACAAAATGTTGCTTAACAGAATTAATCAAACAGCTCATGCTAATTTACAGGCAGAGCCTTGGTAGAAGAATGAGGCTTCCAAGCAGCTGCTGTCAGTGTTATGGCACCATAAACGGCCTGATACTTGCAAGGGATGCTAAATACTTGAAAATTGTGAAGGGGTTAATGAACCAGCAATAACAATCACCCGCAAGCAGCAGCAGAGTTCATTATCTCATGTAGATTTTCTAATGTGTGTAAAACAATGTTTTCACATAAGAAAACTACCTTTTACTTTAAACTGCAGATGCTGCAATTTCCCAAAATTGACATAAAATTAAAAAAGTGTTGCTTACTTGCTCTGCGTTTTTGATGTGTTTTCATTGAAGTCTATGGAACCAAAAACAAAACCTGCTGCGGGAAAAAAGTTCCTGTCGACCTTGAATCTCTGCTGGCATTGTCATACAGCTAAGGGTACGTACTTGCATATCTGGTGGGACTCTGACCTAATGAGACCATTTTGGTCCACAATTTTTCAAGTGAATAATGAGATTTACGATGCGTCCATCACTCCATCCCCCACCATCGTATTAGTGTCCATTTTACCTGGTCCTGTTAAGTCTCAAAAGACAAGTCTTTTACATTTTTTTCTGGAAGTCCCCTATCCTGCCTGGTTGATATAATGAAAGATACTATGCTGATGGAGGAAATGCAGGCCCCAGAGTCTGATGCTGCGTACACACGGGCGGACTTTTCGACCGCACTGGTCCGACGGACTTTGCGACAGACTCTTGAACGAACAGACTTGCCTACACATGATCACATCAAAGTCCGACGGATTCGTACGTGATGACGTACACCGGACTAAAATAAGGAAGTTGATAGCCGGTAGCCAATAGCTGCCCTAGTGTGGGTTTTTTTTTCTTTTAAAATATTATTCCCATATTTGGTATAATTGTTTTTTTTTTTTTTAGTAGGGGCCTCGCCATTACTCCTCTTCTACAAGGATACATTGCAGGTATTCCAGGGAAACTCTGTCTCCATTTTCTCTTTTCCCCTTCTCTATTCCAGTTTCTTTCTCTTCTTTTTCCTTTTTTAAAACTTTCCTTTATCTACCTGCTCTCTAATGTCATTTTAGCCCATTGTGAGCTCTTAGTCTTGTTTCAGTCATTTGGATCATAAGTTTACCCTCTTTTTTACAGTAGCCTGGGGGATTCCTCTACACCTGAGAACGGTACTGTATGCTGTGTCAATTATTGGTTTGTCATCATGCGTATGGTGCCTCATTTCTGTGATTTGGAGTTATCTGTATTTTTCTATGTTTGCTTTTTTTCTTCTAAAATGTTAATAACAATAAAAACATATTCAACCTAAAAAAAGTCCCTGACACTTTCCAAAAAAAGCACCGGTGGAAAACGCAAAAGATGAACGTGACCCTTAGGACGGTAGTGTGTTTCTGCAAAGCTGAAAACGCACTGAAAAGCACATAGGTGTGACCTAGACCTAAGGCTCATCCACTTCTAAAGATTGCTCAGGTGGTTATACTGAAGGCAGACCTTGCCCTTTAGAAACCAAAAGAAAGGACATGGTGAAACAAACAGCATTTTTTTTTTTTACAACAGAAAAAATATGAATTTAGGAGAGGTTTACTAAAATATATGCAATGTGTAGTTCAGCTAAAGGAGATTTATTTATGCTAAACTGAAGTTAGGCCTTAAAGCCGAACAAAAAAAAAAAAGCCTGCAAATACTCACCTCGTTCCAGCGATGTTGCGTCGGTAAGCTCCCTCGTCAGTGCTGACATCTTCTCCCTGGCTTTTTCTGGGTCTTCAGCCATATTGTCTGGATGGTGTGGGACAAGGTAGATCCTGTACATGCTCACAGAAAGTCATTCATTCGGACACCAAGGCATGCCAAGAATGTATGCTGAAGCTGCACATGTGCAGCTTACTGCACATTCCAAAGAAGATTGCAAGAAGGTTGTGAAAGGCAGGTGGTTGTGACTTACTAAAAAATAAAGATTCTATTTTATACAATAAAAAGCTTTTCCTTTTTTTTTTTAAATCCAGTTTTGATGTTGTTTTCCAGGGAACATCAGTTACATTTTTTTATTAGTTTTGCATAGGGTACCAGGTGGTGGCCTTGGGATACAGACACTTCATGCTGAAAAGCCTAAGAAACATCAACAGCCCTGGTGGAATGAGCTCTCATGGGGAAGGGCATAAGCCCTGTAAATAAGTTGTCTGATCCACCTGGCAACTGCAGATCAGGAAACCGGATTATTGGAAAACTGATGGGCAGAACAGAGGTCATAACTGCTAGGTAGACCCCGACAGCCCTAACCACATGCAAGCAGTGTAGTGTAACTTTTTTGTCAGGTTTTGAGGCAGGACAGCGGGAAGGGAGAGGAATGTACTCAAGGAGGTGAAGAGAGGCCACCTTAGATAAAAGGAAGGTTTTGGTCATATGACCGCCTTATTCTTGTACAAAACCAGAGAGGGCTCTTTAAAAGAAAGAGCTACCAACTCAAATGCAGCTAACAGATATAATGGTGACAGGGAAAGCGACGTTACATGTGGGGTCCTCCAAAGAAAAGTTTCTAATTGGTTTAAAGTGGGGTCTCTGAAGGACAGAGAGCACAAGGTTGAAATCCGGAACCTGGAGGATTTGTATATCGGCAACTACATGAAGAAAAGTCTTGATTAGGGATTGCAAGGCAAGAGGCTTCTGTAAGAGAATGAATATAGCAGAAACCTGTCCTTTGAGGGTACACAGGACCAGACACTGGTCAAGACCAATAAAATAAGTGCAATCAGTGCTACCTCAAGATCAGTGTTATCAAACAACGTGACTATACAAAATTACTAAACACGTGTCGTCCTATGATTGGGCTTCTTGAGTAGAGACCTACTCAAGAAGCCCAATCATAGGGCGACACGTGTTTAGGAGGAGGAGTCCAGCCATTTGACATCACGCAGCCACCGTGTACTGAGCGGAGGGGTGAGCTAGCTGACAGATTTTATATTGAAGCGATTTTTTTCCTGTAAGTGTTTTTAACAAGGGGCATAAATGTTTGAGACAGAGAGCACTATGTAGTTGCATTTCTATTTCATGTGGTCCATATATGAGAAATCCAGTAAGAAAAGATCGCTCTATCCCAGAAGGGAAGGAAGGAGTCCATTCCAGGGGATTGGCGGGAGTTGTAATAAAAGGCTTCCAACTAGCAGCGGTGAGGTGAGCAGGTTATTCACCTGGTGGTGGTTGATCACATTTAGATAATAGAAGATTGGAGCACAACGGTGGATTACGTTCATAGAAAGACTTTTTCTGGATGTGTGTAACAGTGATTATATGGACTTTATGAATATAGCATATTATTAGTAGCGCTGCACTTTCATGAATTCATACCGGTCAAGGCTTGAACGGGAAAAAAGGCCAAAATAAGAGTGAGAGCATTCCCTATGGTTTGGCCGTCTGTCTTCGCAGTATGCAAAGTAAGCCTTCTGTGCAATGGTAAATCTTACAGCAGCTGGATTTTCTTGCTCCGAGTAAGGTGGGAATAACAGAATCAGAAATACCACTATCATTTAGGACGGGGGTGCTCAACCTGTGACTGCCGACCTTGAACCAGGGAAGCGCATGCCCATGTACTGGGATGGTGGGTCGGCAAGCCCAGATCGCAATCAATCGGTTGCTGACCTGCTATCCCAGAGCATCGGAGTACATGGAGCTGACAGCGGTGGAAGCAGGTGGCTGCCGCATAAGCCAATGCTTCCTCTGAAGCTAGGCATCCTGTGCCAGCTGGAGTGATACCAAGTGCACTTCGCCTGGGAAATTTCTAGCAGCCTGAGGAGTAATGCCAGCAGAAGTTGGAAGAGGAAAAGGTCAGTGTATTAAAAGATCACATACACCACTGGGCATATTAGCACTTTAAAAAAGGGTTATTAGGCCGCTTTCACACTGATCCATTAGGTGCAGCGCAATGCCTCTGTGGCTTTCCTGTAGGTTAGCGGCACCCAGCCATAGCTTTCTATTATATTCTGCAGGGTTGATGCACTCAGAAAGTGCACCACACCCGCAAGATGTAATAGAAGTCAATGGCAAAGCACAGCTAACCCGCAGGAAAGCAGCAGGTGCACTGCGCTGCACCCACGGTGTGGATAAGCCACAGCTCAATAGTGTGAAAGCAGCCTTAAAGTGGTTGTAAACCCTTACAATCCACTTTTTTCTACAGGTAAGCCTATAATAAGGCTTACCTGTAGCTATCCCGGATATCTCCTAAACCTGCACGGTTTAGGAGATATCAGCATGTGCTGACGTCAATCGGCACATGCTCACTGAAGCAATGGCTGGTTCGTGCTGTTACCGATGGCTCCTGCGCGCATGGGCAGGAATGACATCATCGCGGCTCTGGCCAATCACAGAGCCCGCAATACCCGGAAGTAACTCCGGGAGCAATGCTGCCGGCCGGAGCTGTGCACTGGGACAGCTGTGGGGCTTCGATCTAAGGTGGGTATTTCATAATGAGCCAGTATGCTATGTATACTGGCTCATTATGCCTTTGTCTTGCAGGTTTTTTTTTTTTTTTTTTTAGTGGGTTTGCAACCACTTTAAAAAAGGGGGCTCAGGACAGTAAGGGCTTGTTTACATTTGTGGTTTGGGGGGGGGGGTGGTAAAACCCCATAGTGGCCCTTGCTCTTCAAAAGGTTGAGCACCTCCATTTTAGGTCTTGAGTCTCAGACATGCCGTTAAAGCCAGTGACTGAGAAGCGGGATGGAATAGGGGCTCTGGGCTAGTATGTCTGTTCTGTTTGAAGAGGTCAAGGCTCCGAGTTTGTCAAGGCCAATATGGTGCAATGAGAATCACCAGGACACTTTTTTTCCTCCTCTATCTTTGCTGAAGCCAAGGGAGGATCTTCAGCAGAGGGAAGGTTTATACGAGTTTGAAGCGAGTCCAAGGAATCACAAGACCATTTGCTGTGAAGGTTACAGGATCTCTGGTCTTGGCTATGTACAGTGCATCCAGAAAGTATTCACAGTGTTCCAAAATTGATTAACCACTTGAGCCCCGGACCATTATGCTGCCTAAGGACCAGAGGTCTTTTTCCAATTTGGCACTGCGTCGCTTTAACTGCTAATTGCGCGGTCATGCAATGCTGTACCCAAACGAAATTTGCGTCCTTTTCTTCCCACAAATAGAGCTTTCTTTTGATGGTATTTGATCACCTCTGTGGTTTTTATTTTTTGCGCTATAAACGGAAAAGGACCGAAAATTTTGAAAAAAAATGATATTTTCTACTTTTTGTTATAAAAAAAATCCAATAAACTAAATTTTAGTCATACATTTAGGCCAAAATGTATTTGGCCACATGTCTTTGGTAAAAAAAATGTCAATAAGCGTATATTTATTGGTTTGCGCAAAAGTTATAGCGTCTACAAACTAGGGTACATTTTCTGGAATTTACACAGCTTTTAGTTTATGACTGCCTATGTCATTTCTTGAGGTGCTAAAATGGCAGGGCAGTACAAAACCCCCCCAAATGACCCCATTTTGGAAAGTAGACACCCCAAGGAAATTGCTGAGAGGCATGTTGAACCCATTGAATATTTATTTTTTTTGTCCCAAGTGATTGAAAAATGACAAAAAAAAAAAAAAAAAAAAATATTTACAAAAAGTCGTCACTAAATGATATATTGCTCACACAGGCCATGGGCCTATGTGGAATTGCACCCCAAAATACATTTAGCTGCTTCTCCTGAGTACGGGGATACCACATGTGTGGGACTTTTTGGGAGCCTAGCCGCGTACGGGGCCCCGAAAACCAAGCACCGCCTTCAGGATTTCTAAGGGTGTAAATTTTTGCTTTCACTCTTCACTGCCTATCACAGTTTCGGAGGCCATGGAATGCCCAGGTGGCACAAAACCCCCCCAAATGACCCCATTTTGGAAAGTAGACACCCCAAGCTATTTGCTGAGAGGCATATTGAGTCCATGGAATATTTTATATTTTGACACAAGTTGCGGGAAAGTGACACTTTTTATTTTTTTATTTTTTTTTTTTCATAAAGTTGTCACTAAATGATATATTGCTCACACAGGCCATGGGCATATGTGGAATTGCACCCCAAAATACATTTAGCTGCTTCTCCTGAGTATGGGGATACCACATGTGTGGGACTTTTTGGGAGCCTAGCTGCGTACGGGACCCCGAAAACCAATCACTGCCTTCAGGATTTCTAAGGGTGAAAATTTTTGATTTCACTCTTTACTGCCTATCACAGTTTCGGAGGCCATGGAATGCCCAGGTGGCACAAAACCCCCCCAAATGACCCCATTTTGGAAAGTAGACACCCCAAGCTATTTGCTGAGAGGCATGGTGAGTATTTTGCAGCTCTCATTTGTTTTTGAAAATGAAGAAAGACAAGAAAAAAAATTTTTTTTTTTCTTTTTTCAATTTTCAAAACTTTGTGACAAAAAGTGAGGTCTGCAAAATACTCACTATACCTCTCAGCAAATAGCTTGGGGTGTCTACTTTCCAAAATGGGGTCATTTGGGGGGGTTTTGTGCCACCTGGGCATTCCATGGCCTCCAAAACTGTGATAGGCAGTGAAGAGTGAAATCAAAAATTCACGCCCTTAGAAAGCCTGAAGGCGGTGCTTGGTTTTCGGGGTCCCGTACGCGGCTAGGCTCCCAAAAAGTCTCACACATGTGGTATCCCCGTACTCAGGAGAAGCAGCAGAATGTATTTTGGGGTGTAATTTCACATATTTCCATGGCATGTTTGAGCAATATATCATTTAGTGACAACTTTGTGCAAAAAAAAAAAAAAAAAAAAAAAAAATTTGTCTCTTTCCCGCAACTTGTGTCGCAATATAAAATATTCCATGGACTCGACATGCCTCTCAGCAAATAGCTTGGGGTGTCTACTTTCCAAAATGGGGTCATTTGGGGGGGTTTTGAACTGTCCTGGCATTTTATGCACAACATTTAGAAGCTTATGTCACACATCACCCACTCTTCTAACCACTTGAAGACAAAGCCCTTTCTGACACTTATTGTTTACATGAAAAAGTTTTTTTTTTTTTGCAAAAAAATTACTTTGAACCCCCAAACATTATATATTTTTTTAAAGCAAATGCCCTACAGATTAAAATGGTGGGTGTTTCATTTTTTTTTTTCACACAGTAATTGCGCAGCGATTTTTCAAACGCATTTTTTGGGGAAAAAACACACTTTTTTTAATTTTAATGCACTAAAACACGCTATATTGCCCAAATGTTTGATGAAATAAAAAAGATGATCTTAGGCCGAGTACATGGATACCAAACATGACATGCTTTAAAATTGCGCACAAACGTGCAGTGGCAACAAAATAAATACATGTTTAAAAGCCTTCAAAAGCCTTTACAGGTTACCACTTTAGATTTACAGAGGAGGTCTACTGGAAAAATTACTGCACTCGATCTGACCTTCGCGGTGATACCTCACATGCATGGTGCAATTGCTGTTTACGTTTGACGACAGACCACCGCTTGCGTTCGCCTTAGCGCGAGAGCAGGGGGCGACAGGGGTGTTTTTTTTTTTTTTTTCTTTATTATTTTTTTGCTTTTTTAATCTTACTTTTAAACTGTTCCTTTCATTTTTTTTTTTTTAATCATTTTTATTGTTATCTCGGGGAATGTAAATATCCCCTATGATAGCAATAGGTAGTGACAGGTACTCTTTTTTGAAAAAATTGTGGTCTATTAGACCCTAGATCTCTCCTCTGCCCTCAAAGCATCTGACCACACCAAGATCGGTGTGATAAAATGCTTCCCCAATTTCCCAATGGCGCTATTTACATCCGGCGAAATCTAAGTCATGAAATACTCGTAGCTTCCGGTTTCTTAGGCCATAGAGATGTTTGGAGCCACTCTGGTCTCTGATCAGCTCTATGGTCAGCTGGCTGAATCACCGGCTGCATTCTCAGGTTCCCTGTTGAGACAGGAGATCCAGAGAAAAACACGGAAGACGGTGTGGGGGGGGGGGGGGCATTCCCTCCCACGGCTTGTAAAAGCAGTCTAGAGGCTAATTAGCCGCTAGGATTGCTTTTACATGAAAGCCGACCGCTGGCTGAAAAGAATGATACCAAGATGATACCTAAACCTGCAGGCATCATTCTGGTATAACCACTCAAAGTCGTGAATGGCGTACCTGAAGACAAAAAAATGGTTAACAATGGTTAACAATAAAGCACAGTAAAGTGTAAATAATTACACACCTGAAAAACAAACATGATAAAACATAATAACAATAACAATAACAATAACAATAACAATCAATAACAATAACAATAACAATAAAACATTGCAGAATAGAATACAGTAAAAAAGAGCAGAACAATAGAGAGAGAGAATAGAGAGAGAGAGAACAATAAAACAACAACTATTTTTTTTATTTCATATTTTTTTTTTTTTTTTACACTTTTTTTGTAACTAACTTTTATAACGGTAACCGGTTCCAGGTTCGGGTCTCTCAAAATGCGATGGCATCTTGGGAGACCCTGTGAAAGTGTGCCTAGTCTGTGCAATGCTGTACCCTACGCTAATACTCAACTAGTGAATGGTAGCGTTCAAAACATTCACCAATGCAAAGACCAGGATTGTCAGGACAGGAGGGACAATAATAGCGGGTGTCACGCCTATATCCGCGCTTGCTGCAGACACGACATCTTTTTTGGGGGGTTCGTTGGGTAGGGGTACTCGGGAGGACATAAAAATGCCTCTCATGCAGCCGACTGCATTTGGTTGGGGATGTGAATGGGGGAAGTACGGGCGCTGCAGAAGCGGTGGGTTCCCAATTAGGATTGGCGAATGCAGCAGGAAGGGCATTATGGGCACGACGGGCCTGTGTTTGTCTTTTTGGTGGCAGCGGGACACTACTTGTGCTTGCCACCTCACCAGCTTGAACTGCACTTATGGGACTCGCCACGTCACCACGTGTTACTGCAGTGCTGGTTTGACTACGACCGGGGTGTACTACGCCGCTGGTGCTTGCCAGTTCACCAAAACGCTACAAAAAAACTGTTAGCGATCGCAGGGATCAGGCCTGACTCTGCGAACGCTGCAGTTATGCGTTTAGTGCCTTGTAAGTGACAGTGATCGATTGATACTGCACTTGGGTGGGCTGGGCCGGGCCGGGCGGAGGGGCAAAACGCAGGTGCTAGCAGGTATCTGGGCTGATCCCGCTAACACTGCATTTTTGGGAACCCTAAACTGCTGGTGACGCTAGTATAGATCTGATCGGATCAGATATTGATCCGTTCAGATACTATACCACTAAGGGAGGTGTATGCTGCGTGCGTGGGTGTTAGCGGTACTGGCGCTAATCTGACGCTGCCTGGGGCTGGTGCTTGCCAGTTCACCAAAATGCTACAAAAAAAACTGTTAGCGATCGCAGGGATCAGGCCTGACTCTGCGAACGCTGCAGTTATGCGTTTAGTGTTTTGTAAGTGACAGTGATCGATCGATACTGCACTTGGGTGGGCTGGGCTGGGCCGGGCGGAGGGGCAAAACGCAGGTGCTAGCAGGTATCTGGGCTGATTCCGCTAACACTGCGTTTTTGGGAACCCTAAACTGCTGGTGACGCTAGTATAGATCTGATCGGATCAGATATTGATCCGTACAGATACTATACCACTAAGGGGGGCGTATGGTGCGTGCGTGGGTGTTAGCGGTACTGGCGCTAACCTGACGCCTGGGGCTGGTGCTTGCCAGTTCACCAAAATGCTACCAAAAAAACTGTTAGCGATCGCAGGGATCAGGCCTGACTCTGCGAACGCTGCAGTTATGCGTTTAGTGCCTTGTAAGTGACAGTGATCGATCGATACTGCACTTGGGTGGGCTGGGCGGAGGCACAAAACGCAGGTGCTAGCAGGTATCTGGGCTGATCCCGCTAACACTGCGTTTTTGGGAACCCTAAACTGCTGGGGACGCTAGTATAGATCTGATCGGATCAGATATTGATCCGTTCAGATACTATACCACTAAGGGAGGCGTATGCTGCGTGCGTGGGTGTTTGCGGTACTGGCGCTAATCTGACGCTGCCTGGGGCGACGCATATCACCGCCGGGCGATCGGGGGGCTAAACCTTTATTCGGTAATAAACGGCGGGTGCCCTGACACTATAAAAAATAAACAAACTAACCAGCGTCACCCGTAACGGTTATACGGTGATCAGTGGTGAAAGGGTTAACTAGGGGGCAATCAAGGGGTTAAAACATTTATTAGGTAGTATATGGGGGTCCCTGACGCTATAAAACGCTGACGGCGAACCTAAATATTTACCTCACTAACTAGCGTCACCAGCGACACTAATACAGCGATCAGAAAAATGATCGCTTAGCGACACTGGTGACAGGGGGTGATCAAGGGGTTAAAACTTTATTAGGGGGGGTTAGGGGGGTACCCTAGACCTAAAGGGGGGTAACAGTAACTGTGCTAACACAGTAACTGTCACAAACTGACAGCTAGCAGTAATCAGGAAAAAAAAAAAAAAAAAAAAAAAAAAAAACTGCTGGTGTCAGTTTGTGACAGGGGGGGGGGGGGGTGATTGGGGGGGGATCGGGGGGCGATCGGGGGGGGGATCGGGGTGATTTGTGTGCCTGGCATGTTCTACTGTGTGTGTGTAGTGTTGTGCACTCACATACTTGTCGTCTCTCCTCGGGCCGGAACGGAAAATACCGACCCGAGGGGAGATGACATCACTTCCTTTGCTGCTGTTTAGCATACAGCAGCAAAGGAGCGTTTTCATTGGCCGGCGGCGATCGCGAGGGGGGGGCCACGAACGGATGGTCTCCCCCTCATCACCGATCGCCGCTGGACATAGGACGACCGCCTCGGGCACCGGGGGGGGGTCCGATCGGACCCCCCACCCGCGGAAGGCAAATCACGTACCCTGTACGTGATTTTGCCTGTCCGTGCCACTTTGCCGACGTACATCGGCGTGAGGCGGTCGTCAAGTGGTTAAATGAATTATTTTCCTCACAATTCTACAAACAATACTCCATAATGACAATCTGAAAGAAGTTTGTATGAAATCTTTGCAAATTTATTTAAAAAAAAACAAAAAAAAAAAAAACCACATGTACAAAAGTATTCACAGCCTTTGCCATGACACTCAAAATTGAGCTCAGGTGCATCCTGTTTCGACTGATCATCCTTGTTGCTGTTGATGTTGCCACAACTTGATTGGAGTCCACCTGTGGTAAATCGAGTTGATTGGACATGATTTGGAAAGGCACACACCTGTTTATATAAGGTCCCATAGTTAACAGTGCATGTCAGAGCACAAACCATGAAGTCCAAGGAATTGTCTGTAGATCTCAGAGAAAGGATTGTATGGAGGCACAGATCTGGGGAAGGTTACAAAAAAATTTCTGCAGCATTGAAGGTCCCAATGAGCACAGTGGCCTCCACCATCCGTAAATGGAAGATGTTTGGAAACACCAGGACTCTTCATAGAGCGGGCCGCCTGGCCAAACTGAGCGATAGGGGGAGAAGAGCTTAGTCAGGGAGATGACCAAGAACCCAATGGTCACTCTGACAGAGCTCCAGCATTTCTCTGTGGAGAGAGGAGAACCTTCTAGAACAGGGGTATGAAACCTGAGGCCTTCCAGCTGTTGCAGACATACAAGTCCCATCATGCCTCTGGAAGTAATTGTAACTGCCAGCCTTGCACTGCCTCATGGGAATTCCAAAACAGCTGGAGGGCCCCAGGTGCCCACCTCTGTTCTAGAAGAACAACCATCTCTGCAGTACTCCACCAATCAGGCCTGTATGGTAGAAGGGCCAGACGGAAGCCACTCCTCAGTAAAAGGCACGACAGCCCGCCAGGAGTTTGCACCTGAAGGACTCTCAGACCATGAGAAACAAACTTCTCTGGTCTGATGAAACAGGGATTGAACTCTTTGGCCTAAATGGTAAGCGTCATGCCTGGAGGAAACCAGGCACCGCTCATCACCTGGCCAATACCATCCCCACAGTGAAGCATGGTGGTGGCAACATCATGCTGTGGGGATGTTTTTCAGCGGCCAGACATGAACCCGATTGAACATCTCTGGGGAGATCTGGTAATGGCTGTTCTCCAATGCTCCCCATTCAACCTGATAGAGCTTGAGAGGCCCTGCAAAGAATAATGGGAGAAAGTGCCCAAAAATAGGTGTGCCAAGCTTGTAGTATCATATTCAAAAATACTTGAGGCTGTAATTGGTTCCAAAGGTGCTTCAACAAAGTATTGAGCAAAGGCTGTGAATACTTATGTACATGTGATTTTTTTTTTCTTTTTAATACATTTGCAAAGATTTCAAACAAGCTTCTTTCACATTGTCATTAAGGGGTATTGTTTGTAGAATTTTGACGAAAATAATTAATTGAATCCATTTTGGAATAAGGCTGTAACATAACAAAATGTGGAAAAAGTGAAGCACTGTGAATACTTTCCGGATGCACTGTATTTATTCAGCTTGTTGTTGAACCTGGAGGCCACAATGTCCACATCTAGTTGCTTCCACTTTTTACAGAGATTTTTGAAAGATCCCAGGGTGCAGAATACCACTTCCCTGGGTCGAGGCGTTGGCGGTTTAGAAAGTCTGCTTTGTCAATTGCCTTCCTAAAAGATGTGGACAGCCGAGAAAGTTGGAATGAAAATGTCCACCTAATAGCAGACATATTTCTCTTAGAGCAGCTTGACTTCCGGTGCCTCCCTGATGGTTTATGTAGGACACTGATGTGGCATTGTTTCGACTGCACCCTCACTGGGCAACCTCCGCCACTGGGCAACCCCCACAAAGGTGAGGGCCACTGTTGTAGAGCTAATGTGATGCTTCCCAGGTCCAGAATGTTGATGGGGAGTTTTCACTCTGGATACCATGTCCCCTGGATAGTTAGGGAGTTGTAAACTGCACCAGCCTATAGGGCTGGAATACATTGTCTCCACCTTTAGGGCATATGAAATAAAGATTTTCACAATTCCAGGACATAATTGGATATTCACAATGCCAGAGAGGGTTTGTGTGTTTAGATTGAAGCAATCAATGATTACATTTGCTTGTTCCACATCGTGAGTATGATGGATTGAAGGGGTTTGTAGTGAAACTGTGGAAAGGGAAATGCCTCAGAGGCTAAGCCCAGAAGCGAACTGTGGTGTGCCGTTTTGACATGAGGGTCCTCACGTGGGACTCTAGGGAAGCAACTTTCCACTAAGGAAGGAAGATACTGACTCTGCTTTTGTCCAAGATCAGGCCCAGGTACTCTAAACTGTGTGGCAGCTGGAGAGCAGACTTTGGTAAGCTGAATATACAGACAAAGCGTTGAGGGAACTGAATCATCCTCTGGATGTTGGCAGACATAGTTGTGCTGGAGGAGTCCTTCAGTAGAAGGTTGTCCAAATACCCTTTGACATGAATGCCATGGGTTTGCAAAACAGCCAGAAGAAGGCTGTATGAACACTAGGGGTGCAGAGGAGAATCTGAATGGCGGTGCTACAAATTGGTCTTTCACAGCAAGACACAGAAAGCATTGATGTGAGGTAAAGATGTGGATGTGTACACAGGAACCTTGTATATCTACTGATGCAAGAAATTCCCCTAGCCTGAGAGAATAAATGACAGATCTTGATTCCATCTGGAATTTTGGTATACAAAGAGATCTGTTGACAAGGTTTGTTCTTGCAATCACACTAGAAATATTAACATTAAAATGTCCAGTTCACTTCTAGTCTATTCACACTGTTGTCAATCGAGTCCTGATGAATGGTGGTGCTCTTGGACCACTGAAATACACTGACTACATTTTGGATTGTTCCCAGACTTTTATTGAAATAAAGTTGTAGCTGAATCTCTTAGCAGTGGTGTGGTGCCTCAACTTACATTTTTGGTACATTGCAATACACTACAAGCCATGTAGACCATGGAGATCCTTTGGGATGTAGAAGCTGCCTACCTGGGAACCAGATCATTAACATCAACATGAATACAGCAATACCAGTCAGGTAATCCTATGGGTTCAGTGCTATTTTTCCACTTTCCTCAACTTTCAGTGGAAAGGTCATCCTCAGACAACCAAAGTGTATAACGAAGTCTACAGGGTAATAAGGAACTGCAACAATTCAAATCAGATGTTGCTACAAAATACAAGGTCAGCTTATTATTTGGAACCCCCTCCCACATTAGGCACCAAAAATTGCCATTTGTAAGGGAAAAAAAAAATTAAAAAATTAACTTTACTTCACACCCTTGCCTGCAGCGTATCAGGCCTTCCAGAAAGATCCCGAGAAAGCTGAGATCTTAAAGTTGTTCTAAAGGGAAAATATTTTTTACCTTAATGCATTCCCTACATTAAAGTGAAAAATGTTCCAGTATTTGTATTGCCCCCTCACCCCCTACATTACTACCCAAGTCCTCACTCGATCCAGCACTGTGCCTGTCTTCAGTGGCTCTCTCCTCTCACCCCTCTTTCACAGGACAAAGGCAGCAGTGGGCGTCAATTGTCTCCTGCTGCTGTCAATCAAACCCTGTAGGCAGAGAACAGGGGTGGGGAAGAGCCACGCTGTGTGTGTCTATAGGCGCACACAACAGGGCTTGGGAGCAGGCCCGCACATGTGACACCATAGGAAGTGGATTCCTATGGTGGCACACAGAAAAGAGGTGGAGTCCAGATCACCAGCGGGGGAACCAAGAAGAGGAGGATTGGGGCCACTCTGTGCAATACCACAGCACAGAGCAGGCAAGTATATACAGTACCTGTTTATTAATTTAATAATAATTTACAACCCCTTAAGTGTCACAAGAAGAAACTCTCCCGCTTAGTACTAAAACATTTGCTTTTAGAATTTGGAATTCCCAGCTCACCAGAAGGCTTGTCATTCTTGCCTAGAAGCCATGGGTGGAGGCTAGGGTGTCATTTTTTATTTCAAATGCATCAGTGTTAAATGAGGAGCTTTCTCTCTGCATGGTGGTAAAAAAATTAAGGAGACCTTGTATTTTGATGCAAGGTCTACTTTAATAACTATACATGCAAGCAATAATGACAAAGATGCATGTAATACTTGGCTTCTACATGATGAGCAGGAAACAGAGCTTACCAGTTTGGCCAAATACCACATCTTATCTGGGCTGTATTTGATCTGCCTCCGACAGTGGAATACCTCCTTTAAGAAAAAAAAAAAAAATAGTACAAACATTATACTGGTCTTTGCTGTAAAATCATCTGAATTTAAACCCTGTGAGCAAATTTGGTGCTGACATACTCAATCCAGTTTCTTTTTTGAGTACCTAGATCTCT
The DNA here is from genome assembly GCA_037952925.1 of Lithobates clamitans. Classification (NCBI taxonomy): domain Eukaryota; kingdom Metazoa; phylum Chordata; class Amphibia; order Anura; family Ranidae; genus Lithobates; species Lithobates clamitans. Next base: position 15,863 of record JBBGZY010000175.1, on the reverse strand, counting down.
GTACCGATGTTCTCAACTCCACCCACTTGTTGGGACCTGCTCTAACTGGGTAAATACTGTGTCCTCTGCTGTGCTCTGTGGTTCTTCTTACGTGCATCCAGTAGTGAAGTAGGGGTCGACATGATTAACCACTGAGCAAAGCAGGGATATGGAAAGTCGGCATACCATAAGCATCGGTTTCCAAGGAGACTTCAGGGGAAAATTTCACTTCATCAAAGCGAAATGTGGCAGCTCAGGCTACGGGAAGATTATTTACTCTCTTTTTTATTATTTAAGTGACAGAATTACTTAAACTAAAGAAGGATTTATCATTTTAAAGAGCAAGCAAGTCCTGCTTTGTTTTTATTTAACCTAAAAGACACCTTTTCCAGGAAGATGATTTTGCTTTGCTATGAAGCCTAGACAAAAGTGGTAATTGCAGGCAGCTTGTGGTGCCTTCTGTCAGTATTCGTAAGGATGGAGAGAGAGTTACCTTTAAAATATATTTTTTACATTGAAAAGAGTATAACTCATCTTTAACAGATATGTTATCATAAATTATAAACACATCAGAAAGTCTTATATGGTCATGTTCTGGACTCACTGCTGGCCTTCGAGGCTCATCAGAAAGTTGAGGTGGATACACAACTCTGTTTTTCATCTCCCAACCCTGTCTCTCCAGAGCAGCAGTAGTGTGGATACAGCTCTGAGAAAGCAGGCTGCCAGCAGCGGACACCCTGAAAAACAAAACATTGCCATTAGATTAATATATCCTTATATGACAGTTTGTAAATGCATACTCTATTAATCTTTAATCTTAAGGCTCCATTCACACTTGTATGACTCCAAAGTTGCGACAACTTTGGAGTCCAACTTTGGGGCAACTCTGACGCAATTTTGGATGGGTGCGACTTGGATACGACTTTGGCTTTGACCAGTGATAATGCACAACTGTTGCACTGTATAACATTCGAGCATGACTTTAATGCAACCTTTGATGGTTAACAAGTCTATGGCCCTCAAGTTGCATGAAAGTTGGATCAAAGTAGTACAAGAACTACTCTGAAGTCGCTGCAATGCAGAATGAATAGTTATCATTGGAAAACATGGGGAATAACTTGTCATGCGACTTTGATGGAAAAAAGTTGCATGACAAGTCGCACAAGTGTAAATGGAGCCTAAGGCAACTCTTTTGGTAAATAAAACCAAAGTATACAGTGGGGATGGAAAGTATTCAGACCCCCTTAAAATTTTCACTCTTTGTTATATTGCAGCCATTTGCTAAAATCATTTAAGTTAATTTTTTTTCTTTATTAATGTACACACAGCACCTCATATTGACAGAAAAACACAGAATTGTTGACATTTTTGCAGATTTATTAAAAGAAAAACTGAAATATCACATGGTCCTAAGTATTCAGACCCTTTGCTCAGTATTTAGTAGAAGCACCCTTTTGATCTAATACAGCCATGAGTCTTTTTGGGAAAGATGCAACAAGTTTTTCACACCTGGATTTGGGGATCCTCTTGCATTCCGCCTTGCAGATCCTCTCCAGTTCTGTCAGGGCTCTGGCTGGGCCATTCAAGAACAGTCACGGAGTTGTTGTGAAGCCACTTCTTCGTTATTTTAGCTGTGTGCTTAGGGTCATTGTCTTGTTGGAAGGTAAACCTGTGGCCCAGTCTGAGGTCATGAGCACTTTGGAGAAGGTTTTTCGTCCAGGATATCCCTGTACTTGGCAGCATTCATCTTTCCCTCGATTGCAACCAGTCGTCCTATCCCTGCAGCTGAAAAACACCCCCACAGCATGATGCTCCCACCACCATGCTTCACTGTTGGGAAAGTATTGGACAGGTGTTGAGCATTGCCTGTTTTTCTCCACACATACCACTTAGAATTAAGGCCAAAAAGTTCTATCTTGGTCTCATCAGACCAGAGAATCTTATTTCTCACCATCTTGGAGTCCTTCAGGTGTTTTTTTTAGCAAACATGAAAGCAAGCTTTCATGTGTCTTGCACTGAGGAGAGGCTTCCGTCGGGCCACTCTGCCATAAAGCCGCGACTGGTTGAGGGCTGCAGTGATGGTTGACTTTCTATAACTTTCTACCATCTACCGACTGCATCTCTAGAGCTCAGCCACAGTGATCTTTGGGTTCTTCTTTACCTCTCTCACCAAGGCTCTTCTCCCCCGATAGCTCAGTTTGGCCGCACGGCCAGCTCTAGGAAGGGTTCTGGTCGTCCCAAACATCTTCTATTTAAGGATTATGGAGGCCACTGTGCTCTTAGGAACCTTAAGTGCAGCAGAAATTTTTTTGTAACCTTGGCCAGATCTGTGCCTTGCCACAATTCTGTCTCTGAGCTCTTCAGTTAGTTCCTTTGACCTCATGATTCTCATTTGCTCTGACATGCACTGTGAGCTGTAAGGTCTTATATAGACAGGTGTGTGGCTTTCCTAATCAAGTCCAATCAGTATAATCAAACACAGCTGGACTCAAATGAAGGTGTAGAACCATCTCAAGGATGATCAGAGGAAATGGACAGCACCTGAGTTAAATATATGAGTGTCGCAACAAAGGGTCTGAATACTTAGGACCATGTGATATTTCAGTTTTTCTTTTTTAATAAATCTGCAAAAATGTCAACAATTCTGTGTTTTTCTGTCAATATGGGGTGCTGTGTGTACATTAATGAGAAAAAAAATGAACTTAAATGATTTTAGCAAATGGCTGCAATATAACAAAGAGTGAAAAATGTAAGGGGGTCTGAATACTTTCCGTCCCCACTTTAAAGGCTCACCTCTCCTGTTGCCTGCATTGTTGAATGCTACAATAATGTAGGAAATTTGCCAAATGAAGTCAGAAATCAATACTTCCAGGAATGCTGATTTTCCAATTTCCATCTGCTCCCCTCACTGGTCACAATGGTGACGTAGGAGCCGGCACATAGAGACAAGAATACAGCAGGGTGCCAAAAATGAATTTCGATTGGTCTTACCCTAGTTGCAGAACATGTGCAAAAGAAGCAGGTGAAACATCTTCATTTTACCTGCTATACATGTTCTGCAACTAGGGCAAGATCAAAATGAATGTTATTGGAAAAATGAATGTCCTGCTGTATTATTGTTTCTATGCACCCTTTCCTCTACTCCCAGCCCCCTCTCGGATGAGATATATGTGATATGACTAAGAATGCAGCTTGTTCTATTATATCTAATCCTAATGTACTGGATATACAAACTATTCTTACCGCAGTGCCGGTCAATATTTACTCAATATATTCTATTGTGCTTGACCTGTATTCTGTGTACCACCCCAAAAAAAAGATTTTTACTGACAAAAAAAAAAAAAATTAAGATTCTTTACTCACCCTCGGTGGATCCGGAATAATGACCCCCATAATGCTGTGGGAAAAAAAATAAATAATACTTAATTTTTTCATTGCTCTTTGAGTAGGTGCATTAACAAGGGCCAGCAGATCCAAAGCCCTTTTTTTTAACTTCAGGTGTGCTTTAACCCTTTCGCTGCCAGAGCCGTTTGTGTTTTTTTGATCTGTAAAAAGTGTATCGCAATCAACGTTTTCACATGTAGGCGTCCTCTACGCATGTGTTTACATTGGTTTGTGCGTATATGTGTGTGTGTGGAGGGGGGTCTCAAAACATTTTTTGGGGGGGGCTGGATTTTATGTGCCTGGTTGTAACTTTTCTTTTTTTGCAAAAATAAAAAAAATAATTTCCTTTTTTACATAACTTTTTTTTTCCTTACATAGAGGATATTTTGTCCCCTATGTGATGATTTTTAGGTGACATGTTCTCTTTAATGAGACATGCAGAGTCCAAAAGACTGGGAGTCTGTGTGAGTAATCGGACGGCAGCGCTGCCATCCGAATACTTTCACCTGACATTCAGAAGGCCGCAGGTGCAGCCACCGGATTGTGTGCGATACCTTCTGCTGTCAGATCTGTACGACATACTGACCTGGCAGCAAAAGGGTTAAAGTGATACTAAGCACACACAGTTTAATTATCATTATCCCTGCTCTTTACGTATGTGAATGATGGAACTCAAATTATTTAAATAAAAAAGTTATCTTTTTCCTAATCGATATAAAGCTGTCACATGACCCAGCTCTTTCCCAGCCTGTCTGCAGGGAAACACAAGCAGGAGGAGCTTCTAGTCCTTTGCTGCTGGCCACATGTTCAAAAAAAAAAAAAAAAAAAAAAAAAAAAAAAAGCCTTTGGAATACAGGTTAAAAATAATTAATAGCAATAAATTGTTTTTCATCGTTGAACAAATATGTATTTTAAATGACATCTTTTTTTTATGGCAATAACATGGTGTGGGCAGATTTCTGCCAGTTACAGGCTGCGTCCCCTTCAGCCTGTGTATTAGAATAACAGGGCAGCGAAGCCTCTATCAATCTACATGTAATACCCCGCCCCCATTGTGTTTAGCTGATTAGTGGGCATACAGGAGGGAGGAAGTGGGCTGTCATTTACCATTGTGTATACACCAACATGTGTGATTCTATAGTTACATGGGCTGCTCAGATGTACTAAAGAGGAAATGCTCAGCATGGAGACTCACTGAAAACTGAGCATGTGCAGAGCTACCAACACTGCTCTGCAAAATCCCTAGCTGAATTGAGGACATGGACAGAAAGGAGAGAACAGAAGGATCAACCAGGTTTTTTGCAGAATACAGAAAATGAATTTCATAGTGACTGGGTGAGTATGAACAGCATGTAATAAACCATTAATTGATATTCTTTTAAGATGTGGGTTTAGTGGCACTTTAAGGACTGGTAGAGGAGGGGATTATGGTGTGGGATCGTTTTTCAGAGGTTGGGCTTGGCCCCTTAGTTCCAGTGAAGGGAACTCTTAAGGCGTCAGCATACCAAGACATTTTGGACAATTTTGTGCTCCCAACTTTGTGGGAACAGTTTGGGGATGACCCTTCCTGTTCCAACACGTATAAAGGAAAAAGTGCGCATCCACAAAATACAAACACTTTATATAAAAGGAAGTTAAATGATAAAACAGTGATATTCAACAATAGTGATAACATCTAAATAAATGTCCATATAGTGCTCCACAAGGTGCAAATATGTGGATAAATACTCCACATTCACCCGATGCTTCTGTTCATAAAATTAATCAATCAATCTGCAGAGCTTACCAGATTTGTTGTGTTAGTATACTGGTCGCTGTTTTTTTTCGGTGTAAGTGCCTACTTATTTTTATAATATATTTTATTGGCATACTTCACTATGAAGCCTCTTATTTTCATCTTTACCCCACTGTTAAAGATCACCTGGAGAAGGCTGCCTCCGTATTTGTGAGGAATATATCATTATTGGATAGCCCGCTGTAGGAAAGTGGATCCATTCACTGGATAAGCTTGAGGAGATTAATTCCCTTGGTGGCTGATCCCTGTCTGAGCGCTTTTGGTACAGATTGATTGATTTTATGAACAGAAGCATCGGGTGAATGTGGAGTATTTATCCACATATTTGCACCTTGTGGAGCACTATATGGACATTGTTGAATATCACTGTTTTTATCATCATTTAACTTCCTTTTATATAAGGTGTTTGTATTTTGCGGACGCGCACTTTTTCTATTAGCTGAAAATGTCAGGCTATCTTAAAGCGGAGTTCCGCCGAAAAAATATAATTAAAATTCAGCAGCTACAAAAAGTGTAGCTGCTGACTTTTAATAATCAGACACTCACTTGTCCCACAGTCCAGTGATGCGGGCGTACAAAGCCTTGCTCCTCTTCACGGCGCTGGCATCCTTACTGTGGGTGCCCGGCTGTGGCTTCACAGCCGGGCACGCACTGTGCATGCGCGAGCCGCAATGCGCACTGTGAATGGCCGGGCAATCTTCTGGGACCTGTGACGTGTCCTGAAGTTTGCAGGGGGGGGGGGGAGAGGTGAACTTCCTTCCGGCGCCGTGGTGCCCCGGGAGGAAGTGGGAGCTGGATGCCTCTAAAAAGAGGGTATCCGCTCCCCCCCCCAAAAAAATGACATGCCAAAATATTGCATGTCAGGGAGTCACCATCACTTAAAGCGGAAGTTCCATTTTTGGGTGGAACTCCGCTTTAAGTTGCAGCACCAACTTGTCACTTATAATTTATTGGGTTAGTGCAGATATTTGATTTGAAACCTTGCACTACATGGTTTTGGTAAATCTAAAGGAAATCGGACAACAAAAGTTGTATAGTGTGTATGGGGTCTTAGAGCAGAGACTGCGAGCCAGGCCTTCTCGTCCAACATCAGTGCCTGACCTCACAAATGTGCTTCTGGAAGAATGGTTAAACATTCCCATAAACACACTCCTAAAACTTGTGGACAGCCTTCCACAAAGTTGGGAGCATGAAATTGTCCAAAATGTCTTGGTATGCTGTAGGGTTGTCCTGATACCGATACTAGTATCAGTACCAATACCGAGCATTTGCACGGTACTCGCGCAAATGCTCCTGATGTCTAATCCAATACCTGGGTTGGGAGAGCCAGGCGGCGTGCAACCGGAAGGCAGCGATCGGAGCGGAGAGCGAGTCCTCACGCAGGTAAGCTGGCAGGGGTGCAGGGCGCAGCCGCATCATCCATCGGGATCAGTGACCGAAGCCGTCACATTCGGTAACTGAAGTGACGCTCTGTATTGCCGTCAGTGCTTGAACATCCTGACACCCATTTTGGTAACCCTGCACTCGGCCACATTAAGCCAGCAGCGGATATCTTTTTATACCCAGCCCATATAGTTCGGGCTGGGCGTAACAAGATGTCCGCTGCTGCCAGCCATCAGTCCCAGCTATCAGACAGTGCCATCTATCAGTACCAGCCATCAGTGCGTAAAATGACATTAACAAAAAAAAATATTGCATCGGCGAGTACTTGAAAAAAAGTAATCGGTACTTGAACTCGGTCTTAAAAAAGTGCTATCGGGACAACCCTAGTATGCTGACACCTTAAGAGTTACCTTCACTGGAACTAAGGGGCCAAGCCCAACCTCTGAAAAACAACCCCACACCATAATCCCCCCTCCACCAAATGATTTGGACTAGTGTACAAAGCAAAATCCATAAAGACATGGATGAGCAAATTTGGGGTGGAGGAACTTGACTGGCCTGCACAGAGTCCTGACCTCAACCTTATAGAACACCATTGGGATAAATTAGAGCAGAGACTGTCAGCCAGGCCTTTTTGTCCAACATCAGTGCCTAACCTCACAAATGCGCTTCTGGAAGAATGGTCAAACATTTCCATAAACACACTCCTAAACCTTGCGGATAGCTTTCCCATGAGAGTTGAAGCTGTTATAGCTGAAAAAGGTGGGCCAACTTAATATTGAACCCTATGGAATAATACTGGGATGGCTTTAAAGTTCATGTGCGTGTAAAGATAGGTGTCCCAATGCTTTTGAAGCTCTAATCCGGGCTGTGTGCGTCCTAGTGATCAGGAACAGCGATCTCTGTGTTTTCCCAGTAAGCCCATCATCCACATAGTTAGAACACACCCAGGGAACACAGTTAACCCCTTGATCGCCCCCTAGTGTTAACCCCTACCCTGCCATTTATACATTGATCGGTTGATTTTTTTTTAGGAATGATCTCTGTAATAATGTCACTGGTCCCCAAAAAGTGTCACTTGGGGTCAGATTTGTCTGCCGCAATGTCGCAGTCCCGCTAAAAATCACAGATTGCCGCCATTAAAAACAATTTTTAAAAAGTGCATAAATCTTTCCCCTATTTTGTAGACGCTATAACTTTTGAGCAAACCAATCAACATACACTTATTGTGATTTTGTTTACCAAAAATATATAGAAGAATGCATATTGGCCTAAAATAATCAATAAATTTATTTTTTTATATATTTTTTGGATATGTATTATAGCAAAAACGGAAAAAAAAAGTTTTCAAAATTGTCACTTTTTTTTGTTTATAGCGCAAAAAATAAAAACCGCAGAGGTGATCAAATACCACCAAAAGAAAGCTCTATCTGTGGGGAAAAAAAGGACATAAATTTTGTTTGGGTACAGCGTTGCATGACCGGGCAATTGTCAGTTAAAGCGACACAGTGCTGTATCGCAAAAAATGGCCGGGTCATTAAGGGGGTAAATCCTTGCGGGGCTGAAGTGGGTAAAACAGAACTTCAGTCTGTCTTTCAGGTGGCTCCACCCTTCCCCCTGGGTGCTACCAATATGGCACATGCCATGGTCCTGGCAGAGCGGCACATCTGCACGCACGCAGGGGAATTTTCATAAGTATGCAAGGACAGGGAAGATATTGTACTTACCTGGTAGCAGTCTTTGTACGTGTGTGGAAAACCATGCGCGGATGGTTAGGGAAACTGGCACATGCCCAGATGTGTTGCCAGGCCCTCTCAGGCCTAGGCCCTGTGCATGTGCAAGGGGTGAGAGTCTTGCCTAGGTGAGAAACGTGGCAGTACTAAAGTACTTTGTAAAAGAACAAACAAAAAAAGGCCATTTGTAAGAGAGGGTGGTGAAGGAGGCAGGACAGTACAACATGACATTTAGGGCGAAAGTCCACTTAAACTGGCCCGTGTTTATGTCACAGAGGAAGGAGCACAACCTTTTCTGGTGCCAAAAGATTGAATTATATTCTAAAAAGGGTCTGCCAGGGAATGTCGAGAGAGGCTAGAACATGCAACCACATCTGATCAATTTAAGAGGTTGTAAATCCTCGTGTTTTTTCACCTTAATACATCTTAAAAATAAAAACACCTGCAAGGCAATGGCACAATGTGCTACCAGCACATTATGAAATACTCACCTTGGAACGAAGGCCTCCAGCACTGTACTATCACTGATGAGAAGGCTGACATGTTCCCCGTCTTTCTTCCTGGGGACGAGCACTCTGCTTACGTGATTGGCTGGTGCCGCGATGACATCACACCTGCACATGCGTGCGGGAACCCCACGGTCCTGGCATGAAGCTCTAAAGTTCCGGCAAGATATGCTGGACCTCCAGAGCACAGTGATGTCACCGGCTGCATGCAGGGGTAATATCTCCTAAACAGTGTACGTTTAGGAAATATTCATTTTACCCACAGGTAAGTCTTATTATAGGTTTACCTGACCAAGCGGGGTTTACGAACGCTTTAATGGCTGCCTAATAAGGATGAGCTCAGGCATGTCCGCAAGCTGCACGTGCAGAGCTCGCCAGGAAGTCGGCACTGCGCAGCGCTAATCACAGGCGGTGAGACATTGTCCCGATGCACGGCTGCAGAGATCAGGAAATGTCTCACTGCCTGTGATTAGCGCAGCGCTGACTTCCTGGCGGGCTCGGCACGTGCGGCTTGCGAACACGCCTGAGCTCATCCTTACTGCTAACGATGAGCTCCGGCGTGTTCGCACAGCCCGCCAGGAAGTCAGCAAGGCGCTGCGTTAATCACAGGCAGTGAGACATTTCCTGATCTCTGCAGCCGTGCATCGGGACAATGTCTCACCGCCTGTGATTAGCGCTGTGCAGTGCCGACTTCCTGGCGGGCTGTGCGAACACGCCGGAGCTCATCCTTACTTACTGCCTAATATATCGCACCCACTTTCAGATGGCAATGTAACATGATAATCAATGTTATTCACTTGACCTGGCAGTCGACACAATGTTCTGGCTGATCGGTATATACATACATTCTCTCTTCCTGTCTATGACAGCAGCAGCCTAGGGATCCCTAGAAGGATCCCAGGACAGATATCATTAGGACCTGCATATGAAATGTGCTGGCGGGAACAATTCCTGTTGCCCATAGCAACCAGCCTCCCCTACTTCATAATCCTCTGGTTGCTATAGACAACAAAAATGTTCCTCTCTCAGCCCCAGTGTAAGGTTTGACTTGAAGACACCCCCAGGGCAAGCTGGAATTTGTAGTACCACACCACTCACTGCTCTCCAATTCTCCCAGCCCGACCCCCGACCTGCAGTCACCCTTTCCCTATGACACCCTCGCCCTCTCATCTACTTACACGCAGATATGGCCGCCGCCATCTTGGACTTCCTTTACGGCACCTCCTCCCCCGCACTCCTCGCTCACATGGCACAGCCGGCTCTTTACGACAGTCAGAGGTGTGTGGAGTGGCTGCTGCAGAGAAGGTAAGAGGAAGGCTGGGTAGCCCTGTACACCATGCTGACCTGGTATGGAGGGGCTGGTGAAGAGCTACTACATACACTGTACATGTGGAGAATATTCTAATGTACGTTATATATGGAGTATATTCTAATGGACTGTGTGTGTATATAGATATATATGTCATACAATGGGTCATGTGTGAGAGTATTTACACACCCACAATCATAAAATGCAGTGTGTGTATATGAGATATATATATATATCTCCTAATGTGTATATAGATAGAGATATACACACACACTCCAAATACTGTAGTGTTAACAACTTTGTGATATGCAGTGTGTGGACATTATGCTGATTTCCTTTAAATATACACAATCTCCTAAAATGCACATACTTGCCAACTGTCCTGTATTTGCTGGGACAGTCATGAGTTTTGGCTATTTGTCCTGAGTGTCCTGGGATTCGCAGCGTTGGCCTGACAAGTAGTCAGGCCAAGGGATACCAATCACCAGCTATTGTGAGGCTGTACAGGCCAATGAGCATGTAGAGAGCAGCAGTGGGTGAGTGTCAGAGAATGCACAAGCAAAGGCACTGCTCTCAGTGCTACCCCTGCACTCTATGTGGTGGAAGAAGAGCGGATTGAGCGCTCAGGATCTGCACTAGGCATGTGTCGCCACAAGCTGTCCACTTCTAAGAGTAGCAAATCCTCCCCGTGAACCCTATTTAACCCCTCCCCCCATGCCCATCTTATTACCCCAATCTTAACCCACTTTTTTCCCCCTCCCCACCCCCTTTCATTGTATTTTCCCATTTTCACCCCCGCATCCCCCTCTTCACCCTCCGTTTCTCTCTTTACTGCCTCATCCTACTCTTCACCCCCTGTCCCCCTCTTCACTGCCTCATCCCACTCTTCACCCCCTGTCCCCCTCTTCACTGCCTCATCCCACTCTTCACCCCCTGTCCCCCTCTTCACTGCCTCATCCCACTCTTCACCCCCTGTTCCCCTCTTCACTGCCTCATCCCACTCTTCACCCCCTGTCCCCCTCTTCACTGCCTCATCCCACTCTTCACCCCCTGTTCCCCTCTTCACTGCCTCATCCCACTCTTGACCCCCACCATCCCCCTCTTCACTGCCTCATCCCACTCTTGACCCCCACCATCCCCCTCTTCACTGCCTCATCCCACACTTCAGCCCCCTCCCGTCCCCCTCTTCACTGCCTCATCCTACACTTCACCCCCCTCCCGTCCCCCTCTTCACTGCCTCATCCTACACTTCACCCCCTTCCCGTCCCCCTCTTCACTGCCTCATCCAACACTTCACCCCCCTCCCGTCCCCCTCTTCACTGCCTCATCCAACACTTCACCCCCCTCCTGTCCCCCTCTTCACTGCCTCATCCAACACTTCACCCCCCTCCTGTCCCCCTCTTCACTGCCTCATCCAACACTCCACCCCCCTCCTGTCCCCCTCTTCACTGCCTCATCCAACACTTCACCCCCCTCCTGTCCCCCTCTTCACTGCCTCATCCAACACTTCACTCCCCTCCTGTCCCCCTCTTCACTGCCTCATCCAACACTTCACCCCCCTCCTGTCCCCCTCTTCACTGCCTCATCCAACACTTCACCCCCCTCCTGTCCCCCTCTTCACTGCCTCATCCAACACTTCACCCCCCTCCTGTCCCCCTCTTCACTGCCTCATCCCACACTTCACCCCCCTCCTGTCCCCCTCTTCACTGCCTCATCCCACACTTCACCCCCTGTCCCCCTCTTCACTGCCTCATCCCACTCTTCACCCCCTGTCTCCCTCTTCACTGCCTCATCCCCCTCTTCACCCCACAATCTCCCTTTTCACCCCCACCATCCCCCTCTTCACTGCCTCATCCCACACTTGACCCCCCGTCCCCCTCTTCACTGCATCATCCCACTCTTTACTGCCTCATCCCCCTTTTCACCCCCAGTCCCCCTCTTCACTGCCTCGTCCCCCTCTTCACTGCCTCGTCCCCCTCTTCACTGCCTCGTCCCCCTCTTCACTGCCTCGTCCCCCTCTTCACTGCCTCGTCCCCCTCTTCACTGCCTCGTCCCCCTCTTCACCCATCCGTCCCCCTCTTCACCCATCCGTCCCCCTCTTCACCCATCCGTCCCCCTCTTCACCCATCCGTCCCCCTCTTCACCCATCCGTCCCCCTCTTCACCCATCCGTCCCCCTCTTCACCCATCCGTCCCCCTCTTCACCCATCCGTCCCCCTCTTCACCCATCCGTCCCCCTCTTCACCCATCCGTCCCCCTCTTCACCCATCCGTCCCCCTCTTCACCCATCCGTCCCCCTCTTCACCCATCCGTCCCCCTCTTCACCCATCCGTCCCCCTCTTCACCCACCCGTCCCCCTCTTCACCCACCCGTCCCCCTCTTCACCCACCCGTCCCCCTCTTCACCCACCCGTCCCCCTCTTCACCCACCCGTCCCCCTCTTCACCCACCCGTCCCCCTCTTCACCCACCCGTCCCCCTCTTCACCCACCCGTCCCCCTCTTCACCCACCCGTCCCCCTCTTCACCCACCCGTCCCCCTCTTCACCCACCCGTCCCCCTCTTCACCCACCCGTCCCCCTCTTCACCCACCCGTCCCCCTCTTCACCCACCCGTCCCCCTCTTCACCCACCCGTCCCCCTCTTCACCCACCCGTCCCCCTCTTCACCCACCCGTCCCCCTCTTCACCCACCCGTCCCCCTCTTCACCCACCCGTCCCCCTCTTCACCCACCCGTCCCCCTCTTCACCCACCCGTCCCCCTCTTCACCCACCCGTCCCCCTCTTCACCCACCCGTCCCCCTCTTCACCCACCCGTCCCCCTCTTCACCCACCCGTCCCCCTCTTCACCCACCCGTCCCCCTCTTCACCCACCCGTCCCCCTCTTCACCCACCCGTCCCCCTCTTCACCCACCCGTCCCCCTCTTCACCCACCCGTCCCCCTCTTCACCCACCCGTCCCCCTCTTCACCCACCCGTCCCCCTCTTCACCCACCCGTCCCCCTCTTCACCCACCCGTCCCCCTCTTCACCCACCCGTCCCCCTCTTCACCCACCCGTCCCCCTCTTCACCCACCCGTCCCCCTCTTCACCCACCCGTCCCCCTCTTCACCCACCCGTCCCCCTCTTCACCCACCCGTCCCCCTCTTCACCCACCCGTCCCCCTCTTCACCCACCCGTCCCCCTCTTCACCCACCCGTCCCCCTCTTCACCCACCCGTCCCCCTCTTCACCCACCCGTCCCCCTCTTCACCCACCCGTCCCCCTCTTCACCCACCCGTCCCCCTCTTCACCCACCCGTCCCCCTCTTCACCCACCCGTCCCCCTCTTCACCCACCCGTCCCCCTCTTCACCCACCCGTCCCCCTCTTCACCCACCCGTCCCCCTCTTCACCCACCCGTCCCCCTCTTCACCCACCCGTCCCCCTCTTCACCCACCCGTCCCCCTCTTCACCCACCCGTCCCCCTCTTCACCCACCCGTCCCCCTCTTCACCCACCCGTCCCCCTCTTCACCCACCCGTCCCCCTCTTCACCCACCCGTCCCCCTCTTCACCCACCCGTCCCCCTCTTCACCCACCCGTCCCCCTCTTCACCCACCCGTCCCCCTCTTCACCCACCCGTCCCCCTCTTCACCCACCCGTCCCCCTCTTCACCCACCCGTCCCCCTCTTCACCCACCCGTCCCCCTCTTCACCCACCCGTCCCCCTCTTCACCCACCCGTCCCCCTCTTCACCCACCCGTCCCCCTCTTCACCCACCCGTCCCCCTCTTCACCCACCCGTCCCCCTCTTCACCCACCCGTCCCCCTCTTCACCCACCCGTCCCCCTCTTCACCCACCCGTCCCCCTCTTCACCCACCCGTCCCCCTCTTCACCCACCCGTCCCCCTCTTCACCCACCCGTCCCCCTCTTCACCCACCCGTCCCCCTCTTCACCCACCCGTCCCCCTCTTCACCCACCCGTCCCCCTCTTCACCCACCCGTCCCCCTCTTCACCCACCCGTCCCCCTCTTCACCCACCCGTCCCCCTCTTCACCCACCCGTCCCCCTCTTCACCCACCCGTCCCCCTCTTCACCCACCCGTCCCCCTCTTCACCCACCCGTCCCCCTCTTCACCCACCCGTCCCCCTCTTCACCCACCCGTCCCCCTCTTCACCCACCCGTCCCCCTCTTCACCCACCCGTCCCCCTCTTCACCCACCCGTCCCCCTCTTCACCCACCCGTCCCCCTCTTCACCCACCCGTCCCCCTCTTCACCCACCCGTCCCCCTCTTCACCCACCCGTCCCCCTCTTCACCCACCCGTCCCCCTCTTCACCCACCCGTCCCCCTCTTCACCCACCCGTCCCCCTCTTCACCCACCCGTCCCCCTCTTCACCCACCCGTCCCCTCTTCACCCACCCGTCCCCCTCTTCACCCACCCGTCCCCCTCTTCACCCACCCGTCCCCCTCTTCACCCACCCGTCCCCCTCTTCACCCACCCGTCCCCCTCTTCACCCACCCGTCCCCCTCTTCACCCACCCGTCCCCTCTTCACCCACCCGTCCCCCTCTTCACCCACCCGTCCCCCTCTTCACCCACCCGTCCCCCTCTTTCACCCACCCGTCCCCCTCTTCACCCACCCGTCCCCCTCTTCACCCACCCGTCCCCCTCTTCACCCACCGTCCCCCTCTTCACCCACCCGTCCCCCTCTTCACCCACCCGTCCCCCTCTTTACCCACCCGTCCCCCTCTTTACCCACCCGTCCCCCTCTTTACCCACCCGTCCCCCTCTTCACCCACCCGTCCCCCTCTTCACCCACCCGTCCCCCTCTTCACCCACCCGTCCCCCTCTTCACCCACCCGTCCCCCTCTTCACCCACCCGTCCCCCTCTTCACCCACCCGTCCCCCTCTTCACCCACCCTTCCCCTCTTCACCCACCCGTCCCCCTCTTCACCCACCCGTCCCCCTCTTCACCCACCCGTCCCCCTCTTCACCCACCCGTCCCCCTCTTCACCCACCCGTCCCCCTCTTCACCCACCCGTCCCCCTCTTCACCCACCCGTCCCCCTCTTCACCCACCCGTCCCCCTCTTCACCCACCCGTCCCCCTCTTCACCCACCCGTCCCCCTCTTCACCCACCCGTCCCCCTCTTCACCCACCCGTCCCCCTCTTCACCCACCCGTCCCCCTCTTCACCCACCCGTCCCCCTCTTCACCCACCCGTCCCCCTCTTCACCCACCCGTCCCCCTCTTCACCCACCCGTCCCCCTCTTCACCCACCCGTCCCCCTCTTCACCCACCCGTCCCCCTCTTCACCCACCCGTCCCCCTCTTCACCCACCCGTCCCCTCTTCACCCACCCGTCCCCCTCTTCACCCACCCGTCCCCCTCTTCACCCACCCGTCCCCCTCTTCACCCACCCGTCCCCCTCTTCACCCACCCGTCCCCCTCTTCACCCACCCGTCCCCCTCTTCACCCACCCGTCCCCCTCTTCACCCACCCGTCCCCCTCTTCACCCACCCGTCCCCCTCTTCACCCACCCGTCCCCCTCTTCACCCACCCGTCCCCCTCTTCACCCACCCGTCCCCCTCTTCACCCACCCGTCCCCCTCTTCACCCACCCGTCCCCCTCTTCACCCACCCGTCCCCCTCTTCACCCACCCGTCCCCCTCTTCACCCACCCGTCCCCCTCTTCACCCACCCGTCCCCCTCTTCACCCACCCGTCCCCCTCTTCACCCACCCGTCCCCCTCTTCACCCACCCGTCCCCCTCTTCACCCACCCGTCCCCCTCTTCACCCACCCGTCCCCCT